>CM062812.1:453245143-454445143 GCA_031772625.1 Pinus tabuliformis
CTTCCTATCAACCTACCATTCCCCATCAATCACCTATTACTCCTAGTTCTCCATCGACTACTACATCAACTCCTAGTAGCCCAATCCTTGCTTTAAATCCACCTCGAGTTATGGCTACCCGGTATGCACCCCTTGTTTTACCTCAGAATCTTGGTGCCATGCCTGCTGATTATCAAACCAAAATACCTTTCTTTGATGCCACTCAAACCATTACAGCTCAGCAACATGTGGATACAATGAATGATTTTTTTGACCTCCATGAAGTAGAGATTGAAGATGTGATGATGAGATTGTTTGTACAAAGATTTGGAGGTGAAGTTCTAAAATGGTTCAGAGCTTTACCTACAGCTTCTATCACCACTTTACCAATCCTCCATAGGCAGTTCCTGGATCGATGGGAGGTGAAGAAGAATCCACTTCAGATTTTGTCCAAGTATGAGAACATCAAAAGAAATGTCGGTGAGAGTGTGCAAGACTATTGTGTGAGGTTTAATGCAGTATACAATGCTATTCTTGCCAACATTAAACCACCGGAGGGATTGGCTTTGCTCAAGTTTCCAGACGGTTTTGATGCTGATATGGCATATCAGTTACGGGAACATGATCCTACCACACTAGAAGACATGCAAAAGAATGTTGTGAGTGTAGAAGCAAACTTGCTAGCCAAAAGAGCAAGAATGAGATCTGAGAAAAGAGTGACCATGAAAGAAGAAGCATCTACTTCAGATGTAAATATGGATACATTGATTAGAATAGTGGAGAGGATGGTTGACCGGTTATCCATCACAGATAGACCTGAACCACCAATACGAATCCAAATTTTAGAGGACAGCAGCAGCCCCAATTCCGAATCAAGCAGAGAGAACGAAAAGCACCAAAGCAACGAGTGCAACAACAACAAATCAGAACTCCCTTATAGCAGAATTATGTTCAAGGAATGGAAGAAGAAGATGAGGAAGATCCAGTAATTGAAACAAATGACTTTTTCACTGCTGATGGTATGCCTATATCTCTGACCGAAGATGAAGAATACGCATAAGTTCTAGACATTCAAAGGTATGAGGATTACATCTTAGAAAATGATGTGGTTTTGGAGGCTGAATCTGATGATGATGTGGTTTTGGAGGCTGAATCTGATGATTATCAGAGTGGTTATATGAATTCTTTGACTGCACAACAGAGGCAGTACTCTTTAAGGAGCAGAGATGTACTGGTCAATCCCTTTCAGAAAAGAAAGGATGTGCAATCAAAGAATGATCCCTCAAACACTCAGAAGAAAGGGAAAGAGATTGTTGATCTGAATCCCAGCAAGGTATCATCAACAAGTATCACTTCAAATGAGAAGAACAATCAAAAAAAGATAATGCAACGAAAGAGCAAGCAGATAAGAAGGACATTGGTGACAAAGAGGTAGAAAAAGTTTCATCCTTTAATTTAGAAAGTGAAATTGCTAAATTAAAAGTGTCCATTCCTTTGACTGAGCTTGTTAAGAATAGAAATTATAAACATCATGTATCTAGAATATTGCAAATAGATCCTTTGTCAGACATGGTGAATGTCGAGGATGATCATCCTGAACTCATTTTTGGTCCAGCTATAGAAGGTCAACCTGAAGATAGTGAAGTCCCTCCCTTTTATCTAAGTCTTAGACTGCATGAGTATATTCTCCATATTGTTATGTTAGATTCCGAAGCTTCCCACAATTTGATGCCTAAAGCCATTATGGAAAAGTTGGGCCTGGATATCACCCGGAAATATCATGATTTGTACTCCTTTGACTCTGGTAGAGTTCGTTGCATTGGTCTCATCAAAGATTTGGTGGTTTCTTTAGATCATATCCCAGCCAAAAATATCTTGATGGATGTGGTAGTGGCTGATATACCGCCTCGATTTGGTATGCTCTTATCTAGATCGTGGGGTGCTGAACTCAAAGGCACTTTACAACTTGACTTCTCTTATGCTACCATCCCTTTTTTCGGTCAATTGAGGAAGTTGTACCAGGAAAAGAAAATGAAGTATATGATCACTATTAAAGAGAAGCCTGTGAATCATCCGATAAATGTTGTACATACTGATTTAGAGTCCTTTGTTTTGTACTCTGATAGTGGATTGAATGATGTAGATATTCAGCTTATAGAAGTAGATGATATGCCAGAAATTTCTAAGAATTTTAGAGTAGTTCTTAATCAAGAAAAAGAAAAAATATTTCTTCTGAGCAGCCTACACAGCAGCAAAAGATCAGTGAATAGCAGAAAAATGAAGTAATTAGCAAAGATAAGGTTGAGAAAGTAATAGAATTTCAACATCTAGAAGATGAAGACGACCTTTGGAGCATGGACTTCGATGGCGCTATGGGTAAGGACGATGCTGGTATTGGAATTTGGATTCGAAGCCCTGCTTTCCAGCCTACCAAAGTCCGAAGTAATGTTAGAGTATGTTCCTACAAGTTAGCTTTTGATTTCTCTAACAATGAAGCAGAGTATGAGGCTTTAATTACAGGTCTTAAAATTTTGAAGAAACTGGATGCAAAAAGGATTTCTGTTTATGGTGATTCAGAGCTGGTGATTAAACAAGTAAAGGGAGAATATCAAGCAAAACATCCGCAGATGAGAACCTATAGAAATGCAGTTCTAGATATTTTGAGGATGTTTCCAGAATATACCTTGATAGTAGTACCCCGGACTCAAAACATCATTGCAGATTCACTCGCCACTACGGCCAGCAATTTGAAGATTCCAATGAATTCTAGCAACAAATTTGAAATTCATGTCAAACATAGGCCTGTTGTTCCTGATAATTTGAGGTATTGGAAAGTTTTTTGGGATGACAATGAAATTAATGCCTTTTTGTAGAATGAAGGAAAGTTTAAGAATGCTTCCATTGATGATGTTTGTGATTTCGATGAACAAGATATTGAGGTAAATCAGATGGAGGTTTTAAAGCTGAAGGATAATATTATTCCTAGAGGTCTCATACCTTTAGAGGAGCTTTTTTATCAGGATGATGTGGCAAGAAACCCAACCTTGGTTCCTACGGACAAAGAAGTTGAAGATGTAAATCTTGGAACAGCTAACCATCCCAAGCTTGTAACATTATAAAAAGAATTGTCTCCCGAAGTAAAGGCTAAGTATGTTAGATTACTTTCTGAATTTTCTGATATTTTTGCATGGGATTATTTTGATTTGAAAGTGTATGACAAGGATATCATTCAGCATACTATTCCTATCAAGCTAGATCAAAAACCTTTTAGACAGAAGTTGATAAGAATCAATCCAAAGCTGCTACCATCCATTGAGAAAGAGGTAAATAGATTGTTTAAAGCTGGCATCATTGTTCCAATTAGATTTTCGGATTGGATTTCAAATTTGGTCCTGGTACGAAAGAACACCGGAGAAATAAGGTTGTGCATAGATTTCCGGAACCTCAACAAAGTGTCCTTAAAGGATAATTACCCTCTTCCTAAGATGGACCATATTTTACAAAGAGTAGTTGGAGCATCACGGATGTCACTACTAGATGGCTACTCAGGCTATAATCAGATCTTGGTGCATGAAAAAGACCAAGACAAAACTGCCTTCACAACGCCATGGGGAACTTTTTAGTATGCCAAAATTCCATTTGGATTGAAGAATGTCGGAGCCACTTTTCAGTGGGCGATGGACATAGCTTTTTCTAATGAGAAGGATGTTTTCTTGGCAGTTTATTTAGATGATTTGACGGTATTTTATAGTTATGATGATGAGAATTTTCACCACTTGAGGATTGTCTTTCAGAAATGTAGGAAGTTTGGGATTTCTTTAAACCCGAAAAAGAGACTTTTTGCCATGGAAGAGGGTAAACTCATTGGTCATATAATTTCTAAAGATGGTATTCGCGTTGATCCTTCAAGGGTGGAGGCAATCCAACATATAGACTTTCTGCGCAACAAAAAGGAGATTCAGGCTTTCAATGGTAAGATGAATTTATTATGCAAATTTATACCAAATTTGGCTGAGCATTTACGTGAAATAACTAATATGTTGAAAAAGGACAGCACTTTGAAATGGACCGAGGATGCCATGAAATCGTTCAACTTGCTAAAGTTTGCTTTGACCACAGCCCCAGTCTTGATTAGTCCTGATTATACTCATGATTTTATTATATTTTCATTTGCATCTAAGCACACCATGGTTGCAGTGTTGATGAAAGAGAGGGATCAGGTGGAGAAAACCATTGCTTTTTTTAGTAGGACTATTTGAGATGCTGCCTTGCATTACAATATCATTGAAAAATAAGCGTTGGATATTATAAAAGCATTGAAGGATTTCAGAGTATACATTCTACATTCACATACTATAGCATATGTTCCTAATGCAGCCGTTAAGGATGTTCTCATGCAAACTGATCCGGAGGGGAGAAGAGGTAAGTGGATAGCAGCAATGTTGGAGTATGATCTTGAGATTAAACCTACCAAACTGATCAAAGGACAAGGCTTGGAAAAACTGATGGCTGAATCAAATTTGCATGCTCTAGACATAAATCTCATTGCAGCAATGTCAGAGGATGAAGACAGTGGCTCACTCATTCAAGTATCAGAAATGTTTCTCAAATCACCTTGGTATTCTGATATAGTTTATGTTCTTCAGCATCTTTCGCCACCTCCTGGAATGTCAAGAAGTAAAGGTAGATCACTAAAACTAAAGTCTGCAAAATTATGCATTTTAAATAGTGCTCTCTATTGGAAAGATCTGGGAGGAATTCTTCTTAATTGTTTGGTTGAAGATGAAGCTTAGCAGGTAATGAATGATTTTCATAGAGGTGATTGTGGTGGTCATTTGTTTTGGAAAACAACAACTAACAAAGTGTTGAGAGCAGGATATTATTGACCAACTTTGTTTTCATATTTATATAAGACAGTTATGGGCTGCCATGAATGCCAAGTTTTTCAAGGAAAAAGGAAGTTGCTTCCTCTTCCTTTGAAGCGAGTTGAAGTAAATGCACCTTTCTAGCAGTGGGGACTTGATTTCATAGGGAAATCCATCCCACATCATCAGCACAACATAGATGGATTTTGACAGCTATCGATTACTTCACCAAGTGGATTGAGGCCATTCCGACAAGGCAAGCCACGGACACGGTAATTATCCAATTTTTAGAATCTAATATCTTGTCTCGTTTTGGTTGCCCTCACAAGATTATAACAGATAATGCAACAGCATTTAAGTCCAAGAAGATGGTTGAGTTTTGCAACAAGTACAATATTACATTGGGTCATTCCATGGCATACTACCCACAGGGCAATGGATTGGCTGAGTCATCAAATAAATCCTTGGTGAACATTATCAAGAAAATGTTGGAGGCAAACAAGAAGAATTGGCATCGAAAGCTTGTTAATGCCTTATGGGCCGACAAAGTGAGCAGCAAGAAATCCATAGGTATGTCACCTTTTGAGTTGGTTTATGGTACTAATACAGTGTTTCCTACATCACTTGCAGTCTCGGTCATGAGATTATTACAGGAAGCTGGAAGCGAAGAGGATGATATTCAGCCCAGAAGTAATCAAACGATTCGCCTTCAGCAAACAAGGGAAGAGGTTTCCCAAAACACTTTCTGGTTGAAAGAGAAGATAAAGAAAATTTATGACCGCAAAACCAAAGCAGAAAAGTTTCAACTGGAAGATGTAGTGTTGCGGTGGGATGCACGGAATGAGGAAAAGGGAAAGCATGTTAAGTTTGACAATTTATCGAAAGGACCATATAAAATCTCAACTTATCGAGGACAGAATGCATTTTTTTTAAAGGAAATGGATGGTCAGGAATGTTCAGGAGGGCCAATGAATGCTAGGCTCCTGAAGCACTACTACTTTTGAGGTTGTTCCCTGAAGTTAGTTCACCTTCATTGTATATACCGGTTTACTTTTCCTTGCAAGGTTTCAAGTACACTATCATCTAAGCTTGGGGTCCGAAGTGAAGGCTATAAAGTTTGAATGATTAATGTCAAGTTTGGTTGATTTGGTTTATAGTCAAGTTTAGAGTCGGTTGTGAGTCAGTTTTCAATTTGCATTAAGTCATTTTTCATTTTTTTTGTTTTGACTATATTGCCCAATGGATGAGGCACTTGATCTATGCTGTTCTTGACACCTCCAAGGAGCTGCCATCCCCAATAAGGCAATGTTAGTGTCAGTATCTACATACTTCCATCAGGGATCAAATTTGCTCTTTGCATTGTCATTTTAGGGGGTCCCATACTGAAATTTTACATCATTTCATTAGGTCATGTCTAACTGATCCACTGATGGTTGTCTTCTCTTCAGAAAATCTAATTTCTCCCTCATAGAGTATACTTGCTAACCCTTCTTCAGGTTGTCTTCAGTTATCAATTTGCAATCATGCTTTCATTAGGTCATAGGGCATGTTTCATTAGGTCTTAGGGTTTCATTGCCAAGGTCAAGAGCATGATTTAAAGTGTAAATAAAGGGCAGCAAGGGTATGAGGATGATAAATAAGTCAAGCATGATGGCTTGTAGGTCATATTCACTATATAATTATCTTTTAAACTAATGTAGTTTTCACCTCAAAAACATGTTCTTGAGGTGAAAACAGAGTATTTTTAGTTAATTTGTATTTCTTATGTAATTTTAAGTCACTTTATGTAATAAATGATCCTGGCTGCACCAAAGCATCTCTCCTTGCTGAAAGACAAAGAAACACTACAAAAATCAGTTCAAGTTGAGCATTATCCACCTGAAAAGAAACAAAGAAGAAAAGACATTAAAACAGAGTTTTGAAGAAGGTCAAGAAACATTAGAAAATGGGTTTTTCAAGTGAAAAATCAAAATTTACTCCTATATAAGGTCTCACATTTCATTTTCAAGTTCATCATTCTCATTTGGCAAGCAAGGAGTCAAAAAAGTGAGGAGAAGAGGAAAGGTTGAGTGAGTTTTGGGCAAAGGAGAAGTGGCGCTGCGCTTTTGGAGGGTGGTGTTGCGCGTTTGGAGCAGTGGTGGAGTGGCACTACGCGTTTCAGGTAGGAGGGTTGGCACTGCACGTGGAGGGTTTGGTGTTGCGCGTCTAGGCCCGGTGCTGCGCGTCTGGGCCTGGCGCTGCACGTCTGGGAATTTCCATAGTGTAAATTTACACTACGCTGTGCTTCTGGAGGTGGCGCCGCGCGTCTGTGCGGTGGCACTGCGCGTTGAGCAGAAGGGCCAGAAAGGCCTCAAACTTCATAAAAACTTCAAGATTGCTCTCTCTTCCCTTCATACAAGTAAGTTTTCCTCCCATACTACATTGTTGGTTTGTATTTCAAACTTTTAAATATCATTCCCCATGGCAAGTGTGAAACCATAAAATTCTCCCTTGGTTATGCCTAAACCCTAAACCCCAATTATTCCTCCTATCACCTATCACTAAAACTCTAAACCCTTTCCCTATTACATTCCATAACATCCACATCCCTTTATCCCTCTTCCCAAAAGGCAATATCTCAAGCAAACCAAGCCCTCCCTCTCATTTTTATGATTCCTACTCCCTCATTCATTTTCTAGCCCATAAGGTCATCTCCCGATCCCCTCACTCCTAAATCACTCTCACTCATTCCCTTCATACAACCTCAAGCCATGCAAACATGGACAGAGAGGACCAAGACTATGAGGAGGAGGAAAACATAGGCAGTGAAAGTTCGACAGATAGACCTAGGCATCAGAGAAAACCACACAAGGGAGGCAAAATTATCAGTGAAGAGCCATCAAACCTTAGAGAATTGCATGCCTCTCAGTTGGCTGTCACTTGTTTCAGATATCTTGGCTACTATGAGTTCCGTGAGCAGGTGGAGAGAGTTCAACACCACCCTGAGCTCACCAGACATTTTCTAGCTCATCTTCAGGACAACAAGGTGGCTCTTGTTGGGGTAACATTCACAGTCTCACCCTCTATCATTGCAGATGCAACCAGGATTCCAAATGTAGGGGAGAAGTGGTACAAGGCACATGACCTGGATGAACACTATTATGAGCCTTATATTAAACCCCGATACAGAAATGAGGTGAAAAGACTTTTTCCTTTCAGATTTCTTGAAGACAATTATGTCCCCATGATGAAAATCATCATGAAATATTTCACTTGTGAGGGCAGATTTTCCAAGCTGTACACCTATCACATCAGGGTTCTCATGCATTTTACCAGGGTGAAGATGTTAAACCTCCCTTATTTCTTGTTCAGGAATATTGAGAAGATGGCCCATTTTGTGTAGAAAAAGCCATACCCTCAGCAGATGAGCAGTCTCTATCATTATTCCCTGATCAAGATGATTGTGCTTCATCATCTCAGCCTCCTCAACATCTCTTGGGAAACATTTATTGCTCATGACATCTTCAGGGGTCCTCAAATTCCTCCATCAGTGTCTCAAGAAGCAGGGAGACCTTCTAGCAGTACTCAGGTGAAAACAGATGAGGAGGCCAAAGAGAGTGGAGCTACTGAGGTGCTCGAGACTTACATGACATATCAGAGGGGCACAAGGAGATTGTTTGCAACTGATAGGCAAGTGTTTGCTCCATAGGATGTGGAAGGGACCTTTCCTTCTTCATCAACCCATAGGCAAATGCTAGCTCCATAGGGTGTGGAAGGGGCTTTGTCTTCCTCATCAACACAGCAGGTACAGGTGAAGCAGCTACACAAAGGGAAGGAAAAGTTGCCGGAGGAAAGTTTTGATGATGAGGAGAAAGAGAGAGATTTTGATTTGACAGAGCATGATGAGCCGGAGCAGCATTATACTCATCATGGCGTGGAAATAATTGACTTAGAGGCTCAGGACGAAGAAACAATAAAGGACATCATCATACAAGAAAAGGAGGCTCAATTCCAAGATTTGATGGGCAATTTGGAGAGGGCCAAGTATGTCATCACATATTTGGAACAAGAGAACAAGCAGTTGAGTGACAAGCAGGTCCTCATGGAGCTGGAACTTCTCAAAGTGAAACGACAAAGTGACAAAGAGGCACAGGTCACTTTGACTCCTATTAAGAAGGAAATTGAAGATGATAGAGAGACTTGGCTTGAAAGAGTCAATTTGCACCTAGAGAAGTTGTTGCAGAAATCCAATAGGGATAATCAAATGATCAGGCACATGGCCTACCATTACAGGACCCGAAACAAAATTTGCAACATGAGGGTCAAAAAGATGAAAGCTAGGCTAAGGCGGGCTCTAAAAGGCAAAAAGGAGGAGGATAGGCTTAGGTTGCTTGATAAAGCTTCTTGGCTCATCAGGATATTTTACGATGGTGCTTCTCACCAATTTTGGTCAATTTTGGAAGATTTTTTGTCATTTGAAAATTTTGAAATTTTAAACACAGAAAATCAGGCTCAACACGCAGCGCCACTGGCACTGCGCTTTTCCTAGGGGCACCCAATGCATAAATGGTTTGCATTTTTGGATTTAGAGTGATGAGTACATGCACCCTATGGATTTTCTAATTTTTTGGGGCAGAACTGGTCCACCAAAAGGTCAAAAAACACCCTAAAAATGACCTTTCTGCCACTTTTTGGACACACAGAAGCAGTCTTGGGAGAATCAAGTTTTGAGGGGTCAAATGAGCTTCAAATGAATAAATTCTAGGTGTTTTGGAAAGTAGACTTGAATAAATTTCCAATGAGCTATCATGATATCAATTTGGATGCCAGGAAGGCTTCCAAAAAGGACCTGAAAGTGGCGTTGTGTGTTGGGCCAGTGGCGCTGCGCGTAGGGCAGATTTTGCACAGGATGACTATTTTTCCATTTTTGATTGTGTTCATGGATTTTCTCTCATGGAGGTTGTTTAACCATTGTAAATGATGACTTGGCATGTAAATATGATGGATAATTAGTAGTATAGGGTAGATTCATTGCATTAAAAGTCAATTTGAGCTCAAATGAATCAGTTTTTCACTTTTAGAGGCAAGTTGTTAAGATGCCTATATTCTTGTTTCTTGTTCAGTGCTGGTTAGATTAGCTCCTCATCTTATGGATTCGACCCTTGAGGATGGGAGGAGGCTGAAACAATGCCTATATCTTCTTTTTCTATCTCATTGTAAAGGGTTGGACTTAGCTGGATGCTCATACCTTGATTGTACATCATTTTATAGCAGTTTAGCAGGAGATCAATAAGAATTGCAGCTATTTTTATGGGATCCAAGTGGTATGGAGTTTTAGTACAGTTTCTTCTTTTGTGATCATATGTTAATGTGTTTTGTGTATTTCGTTAATCATTTCATTGCTTCTAAGCGAGTGATTTCAAGTTTATAGGAAAAATTCATTACATCAGTGCTTTGCTTTGGGAAAATATTCACCATTTCATGTTTTCTACAGTTTGGGAAGGATCCATGGTAATCACATGCTCTTCCTAGCCTCTCACCAGTCTTAAAATATCTCACCCATCAAGCCCTAGAGTGCTAAACCTTATGCCTACCTTGCCCCATTGAACGCCTTCCGATTCTGACCTAATTTCCTAGCCCTAAACTGTCCAGCTCCTCTTGATCGAGCAAAACCCTTTCAAAATCCAAATCAAAACTTTGTGCTGTTATACCTAGCCTAATATCTTTTTCATGATCCAGTCATCTTGGTCGAGATACTTATAGAGAGATCCCTCTCCCGGCCTAGTAGGGCTGGCTGCCTGGCTAAGCATAGTTTGTGGTTACCCTGCTATTTCCTTGCTTCATCCTGAGGTTCAATCTAGGTGATAACACCACGAACATCAATTCTAATATGGTTGACACCAATGCCAACACACTTGATGCCACTAGTCATCCATACAATGCCAACTATCCAACAATCACCCCCTTTTGCATTAATGGAAACACCTCATCACTTCTCCACATTGATGGAAAATCCTCATGTTTCTTACACACTTCTCCTTGCATGTGCCACGAATGGATTTCTCTCCTCTGCATGGGCCATCACAACTTACTCTCCCTCTTTGACATTAATGGCAAATGGCTACAAGCTACTTCTTCTCCCTCTTTCAATTAATGAATGAGGGTCAAGTTGTTGACGTGAATTATTCCTTCCAGACTTCTCTTCAAGGGTTGATATCTTCATGACGTGGCACTAGAATTTTGTCATCCAATCTCAACTGCAAACATCATAAACAAAGACATCTGTAAGAATCCAGCATTACTAAAACATGTCCTTATGTATTCTTGTAGCTATTGTTGCTCTAGGAACTATACATATGTGATATGCTCCCCTTGAACATATACTACCTCTACTTCAAATAATCCTCAAGTTTTGAATACCTTAGGCTCTTGGTTGAATTACTTTCTCTACCAATTCATTTTCTGTACCAATTAAAAGAAGTTGATACGAATGAAAATTGCAGATGCTATTGTCGTTGCTACAAATACTAACCATTAGTGATGCATTTCAGCTTGCTTCAGCTTGCTCTTCACTGATGTTATTGTTGCCAATACTATGTTCACTCCCCTTGAGCATGCTAATATCTTCTCCCCATAAGATAATTCTCCTAAAGATAGGGACTTCTTCTTAAGTAATACAAATTACACCAAAGGGTTGATACAAATTGGGTAATGTACCATGTTAGAAAATTATATATTACAGAGCAATGGAAAACATAAAATATTGTAGAAATATAAACATAGAAAACACATCAAACAAGAGAGACACAGATATATGTGGTTCACCCAGTTTGGGCCGCGTCCACGGAGAAACAACCAGTCCTTCCTTTTATATTATCCAGCGAACTGAAGAGATACAACCTACAGCAGATCCGTTGTAATTCCCTCTTCGCTATCAATCTCCTCTCTCTTCCTCACTCAGAATACAGATCTACATAGGCGCAATACAATTTCCTCATATATAGCGAGGGGTTGCCTTCTAGGGAAAAAACCCTAAATTAGACATAACTTCTACCATCAGATCTCCACCTAATGAACGACCTAGATTGACTACGAAATTACAACATTTCACAAGGCAATTTTACATCTATTTTTACCTTTGAGGGAGCTACCCCCGATCCCCCCACCAGGGGGGGGGGGGGCTCCCAAAGGTCGCAGTTGTGGGGGGGGGGCTCCCAAAGGTCGCAGTTGCCCCCCCTGGACCCCCCTGCAGTGAATATTTTATGGGTGGCATTGCCACCCCATTACGAACTGGGGTCCAATTCGGCAATACCTTGAATACAGAAGATAATAAGGATCCACACCCAACAATCTCCCACTTGGAGATTGATTATAGAAACTCCACCACTACTTCATTTGCTGGAAAATGACTCCACTTTGGACCTGGCTATTTCTCATCTTCTTCATCATACTTGAAGACCAATTGAAACTTAGCAGATTCTCAGTTTCCCCCTGGTTACAACTTTTGTTAACATATCTGCAGGATTCTGGCTAGTGTGTATCTTTTCCAGCTTCAACTGTCCATCTTCCAATGTTGACCGTATGAAATGCTACTTGAGCTGTATATGTTTAGTCTTGGAATGAAATTCAGAGTTCTTTGCAAGATGTATGGCACTCTGGCTATCACTATATAGCCTGCCCAACCCCTGCTTCTTACCCAATTCATTCAGAAACCTTTGTAACCAAATCATTTCTTTACTAGCCTTTGTAGCAGCAACATACTCTGCTTCTGTTGTTGAGAGTGAAACAGCACTTTGTAGTTTTGAGAGTCAACTGACAGCCGTTCCACCTACAGTAAACACATACACTATTGTGCTCCTCCTGTTATCTCTATCACCCTGCATATCTGCATCAACATATCCCTGTAGAGCAATGTTTGAACCACCAAAGCATAATGCTTGATTTGTGGTACCTCTCAAATACCTGAGAATCCACTTCACTGCCATCCAATGTTCTTTTCCTGGATTGTTCATGTACCTGCTTACAACTCCCACTTCTTGTGCAATATTAGGCCTTGTGCGGACCATTGCATACATTAAGCTTCTAACTCCTGATGCATATGGAACTTTAGACATATGAGCCATTTCTTCCTCAGTCTTGGGACACTCCTCCTTACTTAATTTGAAATGGCTAGCCAAAGGTATATTAACTGGTTTTGCATTCTGCATATTAAACCTTTTCAACACCTTTTCTATGTACTCACTTTGAGACAATGTTAATTTGTGATTCTTCCTGTCTCTAGGTATTCTCATACCAAGGATTTGTTTTGCAGCACCCAAACCCTTCATTGCAAATGAGTTCGCTAATTTTCTTTTGAGCACCTTTATTTCCCGCATGTTAGAACCTGCAACAAGCAAGTCATCTACATACAATAACAATATGATATAGCTGCCATCATTTTGCCTTTTGAGATAAACAAAATGATCAGAGTGACATCTAGTATAACCTTGTTCAGACATAAACTTGTCAAATTTTAGATACCACTGCCTTGGAGCCTATTTTAAGCCATACAAGCTCTTCTTCAACCTACACACTAGTTTCTCCTTCCCTTTTACCTCATATCCTTGTGGCTGATGCATATATATCTCTTCCTCCAAATCCCCATGGAGAAAGGTTGTCTTTACATCTAACTGCTCAAGATGAAAATCTTCAACTGCTACTAGACTTAAAATAGTTCTGATTGAAGTCATTTTAACAATAGGAGAAAATATCTCATCAAATTCTACATCCTTTTTCTGTGCAAACCCTTTCACCACAAGTCTAGTTTTATACCTTTTTCTACCTCCATTTTCTTCCTTCAACTTGTAAACCCATTTATTCTGTAATGTTATTTTACCTGCAAGAAACCTGCCTAAGTCCCAAGTCTGGTTATGTGTTAAGGAGTCCATCTCTTCTTTCATGGCTTGCTCCAACTTCTTCCCTGTTTCTACCTGTACTACTTCTTCATAACATTCTGGTTCACTAGAATGAGTCAACAATACATAATATAATGAAGGAGAGTATCGTTCAGGGGGTCTACTTATCCTGGTAGATTTTCTAACACCACTTTCAGGTGTTTGAGGTGTTTGTTGCTATTGTGGTTGTCGTTATGGATGTTGATCATTATGATTTTCAGGCACCATCACTTTTTCTGTGATCTCGTCAAGCACTGTGTATTCTCTGTTTTCTTTTTCCTGTTTCTTTTCCTGTAGTTGATCCTTATACAAAACCTTTTCATTGAATATGACATCTCTGTTCCTAATGATTTTGTGTTTTTCATAATTAAAAGCGATAACCAAAATCATTAACACCATATCCAATAAAGGTACATTTCTTTGATTTTGCTTCAAGCTTTGTTCTATTTTCTTTATTAATGTGGACAAAGGCTTCACAACCAAAAGTCTTTAAAAATGAGTAGTTTACCTTTTTACCTGTCCATGCCTCCTCTGGAATACCATGATCCAAGGAACTTGAAGACCCTCTGTTTATTAGATAAATAGTAGTATCTACAGCGCCTACCCAAATTTTAGAGGCAATCCTGCATGAGATCTCATGCACCTTGCACGCTCCATGATTGTCCTGTTCATCCTTTCTGACACACCATTTTCTTGTGGTGTTCCTGGAACTGTCTTTTCTCTGCGAAATGCATTCTCTAAACAGTAACTATCAAACTCTTTGCTGCAATATTCACCTCCATTGACTGATCTGAGACACTTCAACCTTTTTCGTGTCTCATTTTCAACCAAAGATTTCCATTTCTTGAAAGTATCAAATACATCAGATTTATTTAGAATACAATAAATCCAGGTTTTTCTGGTTGCATCATCAATAAAAGTAACATAATAACGAGAGCCACCAAGAGATGATACCTGAGTAGGTCTCCATGCATCTGTATGAACAAGCTCTAAGTTTTCGCTCTTCTTTTCTTTCCCAACTCTGAGGAATCTGACTCTCTTCTGTTTTCCATAAACACAATTCTCACAGAATTTTAAATCAACATTCTTCAAACCTGGCAACAAATTTCTTGAGTGAAGAATCTGCATCCCCTTCTCACTCATGTGCCCGAGCCTACGATGCCACAATGCCATATCTTCTCCTGTAGAGATTAAAGCATTAACAGAATTAGAAATACCATTGCATAAATACAATGTACCAACCTTTTCTCCTTTTGCTATTACGAGGGATCCTTTAGTGACCTTCCAGGTTTTATCTGTAAAAGTAGTCACACAACCTTCACCTCCCAACTTCCCTATTGAAATAAGATTTTTCTTCAGATCTGAAACATGCCTTACCTCCTTCAATGGTCATTTATTTCCATTCTGTTGTTTCATGAAAACTGTATCCATTCCAATGATTTTACAGGGTTTATCATCACCCAATCTAACTTGTCCAAAATCTCCTTGAACATAATCATGAAAATGTTTCCTATCAGGTGTGGCATGGAATGAGGCCCCTGAATCTACCACCCAAGCATCAATAATATTTTCTAAAGAAAGAATCAAAACATCTTGCAACACATCACCTGTTACATTCGCTTCATGATTATTTTCTTGTTGCGCATCTCCTTTTCGCTTCTGAGACTTGCAGACTTTCTTCAGGTGTCCTTTCTTCCTGCATTTCCAGCACACTATCCCTGATATGGACTTGGATCTGCCTTTTCTTGACTTACTGCGATATCCAGGGCTCTTTCCTCTTTCCATTTTTCTTCCCCTAGTCTCTGCAGTCAAAGCATTACCTGATGTCTCACCGGAGCTTTGTCGTCACATTTCTTCACTAAGAATTGCACCAACAATATCATCAAACTTTAAAGTACTGGATCCAGAGATAGATTTACTAATGGCCATAACGAAACCATTCCAACTTTCTGGCAACGAGCACAAAAATAACAGAGCCCTAAATTCATCATCAAAAGTTACCCATACAGAACTTAACTGACTAGTAATTGTATTAAATTCATTTAAATGATCAGCAATAGATCCACCTTCTGACATTTTCATATTAAATAAACGCTTCATAAGAAGTACCTTATTTGAAGCCGAGGGTTTTTCATATAGTTTGGCTAATTTCGACATTAAACCCTCTGTTGTCGTTTCCTTTGAAATATTAAACGCTACCGACGCCGCTAGGCACAGCGGTATTGTTCCAAGTGCCTTTCCATTGAGAATATCCCATTCTGCATCTATCATACTCGTCGACTTCTTTGCCTTTCCGCTCAAAGGTTGGTACAGATCTCTCTGATATAGATAATCTTCCATCTGCATCTTCCACAACTGGTAGTTTTGGCCGTTAAATTTTTCGACCCTAAACCTACCATCTTCTGCCATTGAACAACGTAAACTTTGAAACAGGAACTATAAACTCAAAACAGGAACTCTGGCCAAAAACCCCCGAAAAAACATCAAAAACAGTGCTAAAAACGAAAAGTGTTGATGTTGGAATAACACCCTTTTTTTCTAGGGTAAATTTTCAACATGTTTTAAAAATGGTGGTGAAAACCAATTTTTTGTGCAAAAATTGTGCAAAAAACACCCTCAAAACGAAAAGTGTTGATGCTGGGATAACAAAAATTTTTTCAAGAGTAAAATTTCAACATTTTGAAATAATAGCGTAAAATATTTTATCATGACCCCGAAAAACATTAAAATTTCAAAAAAATAATGAAAACATAAAAAAATAAATAAATAATTAAAACAATGAAAAAAAAACATAAAAAAATATATACTAAAAAAAAAAAAATCAATCAAAAAAAAAAAAAACCAAAATTAACCTATAAAATATAAGAATTAAAAAACTAGAAAAAAAAATTACAAATCATAAACAAATAAATAGTAAAAAAAACAAAAAAGAGAAAACAAACAAACAAACAAACAAACATGTAAACCATAAAAATATTTGGGGAAAAAAACATAAAAAAAAAACTATAAAATTAAGTAGGTAAAAATTAAAAAAACATTAACAAAAACTAAAAAAAAATGAAAATTAAAAATAAACTAGTTTAAAAAATAAATAAATAAAATTAACAAAAAGAAATTAAAAAAAATAAAATTATTTCATAAACCATAAAAGAATTTGGAAAAAAAAAAATAATAATAATAATAAATAAAAAAATTTATATATATAAAATTAAGTAAGTAAAAACAGAAAGATTAAAAAAAACATTAACAAAAACTAGGAAAAAAAAAAAAAAAAAAAAACAAAATACAAAAAAAAAAATAAAAACTAGTAAAATTAATATTAAAAACATTTAGAAAAAACTAAAAAAACAAAATAAGCTCAAATTTAATATATATATATATATATATGAAAATTTTAAAAATATGTCTTTTCCAATTAAAAAAAAATTAAAAAACATTTTGAACTTATAAAAAAATTGTTTTTGATTTAAAAAAATAAATATTTATTTATTTTTAATTAAATTTTAATTATTTATTTAAAAACAAACCAATAAACAAATTTTAAATATAATTTTTTTTTTAAACAAAATTTTGTTTTTTTATTAAAAAAAATAAAATTATTAAACAATTTTAATAAAAATTATTAAACATATTTAATAAACAAAATATTTTTAATAATTTTTAATAAACATATTTAATAATTTAATAAACATATTTAAATAAATTTTTAATGAACATATTTATAATTAAATATTTAATAAACATATTTAATAATTAAAAAAATTTATTAAACAATTTTAATTTTTTTTTATTTAAAAAAAAAAAAATAATGCCCACGGCTGCGCCACCACCAGAATCGCCCAACGACCCGCCCACCGCCCGGTGGTGGCACAACCGTGGGCATTAAAATTTTAATTTTATTTTTATTTTTATTTTTAAAATAAATAAATAAATAATTGTTTAATAAATTTTTTTTAATTATTAAACATGTTTATTAAATGTTTAATTATAAATATGTTTATTAAAAATGTGTTTATTAAATATGTTTATTAAAAATTTATTTAAATATGTTTATTAAAAATATTTTGTTTATTAAATATGTTTAATAATTTTTATTAAAATTGTTTAATAATTTTTTATTTTTTTTTTAAATAAAAAAATAAAATTTTGTTTTAAAAAAATATATATTTAAAATTTGTTTATTGGTTTGTTTTTAAATAAATAATAAAAATTTAATTAAATTTTTATTTTTATTTTTAAATCAAAAACACATTTTTTTTATAAGTTTAAAATGTTTTTTTATTTTTTAATTGGAAAAGACATATATTTTTAAATTTATTTATTTATTTTATTTTATTGAGCTTATTTTTGCTTTTTTAGTTTTTTCTAAATGTTTTTAATATTAATTTTACTAGTTTTTAATTTTTTTTTTTGTTAATTTTCTATTTTTGTTTAATCTAGTTTGTTTTTAAATTTTTTATTTTTTATTTTTCCTAGTTTTTGTTAATGTTTTTTTTTAATCTTTCTATTTTTATTTGCTTAACTTTATATATATATATATATATATATATATATATATATATATATATATATATATATATATATATATTTTAATTTTTTATTTTTATTTTCAAAATTCTTTTATGGTTTATGAGATAATTTTTTTTTTTTTTTTAACATATTTTTTTTTTTTTTGTTTGTCTTTTTTTATGTATATTTTTATATTTGTTTTTTTTTAACTGATCAAGATTAAAAAATAAATAAATAAATAAAACAACTTGAAAATTCGTTAAATAATCATAATTTAAAAAAAAATAAAAAATAAAAAATAAAAAAATAAAAAAAAAATGGACATGATAAATTTTAAAGTGTGAAAAATAAGTCCTCTAAACAAAAGGTATGTTACATCTACACGTTTAAAAATCAGTATGAAAATCACTAACATTTAAAAACAAATATTTATATTTGATACATAAGAAAATTTAAAGTGTCAAAAATATGCTTCGAAAAAAAAGAAGTGTATTCTGCATCACCACTTTTCAAAATCGGGTCATGTTTTTACTACCCCTATGAAATGGGTAATCGTATCGGTTATTTAAAGTGCCAAAAACTATGATTTAAAAAAAATATGTGTGTTTTGCATCGCCCCTTTTCAAAATCGAGTCAATTTTTTGCTATCTCTACAAAACGGGTAATAGTATCAATTCCTGTTTCAAAGTTTACGTTGTTATTGCTCCCACTCGAACCGGGAACCCTTCTCTCCTACGAGCTTATTAGCCAAATAGACCTTCGGCTCTGATACCAGTTGTTAGAAAATTATATATTACAAAGCAATGGAACATATAAAATATTGCAGAAATATAAACACAGAAAACGCATAAAACAAGAAAGACACAGATATACGTGGTTCACCCAATTTGGGCTACGTCCATAAAGAAATAGCCAGTCCTTCCTTTTATATTATCCAATAAACTGAAGAGATACAACCTACAACAGATCCGTTGTAATCTCCTCTTCGCTATCAATCTCCTCTCTCTTCCTCACTCAGAATACACATCTACATAGACGCAATACAATTCCCTCATATATAGCGAGGGGTTTCCTTCTAGGGCAAAAAAAACCTAAATTAAACATAACTTCTACCGTCACATCTCCGCCTAATGAATGGCCCAGATTGACTACGAAATTACAACATTTCACAAGGCAATTTTACATCTATTTTTAGCTTCAAGGGCGTTGTCCCCGATCCCCCACCAAGGGGGTTTCCCAAAGGTTGCAGCCACCCCCCTGGTCTCCCCTGCGGCGAATATTTTACAGGCGGCGTTGCCACCCCATTCCGAACTGGGGTCCAATGTGGTGATACCTTTGAATACAGAAGATAATCAGGCTCCACACCCAACAATCTCCCACTTGGAGACTGATTATAGCAATTCCACCGCTACTTCATTTGCTGGACAATGACTCCACTTTGGACATTGCTATTTCTCATATTCTTCATCATACTCGAAGGCCAATTGAAACTTAGCAAATTCTCAGTTTCTCCTTGGTTACAACTTTTGTTAACATATCTGCAGGATTCTGGCTAGTGTGTATCTTTTCCAGCTTCAACTGTCCATCTTTCAATGCTGACCGTATGAAATGGTACTTGAGCTGTATGTGTTTAGTCTTGGAATGAAATGTAGAGTTCTTTGAAAGATGTATGGCACTCTGGCTATCACTGTATAACCTGCCCAACTCCTGCTTCTTACCCAACTCATACAGAAACCTTTGTAACCAAATCATTTCTTTACTAGCCTTCGTAGCAGCAACATACTCTGCTTCTGTTGTTGAGAATGCAACAACACTTTGCAGTTTTGAGACCCAAATGACAGTTGTTCCACCTATAGTAAACACATACCTTATTGTGCTCCTCCTGTTATCTCTATCACCCTCCATATCTGCATCAACATATCCCTATAGAGCAATGTTTGAACCACCAAAGCATAATGCTTGATTTGTGGTACCTCTCAAATACCTAAGAATCCACTTCACTGCCATCCAATGTTCTTTTCCTGGATTGTTCATGTACCTGCTACTGCTTGTGCAATATTAGGCCTTGTGCAAACCATTGCATACATTAAGCTTCCAACTCCTGATGCATATGGAACTTTAGACATATTGGCCATTTCTTCCTAAGTCTTGGGACACTCCTCCTTACTTAATTGGAAATGGCTAGCCAAAGGTATACTAACTGGTTTTACATTATGCATATTAAACCTTTTCAACACCTTTTCTATGTACTCACTTTGAGACAATGTTAATTCGTGATTCTTCTTGTCTCTAGTTATTCCCATACCAAGGATTTGTTTTGCAGCACCCAAATCCTTCATTGCAAATGAGTTCGCCAATTTTCTTTTGAGCACCTTTATTTCCTGCATGTTAGAACCTACAACAAGCATGTCATCTACATACAATAACAATATAATATAGCTGCCATCATTTTTCCTTTTGAGATAAACACAATGCTCAGAGTGACATCTACTATAACCTTGTTCAGACATAAATCTATCAAATTTTAGATACCACTGCCTTGGAGCCTGTTTCAAGCCATACAAGCTCTTCTTCAACCTACACACTAGTTTCTCCTTCCCTTTTACCTCATATCCTTGTGGTTGCTGCATATATATCTCTTCCTCCAAATCCCCATCGAGAAAGGTTGTCTTTACATCTAACTGCTCAAGATGAAAATCTTCAACTGCTACTAGACTTAAAATAGTTCTAATTGAAGTCATTTTAACAACAGGAGAAAATATCTCATCAAAGTCTATACCCTTTTTCTATGCAAACCCTTTCACCACAAGTCTAGCTTCATACCTTTTTCTACCTCCATATTCTTCCTTCAACTTGTAAACCCATTTATTCTGCAATGTTGTTTTACCTGTAGGAAACCTGACTAAGTCCCAAGTCTGGTTATGTGCTGAATAGTTCATCTCTTCTTTCATGGCTTGCTCCCACTTCTTCTCGGTTTCTACCTGTACTACTTCTTCATAACATTCTGGTTCACTAAAATCAGTCAACAATACATAATATAATGAAGGAGAGTATCGTTCAAGGGGTCTACTTATCCTGGAAGATCTTCTAACACCACTTTCAGGTGTTTGAGGTGCTTGTTGCTATTTTGGTTGTTGTTCTGGATGTTGATCATTATGATTTTCAGGCACCATCACTTTTTCTATGATCTCGTCAAGCACTGTGTATTCTCTGTTTTCTTTTTCCTATTTATTTTCCTGCAGTTGATCCTTCATTGAATATGACATCTCTACTCCTAATGATTTTGTGTTTTTCATAATCATAAAAGCGATAACCAAAATCATTAACACCATATCCAATAAAGGTACATTTCTTTGATTTTGCCTCAAGCTTTGTTCTATTTTCTTTATTAATGTGGACAAAGGCTTCACAACCAAAAGTCTTTAAAAATGAGTAGTTTACCTTTTTACCTGTCCATGCCTCCTCTGGAATAACACGATCCAAGGAAGTTGAAGGCCCTCTGTTTATTAGATAAATAGTAGTATCTACAGCATCTACCCAAAATTGTAAAGGCAATCTTGCATGCAATCTCATACACCTTGCACACTCCATGATTGTCCTGTTCATCCTTTCTGACACACCATTTTCTTGTGGTGTTCCTGGAACCATCTTTTCTCTGTGAATTCCATTCTCTGAACAGTACCTATCAAACTCTTTGCTGTAATATTCACCTCCATTGTCTGGTTGCATCATCAATAAAAGTAACATAATAACGAGAGCCACCAAGAGATGATACCTGAGCAGGTCCCCATATATCTTTATGCACAAGCTCTAATTTTTCGCTCTTCTTTTCTTTCCCAACTCCGAGGAATCTGAATCTCTTCTGTTTTCCGTAAACACAATTCTCGCAAAATTTTAAATCAACATGCTTCAAACCTAGTAACAAATTTCTTGAGTGAAAAATCTGCATCCCCTTCTCACTCATGTGCTCGAGCCTATGATGCCACAATGCCATATCTTCTCCTATATAGGTTAAAGCATTAACAGAATTAGAAATACCATTTGCATAAATACAATGTACCAACCTTTTCTCCTTTTGCTATTACGAGGGATCCTTTAGTGACCTTCCAGGTTTTATCTGTAAAAGTAGTCATACAACCTTCACCTCCCAACTGCCCTGTTGAAATAAGATTTTTCTTCAGATCTGGAACATGCCTTACCTCCTTCAATGGCCATTTATTTCCATTCTATTGTTTTATGAAAACTGTACCCATTCCAATGATTTTACAAGTTTTATCACCACCCAATCGAACCTGTCCAAAATCTCCTTGAACATAATCATGAAAATGTTTCCTATCAGGTGTGGCATGGAATGAGGCCCCTGAATCTACCACCCAGGCATCAATAATATTTTCTAAAGAAAGAATCAAAGCATCTTGCAACACATCACCTGTTACATTCGCTTCATGATTACTTTCTTGTTGCGCGTCTCCTTCTTTTCCCTTTCGAGGATTGCAGTCTTTCTTTAGGTGTCCTTTCTTCCCGCATTTCCAGAAAATTATCCCCAATATGGACTTGGATTTGCCTTTTCTTGACTTACTGTGATATCAGGGCTCTTTCCTCTTTCCATTTTTCTTCTCCTAGTCTCTGTAGTCAAAGCATTACCTGGTGTCTCACTAGAGCTTTTCCGTCACATTTCCTCGCTAAGGATTGCACCGAAAACATCATCAAACTTTAAAGTAGTAGATCCAGAGACAGAGTTACTAATGGCCATAACGAAACCATTCCAACTTTCTGGAAATGAGCACAGAAATAACAGAGCCCTAACTTCATCATCAAAAGTTATCCCTACAGAACTTAACTGACTGGTAACTGTATTAAATTCATTTAAATTATCAGCAACAGATCCACCTTCTGACATTTTCATATTAAATAAATGCTTCATATGAAGTACCTTATTTGAGGCCGAGGGTTTTTCATATAGTTTGGCCAAAGATAATCAGGCTCCACACCCAACATACTAGACAAACTCTTATGACTCCAACTCATAAACAAATGTCCACTTGCATGAAAAGGTTACTTCACATGAACCAAACACCACCAATTGACATAGCGATACCTATTGAGAGCTAAGGGACATGTAAAGATTGAACCAATTATGTTTATTAACACAAGACATCTAGGCACAATCAAAATCACAATCTTAAATGAAATAAGGGTATTTCACCCAAGTTGCAAACCTTTCATTTATTGAACAAACTTTCTTCCTCGGGATGATGATTGTTGCCTACTATTGCTTCTAAAGTATCTCCCCTTGAGCTAATGCTTTCTAATCTCCTGAAATTTACTTCTTTCATTTGCATGGGAATTGATCCTATGGACCTAACTTAACCTTGGGCCTCTTGTCATTCCACACTTTTGTTGTTGTAGCTTATCTTCTTCCTACACCACAACATATAATGTTGTTGCATTTTCTTCCTTAGAACTATGGTGGCTACAAACGCCTTTCTCTGCGATGTTGATACATTCAAAATAGACAGATTTATCACAGTAATCAACATAGGGACTCAGTCATACTTCCAAAGTTCATATGCACCTCTGTACATATTTTTTTCCTAGATGCCTACATTTGACTTATTGGGCCTCTCTTGAGGCTATTCTCTATTTTTAGTGAAGACAAATAGAGGATCTACTCTCCTTTATCTTCAGCCAAACCTTCATTGGTCGAGTCCTAGCAATAGCATTTTTTTCTAGCTTCTCATTACTTTATCTTTTCTTTCTCCATATATTCTTGCAGCCATTTTTCTTTAAAAATGGGTTTGCTACAAAGGTAAGAGGATCATTCTTCTTGATTTTCTTCTAATTTATTTCTCTTATTTTCATCTTTCTCCTTTGACACAAAGCACTCAAGAGTAACTTGTATTCCTCTGCTCTATTGTTCCTTTATGACTTCAAAGCCCCAGTTGCTACGTTTGCATACATATGTTGAGAAGCATGTTTTTTCTTCTCATAACTGCAACTTGATGCCTTGTGTGTAACATTACCATAGTTGTAGCATTCGACATGGTTTAGGAATGGAGCAAAAGGATTGCTATACTTGGCCACATTCATGTCAAACCTTATCTCGTGGCCAGCATGTCTTCTCCTGGAAACTTTGTGTATTTTTTGGTTGCTGCTACCGAACGCATTTTTTTTTCTTGCATGCCATCTACAATCTATGGCCCTATGCCCATAATTGTTTCAACAAAAGCAATAACCATGAAAATAATTTTGATAACATAGTTTACCTTTTCTTTGAAGGCTTTATCCTTGAGATAAGAAGAACTTTTGTTGGTTCTTCATGTGCATTCCATGGCTATTTGAGTTGTTGCCTTGCATTCTTCCTTGTTGTTGCTTAGCTCTCTTGTTATGTTGTCTTTCCTTCTCTTGTTGTTGTTGCTTTCATCGTTGCTACTACTGTCCAACAACTTCTTTCTCTTTATTGTTGTTGCCGCCTTCAACTGCATCTGTTCTCTTGGAGCTTGATTCATTTCTCAGATCCAAACCAACCTTTATGAGAGGGGATCTTTTCTTAGCAAGCATCTCATTCAGGTCCTTTTTTCTCTCCTTGAGCTTCTGACACTGAGACAACTATTTTCTTGCCATGTCTAGGTCATGTCCCAGTGAGACAACTTCAACTTGTATTCTCTCACAAAGAGCTTCTCTTTCATTCAGCTAACTAGCCAATATTCCATTCAAATGGTTGACTTCCTCTTATTGAGCATTAAGATCAACAATTGTTTTTCTCAACCTTTCATTCCCAAGCTCATATTATTGCAATTGGGCATTTTGCTTTAGATTTTCTTCTAAAAACTACTTGATCTCTGTTTGTTCTAAAATGCAGATACAAATTAGAGTTTCATTATTATCAATCCGAGTAAGTAACCTTCGAGGATCATCCAATATATATAGACTTAGAGACAAATTAAACTAAGCTAGGTGAATAAATGCCAAAGCTCCCTTACAGGAGGTATTTCATTGGGATCTCCAACACCTATTCAGTCATTTAACAAAATGAAATCTAAAAAATTAAAAGACATTGCGATAAGTGTAAGAAATATTAAAGCTCCCTTACAGGAGACTGCTCATTAATATTTCTAATCATCTTAATCAACAAAACCTAATTCTGATTGATTGCATGAAATATCAAAGCTCTCTTACAAGATACTATTCATTTATATCTCAAGCATATAAATCATAAACTTAAACTAATGAAATCAAAAAATAAATAACAAATCAAATTCATTGAAGGAAACATTAATACTTTCTTACGAAAGGTCATTCATTAATATTTCAAACATATGAACCTAATAATTTAATCTAATGAGATTCACAAACAAACATAAAATAAAAGACTACCAAAATAAAAGTATACTTGCTAGGCAATGGGGATCCTTCCAAGGATTCACAAGCACACCAAAAGAGAAGTCAAATGTAGAGGATTAAAGAAGCTCCGTTTTATTCATCATCAATTGCAAATTGAAATTACAACCTTACAATGATTCTCCAATCTAACTTTTCATTACCAACCTATAAGATACTAAGATTATAAAATAAAGATTAAAAATGAATGAGATAACACTCCTATTTATACAAAAGCTATGATAACAAACTCATAATGATGATCCACTATTCCCTCTTCAAATCCACATATCTCACAACCAATGGTGACACATAAACCTATCCTCCATGATCTCCTCCATGAGGTCCATGATTTTCTCCATGAGGTCCATGATCTCTTGAAATTCGAATTTGAACATAGAGTGCCACATAAAGATGCCTTGGAAGCTTCCTTTTTACCTACACATGTCAACAAACTCATTCTAATTGCTAGGTATAAGTATAAGCTTATTATTTTCTAAAGTTTAACCATAAATCCACTTAAAAATGTTAATAATTAATAAACTTTGGAAAAGCATAGTTATAACCCAATGATGAGGTAAATGTAATGATGTGGAGGTGGAATGGAGGTGACATGAAGGTAATATGGAAGTAATGTGAAGGTATTGGTGAATAATGGAGTGAGAATAGGGACTATTTTGAGGCCCAACATACCCCCAAACTGAAGGTATTGCATGTCCTCATGCAATCTATTACATTACTTTTTGATACTTGAGCTTTGGCTTAAACTCTGCATGATATCATTTACTTAACTTTTGCAAAGGGTTTTTGATGAACTGCAGCTTGGTTGGTTCTTGTGTTTCAACCATATTTTGTTTGTTGCATTCAATTTTAATGTATAATCTTTGCCTATTGATAATGTGATTTTTATTGCAGAGTATTTTTGTTGGGATGCATCATGGTTGGTTCTTGTGTAACAACCATGATTGTGTTGGCATCCAATTAACTTTTAAATACTTTTGACAAAGCCATTTATATGCTCATGTAATAGTGAATATATTTTGAAGGTATGTGGGTTTTAGAATGTGATATATGAATATGGATGTTATATGAATGTGGAAACATATGAATGTGAATGTATTTCCCCCTTCAACTGATGATGTTGGCAATTTGACAAATATGATGAAAGGAAGTGAAGTTTTTCCAAAAATTATTATTCTAACTTTTCCAGGAATTAAATGGTTAAAAGTTAGAAAATATCATACCTTAACTTACCCTTCCAAAAATGAATGAGAGTTGTGCACATGTGGCTGCAAAATTCTTGTTCATAGTCTTCTTGACTTGGTTGTGAAAATGGTGGATGAAATCGAAAAAGTGAATCTTTTATTGTTGTTGCATCTGTTGTTAAATCTGTTGTTGGATCTTCTGCTGAATGTTCAGAATCTGCTACTGAATGTGGCTGAAAATGTATAAGGCTTGGAAGGTATACAAAATTCAGAATTTACACTTCCCCCCAGCCTTATTTATTGACTTGTCCTCAAGTCATCTACATCAAAAAAAACTGAAAAACAATGAAAGGAAATCTGCTTCATTTGCTACAAAATATGGGTCTTCAAGTCTTCAACGCTCGATGGCACAAATCTTGTTATGTGAATAAATGTCTTGTTGTCAAACATAATAAGAAGTTGTTGACTTAGTGGCCATTAATGAATGCCACTAGCCAACATGAGAGCTCCCACCATTGATTCCAATGGGAGTCAAGATGCCTAACACATCTTTGTAGGTACGAATAAATTTGTTGTGGTCGAGTCACCTACAAGATCCAATGAACAAGGAATATTAATGTACTTCCATTGTTCATTGGCAAGAGTACTTGCCATTATAGCATGCAAGTCTCTAGGTGTTTTTTTAAAGATTATTAGACTCTAGGACTTTGACTCAATGATATGTAGAAGTAGGGTTTTATTGGTGGAAAATGAAAAATAGTAGGAAAAAGGAAATGGAAATTCTTTGCTTTTATTGGTGGGTTAGGAATGGATGAAAGGAAATGCATAGTGAATGAATAATAACTCTTGCTGTGAAAAATGGATATGGAAATGGCATGCTTTATGGCTTTACAATTTGTGGAATTCAAAATCTTTTTCAAAAAAGGAGGTGGAAGGTAGTGGTTGTGGACATGGATTTGTCTTTAGAATTTTTCATGAATTTAGTCTTTGGAAGACCAATTTTCATCACAATTTAATCTCCTTAACGATCTCTTGATTATATTGTAACCTGTAAAAAAAACTTGGCAGAAAGAAAACATAAGTGTGTTTAAGAAGAAATGGCCATTTCCTTCATGATTCTTACGCAAAAATTCCGTACCAAATAAAATAGATTAAGGAAAATCAAAATGTTTAAATTAACTCAATTCATGATATTAGTATCAATCCATTCTTAAAGAAATAACCATGAAAAGTAAATTTACTCCCTGTTTTTGTCAGCTAACTTTTGTGCATGGCGAAAAGCTTGGCATTATAGATTTGTTGTGTCCTGCAGATGAGTACATTATAAAAGCATACAGCAATCAATGCCTACTCCAAGTCACTGGTGAAAAATAGAATGTTGAGAATGAATTTTAAGAGGAGAAAAAAAATGAATTTAACTATGTCAAGGGAAAAGCTAAAACATACCATATCACTCCACTTAAATAAAAGAGATTCCCTTTTCAAAATTGTGGTCAAAGTCCAGAAAAGGCTTCCAGATTCAACTCTTCTCTTGTCCTTGATGTACTGCGTGAGTTTCTAGCATGTTTATCTTCTGAATTTGCAGTATGTCTAGAGTTCAAGGTGTTGACATAGGAATATGAAGCCGCAAGGTTGGGAGGCTGGTCAGCTGTACTTCTTTGGCAAGAAAGAAAATGCTTTATCAGCCCTCTTAGAAAGGGAGCCACTGTATCTGGTTCATACTCCATATAATACATTATTCCTCCCATGCATAGGCAGAAAAGTGCCACTTCAGCGTTTCTTATATTTGGAAGTAGATGTTTGTTCACTAAAATATACCACAATGAATCTGCAGCTCGAGGAAGCACATAAAGAGCTAATTCGTCTCGTCTGCTCTTCTTCTCTAGCAAGCAGACAAAACAGCCATGCCTCTAGCAAACCAATACACAAGCTTATGGTCCCTTGTTGAAACCTTTCTTTGCAAGCATATAACTCCCTGAAATATTCGTACAAAGGCCGACAAGATTGATGTAGAGCGCACAACCCCATTAATAGCATTCCAACATGTCCGCATGGGAGACTCCATAAACTTTTGAAGATGAAGGACAACATACGACACAAACGTCAATGAGAAATATAATGGATATGTCTTCCTGAACGTTGTATACATTGCATTGCCATTATGTGCTAAACATGAGGCTGAATCCGGATGTATAACAGAACATGGTATAATTGAAGAAGATGGACCCAATTTAAGAGCGAGGAACCCTTTCTGCTCAACAAATAAGCAGAGAGAGAGAGACCAGATCAAAATTCTTTGACAGCGTCACGATGGGCGTATTGGCTTTGGTATGTAGATGCTCATTTTGAGCCATGCAACATGTGAGGGTGCAAATCGCTCAAATCGAGCCAATAAATCTGCATGCAAAATCACTCAAATCGCTCAAAATCTGCTTCACTGCCAGCAAAACCCATAATTCTCTGCACATTAATTGTAAAAATTGTTTTTTCCTTCACGCAGTTATCAAAATAGGGTTTCGAAGAACCGCGGTTTCCTCTCAAACCGTTAGGAATTCAAGCAAACAATTTCTGGGTTATGTAATTCATTCTGTTCCGGAAAAAACCCATGTCTTCAGTTTTTCCAGATTTGTCCTGGTTCGATCACAAATCTCTTTTTAAAACTGACGTTTTTAAGGGGTTGCGTTCTGAGGATGTTGGCATCCACTATGAGGCGATGGGAGTAATTGGGTTTGTAATCTGATAATTCACTCTTGTTTTCTGCATTTTTCTAATTTTGAAATGGAACTGCTTCTTCACCTTGAGTTTCATCAGAACTTACTCTCAGAAGTTGAGACTCCCGACTTTGAACAGGACCACTCTTATTCTATCTTGTCAGTAGTCCAGCAGAAGCTATCTGAACACGCATCCCATCTTGCACAAAAGAAGAATCTATCTCTTCTGCTCTAGAAGCACACAGCACTCCACGAGTACAACTTGCACAGGCAGGAACGCAGTAACGTCCTTGACAAAGGCCTGAGCTGTAATTAACGAGAACATTTGCAGCAGGCCCTCATTTATTCAACTCTCCTTTCCTTTTCCAGGCCCTAAAATTCTCTTCTTCCAGAGCCTCCTATTCAATTGCATCTTTCAGAAGATATATTAAGCCATCCATTATGAACTCTAAAACTATGCCCAAGAGCCTCTCCTGTAATAAGGCAGCTACGAACGCAAGCACTCAACATTTGATCATTCAATCTAATATTCCACGAATAAACCCTCCTGCGGTTTGTAATTGGGAATTTTTGGCCCATATGTGTGTTCTGTACTTTCTGGAGCATCATGAACTGATGTCAAACATGTCTAGCTACCCTTCTCTTGTGGAACGCTTACTACTAGAGATACGTGATTACTTGTTTAGAATATTAAGGCCCCAGCCTTATATGCCTTCACAGTAAAGGAAGTCATGATCATTTGATTGGCTTCTTGGATGGTCTCATCTTCGCTGAGAACTAGTGTAGATAGAGGTATTTGAAGGTGTTTATCAGTGTGCCAAGATTACAGCTTTTTTTTTATATTTTTTCTTTTTATTTAAAAAAATGAAATTGGACCTATCTCTAAAAAATGGTTAGTTTTCAAAAAAAAAAAAAAATTAATAATAATATATATATGATATATATTATTATCATGTGGGAATTTTTATTTTCATTATTTATTTTTATTATTTTTTAAACTAAAATTCAAAAAAAAACTAAATTTTATCTAATTTTTTAAGATGATCTTTTGCTCATTCACAAAATTCTTTATTGTCATATCGCAGATCAATTTTCCAGCGAGAGTATTTTTATGTGAAATAAATCGATAGATTTTCTAATCTTCCTGATCGCAGGAAGAGAGCATACTAATCTCTTGATTTATTTTTATTTATGCAGGTTAGCGTGGATGGATAATAAACACAATCAAGATCTGCAATCAAACCTAGCATTATCTACATTCTTTCTGCAATGTCGCAGGGGCGTTTAGACTCTCGGAAGACAAAGCTTTCCGAAAATCAAGCTCCTGGCCTACCCGTGATACAGAAACAAGATATAGAAATGTGAAGATGAAGCAACTCTTTTAAGTTATTCATGATGATTTTTTATTTTTTAGAAACAAGACTAAAAGAAAATTCTACGAGATCTCGTTTTATTTTTTATTTTAATCTATTCTACATTAACTTGAGAGATTTTTTTTTATTTCCTAGGTAAAAGCATGCTTCCAATGAAGCCATCTACATACTAAAAATTCAAAATTTCTCACATCTAAATTTAAAATTCTTACCTAACTGTTTGCAAGGATGTGAGTAACCTGTTTGAAACTTGGATTTGGCGCAAGGTTCTTATGAAACCAGTCTTTGATATTTTCCTTGCTCTCCAAGATGTACCTATTCATCATCTTCAAATTTCTCATCCGTAGATGGATTAGTAAGAAATGGGGGGTTTAAAATAACTGAATTTGAAACTAGCTAAGTACGAAAAATAAAAATAAAAACTTAAACTTGAACTCCTTTATGAAGATCCTGTTGTCACCAGGTTTCACAAGTTAGTCCATAAAAATAAATTGCAATAAAATTAACTTCCTAAGTCTATCTCTAAATCATCCTCCCCGGCAACGGCACCAAAATGTTTGTTCTAAAATGCGGATGCAAATTAGAGTTTCATTACTATCAATCCGGGTAAGTAACTTTCAAGGATCATCCAATATATATGGACTTAGAGACAAACTAAACTAAGCTAGGTGAAGAAATTCCAAAGCTCCCTTACAAGAGGTCTTTCATTGGGATCTCCAACACCTATTCAGTCATTTAACAAAATGAAATCTAAAAAATTAAAAGACATTGTGATAAGTGTAAGAAATATTAAATCTCCCTTACAGGAGACTACTCATTAATATTTATAATCATCTTAATCGACAAAACCTAATTCTAATTGATTGCATGAAATATTAAAGCTCTCTTACAAGAGACTATTCATTTATATCTCAAGCATATAAATCATAAACTTAAACTAATGAAATCAAACATTAAATAACAAGTCAGATTCATTGAAGGAAACATTAATACTTTCTTACGAAAGGTCATTCGTTAATATTTCAAACATATGAACCTAATAATTTAATCTAATGAAATTCACAAACAAACATAAAATAAAAGCCTACCAAAATAAAAGTGTACTTGCTAGGCAATGGGGATCCTTCCAAGTATTCACAAGCATACCAAAAGAGAAGTCAAATGTAGAGGATCAAAGGAGCTCCGTTTTATTCATCATCAATTGCAAATTGAAATTACAACCATTACAATGATTCTCCAATCTAACTTTTCATTACCAACCTATAAGATACTAAGATTACAAAACGAAGATTACAAATGAAGGAGATAACACTCTTATTTATACAAAAGCTATGATAACAAACTCATAATGATGATCCACTATTCCCTCCTCAAATCCACATATCTCTCAACCAATGGTGACACATAACCCTATCCTCCATGATCTCCTCCATGAGGTCCATGATCTTCTCCATGAGGTACATGATCTCCTCAAATTCGAATTTGAACATAGAGTGCCACATAAAGATGCCTTGGAAGCTTCCTTTGTACCTACACATGTCAAAAAACTCATTCTAATTGTTAGGTATAAGTATAAGCTTATTATTTTCTAAAGTTTAACCATAAATCCACTTAAAAATGTTAAGAATTAATAAACTTTGGAAAAGTATAGTTATAACCCAATGATGAGGTAAATGTAATGATGTGGAGGTGGAATGGAGGTGACATGAAGGTAATATGGAAGTAATGTGAAGGTATTGGTGAATAATGGAGTGAGAATAGGGACAATTTTGAGGCCCAACAATCTCTTTTAGAGAAGAGATCAACTTCCTCCTAAGTAGATCCTTTTCTTTATTATCAGAGAGGCTAGATTAGCCACCATGACAATCCAAATTCCTCTCTATGTCCATGGAATATTCCACTCGTCTGAGGAGCATCCCTTCTTCATCACAACCAAGGGTACTCTTATTTTCTCCAATGGATGAGAACACATAGGATCTCTCTTCTTCCTCTGAGGTACCCTCATTAGCTATTGCTACAAATGTAGGTCTCTCTTCACAACAACTAGATGTATGATTGTCTTTATCTTCATAAAAGGAATATGTGGATCTAGTCGCTAAATGAACTATCTCTTTACAACTATGACAAAATAATAGATGACCTTCTGAGTAGCATGGCCTTTCATCTAATTCTTCATCATCCTCTTAAGAGTGATGAGAAACAACATGTGCATTAAGAGGAATATCTTCAATCTTCTAAACATCTCTTTTCTGGGATGTTTTCTTTGACTTCTTCTCTTCTCTTCTTTTGTTTATCATTTCCAAAACCAACATTTGTGTGTTCCGGTTCACTACTTGAGCAACAAGGTTCTTTAACTTTCTCATGAGCCTCATGACTATCTCCTCCATACATACATTGAAACTTGTCCATCATTTCCTTTGTTGTCTTGCAATGTCTTACTTTATCAACATTTGATTTTGATAACCCTTTCATTATAATCCTCTTGGATTCTGTATTAAACTCATTCTTCTCTCCATATTCTACAGATAGCCGAACACATTCATTGATGACCATTAAACAAGCTCCCATTATAATCCTCCAGAGCTCATAGCATGATCCATTAAAAAATGGAACTCCTTTTGGTTATAGTCAAACCCGATTAGCCATTGTTTCCTTTTCATATACCTTCAAGTGGTTAAGGTGTTTCTTAAGGAACCGAGCTCTAATACCAATTGTTTGAAGCAATGTTAATATTGAGAGGGGAGTGAATCAATATTAAGGCTAACTTCTAACCTTTTATGATAATGTATAATTTTCTCATTTAAACTTGGCAACCATTCATGTGATCATCAACATCGTATCATTTGTAGAAATATGAATAAATCAACACACGAATACACACACCATGAGAAACATACACATGAAGACCGAGGTTTAATGTGGAAACCTTTCTAGGAGAAAAACCACCAAAACTTGTTTCTTATTATGATGTAAATAAGAGCTCCTACTCTATTACATCAATGTTTGTGAGCTAGCACTCACAGGAAGCACCAACACCCCTTGATTTCTTTCTATCACCCACTAGTAGGAAGCACTAACTCCCTTCTTATGCAGACAACTCATCAGCTTACCAGAAGCATGAACTGAAGCACCAACTTCATGGATTTTTTGCAAGCACCAAATTGCATCTCCTTGTATTTATGCAAGCACCAAGTTACAGGAGGCACCAACCCCCAAGCTCTACTCAAACATCCACTAAGATGGAAGCAACAAATCCCAATTTCACGGGAACCAACCCACACTAAATAAGGAAATCTCTTCTCTCTGTAATTGACAACTACTTTCCCTGATTTCATCTCTATATTCTCCTCTGCCTTCAATATCCCACTATTCTGCTCAACAACCTTCACTCCCGCCTAGCAACATATTCCCATACTCATCCCTTGTATCACTATACTCTGGTCCACTCTACTCATTCTACAACAACATATCCTCATATCTCGACCTTCTTGATCTACACAGGTACTCTCAACCTTCTTCCTTAACACAGGCACTCTTGGCTTCTCACAATAGCAACTACTCACATAAAGTTCTCCACTTAGATCTCTTAACTATGTTGTATTCACCCACATTGCACATCTGCAATCCTTGGTTTCATTCATGATCCAGGTGGCTCTAGAGGCTCAAATTTTGAATTTCTTGAATCTTAGCAATAATAGTACTAGGTTATAGTGTTCGTTGTTACAATCCCAATGGTGTGAACGACACCTCAATCTGAGTTCGTATGACCAACTTATCAACATCAGATGTTTGCAAGATGCACAGGGAAATGTGACTCACTTTGCGTATGTGGCGAATAAGATATCGACACATGGCCCGATAGTATTTTACTCCATGTCCTTGCAAAAAGACAAATATATATATATATATATATATATATATATATATATATATATATATATTTTTTAAAAATCCAAATCTCATTAAAAACAAAAATCATTTAAAAATATATTACATAAAAACAACAATATGGTTATTTAAATAGCCATATAAAAATCATATCATACAAAAGGTTCATACTATCTATCATAACCATAAAAAATTCAACAATTCATTTTCAACAGATTTCAAAAAAGATATCATATAAAAACAAAAAAGAGGTTATTCAAACCAATGCGCATGTAATATTTATGGCATAGTGTTGATAATATATATACACCATTAATACACAACGATTACACATATCCATTTCAAAACAAATTTTATGCCAAATTTCTGAAGGGTTCCAGTAGTGAGCATTCAAATATATTCCATTTTTTGTCTAAAATAGGTCGGAAGAAGGCCTGAACCCGCAACCCTTTGGACCATGCTTCTTTTAATAGAAAACAATCTAACCAACATGACAACTCTTGTGTTTGGTTAATCCACTCGAGTTTTCTTTTATTTAAACACAAAATTTCGCCATTCGTCGGGGAACATAGGAGTTCGCATAGATTCCAAGGTAGTGGAACCATGTCTAGCACAAATTTCAAGGAGAATATTCTTTGATGCAGAGGAGGAATCTAAAAGATTCTCTTCGTGCCAAATTTTCATAGTGTCAGATTCATGCCAATTTGATACTCAAACGAACCAGAATTTTGCTAGGATTTTGATGGTATGATTGGTTTTCTAATATGAGCAGTGAAATTTAAGTCAACCTGGAAAATAAAATCTTTAAGGAATCTTTGAGATTCCCTAGGGGCCCAAAATTAACATTTGTTGAACAAGACCGACTTTATACTCATTTTTATCAATTGTTTTCTAGGAACACGATGATGTGATCAGATTCTAAATCTGAGCAGCCGAATTTTAGTCAACTCGCGAGAAAGAATCTTTGGGGAATCTTTGAGATTCCTGGGGAACCAAATTTTGACTGAAGCAGAAAGCGGTCGAGTTTACAATCATTTTTCACGATTTTTCACCAGGAATTCAATGGTGTGGTCCATTTCTTCAACATAGGTGTGCATTTTCAGGCCATCCCTAGAATTTCTTTTGTACATGCATGTAATTTGATTTCACTGAAGATTAATGAAAGAGGCCTCCCCACATTGAGCATGGCCCAGAGACGTAACCCACCTTGCGTGAACTCCATTATCAATTGTTTGTGTCTTTTCTTCTCATGGTTATCATTTATTTTCACTTATTTTATGTGAATTCATCTTATGGTTATATGCTTTTATAATGTAATTCAGTATGCATCTTTGAAGTGAAAAGATCTAGAATAAGTTTGATATCAGAGTGGATCTTTTGTTGATGTAAATTGAAAGTGTATGATAACTAGGACAAAGCTCCATTGAGGTGAAGGAAAGCTTAAGTCCTTTGATCCAGAAGCGGGGCGTTCAACACAAAGGAGGAAAATGGCAGATGAATATGCTTGGTTGGAGGAAGATAAAAATTATCACAAGGCCTTCTACGCCATAGCATAAAAAGTGGACAATTTTTTTGTAGAGTATAAAAAAATATGGCGAAACCAGAGAAGAAGGAAGGACCAAATGATCATGCCTCGGTGAATAATGAAGGAGGAGGAGAAGAGAACCCTGAACCTCCCTCTCCATATTCTAGTGAAATTTATTCTTCTTCCTCTTCTCTTCAACCTATAGGTAGAAAAACTCATAAAAATCCCTTTTTCAAGTTGGATGTCAAGTTTTATTTACCTGTGTTTAGTGGAGAATATAATGCAGAAAAGATAGATAACTTGATCAGATAGGTTGAACTATATTGTCACATACAATGAATCAAACAGGGTGAAGCCAAGATCCAACTAGCATCCCTTCAATTGAGTGGCCCGGATCTCGTATGGTGGGAAGGAAAGCTGCAGAAAGATGGTAATAATAGTCGTAAACTTCTTTCATCTTGGTATGAGTTCGTTCTGCGTTAGGAGGAAAATTTTACCCATTGGGTTATAGACAGAAGGCCATGATGGATTGGCACCATTTGAAACAATTTAAAGGACAAAATGTTCAAAATTTTATAGAGGAGTTTAGGAAACAAGCATTAGCATTGAATGTTCCATTAGACTCTCTTGAAACGTTGATGAAAGACATTGGCTCATTGCATGGTTATTTGTGTCATCGATTGTTATTATTTGAACCTAAAACTCTTAATGAAGCTAGTGTGAAGGTTGTACATCTTGAAAGTAGGGGGAAGCATAAGTAAGATCACCGCCCAAAGAGGGGAGTAACAACTAAGAGAAAAGAAGCAAAGCACTCTTGTACTCATTGTGAGAAAGAAGGGCATGATGAGGAGCATTATTGGAAATTGCATGCAAAATTGAGGCCAAAGAGGAATGAAAGAAAAGAGAAGCAGAAGATAGTTGCAACTGTGCAACAAGATTAAGAATCTAAATCAAAGGATGATGAGAAGATTATAGTTGCCGTATTTTCAGCTGTCGGACCAATTGACTTAGGATCAAACTTAGGTGATGGGATGAAAATTGCAACTCTTGGGATTGCAGAAGATGGACCTATTGACTTGGGATCCAATTCAGGGGATGAGGAAAATATTTTAGCAAATGTTGTGCCAAAAATGAGGAGGGAACCAAATGTTGCATGGCTCGAAGTCCTCAAAGAGATCAACGAAAGCATTCAGGCAGAGAATGCTGAACTAAGGAGACTCCTACAAAAAGTAGAGGAGGAGAAACAAAGGTCGTAGCGTCAGTTACAAGCCAAGGAGGAGGCCTTGGAAAATTTGTAGCATAACAAGCCTAAGGTAAAAAGTGATTATGCAATTTCATGTTCTTTTTATGATGATGATTTCAATGCTTTTGAGAAAATACTCCAGGAATTGGATCATTGTTGAAGAAGATGGGGTATCAAGGAAAGGGCCTCGGTATTAATGGCCAAGGCATTGTGAATCCCATCAAAGTGGAGGAATTTCCTTGTTTTGTAGGACTTGAGTATGTCCAAAAAGAGGTTGGAAAATTCTCCAAGACAACCAGCAACCAACCAATGACAGATTATGGGAGCACCTCATCGCATTCTAGTGATAGTGAGGATTCCACGGGAACTTATCAGAGGCACACCAAGAATAAGTGTTGTAAGACAGTGCCGAAAGTTTGGAGGAGAAAGAATCATTGCAATCAGTGTAACAAGGATGGGCACCAGAGGGCCACATGCCAGGTACTTCATGACCAGAAAAAACCTATGAAGGAACTAGCTGGTGAAGATGTTCAACAAGAAAAACAACTACAGAAATATGACCCATTCACTTTGTTGTATGAGAGATGGTTCTTTTAGAGATAGTTTATTTTCGTGGCTGTGTTTTGAAAATCACATGATGTGAAATTATTGTAAAAGTGATCAAGTGTTTTCCATCACTTATGAAAGCAACATGATGATATTTGGGGTATTGCTTCATGTTATGATTTTGATGTAAAATTGACCAAATATTGTCTTATAAACTCTTGGAAAGTATGGAGTTGCTTGGGTCATGTTTGGTATTTTAAAAGAACATGTATTTTGCAAAGATGTACTACAAGTTTGCAGAGGACACAAGTGTCGGTTAAGCACTTATGGCTCCGAAGAACAAAGGTGAAGGAGAAGGAAGTGTGCCCTGTTAGGGTGCTTGTTGTGCTGACAAGGGAGTACAACAGATTGCAGATTATGTTCATGCTTTTGGAGTACCAAAAGCTCCTCAATGGGGAGGAATGATCCAAGTGGCTCTAGATACTCAAATTTTGAATTTATCGAATCTTAGCAATAACGGTACCAGGTTATAGTGTTCATCCTTGCGATCCCAATGACGTGAATGACACCTCAATCCAAGTTCGTATGACCAACTTATCACCGTCGTAAGTTTGCAAGATGCACAAGAAAATGAGACTCGCTTTTCTTATGTGGCCAATACGCTATCGACACATGGACCACTAGTATTTTCCTCCTTGTCCTTGCAAAAAGACAAAAAAAATGTATATATTAGAAATCCAAATCTCATTAAAAACAAAAATCATTTAAAATTATATAAAAACAACAATATGATTATTAAAATAGCCATATAAAAATCATATCATAAAAAAGGTTCATACTATATATCATAACCATATAAAATTCAACCATTTATTTTCAAAAGATTTAAAAAAAGATACCATGTAAAAACAAAAAATAGGTTATTCAAACCAATGTGCATGTAATATTTATGGCATAGTGTTGATTATACACATACACAACACACACACACACACACACACACGCCATTAATACCCAACGACTACACATATCGATTTCAAAACAAACTTTATGCCAAATTTATGAAGGGTTCCAGCAGTGGGTATTCAAATATATTCCATTTTTTTATCTAAAATTAGGTCGGCGAGAGGCCTGAACTCGCGACCCTTTGGACCGTGTTTTTTTTAATGGCAAACAATCTAACCAACATGCCAACTCATGGTTTTGGTTAATCTGCTCGAGTTATTTTTATTTAAACACAAACATTTTCCATTTTATGGGGAACAGAGGAGCGCCCATGGAACCCCCCGACTTGTGCTTCTCCTCCCCTATAATAACGCTATTGCACTTACCCAAATAGGATAATAATGCTGAGGTAGTGGAACCATGCCTGGCATGAATTTCGTGGAGAATATTCTTTGATGCAGAGGAGGAATCTAAAAGATTCCCTTGGGGCCAAATTTTCACAATGTCAAATTCATGTTAAGTTTATACCCAAACAAACCAGAATTTCACCAAGAGTTTGATGGTGCGATTGGTTTTTTGATTTGAGCAGCGGAATTTAAGTCAACTTGCAAAAAATAATCTTATGGAATCTTGAGGAATCTTTAAGATTCCCTGGGGACCTGAAATTGACAGCTTCAGAATGAGGTCAACTTTACACTCATTTTTCTTAGTGTTTTTCCAGGAACACGATGAAGTGATCAGATTATTCATCTGAGCAGCCAAATTTCAGTCAACCACGAGAAATAATTCTCGAGGAACTAGATTTTGATCGAAGCCAAAAGGGGTCAAGTTTACAGTCATTTTTCACGCTTTTTCACAAGGAATTTAATGGTGCAGTCCATTTCTTCAGCATAGGTGTGTATTTTCAGGCCATCCCTGGAAGTGGAGGTATAAGGTGTCTTTTGTACATGCATTTAATTTTATTTTGCTGAATATTAATGAAAGAGGCATCCCCACATTGAGTAGGGCCTGGAAACATAACCCACACTAGGTGAACTCCATTATAAACTTGTTTGTGTCTTTTCTTCTCATGATTTTTATTTATTTCTGCTTCTTTTATGTGAATGCATCTTATGGTTTTATGCCTCTTTAATGCAATTCAATATGCATGTTTGAAGTGAAAAGATCTGAACCAATTCCAATGTGACACAGTGAACGATGCAATTCCTATTATCAATTTCGCTTCCTAAGAGTGTACTCAAATGCATGGTTGTCCATGTTGTTTTCAATTCTTACTACTTTCCCACTACATCATTTATTCAAAGATTGGGCTTCTGAATGTTGTTAGAAAATTATAAATTACAGAGCAATGGAACACATAGAATCATTGTCATCACTAGGTATAATGGATTAAGTGTGATAATGGATAAAATGAAGTAATTATTTATGAGCATTTGTTCTTGAATGAACATTAGGATCAAAGAGAAAAGTACATGCATTAAAAACAACTCAATATTTCATGTGACATTCATATTGTATGTGACTTATTTTTCATTAAAAACAATTTACTTTTTCATGTGACATTCTTTTTTTGTTAAAATTTCTTCTATTTCTAATCTGAATTACAATTGTAATTTGAAATAAAACTTGCAGTAGCTCTTAATTTACCAATCGTGCATGGACATCATAATAAACATTCACAATATAATATGGGGAGCAAATGGGTACCTACTTCACATGCATTAAAAAATGCTTCTACTACTTAATGTGAATTACAAGTGTAATCTTAATTGGATCTCCAATATATCTTAAACCATATTTTCATTTTATTTTTTAGTACTATTAAATGTTATTATGTCCTACCTCAGTTTATGGTTAGCATTGTAAGAAAAATATGCATTGTGTTATAGAATTAGTACTAACATGTAATATTGATTTTTTTTCTAGAACGCTACAGGTAATGACCACGAAGATGATGATATAGACTATGTTTAGATTACATCATATATCATAGAAGATGATGGTGAGGATGGAGATGGCGTTGGTGATGATTATGTGGATGATATTATTAGGATGGTCAGGATTATGATCATGAGGATGATCTTGAATATGATTTGCGTGGTGCTAGCTAGTCACATGTTGTTTTTTATATTTAGTTGGGATGTCTTAATATGGTAATCATACATTTGAATTTTAGTTGATTCGAATAATGGTGATGATATTATAGGTATTGTCTTGTTACCGTATGAATATGTTGAAAATTGTTTACATTTTTTATGAAGAATTATTGTGTATGATGAGATCCCTATTTTTTTATGGATGTTGTGAATTTACCTTAGAATAATGATATCTATGAAACAATTTTATTTGGTAATCATACATTGCCTTTTAGTTGATTTGATTAAATATGATGATGATATTATCATTTTTATCTTGTTATTTTATGTATATATTGAAAATTATCAACATTATTTTGATGGAGAATTATTATGTGTGATGATATTACTATCTTTTGATAGATGTTGTGAATTTACCTTAGAATAATGGTGTTCACGAAAGATTTTGATCTGATAATAACACATTTGAATCTTAGTTGATTTGATTAAAGATGATGAGGATATTATTAGTATTATCTTGTTACATTATATGTGTTGAAAACTATCAATGCTTTTTGATGGAGAATCACTATGTATGATGATATTACTATTTTTGGATGTAATGTTGTGAATTTAACTTGGAATAATGATATCGGCGATAAGTGTTTATTTAGTAGTCATATATGTATATTGAAAATTGTCAATGATTTTTTTATGGAGAATTGTTATATATGATGATACTGCTATCTTTTTTATGAATGTTGTCAATTACCCTTAAATTCGTTTACAAATATTAAATTATCAATTTGAATTGTGATATCTTCTTAAATGTGGTATACATGAAAATAAATCATCATCATCTTTGAGGAGAATACTATGTTGTTGTTTGAAATACCCCTTTCTCCTAGATTATATAAGACTCTAATACAAGTTATGTACCATGAGGACCACATTATCCTAGTCTATAACAAGTTGTCCCCTTCATCTAACTTTTGTTACCAAAATTCTCACTTAGACACGAGGAAAAACGCTTGAGTTAACTAGAATTTGACACTATTGTTCACTTTCGGAAACTCATATGGTGGAATGTGATCTCTTTATCCTCATATTTAGCTTTTTCCTAGAAAATAAAAGCATACAAAAGCAGGAAAGAGCTATAAAGAATGGGGAAGCTTTTTCCTAAGCACAAAAGCATCTAAAAAGTGGAAAAGGCCATTTTTATATGAGGAAACATTATTCACCCAAAATATTTTGCCCAAATTGAACTAATGAGGAATTTGGGAAATATTCATAACCTTCACTTTCCTATATATTGGAGGCTTGGCCATTGAGAAAAGGATGTGAATTCTTGTATTGTCACACTGCTGAGATTTATCTTGAGAGGAAGAGTTTTGGAACTAGGAGTTGGGAGAGGTGTTGTTGCAACTGCATCTAATGGTTGTAACTTTCCTCCAACTCCTTTATTAATATAGATTAGTTGTTCTTCCTTCCATATGCTGCTATTCATTCTTTACTTATTCTATTTAACTAATGAATGTATGGGATTTTGGTTTATATTTATTTATTCAGTAATATTTATATGTTTCTGATAGTTTTGATTATCAAGATATTATGTTGTGAAGATTGATTTTTTCTCTCTCTTATGTGTAGGACAAAGCTATGGAGCTAGATAGGAGTGCTTCCCAGCTACACTAAAAACTCCAACAAGACCTGCATGCGAGGACCCACAATAATTCCTTCTCTTTTTCTTAATCTATACTCTACATCTTGATCTACTAAGAATCCTAAGCCTTAGAACAACCTTTCTCTTAATTGGGTTGTCCTAGGTTTTTGGGATAAACTGAGAGGGTTTTATGTTCATCTAACCATGCATTAAATCCTATAGTAAAATGATATTTAGAAACTGTAATATATTTCACTACGTAATTGAAATTAGTAAAATGAACCCATAAAGGGGGTCATAAATGGAAATAAAAGTAAAACTTTAAACAAGAAGCCAAAAGTGGATGTAACCATGGATGCAAAATTGGGAGTAGAATTGGATGTTAAACTAGGCATCAAAACAAGATGCAAACAATTACACAAAAAGGGTTTTAAAGTAGAATTAAAAAACGGTGCGACACTAGACACAAGGAAGGGAACAAAATAGGGCATACAAAAGGATACCAAATTGGGCGCAAATAAGGATGAAAAAATGGACACCAAAATGAGGATGCAAAGAATGGTGTAAAATTAGGATGCAAAATTGGGTGCAAAAAGGATGTAAGAAAAGACACAAAACAAGATGCAAAATGGGACTAAAAAGGGTGAAACCAAGGATGCCAAAAATGATGCATATCTAGATGAAATTCAAACTAAAATCTAGGTGCAAAATTAGACACCAAAAAGGATGCAAAATTGGACATAAAAAAATGGTGCAAAATTGGACACAAAAGTAGAAAAAATGGTGCAAAAATGGGCATAAAAATGGCTCAAATTTGGATGCCAATTGAGATGCGATATTGGATGCAAAATGAGGTGCAATAAATGATTCAAAACTTCGTGTAAAAACAAATGCAAAAGTAGACAAAAAAATGGCTCAAAATTGAATGTAACGTTAGACACAAAATGGGATGCAAAGGTGAACGCAATACATGGTTGAGCATAGGATGAAAAAGGATGCAAAATTGGATGCAAGAAATGGTGTTAAAAATGATGCTAAATTGGATGCAACAAATGATGCAAAATTAGATGCAAAATAGGATGCAAAAAAGGGAGACAAATAAAATGCAAAAAATGGTGCAAAAATGGATGCAAAATTTGGCACCAAATCAGATTCAACATATGGTGTAAAATTGGATGAAAAAAATGGTGTAAAAAAAGGCATAAAAACTGGTGCAAAAATATATGTAAAAATAAGTACAAAATTAGAAGCAAAAAATGGCATAAGACTAGATGCAAAAACTAGCACAAACTAGATGCAAAAAGGCACTAAATCAGATGCAAAAGATGGTGTAAAACTCGATGCAAATTACGACAAAAAATTAGAAGCAAAGAATGGCACAAAACTAGAAGCAAAACCTGTTGTAAAACCAAATGCAAATCTTGGTGCAAAATATGATGCAAAATTTGGCGTAAAAAAAGATGCAAAATTTGGCGCAAAAAAGGATTCTTTAAAAATTGTACAATAGAGCCAGATTTAGCGTCAATCTGCTCATCCCAATTGAGAAAAAAATGCACTAAAATATGGTGCTAAATCTGGCGCAAATTGCATGTTTTGTTGTAGTGATCCCACTGTTGTGGTCAACAACCTTCACTCCCACCTAGCAACATATTCCCATACTCATCCCTTGTAGCACTATACTCTGGTCCACTGTACTCATTCTACAACAACATATCCTCATATCTCGACCTTCTTGATCTACACAGGTACTCTCAACCTTCTTCTTAACACAGGTACTCTCAACCTTCTTCCTTAACACAGACACTCTTGGCTTCTCACAATAGCAACTACTCACATAAAGTTCTCCACTTAGATCTCTTAACTATGTTGTATTCACCCACATTGCACATCTGCAATCCTTGGTTTCATTCCTGATCCAGGTGGCTCTAGAGGCTCAAATTTTGCATTTCTTGAATCTTAGCAATAATGGCACTAGGTTATAGTGTTCGTTGTTACAATCCCAATGGCGTGAACGACACCTCAATCTAAGTTCGTATGACCAACTTATCAACGTCGGATGTTTGCAAGATGCACAGGGAAATGTGACTCACTTTGTGTATGTGGCCAATAAGATATCGACACATGGCCCGATAGTATTTTACTCCATGTCCTTGCAAAAAGACATATATATATATATATATATATATATATATATATTTTAAAAATCCAAATCTCATTAAAAACAAAAATCATTTAAAAATATATTACATAAAAACAACAATATGGTTATTAAAATAGCCATATAAAAATCATATCATACAAAAGGTTCATACTATCTATCATAACCATAAAAAAATTCAACAATTCATTTTCAACAAATTTCAAAAAAGATATCATATAAAAACAAAAAAGAGGTTATTCAAACCAATGTGCATGTAATATTTATGGCATAGTGTTGATAATATATATACACCATTAATACCCAACGATTACACATATCCATTTCAAAACAAACTTTATGCCAAATTTCTAAATGGTTCCAGTTGTGAGTATTCAAATATATTCCATTTGTTGTCTAAAATAGGTCGGCGGGAGGCCTGAACCCACAACCCTTTGGACCATGCTTTTTTTAATGGAAAACAATCTAACCAACATGACAACTCTTGTGTTTGGTTAATCCACTCGAGTTTTCTTATATTTAAACACAAAATTTCGCCATTCATCGGGGAACAGAGGAGTTCGCATAGATTCCAAGTTAGTGGAACCATGCCTAGCACAAATTTCAAGGAGAATATTCTGTGATGCAGAGGAGGAATCTAAAAGATTCTCTTCCTGCCAAATTTTCACAATGTCAGATTCATGCCAATTTTATACTTAAACGAACCAAAATTTTGCTAGGAGTCTGATGGTATGATTGGTTTTCTAATATGAGCAGTGAAATTTAAGTCAACCTGCAAAATAAAATCTTTAAGGAATCTTTGAGATTCCCTAGGGGCCCAAAATTGACATTTTCTGAACAAGGCCGAATTTATACTCATTTTTATCAATTGTTTTCTAGGAACACGATGAAGTGATCAGATTCTAAATCTGAGCAGCCGAATTTCAGTCAACTCGCGAGAAAGAATCTTTGAGATTCCCGGGGAACCAGATTTTGACTGAAGCAGAAAGCGGTCGAGTTTACAGTCATTTTTCATGATTTTTCACTAGGAATTCAATGGTATGGTCCATTTCTTCAACATAGGTGTGCATTTTCAGGCCATCCCTAGAATTTCTTTTGTACATGCATGTAAGTTGATTTCACTGAAGATTAATGAAAGAGGCCTCCCCACATTGAGCATGGCCCACAGACATAACCCACCTTGCGTGAACTCCATTATCAACTTGTTTTTGTCTTTTCTTCTCATGGTTATCATTTATTTTCACTTATTTTATGTGAATTCATCTTATGGTTATATGCTTTTATAATGTAATTCAGTATGCATCTTTGAAGTGAAAAGATCTGGATTAAGTTTGATATCAGAGCGGATCTTTTGTTGATGTAAATTGCAAGTGTATGATAACTAGGGCAAAGCTGCATTGAGGTGAAGGAAAGCTTAAGTCCTTTGATCCAGAAGCGGGGCGTTCAACACAAAGGAGGAAAATGGCAGATGAATATGCTTGGTTGGAGGAAATAAAAATTATCACAAGGCCTTCTACGCCATAGCATAAAAAGTGGACAATTTTTTTGGAGAGTATAAGAAAAATATGGCAAAACCATAGAAGAAGGAAGGACCAAATGATCATGCCTCGGTGAATAATGAAGGAGGAGGAGAAGAGAACCCTGAACCTCCCTCTCCATATTCTAGTGAAATTTATTCTTCTTCCTCTTCTCTTCAATCTAGAGGTAGAAAAACTCATAAAAATCCCTTTTTCAAGTTGGATGTCAAGTTTTATTTACCTGTGTTTAGTGGAGAATAAAATGCAGAAAAGATAGATAACTTGATCAGATAGGTTGAACTATATTGTCACATACAATGAATCAAAGAGGGTGAAGCCAAGATCCAACTAGCATCCCTTCAGTTGAGTGGCCCTGATCTCGTATGGTGGGAAGGAAAGCTACAGAAAGATGGTAACAATAGTCGTAAACTTCTTTCATCTTGGTATGAGTTCGTTTCTGTGTTAGGAGGAAAATTTTACCCATTGGGTTATAGACAGAAGGCCATGATGGATTGGCAACATTTAAAACAATTTAAAGGACAAAATGTTCAAAATTTTATAGAGGAGTTTAGGAAACAAGCATTAGCATTGAATGTTCCATTAGACTCTCTTGAAACGTTGATGAAAGACATTGGCTCATTGCATGGTTATTTGTGTCATCGATTGTTATTATTTGAACCTAAAACTCTTAATGAAGCTAGTGTGAAGGTTGTACATCTTGAAAGTAGGGGGAAGCATAAGTAAGATCACCGCCCAAAGAGGGGAGTAACAACTAAGAGAAAAGAAGCAAAGCACTCTTGTACTCATTGTGAGAAAGAAGGGCATGATGAGGAGCATTATTGGAAATTGCATGCAGAATTGAGGCCAAAGAGGAATGAAAGAAAAGAGAAGCAGAAGATAGTTGCAACTGTGAAACAAGACTAAGAATCTAAACCAAAGGATGATGAGAAGATTATAGTTTCCGGATTTTCAGCTGTCGAACCAATTGACTTAGGATCAAACTTAGGTGATGGGATGAAAATTACAACTCTTGGGATTGCAGAAGATGGACCTATCGACTTGGGATCCAATTCAGGGGATGAGGAAAATATTTTAGCAAATGTTGTGCCAAAAATGAGGAGGGAACCAAATGTTGCATGGCTCGAAGACCTCAAAGAAATCAACGAAAGCATTCAGGCAGAGAATGCTGAACTAAGGAGACTCCTACAAAAAGTAGAGGAGGAGAAACAAAGGTTGTAGCGTCAGTTACAAGCCAAGGAGGAGGCCTTGGAAAATTTGTAGCATAACAAACCTGAGGTAAAAAGTGATTATGCAATTTCATGTTCTTTTTATGATGATGATTTCAATGCTTTTGAGAAAATACTCCAAGAATTGGATCATTGTTGAAGAAGATGGGGTATCAAGGAAAGGGCCTCGGCATTAATGGCCAAGGCATTGTGAATCCCATCAAAGTGGAGGAATTTCCTTGTTTTGTAGGACTTGAGTATGTCGAAAAAGAGGTTGGAAAATTCTCCAAGACAACCAGCGACCAACCAATGACAGATGATGGAAGCACCTCATCGCATTCTAGTGATAGTGAGGATTCCAGGGAACTTATCAAAGGCACACCAAGAATAAGTGTTGCAAGACAGTGCCGAAAGTTTGGAGGATAAAGAATCATTGCAATCAGTGTAACAAGGATGGGCACCAGAGGGCCACATGCCAGGTACTTCATGACCAGAAAAAACCTATGAAGGAACCAGCTGGTGAAGATGTTCAACAAGCAAAACAACTACAGAAATATGACCCATTCACTTTGTTGTGTGAGAGATGGTTCTTTTAGAGATAGTTTATTTTTGTGGCTGTGTTTTGCAAATCACATGATGTGAAATTATTGTAAAAGTGATCAAGTGTTTTCCATCACTTATGAAAGCAACAAGATGATATCTAGGGTATTGCTTTATGTTATGATTTTGATGTAAAATTGACCAAATATTGTCTTATAAACTCTTGGCAAGTATGGAGTTGCTTGGGTCATGTTTGGTATTTTAAAAGAACATGTATTTTGCAAAGATGTACTACAAGTTTGCAGAGGACACAGGTGTTGGTTAAGCACTTATGGCTCCAAAGAACGAAGGTGAAGGAGAAGGAAGTGTGGCCTGTTAGGGCACTTTTTGTGCAGATTAGGGAGTACAACAGATTGCAGATTATGTTCATGCTTTTGGAGTACCAAAATTTCCTCATTAGGGAGGAATGATCCAGGTGGCTCTAGATACTCAAATTTTGAATTTCTCAAATCTTAGCAATAACGGTACCAGGTTATAGTGTTCATCCTTGCGATCCCAATGACATGAATGACACCTCAATATGAGTTCATATGACCAACTTATTACCGTCGTAAGTTTGCAAGATGCACAAGAAAATGAGACTCACTTTTCTTATGTGGCCAATACGCTATCGACACATGGACCACTAGTATTTTCCTCCTTGTCCTTGCAAAAAGACAAAAAAAATGTATATATTAGAAATCCAAATCTCATTAAAAACAAAAATCATTTAAAAATATATTATATAAAAACAACAATATGGTTATTAAAATAGCCATATAAAAATCATATCATAAAAAAGGTTCATACTATATATCATAACCATATAAAATTCAACCATTTATTTTCAAAAGATTTAAAAAAAGATACCATGTAAAAACAAAAAATAGGTTATTCAAACCAATGTGCATGTAATATTTATGGCATAGTGTTGATTACACACACACACACACACACACACACACACACACACACACGCACGCCATTAATACCCAACAACTACACATATCGATTTCAAAACAAACTTTATGCCAAATTTATGAAGGGTTCCAGCGGTGGGTATTCAAATATATTCCATTTTTTAATCTAAAATTAGGTCGGCAAGAGGCCTGAACTTGCGACCCTTTGGACCGTGTTTATTTTAATGGCAAACAATCTAACCAACATGCCAACTCATGGTTTTGGTTAATCTGCTCGAGTTATTTTTATTTAAACACAAACATTTTCCATTTTATGTGGAACAGAGGAGCGCACATGGATTCTGAGGTAGTGGAACCATGCCTGGCGTGAATTTCGTGGAGAATATTCTCTGATGCAGAGGAGGAATCTAAAAGATTCCCTTGGGGCCAAATTTTCACAATGTCAAATTCATGTTAAGTTTATACTCAAACAAACCAGAATTTCACCAAGAGTTTGATGGTGCGATTGGTTTTTTGATCTGAGCAGCGGAATTTAAGTCAACTTGCAAAAAATAATCTTTATGGAATCTTGAGGAATCTTTAAGATTCCCTGGGGGCCTGAAATTGACAGCTTCAAAATGAGGTCGACTTTACACTCATTTTTCTTAGTGTTTTGCCAGGAACACGATGAAGTGATCAGATTATTCATCTGAGCAGCCGAATTTCAGTCAACCCACGAGAAAGAATTCTCGAGGAACTAGATTTTGATCGAAGCCAAAAGGGGTCGAGTTTACACTCATTTTTCACGCTTTTTCACAAGGAATTTAATGGTGCGGTCCATTTCTTCAGCATTGGTGTGTATTTTCAGGCCATCCCTAGAAGTGGAGGTATAAGGTGTCTTTTGTACATGCATTTAATTTTATTTTGTTGAATATTAATGAAAGAGGCATCCCCACATTGAGCAGTGCCTGGAAACATAACCCACACTAGGTGAACTCCGTTATAAACTTGTTTGTGTCTTTTCTTCTCATGATTGTTATTTATTTCCACTTCTTTTATGTGAATGCATCTTATGGTTTTATGCCTCTTTAATGCAATTCAATATGCATGTTTGAAGTGAAAAGATCTGAACCAATTCCAATGTGACACAGTGAACGATGCAATTCCTATTATCAATTTCGCTTCCTAAGAGTCGACTCAAATGCATGGTTGTCCACGTTGTTGTCAATTCTTACTACTTTCCCACTACATCATTTATTCAAAGATTGGGCTTCTGAATGTTGTTACAATATAGCAGAAATATAAACACAGAAAACGCATAAAACCAGAGAGACACAGATATACGTGGTTCACCCAGTTTGGGCTACGTCCACCCCAAACAGCCAGTCCTTCCTTTTTATTATCTAGCAAAATGAAGAGACACAACCTACAGCAGATTCGCTGTAATATCCTTTGTTTGCTCTCACAGTCTCGCCTCTTTGTTTCTCACTCGGAGAATACACATCAATTACACAGCCTCAATACAATGCCCTCATACAAAGAGAGGGGTTGCCTTCTAGGGAAAAGAACCCTAAACTAAACATAAGTTCTACTGTCAGATCATCCGCCTAATGAATGGCCTAGATTTACTAGAAATTACTATACTTTTACAAGGCAATTTTACATCTGTTTTTAGCTTCGAGGGACCACTGGCCCCCGGACCCCCCAGTCGGGGGGGATGGGCCCCCCCGAACCCCTTGGGGGGACAAGCCCCCCCCCCACACCCCCCCGCATGGAGGGGTGTACAAACTTCCTGGGGTATACATCCGGTTGAAAAAAAGACCTCTAAATAATCATGCTCCACACCCAACAATCTCCCACTTGGAGAATGATTGTAGCAACTCCACCACTGCTTCATTTGCTGGACAATGACTCATGTTTGGACCTGGCTGTTTCTCATCTTCATTGTCATCCTTGAAGACCAATTGAATCTGGCATATTCTCAGTTTCTCCCTAGTTACAACTTTTGTTAGCATATCTGCAGGATTCTGGCTAGTGTGTATCTTTTCCAGCTTCAACTCTCCATCTTCCAACACTGACCGTATGAAATGGTACTTGAGCTGTATGTGTTTAGTCCTGGAATGAAATGCTAAGTTCTTTGCAAGATGAATGGCACTTTGGCTATCACTATATAACGTGCCCATATCATGCTCCTTACCCAATTCACCCATAAACCTTTTGTAACCAAATCATTTCTTTACTAGCCTTTGTAGCAGCAACATATTCTGCTTCTGTTGTTGAAAGTGCAACAACACTTTGGATTTTTGAAACCCAACTGATAGTTGTTCCACCTACAGTAAATACATATCCTGTAGTGCTCCTCCTGTTATCTCTGTCACCTGCCATATCTGCATCAACATATCCCCATAGAGACTTATTTGAACCACCAAAGCATAATGCTTGATTTGTGGTACCTTTCAAATATCTGAGAATCCATTTCACTGCCATCCAATGTTCCTTTCCTGGATTGTTCATGTACCTGCTTACAACTCCCACTTCATGTGCAATATCAGGCCTTGTGCAGACCATTGCATACATTAAGCTTCCAACTACTAATGCATATGGAACTTTAGACATATAATCCATGTCTTCTTGGGTCTTTGGGCACATTTCCTTACTAAGTTTGAAATGGCTAGCAAAATGTGTACTAACTGGTTTTGCATTGTGCATATTAAATCTTTTCAACACCTTTTGTATGTACTCATTCTAAGACAATGTTAATTTGCGATTTTTCCTGTCTCTAGTTATTCTCATACCAAGGATTTGTTTTGCAGCTCCCAAATCCTTCATTGCAAATGAATTTGCCAATTTTCTTTTGAGCACATTTATTTCCTGCATGTTAAACCCTGCAACAAGCATGTCATCCACATATAATAACAATATAATATAGCTGCCATCATTTTGCTTTTTTAGATAAACACAATGATTAGAGTGACATCTAGTATAACCTTGTTCAGACATAAACTTGTCAAATTTTAGATACCACTGCCTTGGAGCCTATTTTAAGCCATACAAGCTCTTCTTCAACCTGCACACTAGTTTATCCTTCCCTTTCACCTCATATCCTTGTGGCTGCTGCATATATATCTCTTCCTCCAAATCCCCATGGAGAAAGGTTGTCTTTACATCTAAATGCTCAAGATGCAAATCTTCAACTGCTACTAGACTTAAAATAGTTCTGATTGAAGTCATTTTAACAACAGGAGAAAATATTTCATCAAAATCAATACCTTTCTTCTATGCAAACCCCTTCACCACAAGTCTAGCTTTGTACCTTTGTTTTCCTCCATCTTCTTCCTTCAGCCTGTAAACCCATTTATTCTTCAATGTAGTTTTTCCTACAGGAAACCTGACTAAGTCCCAATTCTGGTTATGCATTAAGGAGTCCATCTCTTTTTCCATGGCTACCTCCCACTTCTTCCTGATTTCAACCTGCATTGCTTCTTCATAACATTCAGGTTCACCAAAATCAGTCAAAAATAAATAATATAATGAAGGAGAGTATCGTTCAGGGGGTATACTTATCCTAGTAGATCTTCTAACACCACTTTTAGGTGTTTGGGGTGCCTATTGCTGTTGTGGTGGCTGTTGTTGCTGTGGTTGTTGATTATTATTATTTTCAGGCACCTTTACTTTTTCAGTGATCTCATCAAGAACTGTGTATTCCTTGTTTTCTTTTTCCTATTTCTTTTCCTGCAACTGATTCTTATACAAGACCTTTTCATTGAATATTACATCTCTGCTCCTAATGATTTTGTGATTTTCATAATCATATAAGCGATAACCAAAATCATTAACACCATATCCAATAAAGGTACATTTCTTTGATTTCGCCTCAAGCTTTGTTCTATTTTCTTTATTAATATGGACAAAGGCCTCACAACCAAAAGGCTTTAAAAAAGAGTAGTTTACCTTTTTACCTGTCCATGCTTCCTATAGGACACCACCATCCAAGGAACTTGAAGGCCCTCTTTTTATTAGATAAACAGCAGTATCTACAGCATCTACCCAAAATTGTAAAGGCAATCCTGCATGCAATCTCATGCACCTTGCACGCTCCATGATTGTTCTGTTCATCCTTTCTAACACACCATTTTCTTGTGGTTTTCTTGGAACTGTCTTCTCTCTACGAATTCCATGCTCTGAACAGTACCTATCAAACTCTTTGCTGCAATATTCACCTCCATTGTCTGATCTGAGACACTTCAATTTCTTTCTTGTCTCAATCTCAACCAAAGCTTTCCATTTCTTGAAAGTATCAAATACATCAGATTTATTCTTAATACAATAAATCCAAGTTTTTCTAGTTGCATCATCAATAAAAGTAACATAATAACGAGAGCCACCGAGAGATGATACTTGAGCAAGTCCCCATACATCTTTATGCACAAGCTCTAATTTTTCGCTCTTCTTTTCTTTCCCAACTCTAAGAAATCTAACTCTCTTATGTTTTCCATAAATGCAATTCTCACAGAAGTCCAAATCAACATTCTTCAAACCCGACAACAAATTCCTTGAGTGAAGAATCTTCATCCCCTTCTCACTCATGTGTCCAAGCCTATGATGCCATAATGTTGCATCTGCTCCTTTGGAAGTTAAAGCATTAACAGAGTTAGAGATACCATTGCATAAATACAATGTACCAACCTTTTCGCCTTTTGCTATTACCAGGGCTCCTTTGCTGACCTTCCAAGATTTATCTATGAAAGTTGTCACAACCTTCACCGCCTAACTGCCCTGTTGAAATCAGATTTTTCTTAAGATCTAGAACATGCCTTACCTACTTTAGTAGCCATTGGTTTCCATTCTGCAGTTTTACAAGAACCTTACCCATTCCAACAATTTTACAGGGTTTATCATCACCCAAACGGACTTGTCCAAAATCTCCTTGAACATAGTCATGAAAATATTTCTTATTATATGTGGCATGGAATGAGGCCCCTGAATCTACCACCCAGGAATCAGTAATATTTTCAAAAGAAAGAATCAAAGCATCTTGTAACACCTCACCTGTCATATTTGCTTCATGATTGTTTTCTTATTGTACATTTCCTTCTTTTCCCTTCCGAGATCTACAATCTTTCTTTAGGTGTCCTTTCTTTCCACATTTCCAGCACACTATCCCCGATCTAGACTTGGATCTGCCTTTCCTTGATTTTATGTGATATTTTGAGCTCTTTCCTCTTTCCATTTTTATTCCCCTAGACTCTGCACTTAAAGCATTACCCGATGTCTCACCGGAGCTTTTCCATCGCATTTCCTTGCTAAGGATAGCACCGACAACATCATCAAACTTTAAAGTACTAGATCCAGAAACAGAGTTACTAATGGCCATTACTAAACCATTCCAACTTTCTGGCAATGAGCACAAGAATAACAGAGCTCTAACTTCATCATCAAAGTTTACCCCTACAGAACTTAACTGACTTGTAACAGTATTAAAATCATTTAAATGGTCTGCAACAAATCCACCTTCCGACATCTTCATATTAAATAACCATTTCATAAGAAATACCTTGTTTGAGGCCGAGGGTTTTTCATATAGTTTCGCCAACGCCTTAATCAAACCCTCTGTCGTTGTTTCCTTCGAAATGTTGAAGGCGACCGACGCTGCGAGGCACAACCGTACTGTTCCAAGTGCCTTTCTATCGAGAAGGTTCCATTCTTCATCTGTCATACCCGTTGGCATCTTTGTTTTTCCACCCAATGGTAGGTACAGATCTTTCTGATACAGATAATCTTCCATCTGCATCTTCCACAGCGAGAAGTTTTGGCTGTTAAATTTCTCGACCCTAAACTTACCATCTTCCGCCATTGCTCCCACTCGAACGAGGAACCCTTCTTTCCTGCGAGTTTATCAGCCAAATAGACCTTCAGCTCTGATACCAGTTGTTAGAAAATTATAAATTACAAAGCAATGGAACACATAGAATATAGCATAAATATAAACATAGAAAATGCATAAAACCAGAGAGACACAGATATGCGTGGTTCACCCAGTTTGGGCTACGTCCACCCCGAACAGCCAGTCCTTCCTTTTTATTATCCAGCAAAATGAAGAGACACAACCTACAGTAGATCCGCTGTAATATCCTCTGTTTTCTCTCAGAATCTCGCCTCTCTGTTTCTCACTTAGAGAATACACATCTATTACACAGCCTCAATACAATGCCCTCATACAAAGAGAGGGGTTGCCTTCTAAGGCAAAAAACCCTAAACTAAACATAAGTTCTACCGTCGGATCATCCACCTAATGAATGACCCAGATTGACTAGAAATTACTATACTTTTACAAGGCAATTTTACATCTGTTTTTAGCTTCGGGGGTGCTGCCCCCTAAACCCCTGCCGAGGGACTGCTGGCCCCCGACCCCCCAGCCAGGGGGGATGGACCCCCCAGAACCCTCGCGAGGGGGACAAGTCCCCCCCGCATCCCCCCGCGTGGAGGGGTGTACAAACTTCCTGGATATACATCCGGCTGAAACAAAGACCTCTAAATAATCATGCTCCACACCCAACAAATTTTTCTCCACATTGATAATCAATTATCTATCAAACTTTGTTCCACAGTAAGGCTCTCCATTCTTCTTAATTGATTCACAGAGATCATCATGTACCTCATCCATGGTCCTCTTGTTTTGTGATATGTACTTCAGTACCTAGCCATCTTTATCATTTAATTCTTCTCAACGTGCAAGAAAGCTCAAGCATGGTTTTTCTGGAGTCAAATGATACTCCTGCAAATTTTGGTCCTTACTATCTTGAACCAACAATCTCAACAGTCACCATTAATCTAGTAGCACCAAATTTACTGTGCACATTTACCTGACCACCCTAGCTATGCTAATTCCAGCTATGGCCATGGCTAATTATGGAACAACAACCAAATATGCTATAACCTTTCCAAAGTAGTTGGCGACCCATTTCAGGCCTTCTTCTTCAAGGTATAGAAGACTTGAAATATGGCATAAGTTCCAGGCTTAGCCCATAGTGCCAAAGAGTTGCCAACTCATTCATATCTTTGAACCCCATAGCTTAAGGTCTTGTTAATCATGATTAGCCCATAAGACCTTTGGATGATTTCCCATATGTTTTTTTCATTGTAAATTTCCCAAAGGCCATGGGTCACATTAACACATGAGACCACCACAAAACTTCTCTTGGGCCCCTCTTTGAACTGTAGTCGTGAGGGCTTAAACATCACAATTAAAACTTTTGTGCACATGGTCATCAACCGCACACAAAACCACATTCTAGGCTTTACTTTAGCCCCCGGCCTTCTTGTCTCGACACCTTTCCCTTTGTATTTGGATCGAAAGCACCTGGTCTCATTAACACATAAAAGTGTTGCAAAATCAAGTCTTGGACACACCTTCTGCCTTTTGACAAAACTATCAAATGCCCCATGAATTATCCATCTCCCAACTCTATTACCTCGATATTGTTTCCTCGTGCTCATTTGTTTCCTCTGGGGTAAGCCTTACATGATTACATGTCCCATGGGGCCACCCCACGCCTTGTCCCATTAATCACTTGATTGCTTTTTGTCTCACTAACTTGTCCTGATGCTTATATCTCGGCCAAAACCCTGTGTGCCCTTATATTTACTCTGCGATGAGCCTTGTGGGATGATGTGTAGTGTGGGGTTTTCCCAAAACCTTTCATGTTCTCCTATTGGTTTGTGCTGGCTTGATGCCTAATCAGTCTATTGCTCCCTCCTATGCACCCTTTATGATCCGTCATGGTCTTCCCTATGGGATGAGTTTTCCTGCTGGGGTCTGCCTGACACTCACATCAACCAATCAACTGCTTACTGGGTTGAGTTGGCTCTGATAGCTTTCATGTCATCTCAACGCCCAATCAGCCTGATGGTTCCTTTGTGCCTCGCTCCAAAACCTTCTAGTCTCTTACCAGCGAGATGACATCATGTTAACGTCATCAGTGCCACATTGCGCCTCAAGAGTGGTGACACGTGTCACCCATATTTTGCCCACTAGGACACCTAAAGATGTCAAATATGCCTGTTACGATTCCTCCGTACTGTCACATCATGCTGACATGATCCGTGGCTTACATCATCCCTTCCTTAACCTCTTTTGCACCCTTTGAACCTTCTTGGGTACTCCAGCCAGGCTTAGCTATCAAGTGGGACCTCCACTAGCTAATTGAAATGCTTCCCACTACTGTCAGGTTCATGTTTGCTTAAAACTTCCATCCTAACCTTCACTCTTGTGCACTCTTTGAACCAATCAGGGAAAACCCGTTGAGCTGAACTGTGAAGTGGGAACTCCCCGCTCTACAAACTTCGCCAATCAACACTCTTTCCGCCTACACCGTTGCCTATCACGTTGTCCATCGCTTCTATATGGGCTTCAACTCTTGTTTGCCCTTTGGAACTTCCAAGGTACTCTTGTTGGGATGACATCATGCTCATGTCCTCCCAATTGTTAGCGAAAATTGTTTGTGGTTGTGTGCCCCCCTTTCAGGTTGTTTATGGTTTTGAGGACGAAGGGTGGAACACTTAATCTTTTTTGTCAATCTTGCGATCGATGGTATGGAAAACTTGCTTTAGTCACCCCTTCTACATGTTAACAATCTAGCGGCTAGGCTTAGTACAATATCCTCAATGCATCAGAGGGGATGCATGGCGGAAGATTTTCCCAGCTACATGCATGTCATCTAAACAGTCACCTCCGTCAATTGTTTCTCCATGTTTGCAAATGTCGCTTAACTTGAACTAAATATAAAGGGTCTTGCAACAACTTTTAGCTCTGCCATTTTGACTTTGAGGGTTCTGACTTTGAATATCAATAACTTACACTCGAGGAGGCCATTTACAAAGTTACGCATATCATTGGAAAGCTATTTTCGAGCACTATCCAACTATGCCACTTCTAGGAGCATCTGAGCTAATCTTCCAAGACATAATATCCTTCAAATCTTGAGACTCCCAACCATCATAGTCATAATATTATGGCTTCTCCAATAAACCTGCTACTATGATAATTCTCTACAAGAGACTGCAACAACCTTGAGACTCCCCCTAAGCTTGACCCACCATGCACATCAATGCTAACCCTAGTTGCCATCACAACTAGCCTAGTTGTCACCAATGCCAACACACACTACCACCAACATCAATTATAATCTATTTGACATCAATGCCAACATATTTTTTATCACTGGCCATCTCGACAATGCCAACCATCCAAAAAATCTTCCATTTTACCATACTAAATTGAATATATAATATATTGAGTAAACATAGCTTAACTTGATTACTTCATATCTCATTCAACAAATATAATTTGTAGAGAATATTATTTAATATGTTTCATCCCACGAGACATTAAAGACTAAGACAAGAAAGGCATATTATAACAATAAGTTAATTGAACAATATAGTAAAATAAGGTACTTTTCATACTAGGCAAATAAATTATATCCCAAACTCCAATGAAAATACATGATATATTTAATATTTAATATGCATAGGAAACATACCCTACCTTTATAGCTTCATATTTGGAATTCAACAACTTAACATAGAAATATGTTTTCAAAGTCAAATTAAAATCACAAAGGATGACCCCAACCAAATAGGAAAGTAACTATACAAAGACTATATGATTACTTGAAATAGAATACAATATGAGTTGATTTAGAATTAGCTCCTAAATACCCTTGTTACCCTATTTAAAATAATATGTAAACATAAAGTTGATTTATTTATAGGAAACAAACTTGTTGTTTAAAAATTTGTTAAAATGTTGTTGTTGCCCTAAAACCATAGTGTAGTTAGAGAAAAACAAAAGACTAAATTGACTAGAATTAACCCTATTTTCATGTTCCATTCCCTTAGGAAGAATGAAAATGAAAATGTCATTACAAAGAAACAAATAATCAATACACTTGATAAAACCCAATTATGGAACATGTTGAATCATTGCACTCAATGAATATATACAACATAATGGCATAACATATTTGCATGACAAATATGCTATGTTTCAAACACAAGAAGGGTCGATAGTTACACAAAATCATTTCATACTATTGATGTAGATAGATGATGCCATGGAAATTCCATGCACATCTAGGGTGATCCCAATTGGTGAAAATTTCGATTGTTTGTTAAAATCATATAAGAGATAGATCAAGGAAAAATCCATTAATTACAATTACACAAGGTTGCATGACTAATTGGTAACTTTATACTACAGTTTTCAAAGGGTTTTGAAATTTGTAAACATTGGGAGCAACATGCATCTTACCTTGAAGTAGAACATTCATTGGTTTCCCCACAATTGTTGGTGTCTATGACTGGAATTTCTAAACAATCATATACATTGTCGCTAAAGTTGTCATTATATTTCCAAACAATTATGAATCACACACTGGGATGGGTGGTAAGGCTAGTGAAGAGATGCTTCACTAAAATGAACTTGAAAGACGTGGCATTGTTCTAACATCAACACTAGTGACATTCTTAGTAGTAAAAGAATTTAGAGAAGGAAAAATGATAATATATGGTAGAGAAAATAGAGGTCCAATGACTCATGAACAAAACTAGAGCATGGATGTAGAGATTGGTTGTTCTATTATAGAGCCTAGAATGAGACACGGTGAGAGAGAAATGAAGAGAGAGAGAAGGGGGAGGGAGGGAGGGAGAGAGAGGGATTTGGAGGGGGAAAGAGAGGAAGTGACAAGGGAGAGATGAAGATGGAATGAGGGAGAGGAGACGAGGTAAGAGAGAGAAAAGGAGAGGATAAAGATAGGGAAAGAAGGGGAAGAGAGAAACATGGATACATAGATATGGAGGGGGGAGAGAGGAGGAGAGAGAGAAGGAGAGAGGGAGGGAGATAGTGATAGAGTTGGAGGGTGTAGAGAGTGTGTGTGTATGATGGGTGGAGAGATGGAGGGAGGTCGGAGAGAAGGGGAGAGAGAGGAAGGAAAAAGAGAGATGACTTGAGAGAGAGGAGAGAGAGAGGGGGATAAAGAGAGATAGAGTTGGAAGGGGAATAAAGACATAGAGAGAGAAAGGTGGAGAGGGAGAGATGGAGAGTCGGTGAGCGCGGGGGGCAAGGGGGAGAGAGAGAGAGAGAAGGGGAAGAGATAGAGAGGGAAAAGAAGAGGGAGAGATAGATATATAAATAGATAGATATGGGGAGAGAGAGAGTGTGTGACATATGTTTAGGGGGTTGAGATAGAGAGACAAATAAGGAGAGATGGAGGGAGGTATAAATATAGATAGCAGGGGGAGAGAGGAAAGAAGAGAAAGATAGAGAAAGTTAGGGAGAGGCAAATAGAATGAGACGGGGGAGAGGGAGGGGAAGAGAGAGAAGGAGAGGGGGAGGGAGATAGACACATAATGGAAGGTGGAGAGAGAGGGAAGAAGAAAGAGTCTCACAGAGACAAATACAAACATAGAAGTTAAATCTAGAAAGTCATGAATATTTAAGATTTTCAATGTGGTTGTTGATTTCTAATGCATTGATTTCAGTGTAGATTTCGATTTATAATTCTATATAATACCTTACACTAGATGCATTGATTTCAGTGTAGATTTCAATTTATAATTCTATATAATACCTTACACTAGATGCATTGATTTCAGTGTCTATGTTGATTTCTACTCCTATTTGATTGCTTGCACAAGATGCATTGGTTTTAGTGTAGATATTGATTTCTAATCCAATTTGATCGCTTGCACTAGATGCATTGATTTCAGTTTAGATGTCGATCTCTAATCATATTTAATACCTTACACTAGATGCATTGATTTCAGCGTAGATGTTGATTTTTACTCATATTTGACTGCTTGCATTAGATGCATTGGTTTCAGTGTAGATATTGATTTCTAATCCTATTTGATTGCTTCCACTAGATGCATTGATTTCAGTATAGATGTTGATTTCTAATCCTATTTGATTGCTTCCACTAGATGCATTGATTTTAGTATAGATGTTGATTTCTAATCATATTTGTTTGTTTGCACTAGATGCATTGATTTTAGTGTAGATGTTGATTTCTGATTTGATGCAACAAGATGTGTGATGTACATTAATTTCAAAGTAATTAGATTAATAGTGTGCATTGATTTCAGTGTAAGCTCATCTCTACCTCCTCCATCTATATCTCTATCTCCCTCTGGCTCTCATTCTTTATCTCTTTATCTCAACCCCTAAACCTACACTCTCTCTCCTTATCTATCTATCTCTCTCTCCCTTCCTCCCTTTCCCCTCGCTCTCTCTCTCTTCCCCTTCTGTCTCTCTCTAACATTTCTCTCTCCATATCTATATCTCTTCCTCCCTCCATGTCTTTGCTTCTCTCTTCTTCCCTCTCTGCCCCCTCCCCCCATCTATATCTCTATCTCCCCTTGTCTCTCCTTCTCACCCCCAAAACATACACACTCTCTCTCAGTGTAAGCACATAAAAAATATTCAACCATAAATACAATACTTGAATTTTCATCCTATTTTCATCCTAAATAAAATGTTTGCTTACCCCAAATGTTTGCTTCTTGAAACTATAAACTATTTATAATTGGGTGCATTCTTATTATTCCCATTTTCCATCATTCAACATTGTTAATTACTTTGCATTTAAACACGATAATAGAAAATAACTACCATTGAAAATTATTTGGGGTTTAACACTCCATAAGTCACAATGATTGAATTTCGAGAAAACTACTATTAATATTGGAGAGAAACAGAGACAAGGTATGTTGTTTACTACAGTAGCTCGAGTTAAATATTTGAATGGTCTATGATTCCAACTACTCTTTTCATATGATCGATATGAGAAAATGGAAAAACTAATAGGTGTGACAATAGGAATTGTAGAAGAAAAATTGACATTAACACTTTGCACTCAAAATTTGTATTTCATCATTTTTCATCATTCAAGTTACTAATAATCTCTCTCATCTCAACAAACTAAGGTAACTAAGGAAATTTTAAATTAAATTGACCACATTAATCTTAGACATATTTATCATATTTAAAATGATCAAAATAATTAGATGTTTAACAAATTTTGTATGATAGCACACAACTGAAACCAGCGTAGATCCATCTTAACACCGGATCTATCAAGCATCGAGAGGGATCAAATCTCTCGAGGTGCAAATCTTTCCTCAAATTTTGCAGTCAAAAAATAAGTTTACGCCTCGAGAGATTTGATCCCTCTTGGCGCTTGATAGATCCAATGTTAAAATAGATCTAAGTTAGTTAATAAGTATTTATAGTATTTTAAATTTAAAAAATGTAACATAATTATGTTTTTTTAATATTTTTTTTATATAAATTTAGTATATGATAAAATTATAAATTTAAAATAATTATTATTATTATAATAAATAATAATTTCAATTTTAAATAATTTTAAAATTATTTAAGATTTTTCGCCTCATCCAATTTTAAAAGGCCTATGATTTAAGTCCAATATACGCCTTTTTGCATCATCGAACTTTGAAAGTCTCTAGGTTAAACCCAATATTACAAGTACCTTGAGTTTTTGGGTGAATTTTTGGCTACTTGTCATGGCTTTCGAATGGGGTGAAGCGTACAAATTAAGTGAAAGATGTTAAAAAATATTAGTAAAAATAAAATAGGTTATCATATCAATTTAAAATTAGTTATTTATAATTTATATATATATATATATAGATATATATATAATATATTTTAAAATATAAATTAATATATAAATATATTTTATTACATTATATAAATAATAATAACAAATATCACAAAACATAATATCAAAAATATAACTTTAAAAAAACCCAAAAAATAGGGTTTCTTGTTTCATCCAACTTTGAAAGGTTTTATGTTTAAACCCAATATTACGCGTACCTTAAGTGCCATAAGAAAGAATGTGGTTAATTTCTGGCTAATTATCTTGGCTTTCAAAAATTGGGTGAAGGATAAAATTATAGCCATAGAGGGTTAAAAAGATATTACATTAAAAATAAAACATATTATCACATAAATTTAGAATTAGTTATATATAATTAATATATATATATATATATATATATGATTTTGTTATAATATACTTTTAAAAAATAAATATGTTTATATATATATATATATATATATATTTTAAAATTGTTTTAGTAGCACATTAATTAGTTATTGAAGTAAAATTTAAATCCCTTGATTATGATTTGGTTTATGGAGAGAAAGACAAATTGTAGACCTTCAAAAATTTACTAGTAACTACATATCAGGAAAGTTGTTGGATTCATCTGGGATTATATATATATAACAATATCCTTATCATGAAACTCGCATAAATATGAAAACATTATTAATTTATATAATGAATATTAGCCATCAAGAATTAGTTAGGGTTATGTACAGTTGCAACAACCGTAGGAGTAACTATAACATTCGGTTTATTGTTTCTTGGTTGGCACTTATCATTTTAATGCTTCTACGAGTCTTGGAGCTTCATGGATCCAGAGGGAGTAAGTACTAAAGGATGTCATTCACAGTGCAATTTTATACAGTTGGATAACCAAATCCTTCATTCTCTGCTCTTACCATACGATAGCAAGGCCATTTGTACATTTTGTAGCAAATATGCTTTGTGGAATTCCGATTTTAAATGGAAGTAAACCTTAACACCATATGAGATTGTAAATACAATTGCAAGAACTAAAAGGCTTCAATTGAATTCGCTTGGATTTATGTATTTGAAGTTTTAGGGCTATCCAGTTGCATTTTCTTTAGTTGTTTTCCAATTCTTTATTGTGCAAAGAAGTTACTCTAGCCAACTATTCACACATGGATTGTGGACGCTTCAACTTTCTTGTGGAGAAATGCAGGATAATGTTAATGATGGCAGTTGATCTATCAAACCCATGAACTTTGAAGAATGAAAACTTTGTGGTTGCTCACTGTCAGGAAGTTCTATTATTCCATAGACCCATCAGACAGAGAGCGATATTTGTGTTGGAAATCATAATGCGAACATTAGTGGAGGAAGATTAAGGAAATATGACACCAGGTAATGCACGTCACTCTTGTCATTGCATATTTGAGATGTTAAGGTATGCGATGATGCCTTTTGTTTGGTACGTATTTGATGAATACGATTATATAAAGTGGTTAACATGAAATGGAAATAATAAAGAAAGTAAACTTGCTTTGACCTCCTATAAACCATAGAGACATAGGTGATTGAAAAGTTAACCATGTTACTTCTTGAAAATAAATATTTATTTGCATGCATGAAAAGAATAACTTTTGTGTTAAACTTTTAGAAAAAGAAATGTGCATTTGCAAAAGGAATACTTATTGTGTTAGATTTTTTGAAAAGAAATATGTATGAAAAGAATAGTTATTGTGTTAGATTTCTTTAAAAAAATATATATTTATATGCACAAAAATAATAGTTTTTGTGTTGGTTTTCTGGAAAAGAATATACGTTTGTATGCACAAAGATAATAACTATTGTGATAGTTTTCTTTCTTTCTTTTAGAAAAGAATGTGTTCTTGTGTGAAGAAATATCTTTCTTTCTTTTAGAAAAGAATGTGTTCTTGTGTGAAGAAATAACAGTTGTTGTGGGATTATCTTTTGGAAGGATTTCACTCTTTTGTATGAAGAGATAGTGATAGTTATGGTGAGTTTTAAAATATTACCGTGAGTACAGATAAAATGTAACTATTCCATTTTCTTATTATGCATGTGAAGTATGGATATATGGACATTCCTTGACATTTTATTTTATGCATGTGAGATTTGGATAATTAGGTAGGTTTTCATAGTTAGTACACATGCATAGATAAATAGACATGTTTTTGAAATTATTTGCTTTTAATTCATGCATGTGCGGATTCTATAAAGAGGCATGCCTCAATACTCTTTATGCATGCTATTATGCATATGTCAGGAATTGGTTTTGCATGTAAAATTAAAAGATTAAAGGTGATTTTAAATGTTATTATGAAAACTAAAAATATGCATAACACATGAAAGATCATTAGGTATAACTGGCAGAGATTGATTATTGGGGTTTTGGGGTTTTGTTAATTTACCTGACCATGATATTAGAGTTGCTAACGATAACAATTGCAAGAAAGGATCATGACTTGTGTGAAGAAATGATTTATAGTTTCTAATCTATTCCTTTTGCAACAACCGAAAGATGGATGTTAACTAACACTATGACAGGCAATGAAGTCATCATGTTTGACTAATAGATCATGGAGAGTGAAGGATAGTCAAACACAGTTTACAAGAGATAACTTATCATGCCACAAAGACATTGTGCTCAAGAAATGTGGGGTAAAGTGTGAAACATTATAAAATGTTAAATGTATTAATCTCTAGTTAATTATGTTTGAATTAAAGATTATGTTATCTTGTAAATTTTAACATTGAACAAGGGATGGGCTCCCTTCTTTCCATTCAGCGAGGGGTGAACTCTCTTATGAAACGTTCAATAAAATAGATGTTTGCTGGTTTTCTGGTTTTTCCTTTCAGGGTTTCCAAGGTATATGTTTGTTGGTTTTTCCCTTCAAGATTTCCAGGGTATATCAGTGTTCATTTATGTGCTTGCCTATTTGATGATATTGATGATGTGATCTTTTTGCATAACATTGGAAAATCATATCAATTTTGTGTTTTGAATTAAGATTGATTAATTGATTGATGCAAGGTAGGCAAAGTTATGGTAGATTGTAGTATGTTAAAAAATGAAAATTCCATGATTACTTCACGTTATTATAATGATTTTATGTAATGATAACTTAAAAAGTTGGAATAAGTCTTTGGAATGTTGCATATTAGTAACTGTGCTTAAAAAAATCTAATCCTGTATATTTTTACACAAAATTTACTAAAAATATATTACAAATATATATCAATATATAATTATATTTTAATAATATTTTACTAAAAAAATTATAACATCATATAAACAATAATAATAAACATTGCAAAACATAATATCAAGCATAAATAATAATTGCATTCCATATATCAAAATCGATAATAACAATTTTTTCACACATTATGAAAACAAAGCCATTTCAAAATTAACAAAAGTACAAAAATACCATCACATTAGATTCTTCTTACATCTCACATCCTTCACCTGACATATCACATAAATTAAAAACATGAAACCCCAATAAATATCACATAAATGAAAACTACAAACCCTTGCCCAAACCATGATAGCTTTGAAATTATTTTTACAACCCAAAAAGTGGTATTATATCCACCTATGACATTATGGGATGACGAAATTTTGTAGAGTGAGATTGTTCCCGGGCATTTATGACTCTATAGCAAAGTAAATAAAGCTTAACCATTTTACCGGAAAAAATAAATCTTACCATTGATTTTGATTTCACACTTCATTGTGCCTTATACAACTTGACAAGCTTTATTTGCTATGCTATAAAATTATAAATGTGAAAAATTGTACATACCAACCGCTAAATAATATACTTATTATACTGTTCTAGTATCGCATGGTTGGAGCTAACCAGCCATATATTGGGTATTTAATGCTCTCAGAGCAGCACGCCACTTAGCCCGATAACACGGAACGGGCAAATATTATTTAATGCCGAATTTACCCGCTCCGGTGTTATCGCGTTAAGTTGCGTGCTGCTATAAAAGCAAATAAAACTTACCAAAATCAACATCCATGTAACTCCAAAAATATCACATGGGAAGAGGGACTTCCGCGCTTTGAAATATTAAAAAGTTTTACGCCATCTATTTATCGACGTAGACTTTACTAAAAGTTTATGGATGTCATCCATCACGAAATAAAACTAGGTGTTCATTGCCGCACAGTCGAAAATGCTACCAAAGTCAGAATTCTCTCTCACGCCGTAGATGTCGGCACACGTGTCATTTCAAGTAGAAATAAGCGGTTTGACTACCCGAGTCCCATGTAGTCGCAAACTCGGCATAGCTTCTTGACACAGCTGAGCTGCGATTTCACTACAGCCGCTTCCAGCCTTTTATCCGACACATTTGACCCCCACACAGCGTTTGCATTACGCCGCGAAATACGGGTAAGCCCCTCCAGACGAAACTCGCGGATAAAATTGCCGCCAATTTAGGACGTACCTCGCGGACAGAATTGCCGCCAATTTAAAGGAATCCGAATGAGAAAATGGTGACAAAAGTGGGTGTCCGAAATTCGGATTCCCGGATTCACAGGGAAGATATGGCTGGGCTCAAACAAAACCGTTTAACACGCCGCACGTGCCTACCACGTGGCAGGAAAATTTAAATTTATTATATATTAAAAAAATTAATTTAAATTTATTGTATATTAAAAAAATAATATACACTGGAAAATTAAATGATAGAATATTTACCCTTTAGGAAAATTTGATTCATTTTGATGCTACAACGTATTTCGTTAATTCATGTAAAATTAAAACACTCCAAAATTTTATTAGTAAATATTATTATATTTTATTTTATTTTAGAATTAAATAATAACAAGATGTTTAAGAAATCTAATAATATTAATATATAGGCGTAGTCTAATTTATAAATGAAATGACTTTTTTTATAATTATTTTTTAGTTAATTTTAATCAAAATCCGACATAGATTTAAATTGTTTAATCTGCATAATCTGACTTCCCCATGGGTTTTTTAGGTGTTAAATCCATTTATGCTTTGTATTTTAAACAACAAAAAAATCTTGAAATTGTATTGCCGAATTTTGGTGAATTAAGGGGAAAAGGGTATTTCATCTATAAGTTAGACTATGCTCATATATATATATATATATATATATATATATATTGATTGTTTGTTAAGTTGTCTGAGTTTTCTGGAGATTACTTCAAGCTTGATCCATGGCTTGAGAAACTATGACCCAGGGGCATCTAAACCATCAAAATCACACAAGGATTGCATTCGGTCTAGGCCACACCAACTCTTAACATGAACAAATTTTTGCCCACAAAGTTTCAAACTAGTGACCTTCACACCACGAAGTGACTTAATAGTACACCCTATCACCGTCTATTCTTAATAGTACACCCTATCATCGTCTATTCTACACCCAGTGAGCTTAATAATAAAAGACCTAGTCTAACTTATAGACGAAATATATTTTTTCACCAGAATTAGGCAAAACGATTTCAAAAAAGAATGTGATTTTTTGTTGTTTAAAATGCATTTTTTAATGCATAAATGGATTCAACACCCTGAAAAACCCCTCGCACACTCAAATTTTGCAAATTAAACAACTTAAACTCAAGTTTTTAAAATTCTCTTCCTGATTTTTTATTAAAATTAACCGGAAAACATATCGTGACAAATGACATTTCGTTTATAAGTTAGACTAAGCCATAATAAAATACTGAAACATCTTTTATAAATAAAATATTTCAATATACCCTTTATATATCAATTTTATATATAATTATAAAAACAAAAAGGAGAACATGGGGGTGGGCTTTATAGAAGGTGCCCCAAAACATTTAATATGGTTTCTCTTGGTGCAACCACAAGTTCAACCACTATAATGGCTTTAGGGAAGCCCTCGTGGGAATTGAACTCCTCCCAAAGGTGAAAATTTCCTCACTTTCCACTATTGGATACAACCCCTTTGTGCTTTAAAAGGTGGATATGGCGATGGGCTTTGATCCACTTATGTGTGCACAGTCACGAAACCACTTATCATATATTTCTTTATAAAGAAATTAAAAGTACAAAATTTAATTGTCTAGAGAGGTACATTCCACAACCAAGTACAAGGATGTGTAATTCCTTGTGTGCTCATCCTCAAGTTGACACATGTCCTCAGAAAAATAAAAGTAAAATAATCACTAAATGAAAAAACAATATCAATTATAATAAATAGTAAAAATAAATATACGTATTTGGTTACTTTTAATTTAAAACATTATGTTTGTCACTCCTAGTATGGAGCAAACTTTGTAGTGCTCTCTAGCCCAATATGGGAGAGACTTGTAGTAAAGTAGACTTGTAGTAAAGCATTAGATCAAAATATAATAATAATAAAACATAATGTTGACTCCATTCAATTTGTTATAATTCATATTAATAACCATGATTTAATAACCATCTAAAAATTAAATACTTACAATAAATATTTCATGAGTGATATAAATGTTTTAGTCCTACTCGTAGTCAATAACAAGGCTCGAAGCAATTAAAGAACAAAACTCATCATGTCACTTGCAGGAATTGAATCTGGGTGTGAAGTACATTCATTCCTTTTAACCACTCAAGATAAACCCAATTGACATATATATATATATATATATATATATATATATATATATATGATGAGGGAGTTTTTGTTTGCTAGTTTATGTGAGTCTTGAGATGATTGCATGATTAACTTGTGGCTTGAGTAGCGATGAACCAGGGGCATCTAAGCCATCAATATCACCAGGGGATTGCACCTAACCTAGGCCACACCAGCCCTTAGCATGGCTAGATTTTTTCTCACAAAGTTTCAAATTGGTAACCTTTTCACCACAGAGAATACCTTGTCATTGTATGTTCTACGCTCTGTGGGCATATATTAGGAGGGTTTTAATAGAAATGGAAATAATAATATTTCTATGTATAGAGATGTGTGAAATATATACAAAATATTGTTAGTAACTATAAATTAGAAATCCATCTTATTATAGAAATTAAAATAATGAATATTTATATTAATAACCAAAATGTTTTAGAGCTTTATGTTGAAATTTATTTATTTATTTTTCAAGAGAAAAAGCAGATTTTGATATTTCTAGAATAGAAACCAAAAAGTGTAGTCTCTTAGTTGCATAGCAACTCACTTGATTTTTGAACATACATTTTATCTTAACATCCAATATATGCTTCAATCATACATAAATAAGTCATACTAACTAGTCATTAGAAAGGAAAGATTAAAAAGATTAAAGAAAACGACTGATGATAAAACACCATTATGAAATTCTGAATAGGTACAAATGGCAACATTCAAAACTAAAGCTTCCTTCGAGAGAAGATTTGCTAGAAAATTATGCTCCCTATAATAGTGAAGGATTTGAAGATCATCAAATTATCATTGTAATTTTTTAATCTTCCTTTACCATGATTCCAAATGAAGGATTCTAATTAAAATTGAGAATTAAAATTTGAATTTAGTCTCACCAGCTGCTTGAAAAATAGTTAATTAATTCATCTTGAGTTAATTAGTTGGAGAAATTCAAGCTAGAAATCTTTGTGAAGTCATGCAACAGTTATCCCTTTGATTGAGGAGATTATCCCTTAATTTAAGGAGATAAGGATGAGTTGTATTTGAGTTGTAATTAGTTAGCTCAGTTAACTGAGTTAAGTCCAATTAGATTAGTTCCAAACAGGTTGAGGAACTAATTGTGAGTTCAGTCAGTTAATGCATGCATGCATGAAACTAGTGTACTCCATATAACTTAATATTCTCTCGTAAATAACTCATGCATGTCAGTTCAGACAAAGACCCAGTTGAGATTAAAGGAAGGGACAATGTACTATCAGTTGCAAGAATTTTCCTATAAGAAAATCTCTTGCATGCAGAAGGAATTTATTCCTTGAGATTTGTGCAATTTTACAGTGTGTTGGAGTAGTGTGTGAGATCAGTGTCACACAAGGTTACAACAGGAACACCAGGGAAAACTGCGCAAGGAAATAGGAGGCTTGGAGGGAAGAGGAAAGGCATATGAGTTGTCTATTCTGTTTATGAGCAGCAATGAGGGATTGTACTGAGAGCTAGATAGTTGTGAGAGCTAAAGTTGTGTGTAATCCTCAGATATTTCCACTTGTATGATAATACAAATAGTGGGGTTTTTTATCTGAGGCTTTCCCCAGATTATTCTTCCGTGTTTCATGTGTATTGATTCATCTTCTCTGTTATATGTGTTCTGTTTGATCTTGCTCAAATCGATTAAGCTTCTGCAAGTTTGATTGTAGAAATAGATTAAGTATTTTGCTTTAGTATATTGCATTATCAAGTTAATCTACAATGAGAATTTCTACATGGTATTAGACCATAGGTGAATGAAGCTATGAATAGTATACTGAAGAAGGGAAAATTCGAAGTTTGAAGTTCTTGGTTAGAGGAGTTAAAATCGAATTCTTATGATACTTCTAAATTCACCAATGGCGTTCAATGGCTTGAGACTCGAGTATGCTTTAGATGGAAGCTCGAATTACATAGCATGGAAGGATTGCATGGAAGCGGTATTAGAAGACAATGGTTTGAAGGATTTCATTGATTAAGAAATCCCCAAGCCAGCAGCAGCTAATGCACAAGAATTAGCTTAATGGAAGAAGTTTGTGGCGAAGGCGAGGCAGATTATTCTGGAGGGAGTTCAAGACCATATTGTCTTGAGTCTCCATGGGAAGGAGACTCCATTCTCAATGTGGAAGACATTGAAGGACCTCTATCAGAACAACAGTGACCAGAGGAAACTAGCACTCAAGGATAAGCTTCGGAAAATCAAGATGGAAAAGGGCGATACTATTTCTACATATCTGAATAAGCTCACTACCTGCAGAGATGAGCTTGGTAGTGTAGGAATAACTACAACCAATGATGATATGGTGAGTCTTGCTTTCCTCGATCTTCCAAAAGCGTTGGCATAGCTACCAGGAATCTGTGAATGGAAGAGAGAAACTGTCGGATTAGGAATGACTGTGGTCAAATCTGATGCAGGAGGAGATCAGGAGGACCACCAGAGATGGTTCTTCATCTAAGCATGATGATGAAGAAAATATAGCCTTAGAAAGTAAGGCAAGGAAAGGGAAAGAGAATGCTTCCCATTCCAAATCTAATTCTTCTCATGGAGGGAAGAAGATTGACAAATCTAAAGTGAGATGCTTTAATTGTCATGAGGTGGGCCATTATGCAACTAATTGTCCATTGAAGAAATCCAAGAAGGGATCCTCGAAAGGATCAGAAGGTGAGGCATTAACCTCTCAGTTCGAATTGGATTTTACCCTCATCTCATGTATGGTTTCATCGATGGTGGGTTGTGTTTGGTATCTTGACAGTGGAGCCTCATTCCACATGACCAGCAATAAAAGTTTGTTCAGTACCTTGGAGGGGAAAGACCTCAAGATGTGCATAGAGATGGGTGACGATGGGAAGTACAGTGTTTCAGGAATGGGCACAGTTACTTTTCAGAAGGAGCATGGAACTCCTCTCACCTTGACTGATGTGAAGTATGTGCCTAGACTGATGAAGAACTTGGTATCGGTCGCAATGTTGGAAGACAAATGCTACGATGTTGTCTTCAGTAAAGGGAAGGCGTTCCTGAGACACATAGCCACGGGTCAGACCAAGAGGATTGGATTCGAGTGAAGAATCTCTACAAACTAGAGGTAGATGATTGTGCTGCATTGAGTTCGAAAGTAGAATTGGTGCAAAGCCAAGACATTGGCAAGTTATGGCATAGACAGTTGGGCCACTTACATCATGGGGCCTTGAAGATAATGTAGCAAATCTCTACCGAACTTCCCAAAGGTAAACTTGAGAAAGTGGACACAGGCAAAGGTTGTACCTTGGGAAAGTACGCCAAGTCTTCCTTTCATGATCGAGACAGTCGAGCTAAGGTGATCTTAGAGCGAGTTCATACTGATGTGTGTGGACCATTCTCGACAGCATCCACCACGAAGCAAAGGTATTATGTGATTTTCATTAATGATTTTTCTCGTAAATGTTGGATTTATTTCATGCAGAAGAAGGATCAAACCTTCTCAAAGTTTTGTGAGTTCAAAGATTTGGTTGAGAAAGAATTAGGGAAGAATATCAAGGCCTTGAGAAGTGACAATGGTGGAGAGTATGTCTCTCAAGAGTTTAAGGACTTCTGTGCAACGGAAGGAATTAAACGGGAATTGACAGCACCTCATAACCCACAGCAGAATGGGGTGGCCGAGAGGAAGAACAGAACGATTGTGGGGGCAGTTCGGGCGATGCTGCATGACCAAGGCCTACCACTTCATTTGTGGGTTGAGGAATGCAACACAGTGGTCTATTTGCAGAATAGAAGCCCGCGTCTCATACTTGGGATGAAGACACTAGAAGAAGCTTTCTTCAGGAAGAGACCAGATGTGGGTCACTTCAGGATCTTTGGCTCATTGGTATTTTACCATGTGACCAAGGATGCCCGGAAGAAACTTGAGCCAACAGCAGTGTTGGGGATACTTGTGGGGTACACTGATACACGTCACAACTATCGGGTGTACTTGCCTACTAGTCGGAGGGCAGTGGTACGCAGAGATCTAAAGTTTGATGAGCAGAAGGCCATGCGAGTTTCCCTTGAGAGGGAGCTCTAACTACACACTGTGAAGGAACTTTTGGTTCCTAAGGAGGAGGAGCCTCAAACTGATGCGGAGCAGCCACATGCAGAGGTTCCAAGAGTGGAGGCATCCACTCAAGAAGAGTCTTCCAGAGATGGGCGGAAGCGCACAAGAGAAGCTGACATATTGTTGTCGGATGCGAGAGAGAATGTGGGAGAACCATCTTCTCAGCGCAGACAGAGGAGGTCACCTGATAGGTACAGTGGATACATGGCCCTTATTAGGGAATGTATTGAGACTAAGCCATCTTCCTTTGAGGAAGTAGTGCAGCAGCCAATTTGGGTTGATGCTATGGTGGATGAGCATGACTCCATAGTTCGAAACAGTGTTTGGGATGTGGTTCCAAGACTGGAGAACAAGTCAGTTGTGAGTTCCCATTGGTTTTACAAGGTAAAGCAAGTTGTCGATGGTAGTGTGGAGAAATATAAGGCAAGATTTGTTGCCCGTGGTTTCTCATAGGTCAAGGGGATCGACTATGATGAGACTTTTGCTCCTGTCGTAAGGTACTCATCTATCAGATTGATGTTGGCACTATTAGCACAGATGGGTTGGAAGATCCATCAGATGGATGTGAAGATTTCATTCCTCAATGGCAAGATTGAGGAAGAGGTGTACATAGAGTAGCCGGAAGGTTTTGAGACCTTCGATTGTGAGTCGCATGTGCGCCGACTCAAGAGAGCTTTGTATGGGCTGAAGTAAGCACCTCGTGCTTGGTACACCAGGATCGACAACTACTTCACCGGGGTGGGCTTCACAAAGAGTGAAGTGGATGTGGACCTATATCACATCATGGTGAAAGGTAAGTAGTTGATCATTGTTCTTTATGTTGGTGATCTCATATTGACAGGTGATGATCAGTTGATCATGTCTTGCAAGGAGGACCTTGCAAGAGAATTCGAGATGAAAGACATGGGTCTCATGCACTACTTCCTTGGCATGGAAGTGTGGAAGAATGATGGGGAGTTGTTTGTGTCTCAGGGCAAGTATGCCAATGAGATACTCAGGAGATTCCACATGGAGAAGTGAAAGCCCATGCAGACTCCTCTAGCAGGTAACTAGAGGAAAGAGGATGCTACTTCAGGAGAAGTAGTAGAAGCTACTATGTACAGGCAGCTTGTGGGTTCACTGATGTACTTAGTGAACACATGACCAGATTTGTGCTATGTGGTGAACCAAATGAGTCAAGCTATGGTTCAGCCTACCAAGCTGTTTTGGAAGGTAGCAAAGCATGTTTTGAGATAATTCAGAGGCACATATCAGTATGGGTTATGGTACAAACAGAAAAAGGGAGTGAAGCTACAGGGCTTCACTGATGCAGATTGGGTTGGGAGTCCATCAGATCGGAAGAGCACATTAGGAAGAATTTTCAAACTTGGGTCAGCGGCAGTTTCTTGGTACAACAGGAAATAGAGGTCAGTTACACTCAGCTCAGCAGAGGCTAAATACATGGCTGCAAGTCAGGCAGCATGTGAGGCCATCTGGGTGCGGAAAATTCTAGTTGGTTTGTTTGATCAAACGATGGATTCAACTGTGATCTATTGTGATAATCAGAGTTGTATCAAACTCTATAAGAATCCAGTATTTCATGACAGGTCCAAGCATATCAACATTCAATATCATCATCTCGGGGACTATGTGGCGAGGAGGATCATGTTGTTGCAGTATATTTCGACCAAGGAGAAAGATGCTGACATTTTGACTAAGGCATTATCAAAGTGTAAATTTGAGTTCATAGAGACAGGATCGGGGTGGCAGATAATCCCTTTCTTGTTGAGAGGGAGTGTTGAAATGTGGCAACAAGAATATTCCAATTTTAATTTATCCTTGAATTAAAATTGAGAATTAAAATTCGAATTTAGTCTCACCAACTGTTTGAAAAATAATTAATTCTTTCATCTTGAGTTAATTAGTTGGAGAAATTCAAGCTAGAAGTCTTTGCGAAGTCATGCAACAATTATCCCTTTGATTGAGGAGATTATCCCTTAATTAAGGAGATAAGGATGAGTTTTATTTGAGTTGTAATTAGTTAGCTCAATTAACTGAGTTAAGTCCAGTTAGATTAGTTTCAAACAGGTTGAGGAACTAATTGTGAATTCAGTCAGTTAATGCATGCATGCATGAAACTAGTGTACTCTAGATAACTAAATATTCTCTCATAAATAACTCATGCATGTCAGTTCAGACAAAGACCCGGTTGAGATTAAAGGCAGGGACAGTGTACTATCAATTGCAAGAATTTTCCTATAAGAAAATCTCTTGCATGCAGAAGGGATTCATTCCTTGAGATTTGTGTAGTTTTACAGTGTGTTGGAGAAGTGTGTGAGATCAGTGTCACACAAGGTTACAGTAGGAACACCCAGGGAAAACTGTGCAAGGAAATAGGAGGCTTGGAGGGCAGAGGAAAGACATATGAGTTGTCTATTCTATCTATGAGCAGCAGTGAGGGATTGTATTGAGAGCTGGATCGCTGTGAGAGGTAAAGCTATGTGTAATCCTGAGATATTTCCACTTGTATGATAATACAGATAGCGGGGTTTTTTAGCTGAGGCTTTCCCCAAAGTATTCTTCTGTGTTTCATGTGTATTGATTCCTCTTCTCCATTATATGTGTTATGTTTGATCTTGCTCAAATCGATTAAGCTTCCGCAAGTTTGATTGTAGAAGTAGATTAAGTATTTTTCTTTAGTATATTGCATTCTCAGGTTAATCTACAGTGAGAATTTCTACACCACCTTTGCATTGAACCATTCCACTATTATATTGGAAACACCAACCAATTTAAAAACCTTCACTTACTTCCACAATGCTAACCTCAAAGCATGCCACAAATAAATCAACTCAGCAATAAATTTCGTACCATTTCCTATACCCAACTTATATTTTAGAATCACATTTTGAAGGAATAAAATTGTTAGGAAAATACTGAGAGGGGGGTTGAATCAGTATTTTCAAATCAATAACTTTTTTTATTGCATATTTTGATTTTTATACGTGAATTTACTGAAAGGAACCCATGTGTGTATGCGACTGTTCTTAAGACAACTAGCGTACATCCAGTAAACTTATGTTTCAATTAATTTATTATGTGTTTTTCTTCAATCGGTGCATTAGTACTTTATTAAACATTAGATAGAGAGTAACCATGTGTTATACGAACAAGATAAACCGTCACACATAAGCAACACACATGAACACTAGGATTTAATGTGGAAACCCAATGTGGGAAAAAACCACTTGCTAATGCCATCTTTGTCTTCTTTTTAATATAAAGAAAAAGATTTTTACAATCTTGTACTGGTGCAAACTCGTACTAGTACGCAGGCACCCACCTGCAGAAGGCTACAACCTGCATTTGTTCTCCAACTCCTACAGGAAGGGAACTTCAACCCCCTGGCTCTTGTACTGGCATAAACTTGTGCCAGTGCGCAGGCACCAACTTGCAGAAGGCTACAACATTCACTCGTTCTCCAGCTGCTACTAGAAGAGAGCTCCAACCCTCTGATATGATTTATCAACTACCACTAGAAGGAAGCTCCAACTCCATCATTTCCAGGGACCACGTTTCATAAATTTCACACTAGATCCACCTGCTTTAATACATCACAACTTGTAGATAAACTAAAGCAAACACCAACTTAATTCAAATAGAACAGTGAGATCAAGGTAACAAGAACACATAACTGAACTCAGAATACTGCATCAACACACAGAGTCAACTACAACCCTGATAATTCATATGCCAAAATGTATACGCTACTTCACTTAAGAAAATCCGCATGTATACGCGCTTTTCAGTAGAGAAACCCGCGCACATATGTTAATATATTGAAAACTAAAAACTTGTAATTATGAATCAGGCACAGAGTTGACTAGAGATATTATGAAATATTATGTTAGCTTACAGAACCCTCATACAGTCATCAACATCAATAACTGTTTCAACCAATCAACATGTAAAAAAATTCAACTTCATCATTCAATCAGTTCCACTTCATCCATTATCATTCAACCAAGATCAACATGAGGACATCATTGACAGACAACAGAGAAACAACAACATTGATTAGGTTGATCAATAATTTATGAACAAAAACCCTTACTTTATATACACAACTTCGAAGTAACGAACCCGTGTGTACACGCGACTTCATCGAGACCAACCCGCATATAGATCTGCAAATTTTGATCTAAAATTGCACAACTCTTCAGAACTTCAGAAATACCTAGATCATAATATTCAGAGATAGAAACATGCGTCAGTACTTAGATCTAGTCATTCCATGATTAGATCGAACATTGGAAAGTCATTTCAGGTCTCATGATCCTGATCCATCATTGTATTCATTGGTGCATAATTATTTCAAATCTATTGGATCTTATCCATCATCAAACTCTCAGGTGCATACTTAGTTTAGATCAAGCAAAGCATCAAAAGACCATAACATGCATCTTTTCGTTAGATCTAACTATTCATAAGATTTCTATCACTTGCACCCTCTATACACTTTTATCTTCACCACCTTATATAGTTTAGCCTTTTTCAATACCACATGTCAAAACCATAGTTATGCTGATGGTATTCTTTGATGGGATCAATATCCATTGTCGCACTCATTACTATGGGCCAATACGATGGTAAAGACCCCTGGTATTTAGAATACCATGGTGCAAAAACCATACACTACTTTGTTTCTTTAAACTCGTGTGTATACATGACTTGACTTAACATAACCTGCGTATACTTCTTGAACTTCCAACTTTATCATTCTTCTGCCTTTGAACTGCCATGCATTTTTCAAAACACTCTATCACATCTGTAAAACCTTCAAAAAGTAAATTTTCATCAAGAGACAACTCATCAAGTAGGTTTCCATTCATCAAATAGGTTTTCATCAAGGACAACTCATGAGGTAGGTTGCCATCAAGGACAACACCTAATTCATAATCCCAACAATCTGCCCCTTTGGACTTGATGACAACCACTTTGGTGTTTGGTCACCACAACCTGTAAATACATCAAGCCAAGCACCAAGCTTCTCAAAACATCAAGCTACTCTCCAAACATCAACCCACACACCAAGTTAATCTACCCCTTTGACATCATGGACAAAGGGCTGACCAATGAAGACTTCCATTTCTGAACTGCTGAATATGAATATTGACCATGCTCCCCTTGAGCACATGCTGATTTCTCTGATCATGCTCCCCCTGAGCACATGCCGAAATATTTGACGGGTTTACAATGAAGTATAGAACTTTTCCTATCACCAAAGACTTACATCAATCACCCAATCACAATGGGTTTGCACATTTTACATCATTATTACATTAACTTCCCAAACACAGTGGGGTTTCAAAATTCATCATATGTCCAAAAGTATTTGACCACAATAGTGCATACATGGCTGAATTTTACAATGAGTACATCGTAGGTATTTATATGACCTTTACATCAAATGATATTTATAACAAAGACCAACTACCTAAACAAGACCATGATAGTTATCAGCAACTATCATACACCATATATTATCTGCACCATAAACATATGTCAATAGCATCAAGAACAACAACCTCTTTATGTCCATCATCAACTTGCAAGATAAGATAATGTATTTTTAATATCATCACCCTGTGACTAATTATGCCGCATATAGATTTTGATATATATATGATATCAACTCATCCTCTTGACCTTATCAAGATCAACTTGCTCTTTTTCTTTAGTAAAAAAGGCCTTAATCTATGTTCATAGAAAACATAGCATTTCACGAATTAACTAAGCATAGGCCATATCTCCAAGAACTAATGTCTATATATTCACAAAACCATTCACATCATATCATATACATGTGAAAGCACCATAGTCATCATCCATGACCACAACATCATCATCAAATCATCGTAGCAAGAACTACATGTTCTTTCCACAACAACTCTCAAAACATGTGTCGTCACTAGGGAGTTTTCTAACATCCCACATCTGATAAGAATCAACCATGATAATCATATATGAGAACCAGGCCTCATCATAAAGTAATATAGAAAGAAGTATTCATCATTCCTTATCATCATCATTATGTGACTAAGTAAGCCATGTCGCCAAATAGCCACGTCTTTATGAAACCTGCAATAACAACATTCTCTTGGCCAATTTTCTTCATACAAGAAGATCTTTTATACCAACATCATTTACCAATATGCAACTTAAGTAATCATCCATGTGATCCTTATCTGTAATGTATCCATTGTAGAAAATCCTGTAGATTCACAAGCTAATGCAATTTTCTAAAGCAAGAGACAAGAATCTACTTTTACTCTTTACAATGGAAGCCCATAAACATCGAGAAAACAATAATCAATAAAGGAAAAGAATCAAAGGCACATCACACAATAAATATCCGAGGAAAACCATAGCTCACAACCCCACTATCTGTTTTGTATTAATCCAGGAAATCAAGGTGAAATTAAAATGCGTGTTCTCTCTAGAATAGTCCAAGCACTCAACAAATTCAATTTCCAACTCATAAGCAAGCTCAAGGCCAAATATTAGCCTCTTCACAAGCTCTCAAAGTCTCTATTTAAATGCGCCCTTTATCAAAGAATTTGGATGAATACAATATGATCTGATCAACCTTGAGCTTAACCTGCACAAGTATTTCCTATCCTCTGCCTGATGACTTTCTTTGGCCAATACTTAGACAAATTTCCAAGCCTCTAAGCTTCTAATTCTTTGCACAATTCCTGAGAGAATTAGCCCGTATTTAAAGGGAAATTCCTCATCCATAATTGCGCAAACAAAACTAGGTTTAGTTCCTAATTGCATGCACCATCTGTACAACTCAGAAAATTATTCAAAAAATAGTACATAGTCCCTGCACTCTAGTCTCAACTGGGTCTTTCTAAGAATCGACATGCAAGAGTTTTTTATGAGGGAATATTCAGTTAACTAAAGTAGCACTAGTTGAGTGCACTCATGTATCAACTGACAGTTAACTCACTATTAGTTCCTCAAATAGTTTGGAACTAATTTAACCGGACTTAACTCAATAAACTGAGTTAACTAATTACCACTCATACTTAACTCATCTTGGACACCTATAATATAGGGAGAGCATATACATGACTTAAAAAAGACTTCCAACTCGAAATTCCTAAGTTAACTAAGTCAAATCACTCTAGTTAACTATTACAAGTTGCTATGAGAATAAAATTTGATTTTAATTCTCAGTTTAATTCAAGGACAAATTAAACTGGAATTTCTGGATTCTATTTTTATCATTTCTTGTTGCTATTTTCAACACTCCCTTTTAACAAGAAAGGAATTCAACTCGATCCCAATCTTGAACCTTTGGAATGTTCTGCATGAAACACTTCTCTCTAGTGTTGTTTCTCCAGCAACTCCAGAAACAAAAAAACTTCCAACCTGAATCAGAATGATACCTCTTTCATCAAAGTCTTTGATTGCTATTGCCTCTGTCGACTGAAAACTTTGCGTTTATGTTGACTCTACCTTTCTGCACTATTTTCAACCCTTCTCTACACTTCTTCAGCATCTGACTACTCTAGCCTTTGTCACTTTGATCTCTGATTGCATCAATCCCACTAATTCCTCCCACTACTATGTACTTTGGGCTCACGTAGCAAGGTACAATCCATGAGATAAAACCACTGAATGGACCCTGCCCAATTTCGTCCTTCTTGTGACTATCACTTAAAATCGCCCCACCTCACACCTCGAGGTATGGTTGCATGAGATACCTCTGCCCACTTGGCTCGAAATTTCCCCCTAATGGAGGTCTCTTCATGACTGGATGCCTCCACTCAGTTTCCTCTTGGCTTCTCCAATTGTGGATACTCCACAATTTTTTGAGACTGATTATGAGACTGGTTCTTCTCTGATTGAGTGGATCTCTCCACTCGGTCTCCTCTCAGCTTCTCTAATTTTGGTTGCTCCACAACTTCTTGAAGCTGCTTCAGGGGCTTCTTTTGGGGTTGCATGTTGAGAGTTAATTTAATCTCCCTCTCAACCACCAAGTATCTAACCTTTCCCTTGCTCCTCAAGGCTTTGCATGCATCTTGAACCTCAAGAGCATACAGGTTCTTGGCTAGCACACCAATTTGTTTCATCTGTCCCGCCGTCACGAAATTTTCTAGAAAAAGAGTTGATTTTAAATCAGCGATATCTCTCTCCTTCGAACTCCGATTCGGTCGATTGTTTTTTTGAATTTGGGTATTGTTTTGTAAATAATCAAAATTTTCTATTTGTTTCTGAAAATTTTGCACAAAATTTTTCAAATATCCTCTGCAAACTTGTGGCCCAAAACTCAAAAATTTGAAATCCCCTCTAGTATATTGTTCTCAGCTCTGATACCATGTAGAAAATGTTGTAGATTCACAAGTTAATGCAATTTTCTTAAGCAAGAGACAAGAATCTACTTCTACTCTTTACAGTAGAAGCCCATAAACATCGAGCAAACAATAATCAATAAAGGAAGAGAATCAAAGGCACATAACACAATAAATACCTAGGGAAAGCCAGAGCTCAAAACCCCACTATCTGTTTTGTATTAATCCAGACAATCAAGATGAAATTACAATGCTTGTTCTCTCTAGAATGATCCCAACACTTTGAAAATTCAATCCCCAACTCATAAGCAAGCTCAAGGCCAAAGCTTAGCCTCTTCACAAGCTCCCCAAGTCTATATTCCAATGCACCCTTGGTTAAAGAATTTGGATGAATACAATATGTTATGCTCAACCTTGAGCTTAATCTGCACAATTATTTCCTATCCTCTGCTTGATGACTTCCTTTGGCCAATACTTAGCCAAATTTCCAAGCCTCCAAGCTTCTAATTCTTTTCACAATTCCTAAGAGAATTAACTTGTATTTAAAGGGAAATTCCTCATCCATAACTATGCAATCCAAACTAGGTTCAGTTCCTGATTGCATGCACCATCTGTAAAACTCAAAAAATTATACAACAAATAGTACATTGTCCCTGCACTCCAGTCTCAACTGGGTCTTTATCAGAATCGGCATGCATGAGTTTCTGATGAGGGAATATTTAGTTAACTAAAGTAGCACTAGTTGAGTGCATTAATGCATCAACTAACTGTTAACTCACTATTAGTTCCTCAAACACTTTGGAATTAATTTAACTGGACTTAACTCATTAAATTGAGTTAACCAATTACCACTCATACTTAACTCATCCTGGGCCCCTATAATATAGGGAGAACATATACATGACTTCAGAAAGACTTCCAACTCAAAATTCCTAAGTTAACTAGGTCAACTCACTCTAGTTAACTATTACAAGTTGCTATGAGAATAAAATTCGATTTTAATTCTCAGTTTAATTCAAGGACAAATTAAATTGGAATTTTTGGATTCTATTTTTATCATTTCTTGTTACTATTTTCAACATCCATCATAGAGATAGTAATATGTATCTTGTTTCTCATTAATGAGAAAAGCAAGCCATGAGCTCACAATAATTTGTCAAACTTTTTTAATACCATCAAAAGCAACAATCCTCAAATAATATACCATGTGGGAGCCAATAACTATAGGAATCCTCATCCATAACTGCACGATATGAAATTTATGCATCTTTGAAGGCTTGATGACAACAACATAAAAGTAATGAGTGACATTTATCATCATCAAATAATGAAGTTGTGTACTCAAGCTTTATTTTTCTCCTTGAACTTATGAAGATCACCATGTAAGCAACGTAACATATGTACTATATGCATCATCAAAAGAATCATCCATAAATCTTATCAGTAGCATCAAAACAACTATGTGGCTCAAGAAATATAAGTATCATCTGTGATTTCATCATATGAAACCCATGGCCACATCATAGCATGATGCATCATTTAAACACTTCAACAACATAAGCATCAGCACCATTGATAAGCATCATTACATACCAAGGAATTCTAGAGCAAACATAATGTCAACAATGCATTATTAGAAGCATAGAAAATGCTCCCTCGAACTTGTGCCAACTGTTCAGTATTAGATCTGATCATTTCATATATTAGTAAGAATCATCAATACATCATCATCAACCAGTTATATATCAAGGCATCAATAACTTATGAGGGCCAAAAGCACTTCTAAATAGCATCAACAGGTTGTAATCATCAACCATCAAAACAGGAAACACAATTGATAATTGACTGAACAATATCAGACCCTTTTCCCGAGTTTGTCCCATTGTTTCTTCATCAAACCAAAATATAAGCGAATGTGCAGTTTAGAACTCACGTATGTACGTGACTATACTTCATGAAACCCACGCATAAAAAGTGAAATACTGAAATTTCACACTTTCAGCTTCCCCTGAGTCTGTTATGACTGTACTTGTGCACTGTTACTACACCAGAGCCACTATCAGTAGTATGAGTAGCATGAAAACAAAAACAACCATGGGAGTCATCACATGTATTACTTCCCCTGAGATTACATATCATTGATCTTGAGGACTTGATAATTGTTTTCATGAGGTCAAGTACCTCTCACCACTTCTATAGTCAATGTTAGAAATATTCATTTAAGAATATGACACTGACATAGGCGCCATCTTCTTTTATTCTTATCTCCATCCATGTGATGAGAACATCCACTATCTATGTACCATTCATCTTCGTCCTTAAATAAGCAAAGAGCAAGACCACACCTTATCTATTCTTTATTTTCTTTCTTATTGGTGGATCCATCTTTTTTGAATTTTCTGATATCAATGTTCTTATTTGGTTGCTTACCATATTGTCTACGATGATCCACAGACTTATTCCTGCATTCTTTTGCTAGATGCCCAAACTTGTTACAAGAATAACATATTATATGTTTCATATTCCTTCTATTGTAATCAATGGCTTTGTGACCAAAAATATTGCAAGAAAAACAATATCCCTTAAAGTACCTGAAAGTTGATGATCTTTCTGTGAGACGGTTATTAGCTTGAAACATTATACTTTTGCAACTAGCTGCAACATGTCCAAAATTATGACATATAAAACATTCAACATTATTGATCAGAGGAAAAATTTGATTAACACTTCTATAGTTAAGAGTAACTGATTTCCTTTGAAGACTTTCTTTCCTTGGTTGTTGATGGGGTTGACTTCTTATCTCTTTATTGAGCATTTCAAATTTTTCATTAGAATTCCTTGCCTCAACTTGTGAGCAAGATTCAACTTTAACAGTTTCATGAAAACCAAGACCAGATTTGGCAGCATGAGACTTTTGACTACTAAGAATATTATCCAAAATCTTAGTACTATCTTGAATTGCAAAAGTTTATCCTTTTCTTCCAATTTACCTTTTATGATATTTACCTCAACTTGATATTGCTTTTCCTTTTCTAGATACTACTTCTTCGTGATTTCTTCAAACTTTCTTCCTTGCTCCACTTGTTTTAATTTGAGAATCTCATTTTCTTGTTCTTCAAATGTTTGAAGTAGTTCTTAATTCTGCTTATTTGATTTTTAAAGATATTCTTTTGGAGATATGACCTCAACTTCAAGACCTTTACAATAACTAGTTATTTCTTTAAGTTCATTGGTTGTTGTATCCTTTTCATTCACTTGATTTCTCAATGATGTTACTTCATCTTGCAGCCTTTGACATTGATCTTCATTTTCCTTGTACTGCTTCCTTATTTTGTTTTCTTCCTCCAACTGAGTTTTTAACTTGGTAACCTCTTTTTTGTAGGTACATTCCCTTTTATCAAATAGATCTTGTTGATCTCCAATTTTATCTGTGAGCCTTTTAACTTCTACTTCTATGGTCATTAGATTTCTTTCACTTTTACCCATAAAAGAAAATTTAGTTGTTTCATTGTCATATTCATTATCTTCAATATTGCATGAACAAGGAAAGGTATCAACAGAGGACCAAAAATCAGTACCTGATAATTATTTTTCTTGATCATCTTCATTCGGACGAGATTCTGAATCTGAATATTTTCTTCCATCTAATAGTCAGTCGTCTCTAACACTATCACTATCTCTTTGAGATGTCTTCTTCTTTTGAGGTGTTTTATTCTTTTGCTTCTTTCCCATTGTCTCGACGGATCTCCTTCAAGCGATCAAGCTTCTGCTAAAGGACCTATTCTGATACCAATTGTTGGGAAAAAGACTGAGAGGGGCGAATCAGTGTTTTCAAACCAATAACTTTTTTTATTTCATATTATGATTTCTATACGTGACTTTACTGAAAGGAACCCACGTGTGTACACAACTGTTCTTAGGACAACTAGCGTACATCTAGTAAATTCATCATTTCAGTTAATTCATCATATGTTTGTCTTCAACCAGTGCATCAGTACTTTATTAAACATTAGATAGATAGTAACCATGTGTTGTAAGAAAAAAATAAACCATCACACATAAGCAACACACATGAACACTAGGATTTAAGGTGGAAACCCAATACGAGAAAAAACCACCTGCTGTTGTTGTCTCTGTCTTCTTTTTAATATAAAGAAAAATATTTTTACAATCTTGTACTAGTGCAAACTCATACTAGTACGCAGGCACCTGCTTGTAGAAGGCTACAACTTTTGCTCATTCTCCAGCTCCTACTAGAAGGGAGCTTCAACCCCTTGGCTCTTGTAATGGCATAAACTTGTCCTAGTACGCAGGCACCAACCTGTAGAAGGCTACAACCTTCACTCATTCTCCAACTGCTACTGGAAGGGAGTTCCAACCCCCTAATTTGATTTACCAACTACCACTGGAAGGAATCTCCAACTCCCTCATTTCTGGGGACCACATTTCATAAATTTTCACATTAGATCCACCTACTTTAATACATCACAACTTGTAGATCAACTGAAGCAAACACCAACATAATTCAAACAGAACAGTGAGATCATTGTAACCAGAACACAACAATGAATTCAGAATACTGCATCAACACATAGAGTCAACTGCAACCCTAATCATTCATATGCCAAAATGTATAAGCTACTTCACTTAAGGCAACCTGTGTGTATATGCACTCTTCTATAGAGAAACCCATGTATAGATCTTAATATACTGAAAACTAAAAACTTGTAATTATGAATCAGACACAGAGTTGACCAGAGATATTCTGAAATATTTTGCTAGCTTACAAAACCCTCATACAGTCAGCAGCATCAATAATATTTTCAACCAATCAACATGTAAACAAATTCAACTTCATCATTCAATCAGTTCTACTTCAGACATTATCATTCAACCTAGATCAACATGAGGACATCATTGGCAGATAATAGAGAAACAACAACACTAATAACGTTGATTAGTCATTTAGGAACAAAAACCCTTACTTTATATACGCAACTTCGAAGTAGAGAACCCACATGTATGCACGACTTCATCAAGACCAAACTGTGTATAGATCTCCAAATTTTGACCTAAAATTGTGCATCTCTTCAGAACTTTAGAAAAAACCAGGTCATAATATTCAGAGATAAAAACATTTTTCAATACTTAAATCTAGTAAATCCATGATCAGATCATACAAGGAAAGTCATTTTAGGTCTCATTACCCTGATCCATCATTGTCTTCATCGGTGCATAATTATTTCAGATCTATTAGATCTTATCCATCATCAAACTCTTAGTTGCATACTTAGTTTAGATCAAGCAAAGCATCAAAATACCATAACATGCATATTTGCTTTAGATCTAATTATTCGTAATATTTCCATCACTTGCATCCTCTACACACTTTGATGTTCACCACCTTATATAGTTTAACCTTTTTCAATACCACGGGTCAAAACCATAGTTATGCCAATGGTATTCTTTGATGGGATCAATATCCATTTTCACACTCATTACTATGGTCCAATACCATGGTAAAGGCCCCTGGTATTTAGAATACCATGGTGCAAAAACCATACACGACTTTGCTTCTTTAAACTCGCTTGTATACACAACTTGGCTTAACAGAACCCACATATACTTCTTGAACTTCCAACTTTATCATTATTCTACCTTTGAACTGACATGCATATTTCAAAACACTCTGTAACATCTTTAAACACATCCTATTTATACCTTCAACAAGTATATTTTCATTAAGAGACAACTCATCAAGTAGGTTTCCATTCATCAAATAGGTTGTCATCAAAGACAACTCATCAGGTAGGTTGCCACAAGGGAAACACCTAATTCATAATCCCAACAAAAATGACAACACTAGCCCCATAATTCTCCCTTTGACAGGCGCCATCATAGAAACCCCATACGTTTCCTTCAAATAGAACCAACTCCCTTATAATTCGTCTTCTTCGGTTTCAAGGGCTCGACCTATTCTAGAAAAGAAGCTTTACTTCTTTGTGCAAATATCGGTGAGCATACAATATCATTTTGGAAGAGAACCTTATTTCTCCCTAACCAAATGCCCACATGCCAAACATCGAGAGAAATTTAAAAGAGGACAAAATAAATCTTTGAAAGCCACAAACTTTCTTCAACGAAATTCCCAAACCATGAACTTTTTATTTTAGGGAGTGACAAGACCTCTTTCCAAACAGTGTTCAAAAAAGGGAAAAAGACAAATAAATTATCAATAGATTTACTATTCTCACAGCATAAAACACAGAATCCAAGACCTCCCTATCCTTTTTTTGCTAAAACATCCCAAGTGAGAATTTCCTTTCAAGGAGAAGCCATTAAAAAAGACAACATTGCAGGGGTCCTTGACCCTTCCAAACTAAATTAAACCACCATTTTGATTCAGATGTCAAATTTTGTTGAATCAAAGCATTGTATCCCTTCTTTGTTGAAATAACGCCACATTACTTATTTATATAGCAAGAAATGCTATCCTCTTCATCCATATTTAAAAAATGCAGAGTTTCCCAAAGTCATCAAAAAAGATTCCATTCACATATAAAAATCGGTGAGATTTTTAAATCTTGATAAAAATCCCAATCATGTTTATCAACATCCATGGGATCATCCATGGGACAAAGTTATGGTAGATTGTAGTATGTTAAAAAGTAAAAATAATGAGTATTCATTTACACAATCGACTATGATATTTCCATGGTTACTTCACGTTATTATGGTGATTTTTATCTAATAATCAGTTAAGAGGTTGGAATAAGTCATTGCAATGTTGCATGCTAGTAACTTTGGTAAAAAAAATTGGAGTTGTCTTTAGTGCGACTTTTTGGACTTTTCGGTAATGGCCGGTGGAAAGATTTGAGTTGAAATCTTGATTTGTTATTTAAACTAATTTTTTGACTCTATATATGGATTCAACACCCTGGAAAACTCCAAGGCACTTCGATTGCATAGGATTACCCATCAAATTTATGGTTTCAATAAATTCCTGCCAGATTTAAAAAAAAATAACAGATTTGAAAAAAATTAAAGTAAAAAAACCCACCGTAAATACTTCTTAAAAAACCACATTAAAAACCGCTCGAAAAAAAATCTAATCCACTATATTTTTACACAAAAATTACCAAAATATATTACAAACATATATCAATATATGATTATTACGAAATGTTTATGGATGTCATCCATCTCAGAATTCTCTCTCACGCCGTAGATGTCGGCACATGTGTCATAGCACGCGTCTTTTCTAAACATGTCATCCATCTCAGAATTATCTCTCACGCCGTAGATGTCGGCACATGTGTCATAGCACGTGTCTTTTCTAAACATGTCATCCATCTCAGAATTCTCTCTCACGCCGTAGATGTCGGCACATGTGTCATAGCACGTGTCTTTTCTAAACATGTCATCCATCTCAGAATTCTCTCTCACGCCGTAGATGTCGGCACATGTGTCATAGCACGTGTCTTTTCTAAACATGTCATCCATCTCAGAATTCTCTCTCACGCCGTAGATGTCGGCACGTGTGTCATAGCACGTGTCTTTTCAAATAGAGAAAATGGTGAGAAAAGTGGGTGTCCGAAATTCGGATTCCCGGGGAAGGTATTACTGGGCTCATAAAAAACCGCCTAACAGGCCGCATGTGCCTACCACGTGGCAGTATATTGAGGACCCACCACCAAAGACATTTTCCCATTGAAGATATTGACGGCAATGGCGGCCTGAATTGGGAGAAAATCCCGACGGGGTGTCGGGGGCTTTGGAGCTACCCGTACATCTTCATTGAATCGACAGAGTGCTTGAACAATCTGAGACGTTTGAATAACAAAGACTTGGGGCAAAGGGATATATTTGCCAAAAAAAACCTTTTCCAGGGTTGGCGTTCGACTCTTTCGTTAAATTTTTTTTCAATCTGTATTGTGACGGGTTACCATGATTTCGAAGATAGAAACAATTTTTTCACATTATACATATTACATAGAGACGTGTACGCAATTTTCCGAAGTAGATAAAATTAGAAAAGTTTTTATGTTATGCATATCAGTATCATGAGATTATTTTTTAATCATTTTAAAATGTTTTAAATTCAAAAATTAATATATAATAGAAAATTAAACGATAGAATATTTACCCTTTAGGAAAAATTGATTCATTTTGATGCTATAACGTATTTCGTTAATCTATGTAAAACTAAAAAAACTCGAAAATTTTATTGTTAAATTTTATTATATTTTACTTTATTTAAAAAAAAAATTAATATAATAACAAGATGTTTAGGGAATTTAATAATTTATATATATTGGCTTAGTCTAATTTATAGATGAAATGAACTTTTTCATGACCATTTTTCTTGTTAATTCTAATCAAAATTGGACAGAGATTTTTAAAAACTTGAGTTTAAATTATTTAATCTAGATAATTCGAGTTGCCCATGGGTTTTTTAGGTGTTGAATCCATTTATGCATTCAAAAATGTATTTTAAACAACAACAAAAATCTTGAAATTGTATTGCCTAATTTTAGTGAATTAAGGGAAAAATGGTATTTCTTCTATAAGTTAGACTAGGCATATATATATAGATTGTTTGTTAAGTTGTCTGAGTATTTTGGAGATTACTTCAGGTTTGATCCATGGCTTGAGAAACTATGACCTAGGGGCATCTAAGCCATCAATATCACCCAAGGATTGCACTGGATCTAGGCCACACCAACCTTTAACATGACTAGGCTTTTGCCCACAAAGTTTCAAACTAGTGACCTTCACATCTCAGAGTGACTTAATGGTACACCCTATCACTATTTATTCTACACCCCGTAAGCTTAATAATAAAAGACATAGTCTAACTTATAGACGAAATATACTTTTTCACAAGAATTAGACAAAACAATTTCAAAAAAGAATGTGATTTTTTGCTATTTAAAGTGCATTTTTTAATGTATATATGGATTCAACACCCTCAAAAACCCTAGGGCACTCAAATTCTGCAAATTAAACAACTTAAATTCAAGTTTTTAAAATTCTCTTCCTGATTTTTTTATTAAAAACAAATTAATCGGAAAACATACCGTGAAAAATGTTATTTCGTTATAAGTTAGACAAAGCCATAATAAAATATTGAAACAACTTTTATAAATAAAATATTTCAATATACCCTTTAAATTATATATCAATTTTATATTAAATTATAAAAACAAAAAGGAGAACATGAGGGTGGGCTCTATAGAAGGTGCCCCAAACCATTTAATATGGTTTCTCTTGGTGCAACCACAAGTTGAACCACTACAATGGCTTGAGGGAAGCCTTCATGGGAATTGAACTTCGCCCAAAGGTGAAAATTTCCTCAATTTCCACCATTGGATCCAACCCCTTTGTGCTTTAAAAGGTAGACATGGCGATGGACTTTGATCCACTTATGTGCGCACAGTCACGAAACCATTTATTATATATTTCTTTATAAAGGAATCAAAAGTACAAAATTTAATTGTCTAGAGAGGTACATTCCACAACCAATTACAAGGGAGATGTGTAATACCTTGTGTGCTCATCCTCAAGTTGACACATGTCCTCATAAAAATAAAAGTAAAATAATCACTAAATGAAAAAACAATGTCGATTATAATAAATAGTAAAAATAAACATATGTATTTGGTTGCTTTTAATTTAAAGCATTATGTTTGTCACTCCTAGTATGAAGCAAATTTTGTAGTGCTCTCTAGCCCAGTATGGGGGATACCTATGGTAAAGCATTAGATGAGATGTCGTAATGAAGCATTAGATCAAAATATAATAATAATAATAAAACATAATGTTGACTCCATTCAATTTGTTATAATTCATATTCATAACCATGAGTTAATAACCATCTAAAAATTAAATACTTACAATAAATATTTCATATGAGTGATATAGATGTTTCAGTCCTACTCATAGTCAACAACAAGACTCAAAGCAATTAAAGAACAAAACTCATCATGTCACTTGTAGGAATTGAATCTGGGTGGTAAGTACATTCATTCCTCTTAACCACTCAAGATAAACCCAATTGACACACACACACACACACACATATATATATATGAGAGAGTTTTTTGTTTGCTAGTTTATGTGAGTCTTGAGAAGAATGCATGATTAACTTGTGGCTTGAGTAGCGATGAACCGGGGGCATCTGAGCCATCAGTATCACCATGGGATTGCACCTAACCTAGGCCACACCAACCCTTAGCATGGCTAGATTTTTTCCCACAGAGTTTCAAACTGGTAACCTTTTCACCACGAAGAACAACCTGCCACTGTATGCTCTATGCTCCGTGGGCATATATTATGAGGGTTTTAATAGAAATGGAAATAATAATATTTTTTGTATAGAGATTTGTGAATTATATATAAAATATTGTTAGTAACTATAAATTAGAAATCCAACTTATTATATAAAGTAAAATAATGAATATTTATATTAATAACCAAAATCTTTTAGAACTTTATGTTTAAATTTATTTTATTTTTTTTCAAGAGAAAAAGAAGATTTTGATATTTCTAGAATAGAAACCAAAAAGTGCGGTCCCCTAGTTGCATAGCAACTCGCTTGATTTCTGAACATACATTTTATCTTAACATCCAAAATATGCTTCAATCATACATAAAGAAGACATACTAACTAGTCATTGGAAAGGAAATATTAAAGAGATTAAAGGAAAATACTGATGATAAAACACCATTGCGAAATTTTGAACATGTACAAATGCCAACATCCAAAAGTAAAGCTTCCTTTGAGAGTAGATTTGCTAGAAAATTATGCTCCCTATAATAGTGAAGGATTTGAAGATCATCAAATTATCAATGTAATTTTTTAATCTTCCTTTACCATGATTCGAAATGAAGGATTCTAAGATCCACCTTTCCATTGAACCGTTCCACTATTATATTGGAAACGCCAACCAATTTAAAAATCTTCACCTACTTCCACAAAGCTAACCTCAAAGCACACCACAAATCAATCAACTCTGCAATAAATTTCGTACCATTTCCAATACCCAACTTACATTTTAGAACCACATTTTGAAGGAATAAAATGACAACACTAGCCCCATAATTCTCCCTTTGACAGGCACCATCATAGAAAACCCATACATTTCCTTCAAATAACACCAACTCCCTTATAATTTGTCTTCTTCGGTTTTAAGGGCTCGACCTATTCTAGAAAAGAAACTTTAATTTTTTGTGCAAATATCAGTGATCATACAATATCATTTTGGAAGAGAACCTTATTTCTCCCTAACCAAATGCCCACATGACAAACATTGAGAGAAATTTAAAAGAGGAGAAAAGAAATATTTTAACCTAAAGCCACAAACTTTCTTTAATGAAGTTCTCAAACCATGAACCCTTTATTTTAGGGATTGACAAGACCTCTTTTCAAACAATCATCAAAAAAGGGAAAAAGACAAATAAATGATCAATAGATTTACTATTCTCATGACATAAAACACAGAATCCAGGACCTCCCTATCCTTTTTCTACTAAAACATCCCAAGTGAGAATTTTCCTTTCAAGGAGAAGCCATTAAAAAAGACAACGTTTCAGGGGTCCTTGACCCTTCCAAACTAAATTAAACCACCATTTTGATTCATATGTCAAATTTTGTTGAATCAAAGAATTGTATCCTTGCTTTGTTAAAATAACTCCACATTGCTTATTTATATACCAAGAAAGACTATCCTCTTCATCCATATTTAAAAAACCCAAAGTTCCCCAAAGTCATCAAAAAAAGATTCGATTCACTTATAAAAATTGGTGAGATTTGTAAATCTTGAGCAAAATCCCAAATGTGTTTATCAACATCCATGGGATCATCTCTAACCGCATCTACAATATTATAAACACCATGAAAATTTAAAAATTCTACCAAATGCATAGACAGTATGTGTCTACCGTCACACCCAGTCCACAAATCTCGTCTAATTAATGCATTCATGCCATTACCAATTTTCCACGTGATCCATTTTTCCATAACATGTATCCCTCGAACCACATTTCTCCAAATAATTGATATGCCCCTAGTCAACTTTGACTATTGTCTTATGTTGGGCACGGGATCCCCCAAGGGAAGTTTGGGGACTTAGAGGCCAGATTTTGGTCCAAGTTTGTAATTCCAATGTAAAGACTCTGCATTATGTGGGCGCGGAGCGCGTTGTTGTTAAAGAGTCATAGGGTTGTCCGCCCTTATTTTGATAATGTAATGTCGTCTGTAGAAGATCTACCCATGGTCCGCGGACCATGGGATTGTATAAATAGAGTGAAGCTCTAAGTAGTTAAGGAAGCTAATCTAATCTAAGATGAAGAACATATGATGTATGTGAGATAGATCTAAAGTGTAAAGTCTAGTTTTGGGTTGTAGCATAGGTAGAGGCTCTGCAGCTGAGTGCACAGAGGCTTAGTAGTCCGTAGCTGAGTGCGTGGACCCCTGCAACTGAGTGCGCAGGGCGAGTCTAGTCTGTAATCATTTGGAAGAATTAATAAAGGGAAGTTTCCTATCATTTCTGCGTATTTATTTCCTGTTTATGTATCTGTTATATTGGGTATGAATTTCACTTCTAATATGATGCACAAATGTGTAGAACTGTATTGGTTAAGTGAATGCAAGTTAGAATATCTGTTTATGCGAAGATAATCAAGATATGTTAATAAGATAAGTAAGATACTTAGTCTAGTTTGGGAAATAGTGCAGTTCGCTTCCTTAACATCACGAAAGCATCTCAACCCCTGGTAAGGGCTGTGCGAAAGCCGATTGTAACAGATCGCGAAGGTGTTGAAGAGTGGAACAGAGCGCGAAGCGACATGTGCGAAGGCAGTTCCAGTTGGACTAAACCGACATCACAACCATCTCAAGGGTGCGGAAACTTAGTTCTAGCATCCCCCATATTGCTTTGGGTGAGACTTCATTTCGCACTTTGCGGGTTAATGCCAAAAGGGCTAGTAGTGTAGGGATTTGTTTGGCTAAATAACACTGAACTTGGGTCAAGCCCCATAAGCCAACAAATGGTTCTGTTGTCGAGACCGAAATATGCATAAAATATGTGTGATGTCATATCATTGGAATCCAACTAAGAAGGAAATCGACGGCTGGTTGAACAGAAGAATTCACAAGTTCGCGGCGCAGGAGAACAGAAACTTGTGACTGTCAAAAGAAGAGTGGTTAGACAACTACCTGTATACGGAGATCCATGAAATCTTTTTCACGTCCTTCCCTACTAAGCTATACGAGTGGATCACGAAGCTAGCAGATAGCCAAGGAAGGTGGAAACTTGACAATCCTATTGTGTGGACCCTAGAGCTAGTGCGAAGGTTGGAAGCATCGAAGGATAAGATCGCACGCGCCGTCGATCATTGGCTCGATCGTATTATAAGATGACTTGTTACTGAGTTCACAGTCGACACCTTAGTCAGCTATAGTGAGGCAGAACGACGCTTTCTCAAAGGATCGTGAGGTAAGTACATAAAGTCTTTGAATACTTGGATTAAAATGTTGTTGTGCGAAAAGCGGGTTATGCAGTTACCTTGATGTTCGGAGCTACGCGAAGCGGAAAGGTTTACAGGAATGAACGAAATAAGGGTCTAGAAAATAGCCCCTTGATTTCACCTCCACGAGGAGACGAGGAAGAGCTCACGAAGGTCTCTCTGCAAAGTGCTATTCAGCTGATAAGACAAAGAATTCCACGAATACCACCTCCAACCATACCACCACCAGCTTCACCGCCATCAACTCCATCTTCACCCGTACCAACTCCACCAACACCGCGATTCAACATGGCAAACACAATGATGTTTCCTGTGTTCAAAGGTTTGGGAAATGAGGATCCGAACCAATTCTGGTTCGTTGTAAGGGCTGTATGGGAAGCGCAAGGTGTTATAGATGACCATATAAAGAAAGCAACACTGGTTAGCACCCTGCAAGATTGCGTGTTGACCTGGTATATTAAGTACTCCAATGATAACCCAAATGCGAGAGTCATAGATATCCAAACAGCTCTAAATAGAGAATTTAGCAGGCCTAAGTCTGAAGCGTAGTCGATTGTGGGATTTAAAGATATCACAATGCTACCAGGTGAGACTCCTTGGGAACTAGATCAGAGGTTGAAATGCATGATCCGCGAAGCGAATATGAATCTGACGGATGGACAACATCGCGAGTGGTTTGTAGCTTCGCTACTACCACATTTAAGGAGTGCGCTATCGCGGTAGAAGATAACAACTTAGGCCAAGGCCCTGAAGATTTATATGAGGTTACATGAGACCTCGATGCAGGATCCTAACCTAGGAGTTAAGCAAATCCACGTACAGTTGAAGAATCAGTGCCTTGAGATGCAGAGTCTGAAACAGGATAGGACGGTTCGCCTAGAAGTGCGCAAAGAAGTATGGTGTGTGAAATGCAAGTGTCAGGGTCACAACAAAGACCATTTTCTGGTCTTTACAAATTACCTCGTAGGAGGAGGACCGATGCCTTTAAGGCCGGAAGCTCAAGCAGGACCTAGCGTGGTGCCTACTTTGTGGTACGCGATCTGTCAAATAACCGGAAAACATGCCACAGACAATTATCACATGTTACAGAAGTATATGCAAAATTTGCAACAGTTGTTCTGCAACTTTTGTAGGTTGGTGGGACATGACGAGCGTACTTCCAAACACTATGAGTTGATGATGGATAGAATGCCTGCCTACAGAGTTCAGGACGAAACACAGCCCCTTGACCAGAATGCAGGAATGGTGTGGACAGGATTTCAGGGGCACGGACGAGGCCGAGGCAGAGGAGGACATGGTAGAGGTCACAGACAGTTGATTTGCTACAATTGCGAAGGGCCAGGACACTATGCCTACGATTGCACGAATCCAACACGCCCATCATGCAAGTATTGCACACTGTTCGATCATGAGGCAGAAGATTGTCCTATGCTGATAGCTAGGATATGTGACAAAGGAGCGCTACCACCTCCCCCGACTCAGAACCTACAGATGATGAGGTCTGAACCGCGCGAGGAAGATCCGAACGTCAACTTGGTGCTTCGAAGTGGAATCGTGATGGGAGAGGACAAAGGAAAACAACCAGAAGATAGTACTTGGGTTCGCAAAGCTCCGACAAAAAAAGTTGAGTTTGATTTGGAGCACGCTCGTGAAACCTTCATGGAAGCTAAGAAGAGCTTCGCTGATGCCTCCACCTCAGGAAGCAAAGATAAATTGGAGCCGAAAATGGACCCATCAATATTGACAAATTTCCTTGAAACATGTATGAAGTTACTGCGCGACAATAAGGCTGTAAAAAGGGTTATAGAAACTCATCAACAGATGCGCTGGGACCACGCCAGAAGAATCGCGCGTAGTCCAGAATATCGGAAAACATAAGACAAGAACGAGACAAGAAATGAGACTTACCGCACAGATCAGAGAATATGAAATGGACCAAGTAATTCTAGATTTGGGATCAGATGCAAATGTTCTGCCAAAACAGACATGGGAGCGAATGGGGAGACCTGCGCTGCAATGGTCTCCAATTCAGCTAAGGATGGTGAACCAACAAAAAATAATACCCATGGGGCGATTACAGGGAATAACTGTGGATATTGAGGGAGCGAGCACCCTGGCAGATTTCGAAGTGATAGAGATTATTGATGACAGTAATCCCTACCCCGCACTCTTAGGAATTGACTCGGCCACTAATATGAACATGGTAATCAATCTAAAAAAGTGGAAGATGATCTTTGAGAAGAATTCACTACGTGTAATTATACCCGTGGACCCTGTTGAAGGATCACGCTATACGGAATCGGTCCGTGACTATGAGAGTGATGATGATTTAGTATGCATCTACAAGATAACAGCATGAGACCAAGACTGGATGAATCCCACCACGGATGGACGGATTACATGTGAGTGCGAAAACTCCTGCACTTCGGATTTTGATGAAGAAATAGAGCGCTGGCAGAATCGGTTACATGAAGTAACTACGCTGAATTGCAATATGATGACCAGGTCACTGTGTTGCGTGTCAACATGAGTAAGAGATATGCCTACTTATGATGGTCTGAATGAGGTTGATACCTTCTTGGATGCATTTGAAAGGGAGGTGCAGGAAAAGCAATGCTTCTAGGACTTGGACTGGGTACTGTGCGCTACGCCCACCAGATGGTGGGGTACACACAAAGGAAGCTTTGACGATTGGTGCAAATGTAGGAGAATGATGCGAGTACAATTTGGGAAGCCTAAGGTGCGATTGACAGACAAGTACAATGGACAGGATGATTTGCGTGCACAAATTCCTTTAAATCCACAAACAATGTTGCAGCCTTTCGAAAAGTGGGCAATAGATTTTGTAGGACCTATTCAACCTCAAGGAAAGATAGGCGTGATGTATATTATCACTACGACAGAGTACTTGACTCGTTGAGCAAAAGCGCAGCTGGTGAAGGATTGCACGGGCGTGGCTGCCGTGAAGTTTCTGTTTGAACATGTATTAACACAATTTGGATGTCCGAAGATCTTGATGAGAGATTGTGGTACACACTTCCTAAAGGAAACGATCAGCGCACTGACGGAAAGTTTCAGGTGTATCATCAAAAGTGTACACCGTATAACCCACAGGCTAACGGGATAGTAGAAGCATTCAACCAAGTACTGGAAACCGCGCTGACCAAGGTATGCAATGCGTAGCGAAGTGATTGGGACCTACGCATACCAGTATTATTATGGGCTTATCGAACGCCATGCAAGAAACTGACGGGATATACACCTTTTAGACTTGTCTATGGAGTGGAAGGTGTAATGACTATGGAATACATCATACTAGTCTATGCATAGCAGTTCTCACAGGTATGATGGATCACAGAGCCCTGGAGGAGAGGTTCGCGCAGCTGGATGAGCTCGAAGAAGAACGATTTTTGGCCAGATTTCACCAGCAAGTCCAAAAGAAGCGTGAAAAGGCATGGCACGATCGACATATTAAGCTCTGCACCTTTAAGGTGAATGATTTGGTGCTATTGTATGATGGTAAGTTTGATAAATTTCCAGGGAAGCTTAGAATGCACTTGTTAGGACCGTATGTTATCAAGGAGATTACTGATGGAGGCGTGGTGCAGCTAGTAAAGCTAAATGGAGAACCCTTCCCACGAAAAGTGAATGGCAGTCGTTTGAAGCCATACACAAGAGGCTCGACCATCTGACTAGTCGACAAAAGCATAGTCTTAGCGCTCCATGCAGCTAAAAGGAGGCATTACTATAAACTACTCTGCCCGGGAATTTTGTGATGTCAAGACTGCGTGCAGTAGAGAAGTGTCACAAGGTCCGCGACAATGCGAGGGTAGCTGCGCTGGTGCGTGGGTCGGCTGGAAAGTGACCGTTAATGTCACTATTCACGATGTGATGCTTGGTTTGAGGCCAAATAGAGTGGGAGGCAGGCATTTAAGGCAAACTTTATGGGCTAGATTCTTGAAAATCTGTTGCCAATCTAGTATTAATGGACCGAATGTGGGAGGAATGGTCGAATTCAAATTCAAAAGTTGCTATAAATTACAAATGGTTGTCCAACAAACAACACTTGGCAATTTGAGAACTGAGTTGTTGCGCACTCAGATATTCATGAACTGAGACTTATTCAATATTCTGAAAGTGAATTCGTTGCTTGAGCAATTACCAGAGACACTGAGAGAACTGTGGAATCGCACTATGTCAGCACCCAAAGAAGCCATGGACACAGGCGTAGTGACAGCCGAGGCAGCCGCGCAGGAAATTGCAGAAGTAGAAGCCCCAGAGAGCGCCAAAATAATCGCAGAGGTCCCTAAATCACCGTGCACACCGATACCTAAGAAGTACATGTTGAAATATGGCAACAAGAATATTCCAATTTAATTTGTCTTCGAATTAAATTGTGAATTAAAATCGAATTTAGTCTTAACAACTACTTGGAAATAATTATTAATTTGTTTCAAATTAATTAGTTGGATAAATTCAAGTTAGAAGTCTTTTTGAAGTCATGCAAGAGTTATCCCTTAAATTAAGGAGATAAGGTTGAGTTATATTTGAGTTGTAATTAGTTAACTCAATTTACTGAGTTAAGTCCAGTTAAATTAGTTCCAAACTGTTTGAGGAACTAATTGTGAGTTAACAGTCAGTTGATGCATGCATGCACTTAACTAGTGCTACTCCAGTTAACTGAAGATTCCCTCATCAGAAACTCATGCATGTCTATTCTGAGAAAGACCCAATTGAGATTAAACTCAATGAAAATGTAGTATCAGTTGCATGTGTTTTATCATGGATAAAACTCATGCATGCAGTCAAGGCATCTTTTCCTTGAGGATTGCACAATTCTGATAGTGTGTCAGAGAGATCATCCACTTTGTGAGGTGAAGATCATCCACAAGGAATAGCGCAAGGAAATAGGAGCTTGGAGGGTAGAGAGGAAGGCTTGAGAGAAGCCAGGATTTCTTGTGAGCATCTGTGAGGATTGTACTGAGAGCTGGCTAGCTATGAGAGCTAAGGCTTTGTATAATTTCTATGTATTTCCACCTGTATGATAATACAATAGTGTGGGGTTTCTAGCTGAGGCTTCCCTAAAGTATTTTCATGTGTATTGTGCGATTGATTCTTCTTCTTCTGGTTATATTGTTCAGCTCGATCTTTAAGCTTCCGTAAATTGATAGTAGAAGTTGGTTATAGTATTCTACTTTGATTTATATTGCATCAGAGGGTTAACCTACAAGCAAATTTTCTACATGGTATCAGAACGAGATTTCTAGAGAATTTCTACAGGACAAGTAGGCCATGATACTGGTGCGCATCTCGCCTAGAAATCTGCTGAGGACCAAGTTCACAATGGAGGAAAAGGGGAAGGCCATTAATTTGGACGTTGATGAGGAGGAAGAGCTTGAAGAAATCCTGATGGAGGAGGAGGATGTAGATATGGAAGTTGAAACCCAAGGTGTGGACCCTCTCACTAGGCTGCCTGAATATGTTCCTCCGCGGAAGGGTAAAGCCAAGGTGCCCAAGGATATAGATGAGAGCAAGAGCTATTTGTAAACTCCTCTGCTCCCATACGATATTGTGTTTGAGGGAGCGCACTTGGGACGGGTTCCCATATTGAAATTTGAATATTGAGACCTCACGAACCACGAGAAGTTCCCACATTTAGCGACCGCGTAGCTAATGCACCAAAAGACAAATGCGCCAGCTAGAATGATAGAGTTGGAGCCGCGCAAATAGCTCAAAGGTGTTGAGAAAGCAGGGTTGCTAAACCTGCTCTGGGTGCCGCATTACCACCGTGCCCCAGTGACCATTTTCATCATCAGGCAGTTGCTCTGCTTGGTGCATGATGGGTGCTTGTGGCTGGAGGAGCCCATCCCCATCACAAACCATCTAATTCATCGGATTACACAACTACCTTGCGCAGGGGAGGACCCAACAAACATTTCAGAGGGAAAAAGTGATGACTTGGCCATCGCGGAGGCCATGAAAAATAAATTTAAGTTGGAGAAGAAGAAGCGAGGGTATGCCATCTCCAACATCAACAACCCTGCAGTTAAGGTCGCGACACAGATATTGGCAGGAAAAGTGATGTGGAAGTGTCGTGCGGATGAGGTGCCCACGTCAGTGGTTGCACTAGCAGCATAATGCATAGAAGGGGTCTAGTTCAACTGGGCAAACTATCTATGTGGTGAGTTCCTTGCGAATTGCCGCGAGGCATAGGAGCAGGGAAAAACATTTCATTACGCATGGCTCATGTTGTCAATAGTACTGGTGGCATGGGAGTTTCCCAAAGATAGCCAGTTCCCGTCGATCGCGCAAGACCTTTCGGAGGCAATGAAGTATGCTTCGCTGTGGGCAACCAAGGACACACAAAGGATAAGGGAGAGCAAGATATTTTGGGTGCTCATGGAGATGAACATCACGATGGGGATCAATCGCAATCCGCAGTTATCGTCCACTATCTACAACAGTTTTTAGAGCTTCGCGGAGTTCAAAGTAGACTTCCACCATGTCTTCATCAGGGCGTGGAAGGACCCCACGAAGACATGGCATGAGTTACCCTATTTGGTGACTAACGATGTGATATTCACAGTCCTTGAGTCTTGGCCACCAGAGTGGCACACTCTAGTTGGCTCCGCGGTGGAAGCAGAGAAGTCCGTCGCGTAGCGGAAGAAGGAAGAGACGAAATTGCGGATGGCGCAGCTGGCGGAAAAGCGCAAGAAAGAAGAAGGAGTAGCTAAGGCCCAGGTGGAGCGCGACACGGCGAAGTCAGAAGAACAACAACAGAAGAAGATTGCAAAGGACAGAAGTCACCTTCCCCGAACCAAAGACTGATACATAACAAGGTGGTACAGACCCGCAGACAACGTCCACCCATCTAAAACGTCTGCGACCACGAGAGCAGGTAGGGCCGTGAAAGAAAACAAAGGCCTCGAAGACTTTGTTTGATCCTATCACCCTTACTAAAGGATATTTGAACGATATCAACGAAACTGTGAGGGATGTCACCGCAGAGGCCCTCCAGTAGTTTGAGGAACAACATCAGTTGGTATTGGGGGCTCTCCGGACACAAATACAGGAGTTACAGGTGCACACTCCACAGGCTGGAATAGTGTCCACCAGCCTCGCAATCGACACTTTAGCTGCCGAGGAAATGCTGCGTGCCAGGGTGACCAACACAATAGTGCTACCAGATGGAGCACTCATGACAGAGAATGAGGCCGACAGGCCTATGGTCAGCATCTTGAAAGGGGTCAGATTAAACATGGTTGTGCTCCCTGAGGAGACACTCTATCTTTTGCAAGATGGAGTCATCACAGAACTTTGGGCCAGGGAGAGTCGCGCTATACAGGTAATGAGCGAGTAGCGCATCAACTTTGAGAAATTGAGCCTGTAGCACAACGAGGTTGTGGAGCAGAACAAACAAATAGTGCAGGTTGTGGAGGAAGCCTGCCAGATGGTCCCAGAGTTGGCCATCCAAGTAGAGGAACTGGTGTAGGCGTGCGTACGAAAGTTAACCACAAGGGTGCGCGATGCAAGAGCAGAAATGTCCAAGGTTCAACTGGAACTGAATTTTCATATCGCAGAACTATAATTAAAGGCTCATCCTTCAACTCCGCTGGAGGTCAGAGAACAATGCACCACCGCAGTCACAACAACAATGGCAGTGGTTGACAGTGCAGTAACATACTACATGAAGTTGTTCGAGCAGTCATTTGAGGTCCTCACCACCCTACAGGAGGACCCGAACATAGAGCGCCTAGAGACAGAGGCGCGCGAGCTGCAACAAAGATACGATGAGGTAAAAGGGAATGCACAGACAGTTTCCCTTACACATAGGCTTGCAAGGATGCAGCAGGCAAAGGCGCTCAAGGAACAGGTGGATGCCGCTCGGCATAAAGAGGCAGTTTTGAAAGTGCGCCTACAACCATGGATCGACGAGGATTATACCATTACAGCTTCCATTGAAGCAAAGCTTGCGCAGCTGTAAGTAACTCAGGAGAGGATTCATGGCAGCAATTCAACAACAACGGTCACTGAACAACGCGTGGAGGAAGTCCAGCAGGCAGCCACTCAATGCGCTGCCGAACTTGCAACGATCCAGACAGAGCTAGGAGGTCTCCACACCTACAGACTGACTCAAGGGTGAGTCACGATGTTTGTGTTGGGGTCCTGTTGGGCGTGGGATCCCCCAAGAGAAGTTTTGGGGCTTAGAGCCGAGATTTTGGTCCAAGTTTGTAATTCCAATGTAAAGACTCCGCATTTTGTGGGCGCGGAGCGCATAGTTGTTAAAGAGTTATAGGGTTTTCTGCCCTCATTTTGATAATGTAATGTTGGCTGTAGAAGATCTACCCATGGTCCATGGACCATGGGATTGTATAATAGAGCGAAGCTCTAAGTAGTTAAGGCAGCTAATCTAATCTAAGATGAAGAACATATGATGTATGTGAGATAGATTTGAAGTGTAAAGTCTAGTTTTGGGTTGTAGCGTAGGTAGAGGCTTTGAAATTATGTGCAATTAAGTACAGTTAAGGAAGTGGAATCATCGAACTTAAACCTTACTAGCCTTCCTCAAGAGTTACTAGAAACCCAGGAGCCAAACACCACTCCCAGTGCCCAAACCATGACCTAGAATTATTTTTCAGTGACCTATGCTCCCAAAAACATGCATGACATGGCCTCAATGTGGTTGAGGGCCTCCAACCACATGCATAATCCTACCAGGTAGTGGTTGTGACCTAAAATCCTCAGTTTAGAGGGTGCGATCCTGAATTTTGAGCCTAAATTATAGGTCACCATTCATTACACTGCCCAAAACTCAATGAGCTTTTCCAGAAAGATAAATAACATCAATAAAAATCCATTCATACAAAGATTAATCAAATATTTGACCTAACTAGGCCTAACCATGACAATCATTTCGTCAAACATATTGAGAACATGTAATCTACAAGTCATGAATGCATATCTCAACATAGGGGTCTGATACTTATCTAAGAATCATCAGGAAGGTCTAATTCCCTCTCATAATAGTTATAATAACATTGTTAGCTCATGCATTCAATAACCATTTATAAACTAATCAAAACATGTCAAGAGCTAGAACCTGTTATGAAACCATGCTTATAACCAACATATAACCATGATAGAACAATCATTGAATCCACATAATAAAAAGTACAAGTAATAATGAAATACAAGAGGAAAAAGCTCTTATTAGCATATTAAAAATCCAACCAATTCAAGGACTTCCATGTACCACCCGACCATAGATTGAGCTGAACCAAATATTTCTTTCAGCCAATCACCCACGTACCATATTCCAAGCATGAATGTGAGACTCAATCCATAAACAACTAGGGCTTCTTGGAGATTAAACCACCTCCACCCTCATGCTTCTGTGATCCTGCAAATACCGGTCAAGAGATCACATAAGTAAACTAATACATAAACAACCAAGGCTTCTCGAAGATTAAAACACCTCCACCCTCAAGCTTTAATCCAATATTTCCCAAACCGATTAAGGGATTATGAGATCCCAAAAAATCTTAGATGCCTCAAAATTTCTTCACCAAAATGTTGAGGAATTTTCCTGTTTCCACCCTCAGGATTTACCGCAATCCTGCAAAATCCAGCCAAGGGATTCCTAATCCCTATGGGAATTTTCTTGAGACCACCTCACCCGGTTCCAAAACCATTCAGTGATCCAAAGCTCAACCAAATAAAAAAACCTCATCACACCATGGCTATCTAGAAATGGAAAGGCAAGGTTGAAACCACTTTCACACTTGGAAAATCTCATGCCAATGGCAGCAAGAGAACCAAATACACACATGCATGTGCCATGCATTCAAAAACTAGCTATGAAATCACACATGCAACCTACTACCTGCAAGTATTCCTACTGAGGCTTCTTAATCCAACTTTTCCTTTCTTGTCCCTCACTTTCCTTTGCCATATTGTCCTTCATTTTCTTTCCTTTTTCCAATCCTAGAGTGCTCCAAGAATTCTCTAAGTGTCCAAGAGTATGAGAGAGTGAGAGAATAGAAGTGATCTCCAAGCTAAAACTAAAAAAAAGTTGTGAACTAATCCTTAGAAGCTTTTTTAATCATTTAGGCCTCTATTTTCTTCAATTTTCCTCTCATGCAAACCTGTGACCTTTCATCTCCCTTTTCTCTTGTTTTCTTTATTTTCATAAATAAAATGCCAATTAATGCCTTTTTGCCTTTGCTAATGTCTTTTTCAATTCCTTTGTCAGTCTCCCTTATCCGTAATAAACCAAATGAATGTCCACTAGGATGTTTTTCCCAACAATCAACTTGGAATACATGTCACATGATCTTGGTCTTATTTTTCCTTTCTTAACTTTATTACATGAACTTTTAACCTGGGGTTGTTACATACACCAAAGTTTAATGTGTTTTTACACTTTCCTCAAAACCTAGAACCAATCAACTACTCTACATTTATTTGGTTTAAGGAAATATCTAAGATATTTAAAACCATCATTTAGCATATCAAAATTGACAGGAAAAATACCTTTAATGGTTTCCAAATTCTCCTCCTCCATGTTACCGTTAATACCAATTGTTTTATCAAGGGTTACCTCCATGCCTGTGGGATTACAAAAATAATCCAAAATTTCTTTAATCATATTCCATTGACCCACATTCCCATGACGTAGTAATAACACGCCATCAATAAATAATATATGTGTTATCGCCACATGATAGCCAACTTCCACTCTTTTTCCTTCCATTATTAACTTGCTTAAGCCTTCAATAGTGAGCAAGAACAGAAAAAGTGACATAAGGAATCCTTGCCTTATTCCCCTTGATTCCCTAAAGAATTTAGAAGGCTCACCATTGATAAGAAAAAAATTATTAGCCTATCAAATACAACCCAGACCCAAGAAACTACATCAAAATTTTAACCATTTTTTATTAAAACTAATCTTAAGAAAGACTAGTCCACTCTGTCATATGTTTTTCTCAAATCAATCTTCAACGCCAAATCTATATAATTTCAAGCCTTGATTGTATAAATTACCTCTTTTTCTATCTTGATTGCATCATGAATCTTCCTTTTGTAGAGAAAATTGAATTAAATTGAGGATGTAATCTATTTATCCCTCTGAGCACTTGGTAGACCCAGAATTAAGATGGATAGAAGATTATAGAATTTCCCCTTTAAATAGTCTATGCTCACATGAATACCATGGTATTACCATGGGTCAATACCATGGGTTATCATAAACCTGGAGCTTAAAAATTACTATTAGTAATTTATAAAAATTAATAAAATTAATAATTGATTTTTATTTTATTTTTTATTTTAACCAAGTTAAAATGTTTAACATACATTAAATTACAACATCCATTTGTACTCTTGATCCACCAAGCCCCGAGAGGGATGAAATATTTTTTCACTTTATGCTAGTTTGCATATCACGATATTTGATACCTCTCAGGGCTTAGTAGATCCAGAGTAAATATGGATCTATGCTAGTTTAATTCCCCCATTTAAATAGGCTACATGCCACGTGAATACCATGGGTCAATACCATGTGCCATTTTTATTTTTAATAATACTAATATTAGGGTTAATAATGTTTTTTTGCATGTTATTAATAATAATCTAGCCCATGGTATTTGGCCCATAGTATTTTGCCCATAGGTTTCACCTAAATATAACGCATTTTTTGAGTGTTCGTAAATATAAGGTGACTTATGGAGTAAATATAAAAAAATGTTTTATTTGTTTACCATACCTTTGGTTTATTTATATTTTTATTAATTTACCATACCTATTTTACAAATATGGTATTTGGCCCATAGGATTCACTTAAATAAAACCTCTTTTTTGAGCCTTCATAAATAGAAGGTGACTTATGGAGTAAATATAAAAAAATGTTTTATTTGTTTACCATACCTTTCGTTTATTTATATTTTTATTAATTTACCATACCTATTTTACAAATATGGTATTTGGCCCATAGGATTCACTTAAATAAAACCTCTTTTTTGAGCCTTCATAAATAGAAAGAACGTTATGGATTAAATAGAAAAAGAGGTTTTATTTATTTACCATACCTCCACTTTATTTATATTTTTATTTGTTTACACCCTTGCATGTATATAAGGTGAGTAAATATAAAAAAATGTTTTATTTATTTACCATACCTCTTTTATAAATATGAACAATGTAAACTAAACTTTGAAACGAGAACTGATACTGTGACCCGTTTCGTAGAGATAGCAAAAAAGTGACCTGATTTTGAAAAGGGGTGATGTAGAACAAACATATTTTCTTTAGAGCATAGTTTTTGGCACTTTAATTTTTTTATGTACATTACGTTTTAGAATCGTAGTGATTTTCATGCTGATTTAAAAAAGTGAGTATTCTGCATCACCCCTTTTTTTAAAAGACCTGTTTTTTGGCTTTAAATTTTCTAATGTATAAAATGTAAATAATTATTTTGTAAATTTGATCATTGTTGAAGTGGTCGTTTTCTTCACATTTTCTTGTTTTTTATTTTAATTTTAACTTTTTTTTAGTGAGGTTTTTATTGTTTTGCACTTTTAAATTAGGAGGTCGATATTTAGAATTTTCGATATTCTACATATTTATGCATCCTTAATTAATTTTTCAATCCACATGAAATAATTGTTTCTAAAAAACAATATTTTTTAACAATGGACATAAAAATAACCATTTTTAACATAAATATAACTAAAAAACTACACGTTTTGATAATTTTTTGCTAGAATTGACATGTCAAAATCGCAATTTTTATATGATAATTTTAACTAAAAATGGTTAAATAATAGCTTTTTTTATGAATTTCATGTCAAAAAAATAATAATAATCATTTTTTTTTCAAAAAATAATGATTAACTTAAAAATCAATGCGAAAATCAATATTACAGATATTGAACCTATAACAACCCTAATTGAGTGTTTATTCTACTCATAAAATGTCAAAGTCAAAACATTGCAAAGCTTGATTTACAAGCATAACTTAAATTTAATCAACAATGTCATGTAATCCAAACTCTTTGTCCTCTAGAGTTTCATCATTGCCTTCTTCCACAATATTTTATGTTTCCTTTTGCTCATTTTCCTCTTCTAATGGGTCTTTGATGTCTGCGAATCTCGCACACAACCCCCGGCGCCCCAACCCTCTCAACCCCCCCCTCCACCGGTCCAGGCGCCCTCACCCGTCCCCCCAACCGACACCCCACCCTGCCCCGGCGCCCTCACCCACCCTCACCCGCCCCCCACCCCGGCCCGGGCACCCTGCCAACCCCCCGCCCCCGGGAGCCCACACAACCCCCCGCGCCCTAACCCTCTCAACCCCCCCGCCCCGGCTCGGGCGCCCTCACCCGCCCCCCCAACCGCCCCCCCACCCGGCCCCGGCACCCTCACCCGCCCCCAGCCCGGGCGCCCTCACCCGCTCCCCCACCCGGCCCGGGCGCCCTCACCCGCCCAGCCCGCGCGCCCTCACCCGCCACCTTGCCCGGCGCCCTCACCCGCCCGCCCTCACCTGGCGCCCTGCCGGGCGCCCTCATCCGCCCGCCCGCCCGGCGCCCTCACCCGCCCCCACCGCCCGCCCGCCAGGCCCGGGCGCCCTTACCCGTGATTCCGGGAATCGCCCTGCCGTATGCCGAGACAGGCGCCACCCGGGCGGCCCGTGCCCCCGCTCGGTAGGCGGCAGGGCGATTACCGGAATCGCCCTGCCGCTTGCCGGGCCGGGGCAGGGGCCGCCCAGGTGGCGCGGATGAGGCAGGGTGGGTGAGGGCGCCTCGGGGGGGGGAGGGCGGGTCAGGGCGCCCGGGCAGGGGGGTGGGCGGGTCAGGGCACCGAGCGGGTGAGGTGGGTGAGGCCGCCGGGCGAGCGGGCAGCCGGGTGAGGGCGCCGGGGCGGGCGGGTGGGGGCGCCGGGGCGGGTGAGGCGGGTGAGGGCGTCGGGCGGGCGGGCGAGGGCGCCTAGGCGGGTGAGGCGGGTGAGGGCGCGAGGCGGGCGGGAGAGGGCGCCGAGCGGGTGGGCGGGCGAGTGCGGGCGGGCAGGTGAGGCGGGTGAGGGTGCCGGGCGGGCGGGCGGGCGGGTGAGGCGGGTGAGGGTGTCGGGCGGGCGAGGGCGCCGGACGGGCGGGCGGACGAGGGCGCCCGGGGGGGCAAGGCGGGTGAGGGCGCCAGGCGGGGGGGTGGGTGAGGGCCGCCCGGGCGATTCCGGGTGGGCGCGGCCGAGGCAGGGTGGGTGAGGGTGCCCGGGGGAGCCGGCGGGTCAGGGCGCCCGTGCGGGGGGGCGGGCGGGTCAGGGCACCGGGCGGGCGGGCGGGTGAGGGCGCCGGGCGGGTGAGGTGGGTGAGGGCGCCGGGCGGGTGAGGTGGGTGAGGGCGCCGGGCGGGCGGGTGTGGCGGGTAAGGGCGCCGAGCGGGCGGGCGAGGGTGGTCGGGCGGGCGAGGGCGGGTGAGGCGGGTGAGGGTGCCGGACGGGCGGGCGAGGGCGGGTGAGGCGGGTGAGGGTGCCGGACGGGTGGGCGAGGGCGTCGGGCGGCCGGGCGGGCGAGGGCGGGTGAGGCGGGTGAGGGTGCCGGACGGGCGGGCGAGGGCGCCCGGGCAGGTGAGGGCGATTCCGAGAATCGCCCGGGCGCCCTCACCCGCCCGCCCGCCGGGCGCCCTCGCTCGCCCGGCTCCCTCGCCCGCCTGGCGCCCTCACACGCCTCACCCGCCCGGGTGCCCTCGCCCGCCCGCCCGCCGGACGCCCTCGCCCGCCCGCCCGACACCCTCAGCTGCCTCACCCGCCCGGCGCACTCACCCGCCCGGGCGGGCGGGCGGGTGAGGGCGATTCCGGGAATCGCCCGGGCGGCAGGGCGATTCCGGGAATCGCCCGGGTGCCCTCACCCGCCTGCCCGCCCGGCGCTCTCGCCTGCCCGGCCGCCCTCACCCGCCTCACCTACCCGGGCGCCCTCGCCCGCCCGCCCAGCACCCTCACCGCCTCACCCGCCTGGGCGCCCTTGCCCGCCCGGCGCCCTCACCCGCCCGGGCGCCCTCTCCCGCCCGCCCGCCCGGCGCCCTCACCTGCCTCGCCCTCCCTGGCGCCCTCACCCACCCACCCCACCCGCCCCCGCCCGGGTGCCCTCACCCACCCGCCCGGGCGATTCCTGGAATCGCCCTGCCCCCTGCCGGGCGGGTGGTGCCTGCCTCGGTCGCGCCACCCGGGCGGCCCGCGCCCCCGCCCGGCAAGAGGCAGGGCGATTCCGGGAATCGCCTTGCCGCCTGCCGGGCGGGGGCGCAGGCGGCCCGGGTGGTGCGGCGGAGGCAGGCGTCACCCGGGCGGCCCGCGCTACCGCCCGGTAGGCTGCAGGGCGATTCTCGGAATCGCCCTACCGCTTGCCGGGTGGGGGCGCGGCCGAGGCAGGGTGGGTGAGGGTGCCCGGGGGGGCCGGCAGGTCAAGGCGCCCGTGCGGGGGGGCGGGCATGTCAGGGCACCGGGCGGGCGGGCGGGTGAGGGCGCCGGGGCGGGCAGGCGAGGGCGCCCGGGCGGGCGGGTGAGGCTGGTGAGGGCGTCGGGCGAGCGGGTGTGGCGGGTAACGGCGCCGGGCGGGCGGGCGAGGGCGGGCAAGCGAGGGCGTCCGGCGGCCGGGCGGGCGAGGGCGGGTGAGGGCGCCGGGCGGGCGGGCGGGCGGGCGAGGGCGCCGGGGCGGGTGAGGCGGGTGAGGGTGCCGGGCCGGCGGTTGAGGCGGGTGAGGGCGCCGGGCGGGCGGGCGGGTGAGGGCGCCTGGGCGATTCCCGGTGTTCACGCCCCCAGGTCTACGGTAGTCTTTCGACCGTTCTCCGGCGGGGTGCGGCACCAACGTGTATTTTCTTTTTCGTAATACTCATACACTTGGGCTACGCCTTCCACATTAATATACTTAATTAATCTTATTTAACCAAGTAAACCGCATAAAACTTCACATATGATCGCAACCAATATAATTCAATATGCAATGTAAAACCGAGCACATAACATTGACACACAATTATAATGGGAGGGGCAACTCCCGAACGAGTTCGCCCAAGTATATTATGAATCTTCTTTTCAATAATACAACAAGTGTGCCGGGCAACCCCACGGCCAACACTTAGAATTTTACAATGAGGCAAGAGAGCCTTTACAATTCGATACCAATTATCTACGATGGGAGCGAGCTCACCCGAGCCTCCAAAACTCCACCGAATCAACTCTGCACCAAATCGTCCTTCACCGTGAACTGTCGTCCTCAACCAACTTCCGGTAAAGTTCTGCGCACTTATTCACTTATGCGCATGAGAGATGCGCACTTCTGCGTCCTCTTTGTTTCTAGATCGAACACCAAGAGGGGAGCGAAGTGCTTGATGTCCAAATGAGCTATCTGCGCCATGAATATATAGCCATCTCAACTCGTCCATGGAGGGGTGTCAGCTCTTTAGGCCGACCCCCTAAATACATGCGTTGAAGCCCCTTTATTTACTTATGGGCAGGTCGGCCCTTGCCTAAGGGCAAGGCCTCCCTACGCCCTTATAAACTCTGCACTCCATCGCATTATTCCTTAAGTATTTTCATAAGTGCTCCCAAGAACGTCGCAGTCGGCTCGTAGGAACGTCGCACCTGTCCGCCATATGTCGCACTGCTGTTTTGCTGTCGCACTTCCGTTGTGGCCGCGTTCTGCCCGTCCGTCGCATGGAGGGGTGCCCGCCCGGGTCGCCCTCCCTTCGTTCACATCCACGCGCCCAACCTTGCCACGTCATGTTTGAACCAACTCGCGCCCATGCCGTGTCGTTCTTCCATGTCGTTGTTCGGTGGTCCGCCCATCGGGCGTGGGTCGCCCGCCCGTCGGGCGCGGGTCGACCTTGGGTCGTCTCGCCGTTTCGGCTCGCCCGAGCCTCAACCATAAACTGTCCGCCGGTTCGGGTAGCTGCACCCGCGTCCAAATCTGCTGCAGCTCGTCCGCAGCTCGCCTTTCGTCCGCCGGATGACACTTTCGCCCAACCTGTCATAGCTCGCCGTGCACGGGTCGCGGCGCCCGGGGCGCCCGCCCGTCGTGCACGGGTCGCCCGCGGGTCGCTCACCCGGGTCGCCCGCCCGTTGTGCACGGGTCGCCCACGGGTTGCCCACCCGGGTCGCCCGTCGGGTGAAGGCGCGCCTCTGCCCAAATTGCCAGGGCGTTACACTCTCCTCCACCTGAAGACGTTGTCGTCCCGACAACACTCCATCTTAGTGATTCCTCACCAAGACAAATATCGCCCATGATGAAGACTCCTCCATACAATGCAATACCTCTGCAACATATATAAGGTCCTGTCTCCATCAAAGCATCTCCATGTGCCAACTGCCCATGTATAACAAGTGTTACACATCCTAGCCATGTGTCAACACTCAACTCCACGATCCCATGCTCAGGTCCATGGGAACCCCATCTTTCTGCAGCACGTTGTGAACATCATACCTGCTCAACCAAGTTTGAGGGCTCACTGCCATGAGTAGCTTAACAATGAGCCCCATCTTCTATGTCATCTAAGAAGATAGGAGAGCCAGGAAGCTCCCTCCCTGGCTTTCATCCACCCATGTGTCAGATTGATACTGCGTCCTTAGGTATTTGTGTACAGCTTCAACCTCTTCACATGTGCACCCAAGCTCGCCTAGCTTGTCCTTTGTTAGTTGGAAGTCGTATATGCCCATAGCATATCTGCAAAAGTCTACTATTTCGGCAGGGTCTCTACCCTCATAATCTTCATCAACCATCATTTCTGAAGTAGCACTCGGGCTTACTTCGTTCGCAACTTCCTTATGAAGATCTTTAGTAGAGCATGTTCCCAACAAGTGTTTCCAAGTTCGTGAGGTCCTCTCCTCACTCCCTTTGTTCTCTTTTCCGGTCCTTGCAATGAAGTCGATAAGCTTCCTTTCCTTCGTCGTTGGACCACACTCCCAAGTCCTCTTAGTTCCGCATCTCCAAGCTTCACATTCGGATCTTTGGGATACAAGGTCATAGAAGCCATTCTTGGTCTATATCCCAAGCAACTTCTTTTATTCATCGGTACCATCACGTTCTTTCCTTCAGCTGTGATCAAGAGAAGGTCTCGGGTCATCATTGGTATGGCTTGTGCAAGTCTCATAAAGTCCAATCCCAACACCATAGAATGATCGTCCATATCTACGACCCTCAAATCCAGCTTTCCGAACCACGATCCAACCTTTATCGGAGTGCTTTTCAACACACCATCGACAGCCCTGATGGAAGAGTTAACCGCTTTGAAGGCACTGCATTCCCCTTCCATCTTCGCTTTCCTTCCAAAGGACCTTGCTACCTTCCTGCTTACGAAGCTGTGAGTGGCTCCCGTATCAATCAAAGCTGCAAGTCTTTTGCCTTTTACGGTTGCCTGCACGAAACTTAACTTCAAGGAACCATCTTCCTTTGTTGGCTTCGTCTTGCGCCTTATCTCAGCAACCTGCTTCAAAAATTCGGCCTCAGAAATGTTAATAGACTCATGTTCCTTTTCGACATTTCTTTTGAGATACCTTACTTCTTTGCTTGGTCCTTCTGGGGAACTCGGCCCTGGTCTAGCTTGACTTGTTTCAAGCTTTTCCTCCACCGTGTTCTGTTCAAGCGCACCAACCATGTGTTCATCGACCAAGTCCATGGAGCTAAACTTCCGGATGTCCTCTGGATGTTCACGGTAGTGAGTCTCCAATTTGTCAACATAGTCGAGCTCCTCTTGCTCGATTACAACCAGCTTCTTACCAAGAAGTTTCTTTCTTATTTCTTCCTCAATTCGCTTGACCTCGGCCTCCACTTTGGCACTTTCTTTCCTCAATCGGGCTCTTTCCTCAAAGAGCTCTTGAAGACCAAGTTCGCCTTGTTGGATTTCTTCATCAAACTCATTGAGTTCAACACTTGCCGTACTTTCGCATTGACTTCTGAGTTCTTCAAGTTCCCTTCGTAGTTCCGAACAGCTTTCCCGAATCTTCATATTCTCAGTTCGCATCGCAACCCAGTTGGAACTCCACCGACTCATGTGTTCCAATATTTCATACCGGAGAGCCTTGACTGCACGATGGCCATCATCCACCATTACCGCCTTGTCGACCTTCTCCATATTTGTTTAGTCACCTGCTATAGATCAAGCAGATTCACCTTCAATTTCAACTGAGACAACCTTGTCCAAGTTTCCACAAGTAACCTGTCCACCAGCTCTGATCGAGCTCTGATACCACCTGTCACGCCCCCAGGTCTACGGTAGTCTTTCGACCGTTCTCCGGTGGGGTGCGGCACCAACGTGTATTTTCTTTTTCATAATACTCATACACTTGGGCTACGCCTTCCACATTAATATACTTAATTAATCTTATTTAACCAAGTAAACCGCATAAAACTTCACATATGATCGCAACCAATATAATTCAATATGCAATGTAAAACCGAGCACATAACATTGACACACAATTATAATGGGAGGGGCAACTCCCGAACGAGTTCGCCCAAGTATATTATGAATCTTCTTTTCAATAATACAACAAGTGTGCCGGGCAACCCCACGGCCAACACTTAGAATTTTACAATGAGGCAAGAGAGCCTTTACAATTCGATACCAATTATCTACGGTGGGAGTGAGCTCACCCGAGCCTCCAAAACTCCACCGAATCAACTCTGCACCAAATCGTCCTTCACCGTGAACTGTCGTCCTCAACCAACTTCCGGTAAAGTTCTGCGCACTTATTCACTTATGCGCATGAGAAATGCGCACTTCTGCGTCCTCTTTGTTTCTAGATCGAACACCAAGAGGGGAGCGAAGTGCTTGATGTCCAAATGAGCTATCTGCGCCATGAATATATAGCCATCTCAACTCGTCCATGGAGGGGTGTCAGCTCTTTAGGCCAAGCCCCTTTATTTACTTATGGGCAGGTCGGCCCTTGCCTAAGGGCAAGGCCTCCCTACACCCTTATAAACTTTGCACTCCATCGCATTATTCCTTAAGTATTTTCGTAAGTGCTCCCAAGAACGTCGCAGCCGGCTCGTAGGAACGTCGCACCTGTCCGCCATATGTCGCACTTCCGTTGTGGCCGCGTTCTGCCCGTCCGTCGCATGGAGGGGCGCCCACCCGGGTTGCCCTCCCTTCGTTCACATCCACGCGCCCAACCTTGCCACGTCATGTTTGAACCAACTCGTGCCCATGCCTTGTCGTTTTTCCATGTCGCTGTTTGGTGGTCCGCCCATCAGGCGTGGGTCACCCATGGGTCGCCCGCCCGTCGGGCGCGGGTCGACCTTGGGTCGCCTCACCATTTCGGCTCGCCCGAGCCTCAACCATAAACTGTCCGCCGGTTCGGGTAGCTGCACCCGCGTCCAAATCTGCTGCAGCTCGTCCGCAGCTCGCCTTTCGTCCGCTGGATGACACTTTCGCCCAACCTGTCATAGCTCGCTGTGCACGGGTCGCGGCGCCTGGGGCACCCGCAGGTCGCCCACCCGGGTCGCCCGCCCGTCGTGCATGGGTCGCCCATGGGTTGCCCACCCGGGTCGCCCCTCGGGTGAAGGTGCGCCTCTGCCCAAATCACCAGGGCGTTACACCCGGAATCGCCCTGCCGCCCGGGCGATTCCCGGAATCGCCCTCACCCGCCCGGGCGCCCTCACCCGCCCGCCCGCCCGGTGCCCTCCCCCGCCCGGCGCCCTCACCCGCCTCACCCGCCCAGGCGCCTTCGCCTGCCCGCCCTCCCGACGCCCTCGCCCGCCAGCTCGACACCCTCACCCGGCTCACCTGCCTGGGCGCCCTTGCCCGCCCGACGCCCTCACCCACCCGGGCGGGCGGGCGGGTGAGGGCGATTCCGGGAATCGCCCGGGCGCCCTCACCCGCCTGCCCGCCCGGCGCCCTCACCCGCCTCACCCGCCCAGGCGCCCTCGCCCGCCCGCTCAACACCCTCACTGTAACGCCCTGGCGATTCGGGCAGGGGCGCGCCTTCACCCGACGGGCGACCCGTGCACAACGGGCGGGTGACCCGGGTGGGTGACCCGCGGGCGACCCATGCACGACGGGCGAGCGCCCTGGGCGCACGACCCGTGCACGGTGAACAGTTACAGGTTTGGCGAGCTGCGGGTTCGGCGAACGGAAGGCGAGCTGCGGACGAGCTGCAGCGGACTTGGACGCGGGCGCAACTACCCGAACCGGAAAACGGACTTACGATTGAGGCTCGGGCGAGCCGAAACGGAGAGCCACCCAAGGGCGACCCACACCCGACGGGCGGGCGACCCATGGGCGGTCCACACCCGACCACCGAACAGCGACATGGCATGGCGAACAACAGCAGCGCGAGCGCGAGTTGGTGGACACGGCGTGGCACGGTTGAGCGCGGAGATGCGGGCAAAGGGAGGGCGACCCGGGCGGGCGCCCCTCCATACGGCGGACGAGCAGAAACGCGAACAACAACCGGGCGTGCGACAGCAAACGACAATGCGGCAAAGGGGCGGGCGACAGCAAACAGCAATGCGACGTTCCTACGAGCCAATTGTGACGTTTGGGGAACACTTACATAAAAACTTGGAAATAATGCGAAGAAGTCACAAGGCTTTATAAGGGCGCAGGGAGGCCTTGCCCTTAGGCAAGGGCCGACCTGCCCATAAGTAAAGAAGGGGCTTCAACGCATGTATTTTGGGGGTCGGCTCAAAGAGCTGACACCCCTTCGACATGAGATGAGATGGCTATATATTCGTGGAGTAGAAGGCTCATTTCATCATCAAGCACTTCGCTCTCCTCTTGGTCATCGATCTAGAGATAAGAGGACGCAGAAGTGCGCATCTCTCATGCGCATAAGGCGAATAAGTGCGCAGTTCAAACCGGGACTTGAAGTTGAGGACGACGGTTCACGGTGAAGGCAATTCGGTGCAGAGTTGACTTGGTAGAATTGTTAGAGGCTCGGGTGAGCTCGTTCTATCAACGGTAAACGGTATTGAATTGTAAAAGGGCGATCTTGCCTTGTTGTAATTATCTTAAGTGCTGGCCGTGGGTACGCCCGGCAGACTTATGCGATTGTATTATTGAAAGAGATTCATAATATATATTTGGGCGAACTCGTTCGGGAGTTGCCCCTCCCATTATCATTGTGTGCAATTGTTACATGTTCGGTTTTACATTGCATATTGGTTATGGTTATATGTGAAGATTGATGTCTTGTTTTAATTAAAGAAGATGAATTAAGCATATTAACGTGTAAGGCGTAGTCTACATGTATGAGTATTACGAAAAAGAAAGTACATGGTAGTGCTGCACCCTGCCAGATAACGATTGAAAGACTACCGTAGACTCAGGGGCGTGACAGGTGGTATCAGAGCTCGGTCTAGAGCTGATGAGCAGGGTTGCTCACACACTTGAAGTTGGCAGTTGACAAGGTTCTTGCAGGTGACTTGGGGAAGCCGATGAATGGTCGAAACAAGGTCGCAAAAGAAGATGGCCGCTAACTCTCAAGCCGGGTCTAGCCATACAATGAAGGATCCCGTGAAGGATCCTCATCTTGAGTTCATGGGAAAGGTGATTGAAAGAATGGAGACTTTGGAGTCTTCTTGGAACCAAGATGTGGACTCGCTTACTAAAGAACGAGAAGCCATCTCGAAGGTTAGGGAAGAACTTGAAGAACTCCGGACACAAAACGATGAGCTCAAAGCACAATGTGAGTACAACGATCTTATGTGTACTCGATTGGAAGGAAGGATCAAGGAAGTTGAAGAATCAAGAGATCAAGGTCTTGCAGAGATCACGAACTTGAGAGGAACTCTTGACAAGGTAAATAAAAGTCTTGATGAAGCCAAGGACGAGATTGCGGTATTGAAGAGAGCCATGAGGTATAACTCAGGTGGAGGAGTACCCCATGTAAAGGTCAAAGAGCCAGAATCTTATGACGGTACAAGGAGCGCAAAGACTCTTGGTAACTTCTTGTGGGACATGGAGCAGTATTTGGAACGGTTAAGTCTGCCTGATGGAGAGACACAAGTCAAGGTAGCTACTCAATTCCTGACAAATGATGCCAAGATGTGGTGGCGAAGGAGGGTGGATCAGATTATCAATGGAAATGCTGATGACATCACTTCGTGGGAAGACATGAAGAAAGCTTTGCAGACCCATTTTAGTCCTCAGGATGAAACATGGGAAGCAAGGGCGAAGATCAAGTTCATCAAACAAACCAGGAGCTTGCAAGCATATCAGTGAGAGTTTTCAAGTGCAGCTTTGGAACTTCCTGATATGGCGGAAAGAGACAAGGTGTTCAACTTTATTATTGGGTTGAAACCTTGGGCACGCAATGAGGTGAAGAGACAGAAGATTAGAACACTTGAGGAGGCTTTTGCTACGGTTGACAGGTTGGTGGACCATTACGATGAGACTTCTAATGATAAAAAGAAGTCCGACAAACTGAAAGACAAGAAGAAGGAGGATACTCCGAAATCAGATGATGGTGCAAAGATGAGGAAGCCTTTGAAGTGTTGGTTATGTGAAGGGCCACACACGGTGAAGAATTGCCCATCTACTTGATGCAGATACTTGGGGATGATGCAGATACTTGGGGATGATGCAGATACTTGGTGCAGCTGCTACTACGGAAGTAGCTTCTAGAAGGGATCCGGAAAGAAACAGGTTGGAGTATGTTCAGATGAAGATTGGTGGGGCCGATGTACTCACTATGGTCGATAGTGGGGCTTCACATAACTTCATGAGTGAAGACATCGCAAGGAGACTTGGGCTGAAATTTGTACCTGTGAAGGCACAAATGAAGACGGTGAATTCTCCTCCGATGGCGATCCTTGGTATGGCCGAAAAGGTGGACACTACACTTGGTGCATGGACCGGAAAGGTGGACTTCACCATAGTGCGGATTGATGACTATGAGGCAGTATTGGGGATGGAGTTCATGAAACAGTTTGAAGCTATGGTTGTGCCACATTTAAGGAAACTCTTCATTTATGATGGAAGGGAAGATGTGCCCATTGGTGTTCCAACCATTGGTGTAACAAAACCTGATCATAAGTTAGGAGGAATGCAGATGGAGGACAAGGTAAAGGTAGACAAGCGGTTGTCTACGATGGAGGCAAAGATTGTAGAACAATCTGTGGTCATCCGAGCACTTTCAGATAGCATTTCGGACCTATCGAGAAGGCTAAAGTTGGTGGAGGACGATGATGACGATGATGAGCTATATGTGAGACCGAACATCCAGAAGGAAGATCGGGGAGCATATCTACAAAGGATGGAGGTTGAGGTGATTAGTGAAGGAGAGCCTCCAGGCTCTTCTCGCTCCACATCTTCTGAGATGACATGGAAGATGGGGCTCATTGTTAAGCTGCTCATGGCAGTGAGCCCTCAAACTTGGTTGAGCAGGTATGGTGAACACAACGTGCTGCAGAAAGATGGGGTTTCCATGGACCTGGGCATGGGATCGTGGAAGTAAGTGTTGGCACATGGCTAGGATGTGTAACACTTGGTATACATGGGCAGTTGGCACATGGAGATGACTTGGTGGAGGCAGGGACCTTATATAGGTTACAGAGGTGTTGCTTTATATGGGGGAAGCCTACATCATGGTCGATATGAGTCTTGGTGAAATTCACTAAGATGGCATGTTGTCGGGATGACAACGTCTTCAGGTGGAGGAGAGTGTAACGCCCTGGCGATTCGGGCAGGGGCGCGCCTTCACCCGACGGGCGACCCATGCACGACGGGCGGGCAACCCGGGTGGGCGACCCGTGCACGACGGGCGGGCGCCCCGGGCGCGCGACCCGTGCACGGCGAACAGTTACAGGTTCGGCGAGCTGCGGTATTCGGCGAACGGAAGGCGAGCTGCGGACGAGCTGCAGTAGACTTGGACGCGGGCGCAGCTACCCGAACCGGCAGACGGTTACGGTTGAGGCTCGGGCGAGCCGAAACGGAGAGCCACCCAAGGGCGACCCACACCCGACGGGCGGGCGACCCATGGGTGGTCCACACCCGACCACCGAACAGCGACATGGCATGGCGAACAACAGCAGCGTGAGCGTGAGTTGGTGGACACGACGTGGCACGGATGAGCGCGGAGATGCGGGCAAAGGGAGGGCGACCCAGGCGGGCGCCCCTCCATACAGCGGACGAGCAGAAACGCGAACAGCAACCGGGCGTGCGACAGCAAACGACAATGCGGCAAAGGGGCGGGCGACAGCAAACAACAATGCGACGTTACTACGAGCCAATTGTGACGTTTGGGGAACACTTACATAAAAACATGGAAATAATGCGAAGGAGTCACAAGACTTTATAAGGGCGTAGGGAGGTCTTGCCCTTAGGCAAGGGCCGACCTGCCCAGAAGTAAAGAAGGGGCTTCAATGCTTGTATTTCGGGGGTCGGCTCAAAGATCTGACACCCCTTCGACATGAGATGAGATGGCTATATATTCGTGGAGTAGAAGGCTCATTTCATCATCAAGCACTTCGCTCTCCTCTTGGTCATCGATCTAGAGATAAGAGGACGCAGAAGTGCGCATCTCTCATGCGCATAAGGCGAATAAGTGCGCAGTTCAATCCGGGACTTGAAGTTAAGGACGACGGTTCACGGTAAAGGCAATTCAGTGCAGAGTTGACTTGGTAGAGTTGTTAGAGGCTCGGGTGAGCTCGCTCTATCAACGATAACTGGTATTGAATTGTAAGAAGGCGATCTTGCTTCGTTGTAATTATCTTAAGTGCTGGCCGTGGGTACGCCCGGCAGACTTATGCGATTGTATTATTGAAAGAGATTCATAATATATATTTGGGCGAACTCGTTCGGGAGTTGCCCCTCCCATTATCATTGTGTGCAATTGTTACATGTTCGGTTTTACATTGCATATTGGTTATGGTTATATGTGAAGATTGATGTCTTGTTTTAATTAAAGAAGATGAATTAAGCATATTAACGTGTAAGGCGTAGTCTACATGTATGAGTATTAAGAAAAGGAAAGTACATGGTAGTGCCGCACCTCGCCAGATAACGGTTGAAAGACTACAGTAGACTCAGGGGCGTGACACTCACCGCCTCACCCGCCCGGCGCCCTCACCCACCCTGGCGCCCTCTCCCGCCCGCCCGCCCGGCGCCCTCACCCGCCCTGGTGCCCTCGCCCGCCCGCCCGCCCGGCGCCCTCACCCACCCACCCCACCCGCCCCCGCCCGGGTGCCCTCACCCACCCGCCCGGGCGATTCCCGGAATCGCCCTGCCGCCTGCCTCGGTCGCGCCACCCAGGCGGCCCGCGCCCCCGCCCGGCAGGCGGCAGGGCGATTCCGGGAATCGCCCTGCCGGGCGGGGGCGCAGGCGGCCTGGGTGGCGCGGCGGAGGTAGGCGTCACCCCACGCTACCGCCCGGTAGGCGGTAAGGCGATTCTCGGAATCACCCTGCCGCTTGTCGGGTGGGGGCGCGGCCGAGGCAGGGTGGGTGAGGGTGCCCGGGCGGGCTGGCGGGTCAGGGCGCCCGTGCGGGGGGCGGGCGGGTCAGGGCACCGGGCGGGCGGGCGGGTGAGGGAGTCGGGGCAGGCGGGCGGGTGAGGCTGGTGAGGGCGCCGGGCGGGCGGGTGTGGCGGGTAAGGGCGCCGGGCGGGCGGGCGAGGGCGTCCGGCGGGCGGGCGAGGGCGTCCGGCGGGCGGGCAGGCGAGGGCGGGTGAGGCAGGTGAGGGCGCCGGGCGGGCGGGCGGGCGGGCGAGGGCGCCCGGGCGAGTGAGGCGGGTGAGGGTGCCGGGCGGGCGGGCGAGGGCGCCCGGGCGGGTGAGGCGGGTGAGGGCGCCGAGCGGGCGAGGGCGCCGGGCGGGCAGTTGGTGAGGGCGCTCGGGCGATTCCCGGAATCGCCCTCACCCGCCCGCCCGCCCGGTGCCCTCGCCCGCCCAGCGCCCTCACCCGCCTCACCCGCCCGGGCGCCTTCGCCCGCCCGCCCTCCCGACGCCCTCGCGTGCCCGCCCGACACCCTCACCCGGCTCACCCGCCTGGGCGCCCTTGCCCGCCCAGCGCCCTCACCCGCCCGGGCGGGCGGGCGGGTGGCAGGGCGATTCCAGGAATCGCCCGGGCGCCCTCACCCGCCAGCCCGCCCGGCGCCCTCGCCCGCCCGACGCCCTCACCCGCCTCACCCGCCCGGGCGCCCTCGCCCACCCGCCTGCCCGACGCCCTCGCCCGCCTGCCCGGCACCCTCACCCGCCTCACCCGCCTGGGCACCCTTGCCTGCCCAGCGCCCTCACCCTCCCGGGCGCCCTCTCCCGCTCGCCCGCCCGGCGCCCTCACCCGCCTCACCCGCCCTGGCGCCCTCGCCCGCCCACCCGCCCGACGCCCTCACCCGCCCGCCCAGGCGCCCTCACCCGCCCACCCAGGCGCCCTCACCCGCTCGCCCGGGCAATTCCCGGAATCGCCCTGCCGCCTACCGGGAGGGGGCGCGGGCCGCCCTGGTGGCGCGACCGAGGTAGGCCCCACCCGGGCCGCCCGCGCCCACGCCCGACAGGCGGCAGGGCGATTCCCAGAATCGCCCTGCCGCCTGCCTGGCGGGGGCACAGGCCGCCCGGGGCGCGTCGCTGCGCGGCAGAGCCAGGCGTCACTCGGGCAACCCGCGCCCCCGCCCGTCAGGCGGCAGGGCGATTCCCGGAATCGCCCTGCCGCCTGCCGGGAGGCCCGCTCCGCCCCCCGGCAGGCGGTAGGGCGATTCCGGGAATCGCCCTGCCGCCTGCCAGGTGGGGGTGCGGCCGAGGCAGGGTGGGTCAGGGCGCCCGGGCTGGTAGGCGGGCGCCGTGCGGGTGAGGGCACGCGGGCGGGTGAGGGCGCCCGGGCCCGGCGGCTGAGGGCGCTCGGGCCGGGCTGGCAGGCGGGCCGGTGAGGGCGCTCAAGTGGGGGGGCGGGTGAGGGCGCCGGGCAAGGGGGCGGGTGAGGGTGCCCGGGCCTGGCGGGTGGGCGGGTGAGGGCGCCCGGGCCGGGTGGGCGAGCGGGTGAAGGTGGGTGAGGGCGCCCGGGCCCGGGGGCGAGTGAGGGCGCCGGGGCCGGGTGGGGGGATGGTTGTGGGCGCCCGGGCCGGGGGGAGGGGGGGTTGAGAGGGTTGGGGTGCGGGGAGTTGTGTGGGCGCCTGGGTGGGGGGGGGGGGTTGGCAGGGCGCCCAGGCCGAGTGAGGGTGGGTGAGGGCACCAGGGCTGGGGGGCGGGTGAGGGCGCCGGGGCCGGGTGGGGGGTCGGTTCTGGGGGCGGGTGAGGGCGCCCGCGCCAGGGGAGGGGGGCGTTGAGAGGGTTTGGGCACGGGGGGTTGTGTGGGCACCCAGGCGGGGAGGGTTGCAGGGCGCCCCGGCCGGCGGGGGGGGTTGGGAGGGTTGGGGGGGGCGGGGGTTGAGAGGGCGCCCGGGCCGGGCAGGGGGAAGGGTGAGGGCGCTTGGGCGGGCGTTGGGTTGGGTTGGTAGGGATTAAAGGGGGCAGGGGCGCGGGGTGTGGGTGAAGGTAGTGAGGGTGTCGAGAGGGGGGTTAGAGGTAGGGGACGAGTCGGGCTGTGGCGCCCACCCTAGCATGTTATGGTTGAAAACATGTTAAATTTATACTTAGGAAAGAAAAATGATATTCTACCAAAAACATTAATGTGTTTTTTTCCCTCATAAACAACTTTGTTTGACACATAAAAATTTGGTTTTATTAGCATTTTTTAAAAATGTTGAAAATTGACCCTAAAAAAAATAAATCATTATTCCAGTATCATCACTTTCATTTTGAAGCTATATTTTGCACGAAAATTTCATAGTAAAGTTCATAGTTACTTCCATTTTTAAAACATGTTCAAAATTAACGCCTAAAAAATAAAAACATCATTCCAGTATACACACTTTTCGTTTTTAGCACTGTTTTTGATGTTTTTTGGGGGTTTTTTGGCCAGAGTTCCCGTTTTGAGTTTATAGTTCCCGTTTCAAAGTTTACATTGTTTATGGTATTTGGCCCATAGGATTCACTTAAATAAAACCTATTCTTGAAAATTAGGGCGAATGGAAGGTTGTAACTCCTAATTTCAAGGGCTAAATTTACCTTTTTTACCCTCTCCCTTAAAATAAGGTGGGCTATTTGAGGCGATTTGTAAAAATGTACTATGATACAAAATATTCACCCACTAAAAATTTAAAACCCCTTAATTTCGCCAAAGGGCGAACATTCACCCCTAAAATTTTCCATGCCCATTAGGTACGCCATTTCTTAAGTGCATGTAGTATTTCCAACATTTACTTCTCATAAATAACTTTGTGTAAATACTTTCCTTTCATTGGACGACTTTCAAAAGAAATGGGTATTTCTTCTTGCATTAAAACAACACCAATTCCATTTCCTGAGGCATCACATTTCACAATAAAGGTTTTTGTGAAGTCTGGCACAACTAAGACCAGTGCTTGGCACATTTCCTCTTTAATATGTTCAAAGGCCTTCGTTGCTTCTGGAGTCCATGAAAATGCATATTTCTTCAATAATGTCGTTAGAGGTGCTGCTATTTTCCTATAATTCTTAACAAACTTGCGATAATACCCTGTCAACCCGAGAATTCTTTGCAGATTCTTTATGGATGTGGGAATTTTCCATTCCTTAATGGTTTTAATTTTTCTAGGGTCTACCTTAACACCTTCATGAGATACAATATGACCCAGATATTCCACCTCTTGTACTTCAAAGAAACATTTGGAGATTTTTGCATATAATTATTTCTCCTCCAATACTTTGAGCACCCTATCAACATGTTGAACATGATCCTTCCAAGACTTGTTGTAGATTAGTATATCATCAAAAAATACTAACAGAAGTTTTCTAAGGAAGGGTTTGAAAATGGAATTCATCAAACCTTGAAATGTAGAAGGTGCATTAGTAAGGCCAAAAGGCATGACCAAAAATTCATAATGACCCTCATGAGTTCTAAATGTTGTTTTTGGAATGTCTTTACTCTTCATTCTGATTTGATGTTATCCTGAACGAAGATCCAGCTTGGTGAAGTAAATTGATCCATGCAATTCATCCAATAATTCATCAATGGCAGGAATGGGAACTTTATCTTTAATAGTGAGCTTGTTGAGCTCCCTATAATCCGGACACATGCGCCATGATCCATCCTTCTTGTGAACCAATACTACTGGAGCAAAGAAAGAACTTTGACTAGGTTGAATTATACCATCCTCTAGTATTTTTGCAACCATGCATTCAATTTCACTCTTTTGGGAATAGGGTTATCTGTAAGGCCTGACGTTTGAAGGAACACTTCCTGGAATCAAATGAATAGCATGATCATGATCACGAAGAGGTGGGAGGCATTTGGGAGTCTCAGATACCTTGGAATGTTTGTCCAAGGCTTTTTGGAGATTTGGAGAAATAGATGATTTCGATGTGGGAACCTTTAGCGAACATAATTGTGAAATTATGCCTCGTAGTTCTTTATTTAGAAGCTTTTTCATTCTATTAGAGCTTATTATCTTTCTCGGTTTCCCTGTGATACCCCTTAATTCAATTTCCTTTCCTTATGAATAAAATTTCATGAAAATTTCTTGAAAATTAAAAGCATCGTACCCAAGGATTGTAGCCATTGGACTCCCAGTACAACATCAGCACCACCCATTAGAATGGAAAGCATTGGGCTATTCAATACATATACTCTCATGGATAGCTTGATATTATGGCACTTTCCAAAGAAATTTATGGTTCCCCCACTTGCAACCATCACTTGACACTCTGGTGATGGATATAGGAAGCAATTCAATTCTTTGGCTATCTTACAATGAATAAAATTATGGGTACTGCCCGAATCAATCAACACTATTACCTTTTCTTCTTGATATGTCATTCTATCTTGATAGTTTGAGGAGTGGTAATTCCGGCCAATGCATTACAAGATATGGTCAGATTCATTTATTCTTTCTCTTCACAATCTATGTAAAATAATTTCTTCTCAGCACACTTATGATTTTTAGTGTATTTTCTATCACAACTGTAACAAAGCCCTTTTTCTCTTTTTTCTTCCAATTGTTGTGGTGTCAACCTTGTAGGTTGTGGAAGGCTAGGGGCAATAAAACTTCCATCTTTATAATTGTGAGTGGTAGGTTTCCTTATTGCCATAATTTTTCTTTCCAACCTGAATGCCTTCTCCAATGAATCAGGTTTCCAAAGGCGAACCTCATGTTGGATGTTATCTTTTAAAGTCCCTATGAACACATCAATCCTATGCTCCTTTGGAATAACTTTTACCCTTATATTCAATTTTTGGAAGTCCTCAATGTGCTCCGTGATTGAACCCTTTTGTTTGAGATTTATCAATTGGCTAAAAAAAGTGTTTCTTTTTGTATCCTCATAATGTGTTATCATTTCATTCGTAAAAATTGCCCAAGTGAAAAATTTGTTTACAATAGCAAAGCCATTGATACCATACAAACTGATTTGGTTCCAAATATAAAGTTGCAATGCGTACCTTTTGTGTGTTTTCACATTATGGAGATTGAAATATTGCTCCATCTGTAATATCCATGTTACAGGATCCTTGCCATCAAACTTCCTCATATGATATTGGGAACACTGTGGGTCTTCGATCCAACGTTAGAGTCTATGAAATCATGATTAACATTTATTTTTTTTCTCATCGTGAGTTTCCTTTACTACCCTTTCGCCGTTAGTAAGCATTTCTTGTAGAAACTTTGTCAAATCTATCTTCAATCCTTCCATGTTGCCTTTAAGTTTTTCTTCTAAACCATCCATCTTAGCTTCCATGCCTTCCTTTAAACCATCTATCTTAGCTTCCACGCCATCCATTTTATCTTCCACGTCATTCATCTTAGCTTCTACGCGTTTCTCTAAACCATTCATCTTAGCTTCTGTTACTTTTTATGAGAGTGAATTTTGTTGCACTTGGTCTTGTAATTTTGATATATCATGTTGCATTTCTTCCTCTTCTTCATGAGTCATGCTAGATATTTTAGATTTCTTACTAGGTGTTTCCATTTTCTTTCTTCGGGCATCAATTAATGATAGTTATGCTTCACTATGCCCTTTGAATTCCTTCAAACTAATTTTTCAAACCAAACTTATGCAAAATTTTAGAAAAACTACACACCTTTTTTCACTTTGTAGAAGCTCGATATTGTATCTGATGTATCTCTGAAATTTCGGATCTCCAAGGTCTAAAATTGCGAAATGTGGTAGCCCTTTGAGTCCTCTTTCCAATGCCACCAGTCTAATCGAAATTGGATTCTCCAAGAAATCATTATTTCCAATCTCCCAAGATGACCTGATTATACACTTTTTCAGTAGAGTGAACTTGTATGAAGTGCCACGTGTCACTGTTTCAACCTTCGGACCTGAAAATGATGCACATAAAATTAAAGTACGTTCTATTTTTGTAACTTCTGATGAAATTTCAATATGATACTCAGAGAGAAAGTTATGATGATTGTCCCAAGGTCACCTGTTTGGGATGTAATTCGGGAGCCTCCCAAAACCCTAAATTCCTTGGATCATATCTCCGAAAATATAGCGAGACAAGTTCTAAAATTCGGACCCGAGGATCATCGAGATTTTAGCTCAAATGGGTTTTTTTTAGCATCGAAACGTCGCAGAAAAAATGTTATGGCAAAACTTCCATGATGACCTGTTTTGGAATGGCGAAACCCTAGAATCCAAAGCTCTGATACCAAATGTTATGAAACCAGCTCACAAAAAGATAGAAAAGATAGATCAAAAACTTAGAAATTAACCTCTTCAAGGGGAAAACCTCCTTTACATTACAAAAATGAACAATTCTTAGATGATACAAATGAAAGAATCTCCTTTCTATATATAAGAGTATAAGGGATCACAATATAATCAAAGCCGACATAACAATAATAATATAAGGGCACAAAAATAACAATAGTGGGCTTCTATGGGGCACAATAATAACAATATCAGGACAATAGGGGCACAACAATAACAATAAGGGCTACAATGACAATAGCAATGGGAGAATCACTAGTATTATAGGGACCTAACAGACACTAAGATTTAAAAGGGGGTTTGGAATATGGTATCAAGGATTTTTAAGAAAGAACTACAAAAATGGTGGAATGAGAAAGTGGACTAGTTTGTTTCTCAATAAGTTCAACTCCTCTGACGAAGTGTTGGGAAGTTGGAGGAAGAAATATTGTACTTGGAACCAGCTAGTAATTAGTACGAGATCTTATGGTGCAAGTTCCTAGAAGAATTTTACAACTAGTTATGGAGATTGCAAGTGAAAGAAAGTCCAGTGGACAAGATCCATCTCCTCATGCCTAGACTCAAGCGGACCTTACTGAGCTACACCGCCTTGATACAGATTTGACGAGAGCAGCATATTTCTAGTTACAAACCATGCTGGAGGGGCACATTATTGAGTTTGCAGAAGAAGGCCATCAATCTTTTTCAAAAGTTGAAGCTTTTTCTTATTGGGGTTGTGAGGGAAGCTACTAAAGGAAGTTACCTTGTGGATTAAGGTTTTAATGGTAGAAGAGGGCTTACTAGTGTTCCAAAACCCAAGAATGGCAGTGTAAACACCTAGTACTGGGGGAAGGACCTTAAGGGATGGATGCTACAAAGCATGGAATTATGAGAATGTCACAAGGATGGATGTAGATGAATTTTGAAAGGCTGGGGATCTAAGAGCACAAAGGAGAGCGAGCATAGTAGAGAAATGGCAGGAAAGCACTATGCAGGCGATTAAAAGGCGACAGAAGGGTTTGCACCAAGCAGGAGTGGTGTTAAGAGATCTGGAAGAGGAAGAAAGTATGGAAGGAAGTCCATTGGGAAGGGGAAATATGGACGCAACAGCTGTGGGTATGGAAGGTGACATGGATCTACCCCTGCCAGTAGGAATGGAAATGTTGGATGGAATGGTCCACTTAGGCTCAGAGGGAAGCCTAGATGATGAAACACACTTTGTTATAAGGAGACTATTTGCTGAAGATGATGCATCCAAAGGAATCAACGATTTTCCTCCCCAAAGATTAGGTAGTGTCCTCCCCAACATTCCCCTAATACTATATCAAAATCCTAATAGTGTGCATGCTAATTACAAAGCTAGTGCTAGGAGAAGTGGAACTAGTAGTAGTGGTACGAGTCTATAAGGATCATTACAACCTGATCAAAAAAAATGGTGGGATCATTCACAAGGTATCTCAAGTTCTCTAGTAAAGGGAATGATGACGTAGAACAACATTGGTATTTATGTGAAGCCATCTGGAGGGCCCACCAGATGTCGGATGACATGAAGTTAAGTAAATTCCAGACCATAAATGGCTTTGAGATGGTTCATAAAGTGGTCAGAGTTACACCGGAATCCAACTGTGGATGATGTTAAAAGAGAATTTGTACAATAATTTAAACTTCCCTAAACTAATCAGCAAGGGTTGTCAGAAGTGTGGGAAATAAAGCAACAGGAGTGAGAGAGTACATGGGAGCTAATGTAGAGATTTAAGGACGCAATTGGTAAACTGAGCTACCCGATAGATCCAAATCATCAAAGGGACTAGTTTATCAAAGCACTATACACTACGAGATTCTCTAGAGCAAGAAACTCAGATCAAAGCTATGGCAGGATACCCACATAAGTATCGGGGGGGGAGCAACACCTCATGATCCATCCATTTTAGGTCTACAACATCAATTTATGAATCTGACAGAGAATTTGAAGTATCTGCAACCAGCTCGCCCAGCGTGACCAAACATATGGTGCACAACCTGCTTAGTGGAAGGTCATGTTGCTACAGAATGCCCAAGGTTGCGAGGCACAAATACCACGTCTACACTAGCAGGACTACCTAGGTCTACACCTCCAGTAGGAGTTTCATAGATAAGGTCTCAAGAATTATACACAAAGCGAGTACTGTGAGGTATGCACGGGATATGGGCATCCCCCTCGTCTATGCCCAATACTAAAAAAATGCTCCAATGTTCCAAATAATATGTACTATGAATTATATGCTTCAACAACTCACCATACTAATCAATATAGGGCACTGGAAGCTCTACCTGATCAGTTAGACCGATCAACCTTCTGATTCAACAAGACTCCTTGAGGGTGAGGAGGAGGAGGAACTAGGGAAGGAAGGATAAGAGGCACAGGCCCAGTTCGCTATTACAATTGTGATGAGGAAGGGCATGTTGTGCAGGATTTCCCACTACCAAGAACACCATGGGGCTCTCAATGCAGGGTCAACGCGCATGCAAAAAAGGACCATCAATAACTGATTGTAACATGGGAAGAACGAAACTGCCAGAGGGGAGAAAATTTAATTAATGCGGAGTCAAGGTTTTTAAAGGCACCCCCCTCTCAAATATCAATATAGTCACACGTTGAGGAAAAAATATTGGAGATGACCTGGGAGCGAGGGAACAACCCAATATTATAAGGTTGGATTCCCCAAAGTGCACATATGACCATGAGAAGAAGAAGCATTATTACAAGGAAGCCAAAAAAGTTTTCAACAATCTGATAGGAGGTGGAGGCCAATAGAAGGTGCAGTTAGGATATCCTAAAGCTAAGAGAACAAACCTACTACAGTCCAACATCCGACCCACTGAATAATTATTCATATTATTCCTGCAAATCATGAACGATGACTAAATGTTGGGGTAGTTATGGAAAAGTCTGAAAGTGGCCATCCCAGATGGAGCAGTTGAGGGGGGAGTCATCTCTGCCAACCTACTTGAAAGACACTCTAGGAGGGTGTGGAGGAACAAGAAGAGAATGGGGAGAGAGTTCCGGATTGATGCTTAGATTGTGGGGTTCCAGATTAAGGACACTATGTTGGATCTAGGCTCATATGTCAACATTTTGCCAAGGAAAACATGGGAAGCCCTGGGAAAACCTTAGTTGAAAATTTCACCAATCCAGCTATGTATGGTGAATCAGTATTGTATCCTATGAATTGGGTGACTGGAAGATGTGGAAGTGAATGTAGCAGGGATGAAGACCCATGCAGACTTTGAAGTGATAAACGTAATGGGGGACAAGGACCCTACTCAGCGTTGCTTGGGATAGACTGGGCCTTTGAGAACTATGCCATAATCGATTTGAAGAAGGAATTGATGACTTTTGAGGTGGAAGGGGTTAAGGTGATTCAACCTCTAGATCCCTATCAAGGACCAAGATTCATAAAACCAACAGATGACAGGGAAGAGTTATGCTTGTTGGATCAATTGTATAGATTAACAATAGGAAAAAGGGAGGACTACATCAACCCAACGACTGAAGGGTCTGTCAGAGTTTGAAAGTTGGATCAAAAGTCACTTCGGATGATTGGCAATAGGTTGGATATGAAATCAACACTAGACGTTGTGCCACAATCTGTCGAATTAATTGGATTGGCATTGAGTACGAAACTTCCCTATTTTTGATGGTATATATTTAGTCAACTCATTTAGCAACAGGATTGATGCAACTGTTCTTAAAGAGCACAAAGTACCTCCACTAAATGTCGCATTGCAAGCGACACCAACAAGGTGGTGGGGAGTTCATCATATCTATATCTGAGAATGGGAGAACATCAAAATATCCATGGAATTAGTAATATTTAGACAAGAAGGGGAGTACCCTCAAGATTTCGTTAAGTACAAGGGATACTCTAACCCTCGACAACATTTTCAAAATTATAAGGGAATATGGAACTGGGATGGAGTTCTAAAGGATTTGAGGGTACATGGTTTTATACACACCCTAGGAACCTTTCCAAAAGCTTGGTATGTACAAGAAGAAATAAGGAGACAAACTCAAGATTGGGGTAGTTTAGTTTATCAGTTTGTCAACAAATTTTCTTTCTCGGACAATGAAAAAAGGCTTATTGAGGCATTGCAAGTTGTCAAGTAGATTTTGTTTACAATGAGTTAGCTAATGGAGTGGTGAATTGATGAGAAGACTTTAGAGCATATTTATGAGTTCAGATATCATGAAGCCATATCCTGTCAGAAGGTGGACAGAGAACCGGATGAGGGTGATCTGGAGGAGTTATGACATCTATCATTCAATGAAACTGAAGGGGAAAGGGGCATCAAGGATGGACCTGTGATCAATGCTCCACACTTACTCCCATTGAAGTTGCGGAAACATAACATCAAGACTAATTACAAACAAAAGTTAGCCATAATTGGAGATTATTGGGATGAGAATATTACAAAGGATATTTTCGACCTCTTGAGAGAATATGAAGACTTGTTCCCCTCGTCTGTTGTGAAACTGAAGGGGATTAAGGGAGAAATAGGGGAGATGAAAATCATGTTGAAACCAGATGCAAAGCTAATAATGCATTGACCATACAAAACCAAGCCAAGGGTTATGGAAAAAGTGAAGAAAGAGATAGATAAGATGCTAGCAGAGGGGCTTATATTGCTGGTGGATGAGGTAGAGTGGGTAAGTCTGATTTTGATAAAAAATAATAAAGATGCAACAAAGATAAGGGTCTATGTGGACTACCACAGTCTGAACAACGCTTGCATTCATGATCATTTTCGTACTCTGTTCAAAGATGAAGTTTTAAACAATGTGGCAAGGAATGAAGCATATTCTTTTACAGATGGATTCTCTGGTTTTCACCAAGTCAAGATCACAGAGGAGGAAACAAATAAAATTACATTTACCACATAATGGGGATCCTATGCATATCATTAATTCCATTCGGACTCAAGAATGCACCCGCGGTGTTCTCAAGGATTGTGACTGTCGCCTATAGAGATTACATCCACAGATTCCTAGAAGTTTATATGGATGACTAAAAAGTATACATTTTGCTGAAGAAACACTCCAGGCTGCTTAGAATAATTTTTTATCGATGTAAACAACTACATATCTTATTAAATTTGAATAAGTGCATATTTTCAGTCCCCTTTGGCATGCTCTTGGGCCACATAATGCGCAAGGAAGGAGTGTGTTTATACCCTGCTAAGGTTGCGCAAATCATGAACATGAATCCAACCACAAGTGTAAAATGGCTCAGATCCACCTTGGGCCATACCGGATACTACAGGAGGTTTATTCGCAACTATTCCTTGATTACTGCACCTATGGAGATGTTGTTAAGGAAGGTTGAAATATTCATGTGGTCAAAAGAATGTGATATTACACTTAATATACTAAAAGAAAAACTAGCAAGTGTGTCAATCTTGGTCTAGCCAAACTGGAAAAAGCAGTTCTATGTCCACATTGATGCATCAGGCATTGCTCTAGGTGTTGTTCTGGCTTAGTTGGGGGAAGGGAACCTCGACCACCCAATTCATTTTTCCAACAGAAATTTTTCCACAATAGAAAATAACTATACAACAACTAAGCGGGAGGCACTTGTGATGGTATACTCACTTCATAAGTTTTGACATTACTTGTTGGGAGGTTCATTCAAATTTTTCACTAACCATTCCTCATGCATGTTCTAGTACTTGCAAACACTATTATTATACCGCCATAGTTAGCCTAAAGCTCAATAGCATTATCCATGACCCTTGATGCATATATTCCACTCCATCCCTGTGTTTTCTGATTATTTTCTCTAAGATTCATTTTAGATAGAAGGTTTATTTATTGAGCCACCATGAACATTTGTTGCATCTGTCAACCATCAAACCCTATCCTTCGTCCATTGAGAACATGAAATAGTAAGGGGATGCAAATACAAGGTTCCTTTTGTGAGTTGAATTGAGCTTATGCCGCCTATTTCAACCATCAAACCCTTCCAGTGGACCTCTTAGATTAAGATTAGATTACTTCCACAACCCCTATGTAAGCATCATCATGGAGGGCAAGAATATGATGGATACCAAGATCGCTTGGTTCTTCTGGATCCTATAGCAACGTAATTGTACAATAATACTTAACATTTTAAATTTAGTTAATAAATTTAACATATAAAGGTTTAATCCTTTACAATAAATTCTTTTTCAAAACTTCATTCCCCTCTCTTTCTATATACAATATATGGTTTGTATATCACATTAAAATAAATTATAACAATTATAAAATATGTCCAGAACAAATGTTATGAGCATATGTATGTAGCTATATGTGATATGATGGTTTTAATATCATTAAAAATAAGAATATAATTATTTTTCTAATTGTAGTTCACGGTCACTGAGTGGATTCTACATCCACAGGTTATAATCTCGATAGATCCACCAGAAGGGATCAACCCACCAGATTATCTGGTTGGGCCTAACCCCAAGGGTGTCTAGGAGATTTGACCCTGTGACCTCCCAATTGGTAAGATACTTAGCAATGGGAACTCGACCAATTGAGCTATTCCTTGGGGCTAAAATAAGAATATTTTTATATATAGAGATGTGAAACTTATATATAATATAAATAATATTACAAACAATTGGTGTAGACCCATCTTAACTTCGAATCTATCAAGTGTTAAGAAAGATAAAATTTATTGAGGTGCAAACCTTTCCTTGGATTTCACACACAAAAAAGGGATTTGATCCCTCTTGACCCTTGGTAAATCCAAAGTTAATATGGTTCTATTTTGTTGGTTAAAATATTTCAATGGTGTGTTGTTGACTATGAAGAATATGTATATTTCTTTAGATGTTCCACATGGAGTTGACACATGCACACACAAATATATTTCACTAGTGTGTTGCTCATTATAAGGAAGATGTATGATTTATTTTGTACCACATATATACATATGTGTGTGTGTGTGGGTGGTACAAAAAGAATCACACATCTTCCTTATAATGAGCAACACACTATTGAAATATATTTGTGTATGCATATAGAAAAGTAACTATTATAAATCCATTTTAAATTTGGATTTATCATTTGAAATGGATCCAATCTCTTAAAATGGATTTGTTTTTAAAATTATGATAAAAATATTTTAATGATGTATTGCTTAATATGAGGAAGAGGTGTAAATCCTTTCATAATTAACACAAAGTTAACACATAACACACATAACATATAGGGTAAATTACGAATTAAGATGGATATACAATAGTTAGTAAATTATAATATTTATCTACATTTTTGAAGTTAAAAAAATTAACTTCTTATTAGTCATTTATATTATCATCTCCCTCATGATGGTGTCAAAAAGTGCGATTCAAACCCCCACCTTGATATGAGAGCCAAGAAATTAAATGATGGGTAATCGCATGCAAATCATAAGGCATCCATATGGTTGATTGTAAGGTGAAGATGTGTGAAGTTTGTTTCATGTTTGATAATAGTAAGAAGGCATCTTCCCAAGGACAACCAATAGGAAGATGACCTTCAATCATGCTCCTAGAATAATTTCTTTGGATTTATCATAAAACGGAGAAATACTAACAAAAAATCGTAGACGAAGGATAATTTAAATTGGTCTCTAATATCATGGAATATGTAGTATGGAATGTTTATGTTTTCCCTATTGTTTTTCCCCACCCATATATAAAAGTGGGGATGAGGGGAAATGATACGAAAATAATTAAATATAAATCAATAAATATATCTTTCCTAATATTTTTCCTCACCCCCAACCTCAAATCGTGAGGGGGGAAATAACAAGGAAAATGTAAGAAAAAAAACTGAGGGTTCCCCACCATCATATATGAGAAAACATTAAAAAAAATGTTTAATAACATTTAAAAAGAAAAGTGTGTATTTTTATTTTTTATTTTTTTTCGTATTATTCCCCCGCTCCCACCACCATCCTCGTGGGCTTTTGTTGTTCCAGGAATTTACATTTGAATTAATTGTTAAGTCTAGTCGATTGAATGTGGGACTTGATCACCTCTCACGACCGGAATCAGGAGAAAGTGCGAGATCCCTTGATGATCAGCTACCAAACACCGATCTATTCCGAAGTGAGGCAATAATAGATTACTTGGAGGACATTGCAGCCTTTTTAGCTACAAGTAAATGTATAGAAGAATGCATAACACCACAATAGAGACATATGGTCGTATGAGCTATAGATTATCAATCGATTGTGGGGAAACTATATAGATTGGGCCTTGACCAAGTGTTGTGCAGATGTGTCCTTAATCATGAGAGACACGATGTATTATGGGAGTGTCATTCAGGCATTATGGGTGGACATGTTGGAGGAAAGGCTACTGCATGGAAAGTATTGCAGGCATGACTATGGTGGCTGACGGTTTTCAAAGATGCGAAGGAATATGCCAGAGTTTGTGAAAGGGTTGGGTGACCATCAGACCGTGATGAAGTGCCATTGCAACCAGTATGTGTACTACAAATATTTGAGAAATGGGCGGTCAACTTTATAGGATCTATCAATCTGTCGGCATGTCACTCTCACCCCAGATATATCATCACTGCAATAGAGTATTGTACCATATAGATAGAGACAACACTGGTTAAGGATTGTACTATGGATAATGCTGCCAAATTCATATTTGAGAACATCATATCCATATTTGGGGGCCCCAGGAGTCTCACTAGTGATAAGGGGAACCATTTCATAAATGAAACAGTTTCCTCCTTACTTCAAAACTTTATGATATAGCACAATAGGAGCAACCCGTATCGCCCTCAGGAAAATGGTATGGTGGAGGACTTCAACAATATATTGGAGAAGGGTTTGACCAAGATATGATGAGCCAATTGAGATGATTGGGATGAGAGAGTGCCATCAACTTTATGGGAATACCACACTACTATTAAATGGTTACACAAGGATACACCTTTCCAGCTTGTGTATGGATGAGAGGTTGTGGTACCGATTGAATTTGTTATCCCCAACCTTTTCATAGCTTAGGCCACTCATATAACAGAGGAGGAATCAATTCATAAAAGGCTAGATGAACTTTCAGAGTTGGATGAGGCTAGGTTTATGGCAGCATTTCATAAAATGTCGAAAAGAAAAGGTAGAAGGCATGGCATGACAGGCACATTAAGATAAAATCATTCACAGTAGGAGAACATGTTCTGTTATATGATAGAAAATTCTTGAAGTTTCCAGGAAAGCTACAGATGCATTGGTTAGGGTTGTTTTTTGTTGCAGAAGTAAGATAGTTAGGAGTTGTTAAGCTAGCACAACTGGATAGTGTATTTCTACCAGGATGGGTGAACGGTGCATGCCTAAAACCCTTCCATAGATCCAACAATGTTACTCAAAATTGATTGGATCTCCAAAAAGAGACCATAGGTAGGAGTAGGTAGGAGTCATTTAGTTGGTTAGTCACTAGTTGTGTTGGTTTCTTTCGTTAGTTAGTTCTTTACAATCAATTTATTCAAATTATATATTCCACCAGGTCTCTTTCGGTTGTGGATATTTGATGAGCCCCAAATTTGGTAACATTTTGGGCTCATTTGGCCTAACTACCCTTGCTCAACCCTTCATTTTTCATAACTTATGCATCATTTTTTAGTATATTTATGTCATTTGTACGAATGAGGGCAGTCACTATTCCTAGGTGGCTAAAACATGTTTATTTCAGGTTTTTTGACATTTAATGGAGCAAAACCACGCAGATGAGGGCTAGGAGACAGCCAAGATGGGATTGAGATTTTGTAGGAAGGTTGTCCACAGCATTGAATGGCCTTCCTCGTGATCTTCACCCCCAACTCCGAGCTCCAACAACCACCACCACCGAGCTAGAAGGCAGCCAAACAGATTTTGAGGAAGCAGCAGATTACTCTTAGTTTGGTCAACCAAACCCCACTAATTTAGGAGGCCAGCTTGGCCCTCGTAATGTATAAATGATGAGGCTGTAGCCTTCGATGGGGACTTTTGAAACCTTGTTGCATATTCTGAACTACGAGCTGATAGCTCTGTTTTGCTCTTTTGTAAGCCATTTTTGGCATGTTATGTGACTTATGACTATTATCTTTTAATGAAAAGCAGGCAGATTTGAGTTCAGTTCCGAGTTCTTAAAGGAGCCTAAGGCTTCCTTCCTTTGTATTGTTACCTTTCTTTCAGCATTGTATTTCTTTTCCTTTACATGCATTTGGAAACACGGTTTGCTGGGTTGAATTTCTTGGTGTGGTTAAGTAGGTTAGTTTTATGAATAGAGTTGCTTCAGTAGTTTAGATTAGAATAAGGAGATTGGAGTTAATCAGAGTTCCAAAAAGGGTTGACTGCACACTCACTTTCACCTCTGTTTAGGGACTGGAATTGCAGACCGTGCCACCCACCAAAAACACTGTTCTACATGCTCATGCAAGCTTTGATGCAATGCTCTCGTTTGTAGCAATGCCCATGCGTTCAGATCTTGTGGAATGATTCTTTGCTTCAGTATCATGCATGATTTTCCTTAACAATCACGTTGCTGTTCTTTGGTTTTATAAAAACAGTTAGAATAGGTTGATGAAATTTCGGTTATGTGCAAGACATGGATGATTTGTTTCATTTACACTGTGTAGTACTACTCCCTCACTCCCTTATCCTTCTCAGCCGTGCCTAGGCCATTTATTCATCTCCCAGTTAGACCACTTGCCTCCTAACTCTTCTATTACCCACGTTATTCTACCTTTTCGGCCTTCCATTCCCTCTACCCTCCTCTAGACCAACCAGCTTTGCACACCCCCTCTTCATCTCATCTCTCTGTCCATAGGCCATCACAAGCTCCCCTCCTACCTCCCTATCCATCCATACCGCCTCTTCCACTCATCCATCACCCAAAAACCCGATTGCAGAACATCCTGTAGGACTTACTGAACTTCCTGTAGAAATCCTGAACATCCTGTAGAACCCCTGCAGACTTCCTGTAGAAGCCCATAAACACGGTTGCTTGGCATCTAGACTTGGTGAACTTCTCTGAAAGGATGTTAGGGATTCCTTAGACCCTCTCTGAGCCTTCCTGACCTTTTCCAAGCATTTCCCTCCTTGATCTATCCCTGCACAGTCAAGACCCAGTTAGAAGCACATGCATAATAATTTCAACAACTTGAGCAAAAATACAAAAATATGTTTTCTTTAGATGAAAGTAGTCTAGACACATGCATCTCACCTCAATAGAAGTAATGGCATCACTTTCAGTAGTTTGCATTCTCACCGTTGCATTAGTAGGACTAGCTGGTAGAATTAGGGTTTGCTAGGGTTTTCATTTCTTGTTGGCTTCCAGTTCATTTTTGCAAAGTAGGTTAATTTCCTTTAAGTTAGCTTTCGTTCATCGGTTAAAAAGCTTCTTCTGAGAACTCATAGAAGTTGGCTTGAGCCCTAGCAGACTTGTGCCAGCTGACCAAGTGACAGCTGCGACAAGAGCTAGTACTTGTGCATACAGCACCGTCGCTTCCAAGTTTGTTACGAACTACCGGGTTGATAAAATTAGAGAAGGAAGCTCCAGGAGTTGTAGCATTATTGCTACAATACTGGAGCCCACCATCTTTTTGGCGCCGTTGCCGGGGAAGTGTCAGAGTATTAGTAATTGTTGCTTTTCTTCTATTTTCCTACTCTCTCCTTCTGCTAAGTAGTTTATTTCATTTCCATTCTGCAAAAGTAGCATAGACATTTCCTGCTTTCATAGGTTAACATTTCAATTCCGCAATTTCGTTTTTGCAAGCATAGATTAGCATTTCAATTCTGCAAGCGTAGACTAGCATTTCCATTCCTGCAATTTCATTTGAGAAAAGTAGATTAGTTCTTCCCTGCTTTCATTTCAATTCTGCATTTTCATTCCAGCAAGATAGTTAGTTGTAGATCAATCTGTTTCAGTTTTTGCAGGTACCAGAGAAAAAAAACAAAAGCAATCAAAAGTCTTTCCATTTCATGCCTAGTAGGAATCGAGATAAAACAGGCAAATTCTTACCCAACACCCCCACCACATCACTGAGTCACCCTTCTCTCTTCTTTGGTGACAGTGATCCAGAAGAACCTATAGGTGAACCTCCTGAGATATACGAAGATCCTATAGCAGAAGAAGAGCTAGAGACCATTCCATCTGAAGCTATGGCTGACAATAGGGGAGAAGATGAGAGAATAGAAGGTGCCTTCCCCATCCGAGAGACCAATGGAGACATGAAAATGAAGAACATAAGCCCTTCTACTTTACCTCACTTCCATGGACTAACTACTGAAGATCCTGATACCTTCCTGTTTGAGTTTGCTGTCCTTTGTCGAACCTATGACTATACTGAAGATGAGCAGAAGTTGAAACTCTTCCCCTCAACCCTTAAGGATGCAGCATTACGCTGGTTCATGGGCTTACCTGGGAACAGTATCACCACTTGGGCTCAGATGCAGCAAGCTTTCAATACCAAATAACGGGACTACTGTAGGTCCAAGGAAACCAAGGGAGAAATCTTTCGGATGACCATGGGAAATGATGAGTCCTTAGAGGATTACGAGGAAAGGTTCCAACTTAGCTATAAACGGGCCAGGTGCACACTTCACCCTGAATCCCTCAAGTTGGTCCTGCTCCGAGGAGTCCCTGAAGACCTCTTAGATACCCTTCACATGTTAGCTGGAGGAGATATTTACCAACTACCTTATGAGGACATAAATATTGTGTTTAGAAACCACTCTAGGGCAGCCCGGAAATGAGGTAGAGGAAACCTCCTCTCAGCTGGTATTCCTTTCTCCAAACATGAGTTTGCAAATCAATTAGAGGATCTCAAGAGTGAGGTGAGACAGACCATTGCCATGCAACTTGATACATTCAGGATCCAGCAGAAGAAAGAAGAAGCTGAGAGGGCCTTGGCTATCTTCTGCCCTAGGTGTACAAGGAAACACCCTAAGAACGAATGCCCATTACATTCGGTTGAAGTATGTTTTGTTTGTGAGGAGGACCACCCCACAAACCAATGTCCAATCTTACCTGGGCTTAAAGCCATGTATCAAGGGACAGAAGCCCCCACCGAACCTCTCTATTTCCTCAACCAAAGGAGGCCACAAGGACCTAGACCTTACCAGCAGGGGATGCAAGGGGCACCCCAAGCTTATTACAGCCCCAACCAATCTACTCCTATGCCTTCCTGGGGTCCCCCTGCTCATCCTTCCTAGTCTATGCCTCCTCCATGGTCTTACCCACCTCAGTACCATACTCAACCCACTACTCATTCGTATCACTCACATGCCCAGCCACAGCCTCAGTGGAATGCACCTCAATCGGGGTGGAGGCCCTAGTACAACACTCCTCCCGCCATTTTGCCTCCACCACCAGTTCAACCACAACCATTACCTCCTGCTCCTCCAAGGCAACCTCAAATGCCTGCTCAACCGAACCCGAACCCCAACAACAGACAGGCCCAGCAGGTATATACTGGGGAAACATCATGCCCTACCTATGCTGTGGAGATCCAGGAGATCAATCTGCGATCTGGAAAGACTCTTCCGGATCGCCAACCTCCTCCCCCAGAGGACGAGGAAGATAAACAGGAAAGTGAACCAAAGGCTATTCCACCCTTTCACGAGAGACTAACAGCCACCACACAACCTAACCCAGAGGAGGACGAGCTTCTGGGAGAACTCAAACAGTTGTGTGTGAAAATACCACTTCTCCAAGCCATCAAAGATGTACCAATATACAACAAACTGGTTAAGGAAAAGTGTTTCAGACACCCAGGCAGGCGGAAGAGAGATGCTTCAACCATCAATGTCATAGGACAACTGTCTGACCTTATGTTGGGACAAGTCATCTGCCCAAAGTATCTAGATCCTGGGAGTCCTGTAGTAGATATCCACATCAATGGCACCATCATACCTCACACCTTGATTGATCTGGGGGCTGCCATTAATGTGATGACCAGAGATACCATGCTCAAACTCAACCTTCAGGGTTCCTTGAGAAAGACCTCGACAGTCCTACAACTAGCAGATCGCTCCACCATGACTCCCGAAGGGATTGTGGAGGATGTCTTGGTCTCTGTTGACTCTTGGGAATACCCCGCAAATTTCTTGGTTCTGCAACCAAAGGCAAAGCTCACTGGATATCCTCTTATTTTGGGAAGGCCTTGGTTAGCCACTGCAGATGCTTACATAAGCTGCCGTGCAGGAAACATGACCATCAAAAATGGTCCCATGTCCAAGCAACTAGTCCTATACCCTCCTGCCCAACCCTCATTAGAGCATGACTTACCACTTTGGTTGGAGGAAGGAGAAGAGGATGAGGTGTACTCAGCACCTTTGTGCACCCTAGACACCACTAGGGGAGATCCCCCAACCGAGGATGATTTAATTGAGACCTTGATCCAGAATCCACCTCCCAGTGCACTATCCTTAGAGAAATTGGTGGGGGATGCACAAGCCAGCACCTTAGTGGACCTTTGTGCGACCAACCCTGTCACTCCCAAAGTCAAAAATGTGGAGTTCGGCCCTGAGAGAACGTTAAAGATCAGCTCCTCCCTATCTCCTTCCCAGGAAAAGGAGCTGTGTAGTCTGTTGGCCAGTCATCTAGATGCTTTTGCTTGGAACTATAAGGAGATGAAAGGATTCCATCCTTCGGTCTGTACCCATCACATCTACATCAAAGAGGATTGTAAACCAGTTAGGCAACCCCAGAGGAGAATGAATCCAGCCCTTAAGGACATCGTCAAGGAAGAATTGCAAAAACTGTTGGATGCCGGATTCATTTACCCCATCTCGGATAGCGAATGGGTGTCCCCTCTGGTGTTGGTTCCCAAGAAAAATGGGAAGTGGAGAATCTATGTGGATTACTGAGAACTGAACAAAGCTACCAAGAAAGACCATTTTCCTCTACCTTTCATAGATCAAGTGTTGGATGGACTGGCAGGAAAGAAGTTTTTCTCTTTCCTAGATGGGTTTAGCGGGTACAACCAAATCCAAATCAGCCCGGAAGACCAAGATAAGACCACCTTCACTTTTCCTTGGGGTACCTTTGCCTACCGAGTTCTTCCCTTTGGACTATGCAATGCTCTTGCTACCTTCCAGAGAGCCGTCTTGAGCATCTTTTCTGAGCTGGTCCATGATGCGGTGGAAATCTATATGGATGACTTCACTCCTTATGGGTCCAACTTCCAGGAAGCATTGTCCAATCTGGGAAAAGTCCTAACCAAATGCATTGAGATGAACCTGTCCCTTAGTCTTGAAAAATGTGAATTCTTGATGACTGAAGGGACCGTGCTAGGCCATACCATTTCTTGCCAAGGGTTACAGGTGGATCCTAACAAAATTGCTCTCATCAAGGAGGTTCCACCTCCTCAAAAGGTAAGGGATGTTCGGAGTTTCTTAGGATTAGCAAGGTATTATAGGAGATTCATTAAAGACTTCAGAAAGCTAGCCTCGCCATTGTTTGGCCTCTTGGCAAAAGATGTGGAGTTTAAATGCACTGACGATTGTCAGAGGGCTCTGAATGAATTAAAGGACAAGTTGGTGTCTGCCCCAATCTTGAGAGGTTCAAACTGGGCCCTACCTTTCCACATCCACACTGATGCCTCGAACAAAGCCATAGGGGCAGCCTTAGGACAAGTTGAACAAAAACTTCCATATGCCATTTACTTTGTTAGCAAAAACTTATCCAAAGCAGAACTGAACTACACTGTAACTGAGAAAGAATTGTTGGCCATGGTCCATGCACTGAACAAGTTCCGACATTATATCACGGGCTATCAAACATTTGTACATACTGATCATGCTGCAATTAGATATTTAATGAATAAACCAGATGTGAATGCTCGTATTATTAGATGGTTACTTTTGTTACAGCAGTTTGATTTGACTATCGTTGACAAACCAGGTAAAGAAAATGTTGTTGCTGACTTTTTATCTAGATTGGATTTATCTGCAGATGAGGATGGAACAGTGGATGACCAGATGCCCGATGAACATCTGTTTTCTATTTCAGTACTCTCTCCATGGTTTGCTGATATAGCAAACTACCTTGTTTCAGCACAGTTCCCTCCGCACCTATCCTCAAGAGAGAAGAGCAGAATCGTCAAAAAAAGTGCCTCATTCACTTGGATCGGGGGCAACCTGTTCAAGCTTGGCCCTGATCAGATCTTAAGGCGTTGTGTAAGGGAGGAGGAATTCTTTGATATCCTCCTCACCTGTCATGATGGCCCTTGTGGAGGACACTTTGCAGCAAAGAGGACTGCCTTCAAAATCCTGCAGGCAGGTTACTATTGGCCCACACTTCATCAAGATGTCAGAAGGTATATCAGCCAATGTGACCGGTGCCAAAGGATGGGGAAACCAACTCAAAGGGATGAGATGCCTCTCCAACCTCAAGTGACTCTTGAGCCATTTGAGAAGTGGGGTATGGATTTTGTGGGTCCAATCAACCCTCCTTCGAGGCAAAGGTCTTAGATCATTGTGTGCACAGACTACCTGACAAAGTGGGCAGAAACTAAGGAAATCAAAGCGGCGACAGAAGAAAAGGTGGCTGAGTTTTTAAGAGAAAACATCTTCTACAAATTTGGCTACCCAAGAGAGCTAGTCACCGATCAAGGAAGCCAGTTCACATCCAACTTAATTGAAGACCTACTAGCTCATCACAAAATCAAGCATAGGACTTCCACCCCTTATCATCCTCAGGAAAATGGGCAAGTGGAAGTCACCAATAGAGCATTGGAAGGGATCTTGACTAAGGTGGTGAGCAGCAGTAGGAAAGATTGGGCAGATCGCCTGGTTGAGGCCACATGGGCTTACAACACCACTTGGAAGACCACAACCAGCTTCACACCTTATGAGCTGGTCTATGGGAAGAGAGCTTTGCTGTCAATTGAATTTGAATACAACACTTTGAGGATGGCAGCTCAGCTGGACCTAGATCTCAGCCATGCCCAACAAGAAAGGTTATTGCAGCTGAATGGATTTGACGAGCACCGAATGCAGGCCCTTCTTCACTCAGAAGTGGTTCAACTTCAGAGAAAGGTGTGGCATGACCAACACCTCAATGACAAGCAATTTCAGCCAGGAGATTAGGCGCTGTTGTATGATTCCAGGCATAAAGATTTCAAGGGGAAGTTGAGAACCAGATGGCTGGGACCATATGCAGTGGAAAAATGTCATGACAATGGATCTGTTCTTATTCGGACCATTGATGAGGAGGCCATCCCCATGCTTGTGAATGGGCATCGACTGAAAATCTACAGGAAACCTCTCTCAAGACAAGAATTCATCAAAACTATGGAGAAATCGATGCTGGTCATAGAGAAGGGTTCTGCCTCTGTTTTGGGCATACCCTGAAGATCTTAAAAAAAAAAGAAAAAATAAATAAATAAATAAATAAAGATCCTTGGGTGAAAACCTCTCTGAGGCTCCCAAGGCAGATGGTAGGGGTGAAAACCTCATTGAGGCGCCCCTGCTGTCTTTCAAAAAAAAAGTTTGAAAAAGAACCTTGAGTGAAAACCTCTCTGAGGCGCTTAAGGCAGATGGCAAGGGTGAAAACCTCATTGAGGCGCCCCTGCTGTCTTTCAAAAAAAAAAAAAAAAAACAAAAAAAACAAAAAACAAAAAACAGGGACATCAAGTTCACAATGTGGCAATGCATGCAGGTTGCAGGTATTTTATGAAGGAAGAAGAGGTCCCTCAACTCAAAGCCAAGGGTCCTTATGACGCTGCCAGGCGACCTCACCAGCACCTCCTCCGAAAACACTCATCTTCTCCAAGGTATGGGCACGATTTCATCACAGCTTAGTCTTCTACAGGAAGCTACAGACTTTCTACAGGAAGTTCTGTATTTCTACAGGAAACTTCCTGTAGAAGTTTTGGACGGCCCAGAACTAATTGTGTGGGGAGATCTAACGACCAAGGTTCGACATGGAGGCATGCAAGCTACTATTTTCTCCATCACACACTGCTGTCACCTCCTTCTACCACCCCAGTTGACATGCAATAAAAGTACCTGCACAATCAAAACAGATCATTGAATTATCAAGAGGAAGCGATTACTAAATGAAAAAAGATGTCGAGATGCCATGCAATACTCATCACAGCTATCCAAGGGCCCTGCGAGCGTGATCGTGATGCCACTGTCTTCACCGTTCAGCATGCACCCGAGGAGGAAAAACTGCTACAGGACATCCTACAAGAATCCCGTAGCAGTTCAGCCAACTAGAGTGTACACCATTCAATCGCCTGCAACATGCAATAATAAAGCGGGCGCATGCAGCCGAGTCAAAAGCTTCATCATCAGCAGCCTGCGAAGAGGAACCTCCGGGCCTGTGCAAATAGCAGCAGCAAGCAAATCTAGTCATCGTCGTCCTGAAGTCTGGAAAATCATGTCGCGGCGGCACAGGTAAGTGCCTCGCCCTTTCTTTCGTCGAATTACATGAATACTACTTTGAAATGTTTGCAAGTATGAAATGAATGGGTTGAGCGGTCGTATGGCCATTCGACTGGCCACGTCGACTAGTCAGATGGTCTAGTCGGATGTGTAAAAGGTGGTCGTGGCAAAAAGAACGGGTAGTGGACACGTGAGAACCATCCAGTCGGGGAGAAGCGCGTTTTAACAGAAATGACGGCGGCGGATCTGCAGAGAATGATGCGGCAGTCAGGGAACTTGCAGTAGAATGATTAAGTGACGTCGTCCAACGGTTCGGCAGGGACAACTCACCCCCGCGCCACGGATTCCGTCGGATTCAAATCTATCGGCTAGATTGCCACCCCACGCATTTATCATCAGCCGTTTAGAAGTCGAGTGAGAATCCGAATTCCTCTGAAGCTCGACACTCCAAGTCTTCGGCCTATTCGAACGTCTGGTAGCAGCACAGAAGGCGCAGAACCACTGCAGCGCTCTCCAGAACCCGTGCGCTGCTTCTACAGGAAAGCTCCGCTACAGGAAGCTCACTGCCACGAGGAAAATTGGTCTCTTCACGTCAAAGGTGGCGAATTAAAAAGGTAGGCCTGAACCTATGCCCCCATGCAATTGGTTTCGAGGGTGGCGGAGTCGACGTTCTACAGTCTGATCATAAAAATTGCAAGTGTTGTCTGTCGTTTGCATGAATTGTCGTCGAGTTGTATGTAAGGTTTCCTACAGGATATGATTTGTAATTAAGCCCTGTTAAGGCTCATCTGGAGATAATCTTCGTGAATTGTATGCGTGGCAGAGGCGTAATTCTACGCTCTGTCCCAAAAGGCTAATCTTTGAATACGCCTCCGCCACCTCCAGCTAACGTAGCAGTCTTCATCATGCTGGGTGGATTCATCAGAAAGGAACTGACCGACTCAAAGAAATTAAGAGAGAACCCTGAGGTGGTAGAGCTGTTCACTCGCGCGCAATGGATGTCGTTCTACGACAAATTACAAGGATATGATGATGAGGTGGCAGAGGAGTTCTTGCGGGCTCTGAAGCCAAAATCAAAAACATTGGCCACCGTCAATTTCAGGGGTTTGAGTCTCAGACTCACCCCACAATTCATCAGCCGAGTTACTGAGCTCCCAATGGGGGTACCATGGGACAAAGAAGAGAGGAAATTAGGCCAGAAGGCTAAGAAGGAATTCTTTCCACCAGAGGAGCAATTATCAGAAGATAAGAACGGGGTTCGCAGAACCAGCTTACTGCCACTTGGAGCGAAGTCAGCCTCCAACTTATGAAATACATCACCTACGAAGGACGGTTTAGCATTGTGTATGGGTACCATTTTCGGCTACTCACAAAATTAAGGCATCAGATGGACCTACCTGCAGAGAACAAACTAAGTATTCCCTACTTTCTACTGCAGTCTATGACTGAATGTGCCACCAAGTTGAGAGAAGGCACACCAGACCAGGTAGCTCATCACGGGCTCATTAAGCTCCTCGTGGAGGATGCACTCCACACATACAAAGTCCCTCTCTCGTGGGAAGCCTTCCGGAATTTGACTAAGGATGGCGATATAAAAATGTTGACCGAAGAGCTTGGTTCCTCCAGTAGCGAGGAGAAGGAGTCAGTACCCATAGAAAGGAAGGAAAAAGGCCAGAGACCCACGGCCAAAGCACCGAAGAAAGAGCAAAAGGAGAAACAAGAGAAAAAGGGTGCCAAAGAGAAGGATGACACACCCATGTTGACGGCCAGAGAGAAAAGATTACAAAGTAGGGTGGACAAGACTGAGCAGGTCCACGTCAGCAAAGGCACCTCGACAGCAGCCTCGACCAAGTCAAAAAGCAAAACACCCTCAGCAAAGCAAACTAAAGCGGTGCCACCTGTTTCTACAGGAAAACCAAAACCGGCTTCTACAGGAAGCCAGAAATCAGCTGAAAAAGGGCCTTCTACAGGAAGCCCTGAGAAAGGAAAACCCAAGGAAAAGAAAGCCGACATTCTTGCAAGGGAGGCAGCAGCCGTGCTGGCCACCCTCAGTACACCTCCTAAGCCAAAGGAAAAGAGAAAGAGGGAGGCCCCTCTATATTTTAAAGCTAGGAGAAGTGTGAGAATAAAAACGGGCAAGCCACAGCCTCCATCCAGCAGCCCAATCACTATAGAGGATGCCCCTACTTCACCCAGGGAGAGGTCCCCCTCAAAGATATCAGTCACCTATGAGAGGGGGAGCCTGAAAACAACTACTTGGAAAGAGAGGTTGGACCAGTTGGCCTCAAAAGCCCGGCTACATGATGCTGAGGCTGCTCTACAGGAAACCTTAGCCCGGCTTAAGGAAACAGAGAGGATGGAAGGAGAAGCACCCTCATCACCACCGAGGGAGGATGAAGTAGAGCCACCAAGAGAGGAAGAGAAAGAGCATATTCCGGAGCCTAGCCCTCAGCCAAGTCTGAGCTCATATTATAACTTCTTAGAAGTTGGAAAAATTATACCACAGAAATTCACTGTGCCACTATTCTTTGCATTGGAGGAAGAGAGAGTACGAACCCACACGTGGATGAAAATAGCCAAATCAAAAGGTGTGGCAGACATAGGCCCCTTGGAGGAGCAACTCAAGGAGGCAAGAAAGGAATTAGCCATGGCTAAACACGTGGCAAATTGCCAGCGGGTGTTCCTACAGGAAGAAAACGAAAAACTTAGACTGCAGCTACAGGAGCTGAGGAGAGGAACAGGCACATCCTCAGGGGACATCACAGCAGAACAGCAAGGCAGAAAGGAACTACAAATCGGTCTTGGGGAGCAAACCACGCATCTACAGGAAACAGAACTGCAAGCACAAATTGAGGTGCAAGCTCTCACACAACAGCTGCAGCAGAAAGAGGCACAATTGGCCTGCATGGCCAGTTGGGCCATGGATGCTATACAGTGCAAACAGCCGGACAAATCCTATGGCCTGTACCTGAGAGACCAATGGCTACAATTTCAAATCAATACCTTGGCGCAAAGGGGTATCTCTCAGCTCCAAGACCCGCAACAGTTCACTGAATTATGCAATACCAGTTCATCAGAGGATAAGGCCAAACTATCGGAGTTCTACCTCCATAATTTGGCCCTTCCTTATGTGACTTCATGGGATCCCAACACGGTCTTAGGGGATACGCAGTTAATGGCATTTGCCTCATGGTTAAACCATGAAGACAAAAGAGCAGCAAAAGCCAAAGTGGTCATGAACCGAGAGCTGAATGAGCCATTACTAATTAGAGCAGAACCAGGGGATCCAACTGCAATAATATCAGCACACCAACACTTATCCACCAACCCTCAAGCTTCATTGAAATATATGGATCAGCAGGCCCAGGCCATAGCGCATTTCGAGGATATGGAGAGACTGCTAGGGGACAACTGTGTTCACGCTTGCACCCGCCGATGGAATACATTGGCCCACAGTCTAAAAATCAGAGAATATCATACTCCAACTCGAATGAGGGAAGCTCTAGTACGGGTGCCCCTTTATAAGAAATCCATGCAAAACCTCCAGGCCAGCTGGATTGGCCTCAAGCTAAGCCCACCTCTGCTATTAGGATTGATGGAAGGCAGCACAGAGAAAGATGAACATGAACAGTGGGAAGAGGTGGAAAGAAAGGCTGGGTTCCATGTCAGTAAGGAGGACACTACTGCAGAAGCTTGGGATGTGAGGGTGGCAGTAAAGGCAATGAAGGATGAGGAGCTGGATTAGTTGCTCAAGGATGAGCAATCATTTTAGCTGGGGGGTGATGATGAGCCCCAAATTTGGTAACATTTTGGGCTCATTTGGCCTAACTACCCTTGCTCAACCCTTCATTTTTCATAACTTATGCATCATTTTTTAGTATATTTATGTCATTTGTACGAATGAGGGCAGTCACTATTCCTAGGTGGCTAACACATGTTTATTTCAGGTTTTTTGACATTTAATGGAGCAAAATCACGCAGATGAGGGCTAGGAGACAGCCAAGATGGGATTGAGATTTTGTAGGAAGGTTGTCCACAGCATTGAATGGCCTTCCTCGTGATCTTCACCCCCAACTCCGAGCTCCAACAGCCACCACCACCGAGCTAGAAGGCAGCCAAACGGATTTTGAGGAAGCAACAGATTACTCTTAGTTTGGTCAGCCAAACCCCACTAATTTAGGAGGCCGGCTTGGCCCTTGTAATGTATAAATGATGAGGTTGTAGCCTTCGATGGGGACTTTTGAAACCTTGTTGCATATTCTGAACTACGAGCTGATAGCTCTGTTTTGCTCTTTTGTAAGCCATTTTTGGCATGTTATGTGACTTATGACTATTATCTTTTAATGAAAAGCAGGCAAATTTGAGTTCAGTTCTGAGTTCTTAAAGGAGCCTAAGGCTTCCTTCCTTTGTATTGTTACCTTTCTTTCAACATTGTATTTCTTTTCCTTTACATGCATTTGGAAACACGGTTTGCTGCGTTGAATTTCTTGGTGTGGTTAAGTAGGTTAGTTTTATGAACAGAGTTTCTTCAGTAGTTTAGATTAGAGTAAGGAGATTGGAGTTAATCAGAGTTCCAAAAAGGGTTGACTGCACACTCACTTTCGCCTCTGTTTAGGGACTGGAATTGCAGACCGTGCCACCCACCAAAAACACTGTTCTACATGCTCATGCAAGCTTTGATGCAATGCTCTCATTTGTAGCAATGCCCATGCGTTCAGATCTTGTGGAATGATTCTTTGCTTCAATACCATGTATGATTTTCCTTAACAATCACGTTGCTGTTCTTTGGTTTTATAAAAACAGTTAGAATAGGTTGATGAAATTTCGGTTATGTGCAAGACATGGATGATTTGTTTCATTTACACTGTGCAGTACTACTCCCTCACTCCCTTATCCTTCTCAGCCGTGCCTAGGCCATCTATTCATCTCCCAGTTAGACCACTTGCCTCCTAACTCTTCTATTACCCACGTTATTCTACCTTTTCGGCCTTCCATTCCCTCTACCCTCCTCTAGACCAACCAGCTTTGCACACCCCCTCTTCATCTCATCTCTCTGTCCATAGGCCATCACAAGCTCCCCTCCTACCTCCCTATCCATCCATACCGCCTCTTCCACTCATCCATCACCCAAAAACCCGATTGCAGAACATCCTGTAGGACTTACTGAACTTCCTGTAGAAATCCTGAACATCCTGTAGAACCCCTGCAGACTTCCTGTAGAAGCCCATAAACACGGTTGCTTGGCATCCAGACTTGGTGAACTTCTCTGAAAGGATGTTAGGGATTCCTTAGACCCTCTCTGAGCCTTCCTGACCTTTTCCAAGCATTTCCCTCCTTGATCTATCCCTGCACAGTCAAGACCCAGTTAGAAGCACATGCATAATAATTTCAACAACTTGAGCAAAAATACAAAAATATGTTTTCTTTAGATGAAAGTAGTCTAGACACATGCATCTCACCTCAATAGAAGTAATGGCATCACTTTCAGTAGTTTGCATTCTCACCGTTGCATTAGTAGGACTAGCTGGTAGAATTAGGGTTTGCTAGGGTTTTCATTTCTTGTTGGCTTCCAGTTCATTTTTGCAAAGTAGGTTAATTTCCTTTAAGTTAGCTTTTGTTCATCGGTTAAAAAGCTTCTTCTGAGAACTCATAGAAGTTGGCTTGAGCCCTAGCGGACTTGTGCCAGCTGACCAAGTGACAGCTGCGACAAGAGCTAGTACTTGTGCATACAGCACCGTCCCTTCCAAGTTTGTTACGAACTACCGGATTGATAAAATTAGAGAAGGAAGCTCCAGGAGTTGTAGCATTATTGCTACAATACTGGAGCCCACCAATATTCTATCAACCCACCACAACTGATTGTGGTTGGGGGGGAGTCACACGTGTTAGGTGTATTTTCTGTAATAATTATACAATAATTTCTACTGTCAGCTTGGATTTCTATTAAATATTTCCCATTATAGACATAATCAATTCCTAAGCGTCTTCCATCACGATAAAATAATTACCCATCAACTCCACCTTTCCTTTTTCATTTTTGTGTCATCTGAGTCAGGTCTAGCTCAGCCGACGGAAGAATTAACATGATTGAGTATGCATAGCGAAAGTTGTCATAGTAGTTAGTTAGAAGGTCTCGTCAGAAATGTCTTGTCGAGCTTTTCTACTTAATCTGCATGGAAATTCTGAATTCTTAAGAGTATGAAGTCAAGGTGGTAGAGTCGCTTAGTTTGTATTTTGTTTCTAATTTCTGTCGTTCCGAGATCATATCCTAGCCCCCCATATTTTGTGTCTACCAGTGCCTCTCCAATATGACGAAGACTATTCTATCTATTCTAGAGCTCGAATTTGATGAGAGAATTATAAAGATAGAGTCAATTTGTGGGAAATACAATAAAGTTGTCTTGGTTGATAATGATCTCTCAGAATATTTCTAGTTTCCAACCCTGAAACGTGAAGTCTACATTGAACCAGTAACAAAGGAGGATGGAAGCGTATCCATCAAATAAAAAACTTATTTCAGAGGAATCTAGTCATCCACATTGCTTAATTTGAGAAGTCTACATGTGTTTAGGATGACAACGGCCACAATGCAGTCCACAAAGCTATTGGTTAGCAGGATGCATGGAGAATTTCTCTGGCTTGATAAAGAATATCCAATTCATGCAGTGGAAATTCAAAGGCTCACATGTTTATCAGCTGTGGGAAACGTGGTATCAACTACATTCCAGACAACTTCCAAGTGAGTGAAGAAGACATGAAATGATTATTATTACAACAAGTATGATACACAGAGAGGACGAAAGGGAGGATGCATAGAGCCGATCAACAACCCGAATATCAAATTCACATGCTACATTATTGCGGGAATCTAATGCATCATTTTTCCAAGAATGAGTGTATGTTTGATACAATTTCAGTTGCGAAGCACTATGTAGAAGGCACACAGCTGAATTGGTGTGCCTTCCTTCTCCATGAGTTGTTCAAAGCCTACTAAGATATCTACAAGTATGCGACTCATTTCATTTATGGGTACCTTGTTGTTGTTCTGGTAATGTGGAAATGGTACCCACTAGAGGGCTGGGATTTGGATCCCGTCATGGAAGACCAACCTCTTTCCCTCAGGTACATGCCCTGGCGAACCTCGAGGGACCCAAGAAATAAAGAAATAAATGAGGATTCCTTTATTAGCTGGTACAAGAAAATCCTGGAAGTCGTCAAGGTTGTGGAAAGGGTTCTGAAGTCACTTCTTGATGAGTACTGGTCAGAAATTTGGTTTGGTATTAGTCATGGAAGCGCTTGGATAAGGATGCACTATGTTCACGCCTGCACCTTCCATATGAAACCCAAAAAGTTTATGTTGATGGTTGAAGCATTCCATACAAAGGTTGATTCGTGGCCAAGCATTGCAAGGGATATTCAAGAAGGCAATCACATCTATTTCTTCGAAGGGATGGTGCTCCAGCCACTACCAAGAGAAATATTTGTGGATTCGAGAAGATGCTTGGACGAGGAGGAGATGCAACCGGTTATCATACAACTTAAGAAACAAATGATCTCCCTAAAGGAAACCATTGCCAACATCAGAGTCTCAACAGGTTTGTTTCCCACCTTTGTTGAATTTCAAGGTTCAAGACAACAAGATCCACTGATTACTACTCCTCTAGTTGCTACATTGTCGATAGTAGGACCCCATTCCCAGTCCAAGCCTACCATCCCAAAACCCTGTGGTTCAAAAGCTACAAAACCTCCCGTTGGGGCCAAAAAGCAGCAATCGACCCCTGTTAGTCACATTGTAGATCTCACACTTGAGGAAACCCAATCACATATTGCATCGCCCTTTTATGAAGAAATTCCACCCTCCACCTCAGTTGTATCACCTAGTTCGTGCAACCCATCACCGTATACAAAATCAACATCCGCCACCATTTTAGACTCTATACCCTCTGGAACACTGTTGGGAATGAAGATGGACATGGAGGTTAACTCTATTGTCCAGTCCATCATGACAACTTCCAGCATAGAAGTCACCCCTACTTCCATGTTGTCTTTGTTATTGGATTCAGGTACATTAATGGGCACTAGACCAATCATTAACCAGCCACTCACCCCCGCTATCAACCCAATATCATTACCACTTCATCTATTTCTGTCAAGTACAACCCTCCTCGTTTCCATCCACACCACTCCACGTTGGCCAAACCTTCACAACAGACTACCTCTCCCAACAGACACTTAAAAAAGTTTGTGACCAATGGGCAGCCCTTGCAGAGTCAGTTTCGAGAACCCTCTACCATGAACTAGGATAATCTCCATGGCTGTTCTTCAGCCCAATTATTTGATTTGATTCAATGAGTTGCACGCCAAGCCAAAGCGTTGCACAATGACATAACTACTAAGCATGGACAACAACAAAAACAAATTGTCGCACTCACAGTAGAACATGATCAACTTCACCAAGAAAAGCAACACCTTCAAGGGCAGCTAGAGCATATTACTGAAAATTCCAGGTATTATGGCCTTCAATTTCTAATGTTGTGCCCAATGCCCCAGAATAATTTTCAGATTGAACATTGGTCAAATGTTGAGGGACGAGTCAAAAGACTATGGTCAAGGCATGTTCGGGCCTTCAATTTTGGAGGAACTAAGATGTTTCGGTGATGAATTAAAAGGTTGGTGCCAATTGGCGCAAATGGTCATTAGAGAGTTGTGGGAATAACAGTTGGGAAAAAGGAAGGAACTCATGGAAGACTGGAAGTTGCAGAGGGACGATGGGAAGGAGCAGACACAACTGAGTGGGAACAGAGCAAGGACAACTGAGGAATGGAAACAACAAAGCAAGGTAGAAGGCAGAGAGCTTGAGAAGGAACTAATAGTCTAGGTTAGTGTGCATAGAGAAGGAAGAACGAACTCGTAGTCCAGGTTAGTGTGCAGAGATAAGGAATAACAAGTCAAAAGGAAAAATGGAGAACACAGGATCGTGGTTGTTGTGGAGCTAAGAGAGTCGCTATGTATCTCTTGTTTCATATGCTCATGTACTATTATGTATAGAGTTTCTGTAGGCGAGAAAAGAGGCCTTGAGCCTGATGTAATTCATTTTTCTACCCGGATTAATGATGAAGACTACTATTGGGACCATCCTGTGTTGCATGTTAATCTAGTTCTTTGGTTCATTAAAATTTTATGTATGCATATATTTGAGGAATATCTCTTTTACAACATGTATGGCTTGTTGCGATTAGACTTCATTGTAGAATGATTCAATGTTCCTTGCTTCTTGATTCTATGATATGATTCTTCTTGATGCTAGATTCCAACTCCCATTTAACAAAGGTCGCAACATGCCTAAGGTGAGACTCACCCATTATGGGTAAGGTGAAAATGTCGGTGTTGTGCTAGACTACAACGGAGCTTTGTTGGCCCCTGTTCCCGAACTCGAGGTCTCGACCCCGTTGCTATTTATGCACCAACAAGAGAATCTTTAATTAGAAATCTATCTAATCTCTTCCCTACTACATTTTCACCTCTTTTATTGTTTGAGCACGTTGGACTTAGCTTCAGTAGCTCTATATCCACCATAATAGTCGATTCCAACCAAAGATAGAAGAAACCAACCAATATGTCTCCTCTGCTACTTTGACCCCACTTCTCTCATCGAAAAGGTGAAATTCAGGTTCCTTCTTCCAATAGAATAATAGATTCCTTTTCTACATAATCTTGAAATTTATTTCCTTCTGCTTCTTTGGTGGAAGAAACCATCGAATTTCTCTCTAGCCCTGGAATTTCAAATGCACTTATTTATTGATCAATTTTTTAATGAAGGGCCAAATCTCGAGCAATATTTTTTTGAGCAACCACCTGCGTGATTTTTTTCTACTTCTAAAAATGACTCTTCTTGTTTATTTTGATCCAAATAAATCCCATACCTTGATGAAATTCCTTAATCTACATGCCCTTCATTTTCCATTGACCCCGCATAAATATCTAGATTATCTGAATTGGATTCCCTGACCCCATGGTTTATCTTTAAAAGACACTCACACATTATGTGCCCCAACTTCCTATAATGAGCACACCAAAAGGGCACTCAATAAGCCAGGGGTTGAGAGGAGGGAAAACTTCCCCACCTAATCATTAGATCTACCACTAGCCCTTTGCTAATGTTGAATTCCAAGAGAAACCTTGCAAGACATCAATCTTCTAGCTTTAGCTTATCTTCCTTTACCAATAGAGTTTTCCAACTGCATTCTCGTTTGCACCAAGATCTTTCTTAGTCCAAAACTATGGCAGGAGTCCTGGAAGTAAGAGCCACACATGCCTTACTAAAAATTCTTTATGTCTTATGTTGAAGACCAAATACCATTGACAATGAACGAGACTTGACACCCACCATAGCCGCAACCCCTTTAAGATCGCTTCAGAATCCACCTTCAATCTAAATTGAAAGATAATCTATCCTTTTACGAGGATATGGAAGCATGACGTATATCCCAGCCTTGGACCCAAAACATTTGAAAGCCAATCACTCAAGCTGTAATGATTAACTTTTTATCCAAGAAACTACCAGTGTATCTGACTTCAGAAAGAGTCATTGTAAATCTATGTTGAGATCAAACCTTAGAAGACACTCAAAACACCTCGATTTTTACAGAATACAATTTATTTATTTATTTTTGAAATTTCTCCTTTGGACCCCTTTTTAGAGCACTTCCTTCTCCCTAAGGGTTTGATCCCTCTGCAATCTGTGTATTTCTTACTTTAGATGAAGGGTTTTCATAAATCCATTTTGAGATTAAGCATCCACCACCAACCCTTTCACCTAACCACACTTGTTCCTTCCATGTCACATCATAACCTAGATATGACACATTTTTTCAATGTAGGCTTACATCATTATGAAAAACCTTTCCCATTGATGCTTCAAAATATTTTTGCAAGAAATCATGCTGAAGAATCTTCGTACATTTGTCATTTATTTTAAATAGAATACAATCACTTGAAATTATTCATCATCCAACTCAAAGCCCAAATCAACCCTGAGATCTGATTCCATTACCTTCAAATGAACTGGTTGTAAATTACTCCTATAGTCATGACTGTTACTAGGACTTGTCGTGCTGTGTAGGACATTGAATCCTTGAATAGTAGCGAGTTTATTCTATTATCGTAGAGTCTCCTTAACAGTAATGGGGGCAACTAGGGTTTATACCACAAATTACGGTGGTTATGGTTCATGACATTATATACAATTGATAAGGTTTTCACCTCTTAGCAATGATGAGGAATTCTCGTTATTCCAAAAATTATTCCATCTATACGATCTATAGATATGAAGTTACCAACTTCAATTTCTTATTTCCTTTTGTACAAAAATTTAAAACCGTAACCTCAACATCTTAGCTTCTATTCTATGGAGATTTCCTCATGCATTTTCTAGTACTTTCCAACACTATTATTCTACTACCATAGTTAGCCTAAAGCTCAATAGCATTATCCATGACCCTTGATGCATATATTCCACTCCATCCCTGTGTTTTCTGATTATTTTCTCTAGGATTCATTTTAGATAGAAGGTTCACTTATTGAGCCACCATGAACATTTGTTCCATCTGTCAACCATCAAACCCTATCCTTCGTCCATTGAGAACATGAAATAGTAAGGGGATGCAAATACAAGGTTCCTTTTGTGAGTTGAATTGAGCTTATGCTGCCTATTTCAACCATCAAACCCTTCTAGTGGACCTCTTAGATTAAGATTGGATTACTTCCACAACCCCTATGTAAGCATCATCATGGCGGGCAAGAATATGATGGATACCAAGATCGCTTGGTTCTTCTGGATCCTATAGCAACATAATTGTACAATAATACTTAACATTTTAAATTTAGTTAATAAATTTAACATATAAAGGTTTAATCCTTTACAATAAATTCTTTTTCAAAACTTCATTCCCCTCTCTTTCTATATACAATATATGGTTTGTATATCACATTAAAATAAATTATAACAATTATAAAATATGTCCTGAACAAATGTTATGAGCATATGTTTGTAGATATATGTGATATGATGGTTTTAATATCATTAAAAATAAGAATATAATTATTTTTCCAATTGTAGTTCACGGTCACTGAGTGGATTCTACATCCACAGGTAATAATCTCAATAGATCCACCAAAAGGGATCAACCCACCAGATTATCTGGTTGGACCTAACCCCAAGGGCGTCGAGGAGATTTGACCCTGTGACCTCCCAATTGGTAAGATACTTAGCAATGGGAACTCGACCAATTGATCTATTCCTTGGGGCTAAAATAAGAATATTTTTAGATATAGAGATGTGAAACTTATATATAATAGAAATAATATTACAAAAATTGGTGTAGACCCATCTTAACTTCGAATCTATCAAGTGTTAAGAGAGATAAAATTTATTGAGGTGCAAACCTTTCCTCGGATTTCACACAAAAAAAACGGATTTGATTACTCTTGACCCTTGGTAAATCCAAAGCTAATATGGTTCTATTTTGTTGGTTAAAATATTTCAATGGCGTGTTGTTTACTATGAAGAATATGTATATTTCTTTAGATGTTCCACATGGAGTTGACACATGCACACACAAATATATTTCACTAGTGTGTTTCTCATTATAAGGAAGATGCATGATTTATTTTGTACCACATATATACATGTGTGTGTGTGTGGGTGGTACAAAAGGAATCACACATCTTCCTTATAATGAGCAACACAATATTGAAATATATTTGCGTATGCATATAGAAAAGTAACTATTATAAATCCATTTTAAATTTGGATTTATCATTTGAAATGGATCCAATCTTTTAAAATGGATTTGTTTTTCAAATTATGATTAAAATATTTTAATGATGTATTGCTTAATATGAGGAAGAAGCGTAAATCCTTTCATAATTAACACAAAGTTAACACATAACACATAACATATAGGGTAAATTATGAATTAAGATGGATATACAATAGTTAGTAAATTATAATATTTATCTACATTTTTGAAGTTAAAAAAATTAACTTCTTATTGGTCATTTATATTATCATCTCCCTCATGATGGTGTCGAAAAGTGCGATTCAAAACCCCACCTTGATATGAGAGCCAAGAAATTAAATGATGGGTAATCACATGCAAATCATAAGGCATCCAGATGGTTGATTGTGAGGTGAAGATGTGTGAAGTTTGTTTCATGTTTGATAATAGTAAGAAGGAATCTTCCCAAGGACAACCAAATAGGAAGATGACCTTCAATCATGCTCCTGGAATAATTTCTTTGGATTTGATCATAAAACGGAGAAATACTAACAAACAATCCTAGATGAAGGATAATTTAAATTGGTCTCTAATATGGTGGAATATGGAGTATGGAACGTTTATGTTTTCCCTATTGTTTTTCCCCGCCCATATATAAAAGTGGGGGTGAGGGGAAATGATATGAAAAAAATTAAATATAAATCAATAAATATATCTTTCCTAATATTTTCCCTCACCCCCACCCTCAAATTGCGAGGGGGGAAATAACAAGGAAAATGTAAGAAAAAAAACTGAGGGTGGGGGTAGGGGAAAACAATTTTTTCCTCTTCCCCACCATCATATATGAGAAAACATTAAAAAAAATGTTTAATAACATTTAAAAAGAAAAGTGTTTTTTTTTTCTTTTGATGTTTTTCGTATTATTCCCCCGCCCCCACCGCCATCCTCGTGATTGTGTTGTATCTATTATTTACTCCCATCCCCACCCTCAAATAACGTTTTTGTTTTTGTTATTTATTTATTTAATGTTATAAAACATTTTTTAGTGTTCTCTGATATATATTATTTCCCCCTAAAGCCATCCTCATTATTATGTTTTGTCTATTATTTACCCCAATCCCCACCCTCAAGATCTCGAGGGTGAGTATGGGGGTAAATAATAGATAAAACATAATAACAAAGATGGCAATGGGGGGGAATAATAGGGAAAACTTAAAGAACATCTTTTTTTAGTGCTTTCTCATATATAAGGGTGCGGTAGGGGAGAAAATGTTTTCCCTATTATTCCTCCCTTGTGATTTGAGGGCGGGGTGACGAAAAATAATAGGAAAGATGTAGAGAAATGGTTTTTTTTTCCCTACCCCCACTCTTATAGGGTTGGGGGTAAATAATAGGAAAATCATCAAAAAACGAACATTTTTTTATGTCTTCCCTATTATTTGTCCCTGTGTTTCTTTTATATTTTCCCCCATCCCTATTTTCCTCCCATGGTTTTTTTTGGGTGAAAACATTTTCTTTTTATTTTTCCAATTAATTCCCCCACCACACCATCATGATCCCTCACAATCATGAGTGTTTTTATGGTTTCCATATTATTTCTTCCCGGGGGGAGTAATAGAGAGAAAAACAAACACACATTATTTTCATGTTTTTCCTATTGGGGGTGGGAGAAAATAATAGGGAAAACATAGTTTGTTCTCTCTATTTCTCCCCCTCTCCCCCCCTCCCCAAAAAATTATTTTCATGTTTTCAATATGATTTCACGTCACCCCCACCTCACCCTACCCCACTTACATTGTCATGAAGGTGGGGTGGGGGGAAATAATAGGGAAAATATTCAAAAAAATGATTTGATCATGATGGTGGGGTTGGGCAAATAATAAGTAAAACAAAATAATAATAATAATAATAAGATATTAAAAAAATGTGTGTGTGTGTTCCCTATTATTTCCTCAACTCCCACCCTAGCTAAAACATATAAAAATTCTTTTTTTTTTTCTATCACTATCCCCCACCCTCATAACTCAATTTTTTTTTTTTGCGCTAGGGTGGGGGTAGGGGAAAGTAATAGGGGAAAAACAAATAAAAACATTTTCCTTTTAAATGTTAAATTTTTTGGTTTTTCTATTACATCCTCTACCCCCACCCTCATGATCATGAGGGTGGGTGGGAGAAAGTAAAAGGCTCCCACCTTCTTGATCATGAGAGTGGGAGTGGCAAGAAGTAATAGGGAATATATATATATATATATATATATATATATATATATATATATATATAGGCTCCCACCTTCTTGATCATGAGGGTGGGGGTGGCAGGAAGTAATAGGGAATATATATATATAAATGCAAAAACAAAAACAAAAATTCATATGTTTGAGCCTCATGGAAATAAACCAGCTAGGGCGATAGAAGCTTATCTCTGAGAAGAGATGTGGCGGCTACATGCCTTTGAACTGCCTTACAATGAGGCTCAAGGGCCTTTTTATTATTGAACAATAAGAGCAAACCCTAAACAACCAAAACCCTAACCCGAGGAGATGTAACACCAAGATTTTATGGTCCCCATTGGGGTGCGTTGGGTAGCCAACTTCCTGAGGTCGTGACTTGGTCATATTATCTCCGTTTGACGTGCATGATAACCCGTTGGAAAGATCTCTCCAAGGACTATGATGAGAAAGACGATTTTAGAGAGAAAATCGTTGGGCGGTAGATTTCCAAAAAAAACATCGTTTAGGGCCTCAAAACGGCTCCAAAAGTTTAGGACCTGAAAAACTACTAAAAATAGTAAACTGTGCTACAATTAAGGAAACTGAAAAACTAAAAGAAGCAATGGTGGGGGTCCAAGTGGAATTGGCGGGTGGCCACCAATATCCACCTAGATCACACACCCACCCTCATGATCAGTGAGGTCCTGCTACCCTCACGCCCATGATCATGAGGGTGGGGTTGAGGGAAATATCTCTCTCTCTCTCTCTCTCTCTCTCTCTCTCTATATATATATATATATATATATATATATATATATATATATATATATATATAGGTTACACTTTTTGGCAAAGCGAGAGTGCGTTTTTGTGAAAAAAAGAAGCTCAATCAAGCAATTAAACAAACCCTCGATTGACCACATATGTAACCCGAGTTAGGATCTCAACTGAGAGTTAGGGCTCGATCGAGATTTATGTCTCGATTGAACATTAGGGATAGATGGGGCATTAGGTCTTGATTGAGCCCTTATTTCTTATTCAAAACCTGGTTGTGTCCTGTGTAGACAACGAGGACGAAGGAGTTCGATAGAGGATTTTTAAGCTCAACCGAGATGGAGGAACTCAATCCAACTACCTAACAACCCTACCAAAGACTGAGAGGCTCAAGCCAAGGTAAGTTTCCTATCTTTTCAGTCTCTTTTATTTAAATTTTTCTTGCAAAGTAACAAAAATAATTTGAAATAGAAACCCACCGTACAAAAATTGCAAAAAACAACCATGAAAACCACCATGAAAACGCCAAGAAATCCCTTGAAAACCACATAAAAAATCTATAAAACCATCAATAAAACAATTGAAAACCAACCAAAAAAACTATAATTCAGGTTTTAATTTTTGTTTATTTCATTGTTTAAGTTTTATACAATGGAAACATGTTTTTTTTTTGGTAGAAACTTTATTTTTTAATTATTTTAGGTTTTAAAGTTTTTTCTTAGGAATTTAGTGAAACAAATTTTCAAAAAAGATTTGTTATTTAAAATGCATTTTAAATTTCAAACAAATTTGACTAGAAATATGCCAAAAAAAAAAAACAACCAAACTATAACCAATAAATAAATAAATTAGGAGTTTGAGATTGACATGATGAATATCGTTACTCATGGTGAACCTCTATTTATCAAATAAGAAATTTTATTTTATATTTAGATTAATTTATATTTTAAATATTTTTTTAATAATAAATATAGTAATTTGTTTAAAAAAATTAATTGTACTTAAATAAAATATTAACTAAATGAAAAGTCAAAAACGAGAAAATTTTGTTATATATATATAAGTTCAAGTTTCAACAATGCATTATTGATACATACATTAAATCCACGATAAAAAGTGCATTTATAGTGAATAAAAACATTTTGACTATTTTCTAATTTGTAACATATTGTTTCATTATGTAGTGTGTTGTACCAGAAACATTGTCTTCATGTGATTGCCCCTAGTACATGTCATGTGTCAAAGTCAAACATCATAAGAAATTGTCTTATGGATTATTTGGTTGGCATGAATTTTTTTTAGTTTTGCAAATAGGTTTATTTCAATTTTTTACATATATTTACATATTTATGCTTTATGAATAAAATGCATTATTTAGAAATGGGAAAAAGTGTAAGTTAGATTTGATCACTTCTTTCAATTTTGTTTACATGGAACTCAAAACTTTGGTTGATAATTTATCAAAAAGAGACTCTGAAGTTTAGGGCTTCAAGCTAGATATTCTACTTGAGTTTATAAATGGTTTTCTTGTCAACATTTTTTCTTGGATTAGTTTCTATGTATTATATGTAATAGTTTAGTCACCTTTTTTTCTTGGATTAAAGTTTACATGTATTATATGTAATATGCAGATTCATCTCTGATACGCCCCCTAACTGCAACCCGTTGGAGTGTTGGGGGATATGCTATAAATGATCAAGCTCGTGTTAGATCACATAGCCCAACCAAAGTGCATATTCCACTCATATATCCTCCCTCTAACACTAGTTGGAGTGCTAGAGGCACTGTTTCTATCTTTGTTGATGATTTTTCTACTGATCTTGGACCTTCTTCACCTATTGTATGTACATCTCCTGCAATTTAACATTCTCTTTAAACTTTATGTGTTTATGTGTTGAAATTATCTTTAATTCTTAAATCATCTTCAATTGGTGTGTTTGAATTTAATGTATATGTTATTATGCTTCTAGTTTTTTATATATGTTATTATGTTTATGATTTGCAGACCCTCAGCAGGGCGAAGCTGAGGATCACACTGCAATGTTGATTCCTCTGTGGAATGACGCTAGGCAATATCACAATTGAGGATACATACATGGATCACATGAGAGTTTGGTAGAATCTCTGCAAGTTTGCCTACTAGGCATAGTTTGTCTTTAATGATGGATAACCTCAATAGGTTAATCAAGACATACCAGAGGTCAAGCCCACATACTTGGGAGGCAATGAAATATGCCACCAAGGACAATGATGTTCATGGGGAGTTGTTTGACATCCCTCCAGACCATCGTGCTAGACATGTTGGTCTAATTCCACTCAAATATTTTAATAATTTTGATGCGACCCCTTTGTTTATGATCGATCCATTAGAGCTTTGGGCTAGTTCCCCCACTATGACGAGCTCCCCATTTACTTTTCAAAGCATATATATGTGGAATTCGTGCTACATATGAGGCTGGATTACACCAACACTAGATCTAGGTTTTATGGACATGGCTTGGGACTTAGCTATCATTATGTCAGGGCTCGTAGGGACCCTCCACATGTAGAACCACCTCCGATATTGTTTCCATGACCATAAAGGAGCATGATATTTTCTACAGAGCTAGAACAATCGCCGCAGCTCGACATTGATACTAGGCATACCATTGCAGACAACATGCAAAGGACATTGGCAATTGTGTGTGTCGCATTGCATGGAGAGATGGGTAGATCTCCTCTTTTGCCTCAGGACCCACGCATTTTATTACATGATGTTTCATATCTCAAGATTCTAGGGAATCGACATCTTTTTTCATATGAACGTATATGTCGTGATATCATCCATGATATTTGGAGGGTGCATGACCCACAGGACACTGACTAGGTACATATATACGGAAATTTTGACTCCTATTGTCAAATTATACATTATTTATATTAATAAGTTTGTATCATATTACATTTATATTAATAATTTCATGATAACATGCATACATAACCCTCCAAAAATTTTCTTACACTTGAATTTTGGAGCCCACTTTAGATCCTAGCATTTTTCATTCCTTGATCGTTCAAATTTGCTTCATGGTTGGTTGATGTAACCTCATATTCTAAGTGTCAAAGTCACTTTCTTATGCATGCTCGGTTCTTGAAGAATTCACAAGTGCAATTCTTTTCATGCAAGCTTACATAGGCACTACAAAACTATTAGTGGTAAGGATTACACAATTCCTGGTGACAATGGCTGTGTAATTAATAAGAATAGTGTACTGAAAAACACATGAAAATAGTCAGTGTGCACTCTCCATTGACAGTCTCCCTTACTCTTATTGCAATTGTACTTCTAGTTCGGTGAGTTTTCTTAATTGTCGCTCTAGCACACCTTTGTTTTCGCAAGTGTCGCTTTCACTTTTGCGACTGTTGTTTTGGATTTATTTCACTTAAACAAGTGTTTTTATCATGTTATTAGCACTCTGACATGTTTCTCTTTCACTTTCTTTAAGCCTATTCAAGTGTCGTTCACACTTTTCTCTTACTTTTGCAAGTGTCGTCTTTTGGCACGGTAAGTGTTGCACGTTGAAAATGTAGATTTATGGTTCATTTCAAGAAGAATATTTGGTACCAATGGGTCTTATCTATCATGTAGACAAGTATTACAATCATTCCCAAAGTTTTATGCATGTTTGTACTATTTTCGTCACTTTCGTCGCAAACTGTATCTTGAGTGTCACACTTGGAGGAGATTGTTGTTTTTTCATCACATTAAAGGGATCATGTTGTTTCTGAATGTTAACTATTATTTTTTGTGTCATTGATGGTTCTGAGTGTGTGGTCATGTTCAATTCCTACCTTGATTTCATATTTTCCTCACTAATCCCGCACTTGGTCAAATTACGAAAAGTTTCATGCCTGGCCAACTTGAGTTCACTATGCCCTTTGGAACTATGCATTGCACAGTTCCAAGCCTCAATCACGCACCCTTTCCACCTGGAAATATGCAATGCATATTCTCTGCCTACAAGGACTATGCATTGCACAATCATAGTGCTCAAGCCCAACCTCCTACCCTTAGAAACTGTGTAATCAACTCTCCTAGCTAGCCTCTTGCTACACATTACACAATCTCAGTCATCAAGTTGTCTCCCTGTCTCCTTGAATTTCACAATTGTGCAATCTTGTTTCCCAATCTCTCTCTTGAATTGTGCATTGCACAATCTCAGTGTTCAAGCCTTCCCCACTGTGCTCCAACATTATGCAGTCTTGTCTCCCGGGTATCCACAATTGTGCATTGTGTAGTTGCAAGTCTCAATCCCTCACATTTCTCCTCTTGAACTATGCACTACATAATCCTTGAGTCTTCTTCCCTATCCAGTGCCCAGTTCCAGCTCAATCAACAATTTTCATGATTCAAGATAGACTAGGAGGCTTTTGAACTGATGTCATCTTGTCATGAGTGGATTTCTCTTGTAGGTATTACATCTTGATATGACAGAATGATGCTCAGAGAAGAGGAGAAGGACAATGTGCTATAAGACACTTAGGAAGTTGTCAATACAAGATGATCATTGAGCAAGAAGATGAAGGGACACCAATTTATGACAGAAGACAAAATATCACAACCATATGAAGACTCCATACCATTCAGTCCCATGAAGGGTGAAGATGAAGAACAAAACAAATCTTTCATGAAGATGAAGTACTAAAAAAACCTCTCATGGAGATTGAAGACAAAGCAAAAATAGAAACAACTTTGCATTGTCATTTCATCGTGGAGTCCATGTCATCATTGTCATGTTGTGACTAGTACCAGTGCTATCACAATGTCATGTAAGTCCATGTGTCTTGCCACATCATTTGTGGATGTAATGATGTAATTATCAAAAGGAAAGGAAAAAAATGTAATGTGTGGAATTCCAAGAGTCATATGTGGAATATGAAAAGTCACATGGTCATATATGGACAAAAGAGTCTTTAGGAAAAGTCCAAAAGTCATATAGAAGGCCAAATGTCACATTAAAATTCTAAGTCATGAGGGAAGCTCAAGAGTCACGGGGATATGAAAGGTCATCCCTCTTGTTATAAATACACCCTCATAGCTCAAGCAAAGGGCTTTTGGAGGCTTAGCATTTGGAGAGATAGCCTTGGTTTCTCTATCTTAGCATAGGGGAGAAGATCATTATTTGGAGAAGTAAGAAGTGACTTAATACTCCACTATTGGAGCTAGTGGCTCATCATTGTAACTGTGTAATTAGATCTTTCCAATAATTCCTAAAATACTGAGACCTTACAATTAAAGGTAAAGCCTAATCAAATAATTTGGAGTTCTACCATTGTGTCACCAAGTGTTGTCGCTGCGATAAACACCCTCCAAAATTTTTCTTACACTTGAATTTTGGAGCCTACTTGTGATCCTAGGCTTTGTCGTTCCTTGATTGTTCATATTTTCTTCATGGTTGGTTGACATCCCTCATATTCTAAGTCTCAAATTCACTTTTTTATGCATGCTCAGTTCTCCAATAATTCACAAGTGCACTTATTTTCTTGCAAGCTTACATAGGCACTACGCAACTCTTAAAGGTAAGGCTTACATAATCACTGGTGACAGTGACTGCATAATTCATCAGTACAGTGTACTACACAACACATATTAACAGTCAATGTGCACTCTCCATTGACATTCTCCCTCCCTCTAATTACAATTGTACTTCTATTTCAATGAGTTTTCTCAACTAGCACTCTAGCACACCTTTGTTTTAGCAAGTGTTTCCTTCACTTTCACGATTGTCATTTTGGATTTATTTCACTTTAAAAATTGTCATTTTCATGTTATCTTCACTCTGGCATGTGTCGCTTTCACTTTCTTTAAGCCTTTGCAAGTGTTGTTCACACTTTTCTCTTACTTTTGCAAGTGTGATCTTTTGGAATGGGAAGTGTCACACATTGAAAAAGTGGAGTTATGTTCATTTGAAGAGGAAAATTGGTACCAAAGGGTCCTATATATCATGTAGACATGTATTATACTCATTCCTAATTTTTTATGCATTGTTTTACTAGTGTCATCACAAAGTTTATCTTGATTGTCGCACTTGGAGGAGATTGTTGTTTCGTCGTTGCCTTAAGGGGATCATGTTGTTTCTGAATTTTGAGTGTTCTAAGTTGCATTGTCAATGGTTCTGAGTGTGTGATCATTTTCAAGTCCTACCTTGGTTTCATCTCTACCTCACTGATTCCACACTTGGTCAAATTCTGGAAATTTTCATGCTCGACCAAACTTAGATCACTCTGCCCTATGGAACTACATATTGTGTAGTTGCAAGACTCAAGCATGCACCCTTTCCTCCTATAATTGTGCAATTCATGGTCTCTGTCTACAAGGATTGTGCATTACGTAGTAATAGTGCTCAAGAACGACCTCCTGCCCTTAGAAACTATGCAATCATCTCTTACAACCAACCTCTTGTTGTGCATTACGTAGTCTCAATCATCAATTTGTCTCCCTGTCTCCTTGAACTATGTAAATATGCAATCTTGTTGCCCAGTCTCTCTCCTAAACTATGCATTGTGCAATCTCATTCATCAAGTTGTCTCCTTGTCTCCTTGAACTATGCAACTACGCAATCTTGTTGCCCAATCTCTCTCCTGAACTGCGCATTGCGCAGTCTCAATGCTTAAATCTGCCCCACTTTGCTCCAAAATTTCACATTCTTGTCTCTAAGTCCTCCAAAAATGTGCATTGTGCAGTTTCAAGCCTTAGTCACTGACTCTTGTCCTCTGGAACTACGCACTGTGCAATATTTGAGTCTTCCTCCCTATTTAGTACCCAATTCCAACTCAATTAACAATTTTCATGATGCAAGTTAGACTAGGAGGATTTGCACTTATGTCACCTTGTCATGAGTGGACTTCACTTGCAAGTATTACATATTGACATGAAAGGATGATGCTCAAAGAAGAGGAGAAGGATATTGTGCTAGAAGACACTTGGGAAGTTGTGAAGACAAGATGATAATTGAGCTTAGTGAGCCAACACATTTTCATGCATGTATCATAAATATTGTAAGACTATTGTTTAGATGTTTGCAATATATGTTTTGTTCATATGTACTAAGAAAATTGAATTAATTCACTGGATTAGGTAGTTATCTTGTTGAATGTGTGTTGTATTTGTTTTAATATTCGTTGTGTCTATGTGAACTATTTCACTAGATAACTAATGAGTTTTTTCATGCTCTCGTGTGTCTCTCTTAGGTTAGTACTATTACTTCCTTCTAGGGACTCACTTCTCTTTCTCCTCTCATGAATGTTTCCTTTTACACACTGAAATTGATGTTTCACAATATCAATACACTTGTTGATTTCAAAGGTTATGTGCATACTCCCTTATGTTATCCATTGTAGCTAAGGAAAACCTTAGAGTTATGATGGTCATTGATATTACAGATGGGACTCCTACTCCAAATTGTGTGAGGTCTAATTGGGACTTCACATTAGGGAGACCCCATTTTTTGATGGATTTTCAGCACTGTAAACAACATGCTAATTAATTCATAGAATAATTATAATTTTTCTTTACCATTATGTACATAGGCCCATATGCAGAGTGGTGTTGATGTTGCAGATATCTGGACGCATGAGTGGGATGTTGGTTATGGAGGCATTGAGCCACAAGCAGTGGAGCACCAAACCTAGATTTGATCAGACCCCCATCCCACCTAACTTTCATTTGCAATTGACTAAGCCACGGGAAGGGGAGCACCAAAAACAGATTGATCAAACACCCATCTCACCTGACTTCCATTTGCACTTGACTGAGCCACAAGTAGGGGACTAATTTAATGCACAATTCAAAATCATTTTTTTCCAGATTGTTTATTTTTGTACAAATAATGTTCTAATTAATTTGAATTTGAATGTATTGTATTGCAATACCAGATTATGGATGCTTACTTTGCACAGCGGAACTCACTTAAGAGTTATAGAAGTGATACTTTCTAGAGTGGATCATAGATAGTTTATATATTTTCAGGCCCATTTCATAAGGCACATTCACATGTGATACAAATTTTGTATATTTTCATACATGGATAGTTTATGGATGCATGAACATTGTTTCAATTTATGGATGCTTATTATTTCAGTTTATGGATGTCCATGTAATGCAATTTGTATATATTTTCATATGGACAGTTTATTACCATAAATTCATTATTTCAGTTTATGTATGTTTATTAATGTTGTTTATGGATGTTCATTAAATTTTCTTTTATGGATTTGTTAATTATTTCCCTAGCTTAAATTTGTTTTTGAAGTATAAATTTTAATAAAAAAGATAACAATTTTGATCTGTTGCTTCATAGACTAAGAAAATAAGTACAATCTTAGACTATGATGCAAGCCACTTTGATACCTAAAATGAATTAAAATATATCATGGTTCAATTAAAAAACACAAATAGGATTGAAATAAGTTTTAAATTCAATTTTAAAAGATGTCTTCAACCAATAAACAACAAATAAGTTTTATTCAATTTTATTTCTTTTGAGGTCATCTACAAAAGCTTGGTCATAACATGATATAAGTCACATGTATTTGAATTTAATATACCAAAAAACAATTAATGACATGTTTTTTGTTAATTTTGTATAATTTTATGAACTTTCCTAAATTTACTTGGTTATCCAAATATTTCAATCAATTCCTTATCTTAAGACCTTCAATTATGAACAATCAAGAAGTAAAATTTTACAAAATGACAATTTTGATTTCTATTTTCATAGACTAAGGAAATAAGTACAATCTTACTATTATTCAAGTCACTTTGATACTTTGAATGTACTAACATATATCATGTACATCAATTTAATATTGAAATTGTAAAAAGTGTCTTTTAGTGCAATAAATATATGTTAATTTAAACAATTAATGATATGTTTCTATAATTTTATGAACTTTCTTAAATTTGCTTTCCTATCCAAGCATTTCAATCAATTCCTTATTTTAAGACCTTCAATTAAGAACATTCAAGAAGTAAATTTTTACAAAATAACAATTTTGATTTCAAGTTCCATAGACTAAGGAAACATGTGCAATCTTACTATGATGCAAGTCACTTTGATACTTAAAATGAACTAAAATGTATCATGTACATCAATTTAATATTGATCTTGTAGAAGGTGTCTTTTTGTGCAATCAATGTATGTTAATTTAAACAATTAATGATATGCTTCTATAATTTTATGAAATTTCCTAAATTTACTTGGCTATCCAAGTATTTCAATCAATTGTTTATCTTAAGACCTTCAATACATATATATATATATATATATATATATATATATATATCACTTTTTACAATCCAATATGAAACATGTGTAACTCTTTCCATGCTTTATATCTTCTTGTTTTCTCTCTTCTTCTTCTCTACTCTTCTTTTTTTCTTTCTTCTTCTTTTTTTTTCTTTTTTTTTTTATGCGTCACAGAATTCGTTACGTGTCAGCTCTCATATTCGTGTGACATAGGGTCTATCCCCAACAACTGCCACTATAACCTCTAGGTGCAACCACATCGTCCCCAAGCACGACGTATGAGTATGTCAAGGTTTGAACATGTGACTTGCACAATGGCATGAATGCCTTAGCAGTGCATTCGTTGGCCAACAAGCCGCACCCTCAGGGGCTTCTTTCCATGCTTTATATCAAACTGACACATGATATTTATAAATAACATAAAAATATTTCAAAGTTGTTCATATTCTAGATAGTTGAATTTCCATTTTAAGTAAAATAATATTACATCAACTTGGTTGTTAGATACTGAAATAGATTTTCTAGAAACCATATGTATGATGTACATCAATAAGATTTATTCCATGCTTAGCATGAATACTATACGACATTTTAAAAAATTCACATAATTTTTTTTAATTAAATCTAAATCTAAATCTCTATTGATTCTAAATCTTAATTAAATTTTAGATCTATGGGGTTCACATAAAGATCATATCCCTAAAATAAAACCTCCTTGAAATTTTGAAAACTTTAGAAACTTAAGCACCTCAAGGAAACTGAAGATTATATAACATATATGTACACCATTATGAATCCATCCCAGACCAGAGGGAAACATTGTTCTATTCAAAATTACAAAATTCATATGTTGATCTCTTATACTAGATTATATTACACTTGACTACTATAGACTTGGCTTTAGGGATTTCCATTTGCATCATCTACTCATCTAGCCAATGGATCAAAGGAATGAAAGTCTCCATAATACATTCATGGTTTGATTATGTTTCTCCCATCTCCTTGGTTCATCTTTCTTTGTTTTGATTTCTGTGAGATTGATTTGAGCCGTTATGACTAGATGATTGTATTGGAAAGATATATATTCAAGCATAAAATATTTATAAATGATGTGATCAACCTGTTTTTTAACCTTTTCAAAAATATGGCCCATAACAACCATGTCACCAATTTGGTATGTGAATTGTGCATATTCATATGGTCTCACCACCCTACTTTTCACCTGTGTGCATCACATCAAATAGTAGGCCACATTCTCTTCATTTCTTAAGGGTGCAGTGACAACAAAAATATCGCCTACAAACAAAATACAAAATATGTATTACTTAAAAACGTTCAATATTTTAATTTATAGATGAAACCATTAATGATAGACGATCCACATACCTTGCCTTACAATATTAGAGACTCGACCATGATCAGGTGAAACGATGGCCTCTTCGTCATGAATATCTTGCCACGTCAGACTTGATTGAGGTCCCTTTGGATTAAGATGGAAATATTTCCATCCTTTCACGTACTCAGGTTTTTCATAGTGATCAAGTCTACATCCATCAACACCCATGCAAAACTCACAAAAAAATGTGAGTTTTCTTAACAGTCTCTATGGAAAATATTTCCCCCATGTCTTTTCTCTGCACTGAGTGTAATTACCTTGTTCCTTATACAGTATTACAATACCAAGGAATAGATCTATTCACATCACTAATTTCAACATTCAAGGAGAACCTACACACAAGCCTAATAGATTTGTGACCTTCGTGTCTTGAATGGGATCTGCACTAGTTGACCACCTCTAGTGATGATTTGAGTTGATCCGCATCATGACTCATTTGGTACATCCTAAGTAATTGCTTCACATAAGTACCTACACCATCATGCTCACCCTTTCCATGTCATGTTTCAAAATAGCTCCAAGTATGCAGAATGTTTGTATTCTTGTGTAGTTGGCTCAACCAATAAAAATTGTGTGTTGACTTGAAATTCCATGCACAACCATCTGACCATATCCAATTCTTTCTAAATGATATGCCATTTTTATTGAATGATTCATAAATTAGGTCAAATAAATGTTGCACAAACAATGTGTCATGCTCACAATAATCACTGATGTAAAAGTGATACTCCTTAATCACATCACGTGGCTCATTAGTGTTATCTCTGCCATCAACATTCAATTTTTCATGTCTATATAAAACATGTACAAATATGGACACTTGGTCTAAGTGACAACACCCACTTTGGATGTTTTTCTAGGGAGAAAATGTGTAATTCTTAGCAAAGTATACCACTAATAAGATTGTGTCTGGCTGGAATACATTGTGAGAATGCTTAAATTTAAAATCTTTCCACTTAGACTTGTGTGAGTGTTTGATATATTTATAGATCTTGTTCTAAAACACCCCCATGAATTGTGAAATAGGAATCTCATCCTCAACATAGTTGATCCCTCTAGGCGCCAGAGTTGAAGAATATGGTTGATTTCGCATGGCATACTCATATTACTTCCATGTGATGGTGACATATGACATCCTAGACTAGTTGGGATCAATCAGAAACTTCCTATGGAACAATTTCAAATCACCACATTCAATGGATCTTCTCCCACCTATACATATTTTCTTGTAAAACAACTCTTATGGCTCCCTTCTGCATAATATTGATGAAACAAAATTGTACACTGTAGGAGGAGTGTCGTGGTGACATTTCTTCTTGTAAAATTCTCAAAAAATGTCATAATGAAGTTGAAATTCAATAGGATGTCGACAACAACACGTGTCATGGATTGTATTAGGCCTAATAAACCATGGTTTCAATTTCTAAAACATAGTTATGGATATATGCACATGGTGATTGCTTTCCTGAAATTACTCGAACAAAGCAACTTCTATCATTTCTACAATGTGCTAAACGTGATCTACATACTCACCTTTACCTATGAAATGTTGTATGACATGATTCCTATCTTGAATAGCATGGGAATGGCTCTCTCAATACTCTACCACAAGTTCTCTGATTCGTGTTGTAAGCCTGTCTTGGTAGGGTTTCCTGGTGATAAGAGCCCAACAAGCATATTCATCATTTCCATTTACTTGAACCATGAATTTGGTATGCTCGTGCAATGTTTTTCTCGAGACATGGAGAAATTTTGACATTGTTGGAAACTTTTGTTGTCTTGATGTACTTGGCACAACAATATAATTTGTAATTTACCTACACACAACTCGAACATCGATTTTTCTTAATGTTCAAAACATAGTGAATGCCTGATATAGTTTCAATGACATTCATACATTTCTTCTACTTTTAACATCTTGGACACCCAAAATCTTTGTGGCATGGTTTAGTTTCTTATGTTTGATCAACCCATGTAGTATCAAAGCTTCTACAACAACTGAATGTTTCTCAAGATATTGTCGAATGATGTTATTGACATGCTCTCTAATAGTGTGAGCAGGTATGGGCTCCCTAAGGTCCTATGTTATGTGCGCATCCAAATTTTCTACAAACCTTGCACCCCTTTCCAAACCACTACAACTTCCTATTATCCAATTGATAAGTCTCAACAAAAGGGTTCAATAATGGAGCACATTGAGGAGTTCCAAAAATTGAACATAAGGGTAAAAAATATTCCAAAGGAGCATAGGATTGATGTGTTCATAGGGAATTTAAAGGATAATATCCAACATGATGTTCGTCTTTGGGAACCTGATTCATTAGAGAAGGCATTCAGGTTAGCAAGAAAAATGGAAAGCAAAATTATGACAACTAGGAAGCATACCACTCACAACTATAAAGATGGAAGTGTTGTTGCCCCTAGTCTTCCACAACCTATAAGGTTGACACCACAACAATTGGACGAAAAAAGAGCAAAAGAGCTTTGTTACAGTTGTGATAGAAAATACACTAAAGGTTATAAGTGTGCTGAGAAGAAATTATTCTACATAGATTGCAAAGAGGAAGAAGAAAAGGAGCAAGAAAGGTCAAAAGAAGAGGATATACTCCAGGAACAAAGCCTAGATAAAGAAGAAATGAATCCGACCATATCTTGTAATGCATTGGCAGGAATTACCACTCCTCAAACCATCAATATAGAAGGACAAATCAGAAAGAAAAAGGTAATAGTGTTGATTGATTCAGGAAGTACCCACAATTTTATTCATTATAAGGTAGCAAAAGAATTGAATTGCTTCTTATATCCAACACCAGAGTGTCAAGTGATGATTGCAAATGGAGGAACAATAAATTGCTCTGGAAAGTGCCATAATAATATGTATTGACTAGCCCAATGCTTTCCATTCCAATGGGAGGTGATGATGTTGTACTAGGAGTCCAATGGCTCCAACCCTTGGGTACAATAGCTTTTAATTTTCAAGAACTTTTCATGAAATTTTTTGTGGAAGGAATGGAAGTTGAATTATGGGGTATTACAGGGAAATCGGAAAAGATAATTAGCTCTAACGGTATGACAAATCTTCTAAAAAAGGAACAAAGGGGTGTAATTGCACAATTATGTTCGCTAGATGTTTCCACATTGCAATCATCTTTTTCTCCAGATCTCCAAAAAGTCTTGGACAATCATTCCAAGGTATTTGAGACTCCCAAAGATCTCCCACCTATTCGTGATCATCATCATGCTATTGATCTGATTCCAGGAACTGTTCCTCCAAACATCAGGCCGTACAGATATCCCTATGCCCAAAAGAGTGAAATTGAACGTATGGTTGCATAAATGCTAGAGGCTGGTATAATTCAACCGAATCAAAATTCTTTCTCTGCTCCAGTAGTATTAGTGCAAAAGAAGGATGGATCATGGCGCATGTGTCCGGATTATAGGGAGCTCAACAAGCTCACTATTAAAGATAAGTTTCCCATTCCCGTCATTGATGAATTACTGGATGAATTGCATGGATCAATTTACTTCACCAAGTTGGATCTTCATTCAGGATATCATCAAATCAAAATGAAGATTGAAGACATTCCAAAAACAACATTTATAACTCATGAGGGTCATTATGAATCTTTGGTCATGCCTTTTGGCCTTACCAATGCACCTTCAACATTTCAAGGTTTGATGAATTCCATTTTCAAACCATTCCTTAGAAAATTTGTGTTAGTATTTTTTGATGATATACTAATCTACAACAAGTCTTGGAAGGATCATGTTGAACATGTTGATAGGGTGCTACAACTATTGGAGGAGAAACAATTATATGCAAAAAGATCCAAATGTTTCTTTGGAGTACAAGAGGTGGAATATCTGGGTCATATTGTATCTCATGAAGGAGTTAAGGTAGACCCTAGCAAAATTAAAGCCATTAAGGAATGGAAAATCCCCACATCCATAAAGCATCTGCGAGGATTTCTCGGGTTGACAGGGTATTATCGCAAGTTTGTTAAGAATTATGGGAGAATAGCAGCACCTCTAACAACATTATTGAAGAAAGATGCATTTTCATGGACTCCAGAAGCAACAAAGGCCTTCAAACATCTTAAAGAGGCAATGTGCCAAGCATCGGTCTTAGCTACACCGGACTTCACAAAAACCTTTATTGTGGAATGTGATGCTTCAGGAAATGGAATTGGTGCTGTTTTAATGCAAGATGAAAGACCCATTGCTTTTGAAAGTCGTCCAATCAAGGGAAAGTTTTTACACAAAGCTATTTATGAGAAGGAAATGTTGGCAATACTCCATGCACTTAAGAAATGGCGACCCTACCTAATGGGAAGAGACTTAAAGGTAAAAACATATCATGATAGCCTTAAGTACTTTTTAGAACAAAGATTATCCTCTGAAGAGCAACAAAAGTGGGTCACAAAGATGTTGGGTTATGACTTTGAAATCATCTACAAAAAAGGGAAGCAAAATGTGGTGACAGATGCACTCTCAAGAAAGGATGGGGATGTGGAAGCATTGTTGTGCGCCATTTCTATTATCCAACCAAATTGGATAAACGAAGCAAGGGAGGAATGGAAGAATGACGAAGAAGTGTGGGCACTTATTCGAAAGTTACAACAAGATTCCAGTACATCTGATACATTTAGCTAGAAAAATGATTCTTTATGGTACAAAGATCGCTTATACCTCTGTAAGAATTCCCAACTAAAACAAAAGATTCTTATGGAATTGCACACTTCTCCCTTAGGAGGGCACTCAGGATTTTTAAAAACTTACCACAAGGTTAAGAAGGAATTTTTTTGGGATGGCCTTAAATCGGATATTCAAAAAATTGTGGCAGAATGTTTGGTTTGCCAACAAAATTAAGTTGAAACAATTAAGACACCTGGTCTATTACAACCTTTATCCATTCCAAGCCAACGTTGGGGGGAGGTTTCAATAGATTTTATCACAGTTTTATCCAAGTCTGAGGGAAAGAGTGTCATCATGGTGGTAGTTGACAGACTTACCAAGTATGCACACTTTTGTGCATTATCACATCCATTTAAATCCAATACAGTTTCTACTGCATTTATGGAAACAATTCAAAAGCTACATGGAAACCCAAAGATTATTGTAAGTGACAGAGATCCCATTTTCACTGGAAATTTTTGGACAGAATTGTTTTCTTGTCTTGGTACTCAGTTAGCTCATAGCTCATCTTATCATCCTCAATCTGATGGGAAAACTGAGATAGTAAACAAATGTTTGGAAGGATATCTTCGTTGCTTTGTATCTGATAAACAGACACAATGGGTCAAATGGTTGCCTCTGGCAGAATGGTGGTATAACACTTCCTTCCATACAGCAACAAAAATGACACCATTTATGTCACTTTATGGATATCAACCACCATCCATCACATCATATTTAAGAGAAAATTCTAAGGTTCAAGTAGTGGAACATCACATCGAACATCAACAACAAGTCCTCCAACTCTTAAAGGATAACCTCGTGTTAGCACAAAATAGAATGAAACAACAGGCAAATCAACATCACAGTGAAAGAAGTTTTGGTGTAGGTGATTGGTTATTCCTACGGCTACAACCATATAAGAAAATGTCCCTCAAGCAAGCTAAGAAGGATAATAAATTATCACCAAAGTATTATGGTCCGTACAAGGTGTTGCAAAAGATTGGTACTATGGCATACAAATTGGAGCTTCCTACAGCTTCTCGATTGCACCCAGTTTTCCATGTTTCATGTTTAAAGAAGATTATAGGAGACAAGCTCCCAGTTCAAACAATATTGCCAGAACTTGACGAGGAAGGAAAAATTATATTGGAACCGGAAGCAGTCACAGAAAGTGGAACTCGACAGCTACGAAATCGATCAATTTCGGAGTATCTTATCAAGTGGAAGAACTTATCCGCTGAAGATTCCACATGGGAGGATGAGAATTATATACAGAAGCATCCAGAACTACTCAAGCATTGAGGACAACACTTTTTTGAAGGAGAGGGGCATGTTGGGTCCCTATAATACTAGTCATTACCCCATTACTATTGTAGTTACATCCCTTATTAATATTGTTGTGCCCCTATTATCCCGATATTGTTATTATTGTGCCGCATAGAATCCCTCTATTGTTATTTTTGTGGCTCTATATTATTATTGTTAGGTCGGCTGGGTTATATTGTGACTCCTTAGACTCCTATATATAGAAAGGAGGTTTTGTCATTTGAATCATCGAAGAATTGTTCATTTATGTAATGTAAAGGAGGTTTCCCCCTCAAAGAGGTTGAATTCTAAGGCGTTGATCTATCTTTTCTATCTATTCTTGAGTTGGTTTCATAACACTAGCGTACTAGGGCTACATCCTGAAATATTTGGTGACACTTCCAGTAGTCTGACCAAGATCACCTTAGGTCTAAGTGCTCCCACACCTCAAGCTATAGGGAAATATTCCCTAATATTTAGCCACTAAGTCACCTACGTCTAGTGGGAATGGATGAATCTCAGGTATTGGTCGTAATTTTTGGACCCAAAACCCCTACCATGTTCCGGGAGACAACATGGAGGTTTGCGATAATCTGCCACCTAAGCCTTACCCCTTTCACGGGTTTCATTCCATGTATGATATTTTTCACTAGATGATGCAAGATTTTAAGCCCCCTAAGAGACAACTTTCTATGTTTTAATGTGAAAAACAAACACGATGGCTTATGTGTTTCCTACCACCATGGTCCTAGCCTAAACTATAAATTATCTCGTGGACCCTGTGCAAAATTTAGTGTGTTTAGGTTAAGGTTTATTTTAGAAAGGCTTTGCTTCACTTAGGGTGTGCAAAAAAATACAAGTTCAAAGAAACTAAGTACAAAGATTCCAAAAATAGGGTACCATTTATAAAAAAATTAAGTGAGCTTAGTATGTTGGGTGAATGTGTGTGCACGTGAAATTATGAGCATACAAAGTGTGAACTGATGTGGGTATGTGGTATTTCTTTACAATTCCCCTAATTACACTATGTGATGTTTGTTCCTTGTAAGAAAAGAAATGTTGTGTGGATGATGGGTCACTTACTTCTTTCCTAATTATATTATGTGAGCATATAGGGAGATGGAAGCTTTAGCGCTTTGAGAAAGGGTCTAGACGCCGCTGCGGGTTCACCCCAAGGACACAAGGGAGGTAATTCCTACTTGCTTTTTTTACTAACACCAAGTCCTAGTATAAAAAATAAATGAATGAAATAAAAGAATTGGTTAGCAAAAAAAATAAAAATGATTTGTGGATTTAAGGCCACTTAATTTTCTCCTAGTTAAGCTAGGTGTGGTGTGAATTAGAGTGAGAAAAACAAGTAAAAAGGATATGTGGAGGCCACTTACATAAATCCTCCTAGTTTTAAGTTATGTTTGTGTGCAAAAATTTCAAATCAAAACATAAGCAGTTACTCTACTTGTAATGGTTAGTAAATAAAATTGGTTAGTAGTGATGGTGTGTGCAAGGTGAATGGTGCTCATACGTAGTGTTTTAATTGCAAGTATATGGATATGCAACTCATGACCCTTTACTACGGTTCCCCTAATTACACTATGTGATGTTTGTTCATTGCAAGAAAAGAAATGATGTGTGCATTATGGGCCACCTACTTCTTTCCTATTATACTATGTGAGCATATAGGGAGATGGAAGCTTTAGTGCTTTGAGAAAGGGTCCAAATTCCACAACAGGTTCACCACAAGGATGCAAGGTAGCTAGTGCCTACTTTTTTTATTTACTAGCACCAAGTGTTGGTACCGAAAATAAATGAATGAAATAAAATATTTGGTTAACAAAACAAGTAAAAAATATTTGAGGATTTAGGGCCAATTATTTCCCCTTATTAAAGCTAGGTGTTTACATACTGCAATGTTCTGTTAGAGCACTCTGCTTAGGATTAAAAATGTTGTGTCCCTGTGTAACTCATTCATTTAAGCTAGGTCAAAAAACTTGTTGATTGTATTATAGGGTATATTAATCAGCCAACATTTAATTTCAATCCAGGGTCTGTGGACTTCGAGACGCAACATTGGAAATGCCAAAGAGAGCCCCTAGAAACCTACAAATCAAATTCTAGTCTAATTTGCGCATCAACAAATTCCTGCAATCAATGATCACTTTGAATCCCACACTCAAAATAAATATTTAGAAAACATAAACACTAATCCCGCAATTCTCATCAGCAATGGAAAGAAAACCTTCATTTTTAGCAATTGAAAATAAACCATAACTATAGGCAACTAAGAGGCAAACATCATTGAGAATCTAGACTCAAGCTTAACCTTCACACAATGCAAAATAAAAATCCAAGATAAGCCTCCAAATTTTTACTTGGTCCTACTTGCTTTGTATAAACTAAAAAAATGTCATAAAGGTTCTAAATCTGCTCAAACATCATTTGCATAAATCAAAATAATTATATTCAGATCTAGGAGTACTTTGTTCAAACCTATATACAAGCTTTAAACTCACTCTACTAAATATTTGCCAATTGCTACACTTCATGAAAAAAAGAGTCAAGGAAAAGGTTATTCAAAGGAATGCTTCAGGCATACATTTATTTTCATTCACTTAGAGGAGTTATAGATTGATAATTTGATATTTGTACTCCTACAATGGAACAATCTTGAACTCAACTTTTTTTGGTAGAACTAATGATCTTCAAAGATCTAGGACAAAATTAATATTCTATTAACTTTCTTTTATATCTCAGTTTCAATGAAGGAACCTTGTCTATGCTAAACCTAATTTCAAGTCAAAAGCAACATCATTTATGAAGGATTTACATGTTGACACAGTCCATGACAAAATTTTGTTAAAGCAAAGACTACATAAAAACTTACAATTAAAATCCTTTCCAATGTAAATTATTTTCAGATTTTAGAGCAAATAAGAAAAAGCTTCATTGTTACAATTCCTTGAGGCATAAACCCAAACATCAAGATATATGCACAATTTGTTTTCAAATCAAAGTTTCATAAAATAGGATAGTTTATAATAAAATTGTATTACAACTCATGAATTTGTATAAGACTTCCAATGCTCAACAAATTGACAGTTGAATACTTTGTTCCAAAATTATTTATTAAATCCCAAGAATATTTATCAAATTTCAACTTGGAAAACAACAGTTTATTAATGGAATAAACCACTTTGTTCCTTCAACTTTCAAAGTGAAGCCAAAGGTAAAATTGCACATTAAGAATCAGACTCCCTTTGAATTATAAATTTCATAAAATGATATCTAAGCTTATGAGACTAGTGCATATCAAGAAGTGTGAGGCAATGCAATTAAATTTAGCAAGAGTTCACCCTTTACAAATAAGAATAGATCTAAGGTTAATGCTGCATAAATCATTGTAAATTTGTTTCCATTCATTCAAAAAAACCAGAAAATCAAAACATGTTGCCTCTATTTCCATTGACACATAATAACTCACTAGATTTGAAAAGAAGAGTATTATTTATCACACAAACTAAATGATGAAAGCATATCTAGACCTGTACAAGCAAATGAATCAAGAGAAATGGGGAAACAAGCTTGGTTGGTGGGTCCAACTAACCAGCTCGTGCCTCCTAAAAATTATTTAGATCACAAAGTATCAAATATGAAAGAAAACTTAGAATGCAAAACCTGGCATGAATTCATTAAACTGTTATGCGTATATTACATCTTGAGGCAAATGCTTCAGGGTCTAACACCCAAAATAGAGTTGCCTCAAAGTCTATACCAACAATATGAAACTATAAGAACATCATCCCCCCTATAAAAGGCCATATCTAGGATCTTTATAAAAGTTACAATACAAATTTAGGCTCTAACAACTCATTTTTTTCAATTCTGGGAAATTTTGCATTTTTAACAAATTGGCCTCAAAAACCTTGAATCTCTTCCTAACCATGGCGAATTTTAGAAAAAAATTCAAGAGGAGCCTAATTTTCCATGTTTTTAACAAATACCTCTCTTTTAATTTCTAATTCAACTCCATTTCCTCAGAAATCGTAACCCAAGTTAACTATTTAGATACTTTTACAATTCTGGGTCTAAAATGATTTTTTACAAATCGGCCTCAAATACCCCTTTGGATCTCCCAAAATCTAACAAATTTTGGAAAGCCATTTCACATTTAGTCAATTTTGTATACTGGGAACAAAACCCATGTTTTTTAATTTTTATATTTGCTTTCATATGCACAGAAATAGAGGAAAAAGTTGGTAGTTTGAAAATTGTGCGAATTTTGGGGCTAATTTGTCAATTTGCTTCAAGAAACTTACACATGCAACCTGGATGCATTTTTACTAATTTGGAGGTGTTAGAACATCATTTTTAACAAAAGCATCTTCATTTTTCCTTGAAAGTGTGTCAATCTATCAAAGCCCCAAATTGGTGCAAGCATGCTAGTGTAGGAATGTTGGTGTAGGAACAAAATTTGGTGCAATTAATTTTTGATGCATGTGTATCTTTGACCGTGATTTCATATTCCTTCTTGAAAACCTAAAACAACACAAGCATCATCATTAATAGAAATTTTTATACAAATCTTAACGAAATAAAGGAAATAGGTTAAATAATGAACAATTACTTGATCATGCTCCAAGTTTAAGATACTAGCCCAACAATTGTGTAAAATGATAGTAAGAACAATGAAAACCATGAGTAAGCATAGGGTGGAAATTTGAATTAAACATGAAAATTATGGGTCTTGAATTCCCCTCATGTCGTTCATCTTGCATGTCTTCATGCAAGCAAAACCTCTAATAGGGACCAAAGTTAATTAACACTATATGGCTAGGGTTTCTCTATTAGAGTAATTTTGCATTGGGTTAAACTATAGGGATAATTGAGTAAGATCATGTAGGTAAGTGATATATGATGTCGACTCCCTTTGCATCAATAAGATAAGAAAGACCTGCGTCAATAGATTCAGTGATCTCAATACTGACCTTTATTATTTCAAAAGAAAAACTAATGTTAGGGCTACTAAAGGAATGCTCACAATGTTGTTACTACAGGAATAATGTCATCATAAAATAGCTAACCATAAAAATTTCCACAAATCATCTCAAGAGTAGTCCAAATCAATAGGTTGTCACTTTCAATAGCCTCATTCTTATAAATAGAAGTGACATTATTTGAAATCCAACACATTAAAAAGGATGGAAACAGGAAAAATAAATATGACAAAATGATACCTTCCCAGGATGACCATCTTACCATTACCCAATCATATAGTTGAAGCTCCTCTTGGTCAATCAAAGTGAATCACCTGCATTAAGGGTCCCACATCCATGAAAACCTTAATATCTTTGAAATATAGAACCACAAAGCACATTATTGAAAGGATCTTAAAGTTATTCTCAGAGAAATATGATAATGAGTTCAGGAAAAGATAAAAATGACCAAGTAATTCATAGTGTAAAATTAACTTTAAAACCACAAGCATGGCCTTGCTACCAGCAGGCATCTATAGCATCAACATGGATGCCTTTTAACCCAACGAAATGTATGTGTCCCATCTATTAGATATAGATTCAAAGCCATTTAAAAGTATTTACATTGGTTAGAAATTAACTTAAGGTTGTTTCCCTAGCTTGGTAACCCGCTAACGACAGTGCCATTCACAAGAACTAACAAGAATGAACAAGCCGGCTCATGATGAGACCTCTTGTCTTCCAACTTTCAAAAGAAAGCCATTACCCTATCTTGGTGACGAGTAGTGGTAATGTCATTCTTGTTAGATCCCATGATCATGGTAGGTTGGCTCATAATGAGACCTCCTATCCCTCAATTAATCCTTTTATGTTAAAATAAAATCTAATTATGGTTAACCTTAAATAGGTTACTTAAGAGGTGGGGAGGAAAATCTGCTCCTTAAAAGCACAGGATGGCGTGAAAAGTTTTTAATGACTAATCTTTGTTAGTTGGTCCTGCTACCCTAAAGACACATTTTAAAGAAATCATATAAGATAATGACTAAAAGATTCCTCGAGTTAATCATGCTAGGGTTCTCAAGAGAGCTTATTAGGGTTTTAAAGAAGTGGTCTGCCATAGCAGGCTTTTCATCAATACCTTCGAAGAGAAACTTGAAATGGCTTCTTGGATGATAGTCTATTAGAATGAATAGGCTAGTAGTAGGTGTTTAAGGCTATGAATGGAAAGTATAACAATAACAATCCCCCTAACTGACCCAATGAATAATCTCTTGCAATAATCAAAGTCACTTTATAAATATGAGGCATTAAGAGTGAATTTCTTCTGACAATTCTTACCACAAGAGTGCATAATGACAGTGATTTCAATAGTTGTGCCTTAGGGAATTGCAATTTCAAGAGTGTTGTTGTAACAATTTCATTTCAAATGACATTTTTATTTATTTTTCTTATACTACCCTATCCTACTTTAGAGAGGGGATGACTCCTTCAAGTGTAAGAGTACTTCCAATGTAGCCATGTGTGTAACCAAATGCTAAATACACCCACACTCAGTTTTAAAGAATAAACTTCAACATATACTAGAGTATAAGAAACCAATTGCTTTATCTCATATGGTTTCAAGAGTTTTCGAATAATGAGGGAATAAGGTATGCTAATGACTTCTTGAAACCATTTTGCAACGGGGTCCACATATTCACGATTCTCCAACTCATGCAAGTCTTCCTCTGTTTGATAATCACTCCCTAGGAGGCATAAGGGATTTGGTGAAAGATAAAAGAAAAACCCCTCAAGTTCTGGCTCAAATATTTTCTTTTCAATTTGATAATAATGGTTAAGGAAAATTCTAGGGTTTTGAGCTTCAATAATAGTTTCAGAACATGTTCCAATCAAGGATTGCTCATTTACTGGTCTTTAAATTAGATCTTCCTAGGGTGAATATTCTGTAGTGATAGGAGATGTTTCCAAACTCACCCCTTCTGCCAACCTCGAAGATATATCATTACACTCAGTATGGGAGTTAGCGGGAAGAATAGGTGTTTTAAATTGTTGTGCAACCTGCTGGCTTGGATTAGGGTTAGGGTTAAAGTAAGGTTGCATAGGTAACTAGGACCATGAAGGAGGATAACTTGATGGTGCATTAAGTGGAAATTGTGGTTGTTGTTGTTGTTCAAGTAATTGATTTTCAATGAAATATTGCCCTAGGGAAGAGGCTCCAAACCATTCTTGAGGCCATGGGGATATCTAACTCGAAGAAGAGGGTCAAGGAGAGGGCCATTATGGCCATGAAGTAGGGTATTCAATTGGAGGAGGATTAAAAGTTTGCAATGCAACTATAGGATTATAAATCTATTGAGGAACCTGCTCATGATAACAAACATTATTCCAAATATTAAATAATTATGGGGTTTGACTTATACCTAGCAATTGATTCAATTCCTTACTTGATTTCCTGAATGTTTCTAGTAATCTTGGTTGTCATGGGCAATGTTCTGTTGAGTGACCCTCCTCACAAATTTTGCAAACTTTCAGGCTACTAAGTGGACACTTTCCAAGGAAGTGTTTCTTCCTACAGTTGGCACAATAGATTATAAGTGGTTCTTCATCCTTCTTTTGTTCTTCTTGCAAATCATCCAATGTTGAAATCAAAGATTTGATAATATTATATTTATGTTCAAGCAAAAAATTTTTTCACTTATGAGTTCATCATTGGATTATTTGTATATCTCTGCAACAACATCAAAACTCTTCATTATAATATTCATTAAAATACCATTTTCTTGTTCTCAACAAGCCAACTGGTATATTTTGTCATCACATGGATGAATAGATAAGGGGGGAGGGTTCTTACAACACCCAAGAAATCAAAAAAGAACATTTAAAAATGTGCAAGAAAGAAACAAAAACTTGCAAGAAAAATAAGGTGAGAAAACAAACTAAATGCAACGGGTCAAGAAGGTCAATCCCCTAAGTGCCTCCCCGACAACGGTGCCAAAATGTTGGTTGCAATATAGGGTATATTAATGGGCCAACATTTAATTTCAATCTGGGGTCTCTGGAATTCGAAGCGCAACACTGGAAATGCCAAAGAGAGCCCCTAACAACCTGCAAATCATATTCTAGTCTAATTTGCACATCAGTAAATTCCTGCAATCAATTATCACTTTGAATCCCGCACTCAAAAGAAATTTTTAGAAAACATAAACACTAATCCTACAATTCTCATCAATAACTGAAAGCAAACCTTCATTTTTAGCAACTAAACAAAAACCATAACTATTGGAAACTAAGAGGAAAACCCTCATCATTGGGAATCTAGACTCAAGCTCAACCTTCACACAATGAAAAATACAAATCCAAGATAAGCACCCAAATATGTACTTGGTCCTACTTTCTTTGTATAAACTAAAAAAATGTAATAAAGGTTCTAAATCTGCTCAAACATCATATGGCACATAAATCACAATAATTCTATTTATATCTAGGAGTACTTTGTTCAAACCTACATACAACCTTGAAACTCACTCTACTAAATAGTTGCCACACTTCATGAGAAAAAGAGAAGGAAAAGGCTATTCAAAAGAATCCTTCAGGCATAAATTTATTTTCATTCACTTAGAGGAGTTATAGATTGATAATTTGATATTTGTACTCCTTTCATGGAACAATCTTGAACACAATTTTTTTTGTTAAAACTAATGTTCTTTAAAGATCTAGGAAAAACTTAATATTCTATTAATTGTCTTTTATATCTCAGATTCGAAGGAAGCTTGTCTATGCAAAACCTAATTGCAAGTCAAAAGAAACATCATTTATGAGGGATTCACATGTTGACACAATCCATGACAGGATTTTGTTAAATCAAAGACTGCATAAAAACTTACAATTAAAATCCTTTTCAATGCAAATGCTTTTCAGATTTTAGAGGTGATAAGAAAAAGCTTCATTATAACAATTCCTTGAAGCATAGACCCAAACATTGAGATATATGCACAAATTGTTTTCAAATCAAAGTTTCATAAAATAGGGCAATTTATAATAAAACCATATTACAACTCATGAATTTGTATAAGACTTCTAACACTTAACAAATTGATAGTTGAATACTCTGTTCCAAAATTCTTTATCAATTCCATGGGATATGTATCGAATTTCAACTTGGAAAACATCAATTTATTAATGGAATAAACCACTTTGTTCCTTCAACTTTCAAAGTGAATCCAAAGGTAAAATTTCACATTAAGAATCAATCTCCCTTTGAATTATAAATTGCATAAAATGATATCTAATCTTGTGAGACTAGTGCATATCATGAAGTGTGAGGCAATGCAATTCAATTCAACAAAAGTTTAGCCTTTACAAATAAGAATAGATCTAAAGGTTATGCTACATAAATCATTGTAAATTTGTTTCCATTCATTCAAAAAAACTAGAAAAGTAAAATATGTAGCCTCTATTGCCATTGACACATAATAAATCATTAGATTTGAAAGGGAGAGTATCAATTATCACACAAACCAAATGATGAAAGCATATCTAGACCTGTACAAGCAAATAAATCAACAGAAAGGGGGCAACGAGACTGGTTGGTGGGCCCAACCAACCAGCTCGTGCCTACTAAAAAATATTCAAAGCACAAAGTATAAATATGAAAGAAAACTTGGAATGCATAACCTGGCATGAATTCATTAAAATCATATGCAATCTTTTACATCTTGAGCCAAATGCTTCAGGGTCCAACACCTGAAATAGAGTTGCCTCAAAGTCTATACCAACAATATGAAACTAGAGTAACATCATCCCACCTATCATAGGCCATAGCTAGGCTTTTTATAAAAGTTACAATAGAAATTTAGGCTCTAAAAACTCATTTTTTCAATTCTGGAAAATTCTGCGTTTTTAACAAATTGGCCTCAAAGAACTATGTACATATTCCTAACCGTGGATAATTTTAGAAAATTGTTCACGGGGAGCCCAATTTTCCATTTTTTCAACAAATACCTCTCTTCTAATTTTATAATTCAACTCCATTGCCTCGTAAATCATGCCCCAAGTTGACTATTTAGATACTTTTACAATTTTGGGTTTAACATGATTTTTTACAAATCGACCTCAAAGACCCCTTCAAATCTCCCAAACTATGAAGAATATTCTAAAACCATTTTCAAATTTGACAATTTGCTATACTGGGAACAAAACTCGTGTTTTAGAATTTCGATATTCACTTTCGTTGGCATGGAAATAGAGGACAAAGTCGGAAGTTTGAAAATTGTGCGAATTTTAGGGCTGATTTGTCAATTTGCTTCTAGAAGCTCACACGTGCGACCTGGGTGCATTTTGACTGATGTAGAGGTGTTAGAACATCATTTTTAACAAAAACATCTTCATTTTTCCTTGAAAGTGTGCCAATCTATCAAAGCCCCAAATTGGTGCAGGCATGCTACTGTAGGAATGTTGGTGCAGGAACAGAACTTGGTGCAATTAATTATTGATTAATGTATATCTTTGACCGTTATTTCATACGCCTTCTTGAAAAGCTAAAAATAACACAAGCACCGTCATTAATAACCATTTTGATGCAAATCTTATCAAAATAAAGGAAATGGGTTAAATAATGAACAATTACTTGATCATGCTCCAAGTTTAAGATACTAGCCCAACAATTGTGTAAAATTATAGTAATAACAATGAAAAACCATGAGTAATCATGGGGTGAAAATGTGAATTAAACACGACAATTCTAAGGCCTCACACTACTACATTATTAGACCCCTAGATGTGACCCCAACATTCAATCAATTTCAATAGTAAACCGACACAACCTCATTTCAAAAATCTTGTTCTACTTTCAATTTTCTTGTATAATATTTTTCAGTTTCCTATACAAAGGTTTCACCATTGCAAAGTAAGAGTATATTAGATCAATGTTTTCTTTAAAAAATATACATTAGAAGGTGCTTTGAGATGCATATATTAATCTAAATAAATAAAATATTAAAATCAACAGAAACCAGGATATAGTGTGTGAATTGGAATGAAAAAAACAAGTAAAAATTATATGTGGATTAGGGCCACTTACTTAAATCCTCGTAGTTTTAAGCTATATTTGTGTGCACAATTTCAAAGTAAAACATAAGCAATTACTCTACTTGTAATGTTTAGTAAAGAAAATTGGTTAGTAGTGATGGCGTGTGCAAGGTGAATAGTGCACATACAAAGTGTTTGCATCGCAAGTACGTGGATGTGCGGTTCATGATCCTTTAATACAGTTACCCTAATTACACTATGTGATGTTTTTTCCTTGCAAGAAAAAAAATGAGGTGTAGATGATGGGCCACTTACTTCTTTCCTAATTATACTATGTGAGCATATAGGGAGATGGAAGCTTTAGTGCTTTGAGAAAGGGTCCAAATATCACCACATGTTTGCCACAAGGATGCAAGGAAGGCATTGCCTACTTTCTTTCTTTACTAATACTGTGTTGGTCCCAAAAATAAATCAATTAAATAAAAGCTTTGGTTAGGAAAACAAGTAAAAAAGATTTGTGGGTTAAGGGCCACTTTCTTTCCTCTTATTTAAGTTAGGTGTGCTATGAATTAGAATGAGCAAAACAAGTAAAAACTAAATGTGGATTAGGGCCACTTACTTAAATCCTCCTAGTTTTAAGCTATGTTTGTGTGCAAAATTTCAAAGTAAAATATAAGCTATTACTCTACTTGTAATGGTTAGTAAAGAAAATTGGTTAGTAGTGATGGTGTGTGCAAGGTGAATAGTGCATATACAAAGTGTTTGAATTGCAATTGTGTGGATATGCGGTTCACGATCCTTTAATATGATTCCCTTAATTACACTATGTGTTGTTTGTTCCTTGCAAGAAAATAAAAGATGTGTGGATAATGAGTCACTTACTTTTCCAAATTATTTTATATGTGAGCATATAGGGATATGGAAAATTAGTGCTTTGGGAAACATTATATTTCCATTACCAACTAAATTGAATTACATGACTTGATTTAATTAAATAGCTAAAATTTGTTGCTTATGCATAAATCATTATTTAAGTTCAAGGGATTCCACAATTTAGAACATCCAATAGAGGCACCCCATGTAACGGACAATAAATTTGCAAACTAGTTGAAGGTATGCAGTTTGTAAAATATTTGCACTTAAATTTATATTTTACGTTTTACATATGATCCTATGTTAACAATGAAAAATTAATTCATATATATATGTGTGTGTGTGTGAGAGATAAAAATTAAATTTATCTTTTATGTTAAATCATGACTATGTTGAAAAAAAATGATATATATATATATATATATATATATATATATATATATATATATATAAATTTTAATGATATATTATATAATTGAAGTGTTTAAAAATTGTCATTTGAAATATGTAGTATATATTTATAATGTGTGGTTATATATTTCTATAAAAGGTTAATAAAATACAATATTGATTAATTTTATTTTTATTTTTATAAATTTTCCAATATCATAATTCAAAATTGTTAATATATTTTAATCTTCTTTATATAAAATTATTGTATTTAATTAATTATTTCAAGAAAATGTATCATACTGCTAAAAAAAATGGAATTGCTTTATTCATTTAATAATGTAAAAAAATTAAAAATGAAATTTATAAAAATATATTTTTTAATATATCTAACTCCATCTCTCCATTTACCAAGTGAAGCAATTGACATTTTTCAAAATTAGTTCTTCCTAGTAACACATTTTCATTTTCTCAAGAGACTATGTAATTCCTAAATTCAAAGTGATCTCTACAACAAGGATGGTATTATATTTTCATTCATATATCTCATTCACCAAACATGTGAATTAAAATCCAATGCCAACTAAAAGGCACTGTGAGAAGAGAAGGCAAGAGAAAAGTTATTTAGAAAGAATAGATGTTAAGAATAAAATTAGAAAAATTGGAGTAAATTGTCAATATACCTATTTCCAAATTAATATAGCCCCACAAGCAATAATCTCTCTTCACTCTCCCCCCAACGCATGTTTAAGAAATCACCAAAATTTTACTAGTGACTCTAGGTTTGAAACATTGATTGGTTTCACAAGTCACATTTACCAAGTGAAACATTTGACCTTTTTCAAAATTAGTTCTTCTTAGAAATAATTTTCCATTTCTTCAAAAGATTGTATAAATCCCAAACTAAAAGTGATCCAAACTATAACAAGGATGGTATTATATTTTTGTTCATATATCTCATTTACTAGGCATTTCAATTTTTAAAATCCAATGTCAAGTAAAAGGGATTGTGAGAAGAGAATGAAATATATTTAAGTGATTAAAAAATGATAGGTGTTAGGAATAAAATTACTGAGATTTGGAGAGTTTACTAAGGAAACCAAAGAGAGTGGCTAAAAAATGAGGAGAGGATGAAGATCTAGCAAATTTGATGAAGATTCAGAGATTGTATAATAATTTGCAAGGTTGTTGAACTAAAGAGTAATAGAAATTAAGTTTAAATTCTTATATAGGAAGTCTAAATACATATTTCAGAGGGAATTGTTACTAACTTAATGATATGGCGAATCTTTTGAATTTGAGAGAATGGGAGACTCCTGAAAAATCAAGCTAGTGATTACCAAATTGAAGGGTCAAGTTTATTTCATGAGAGAACAAAATCTATATCTATAAATTTATACAAATTTAATCAAGTATAAGGACTAAAAAACCATACAATACGTAAATACACACTCCATGATACAAGAAGGAACATTTTCAACTAGTTTTTAAGTATGTTAATATTTGAAAGGCTACTATACAAGATTAAATTAGTTGGAAAAGTTTGTCTTCACTAGAAGCACCATATCATTTAGCGTTTTAAAATGTGTAACTAAAATTACCATAAAACAATAGTAGGAAGAACTTATCATAACTACAGATAATTTCACAATTCCAAACAAAAAGTGGAAGAAATGTGGGATGAGAAGTATGAGAAGACCAATGAAATTGTTGATAAGGAAACAAAAAAATCAAGAGATAGAAGTTTTAGTGGATCTAGAGAACAAAGAAGATGCTTCAAGGTCTTATCAACAATGGATGTACATTGTTATCATTTATGGTGAAGGGAACAAATGATTTGAGTGTTTTTTGGGAAAATGTACATGGAAATTTTAGCACAACAATCAAGTAGGGCACAGGGAGGGGTAAGAGGATTTTAAAAACTATATGTTTCTACATGGAACATTTTTTATGCACATGCAAAGATGGATATCCAATGCCTTTTATGTTTTCAATTATTTTCATCAAATCTTGACAAAGTTTAAAATAAGGTTCCTCCTTTTTACTTTTGAACCACAGTTTCCAATATATTTTGCGATTACATGTTGAGAAACAACTTGATGAATTTAATTGGCATTAGATTGCCATGGTCTAAAAAGATTCACATTATAAACATTTCTAGCATATCATCAATACATGCATGCTAATTTATTTCTTTTGTATTTATTATTTATGAATTTAATATTTATTAATCACATGAGACTTCCATGGAGCATTATAGTGATATGAAATAGTGCACTCCTTTTTGTACAAGCACAAATCTAGACTACATTTTGTACATCTTTAAAAAACTTGTTCTCTTTGAAAAATTCTCATAACCTTCATGTGAGAATTGAAAGAAGAAACTTGTGAGGTTTTCAAAGGTAGGGATAATCATTTAGGATTCAAGGAACCATGAAATGTTATATATGATGATGGATGTCACGAAAATTTAATTTTGGTTTATGTTTAGCAAAGAATGTCTTCTCAACATGCACATTGGAAGGAGGGATAGTCTTGCTCCTTCTAGATCTTGACACATTTTCTCTCTTTTTAACTCCTGCAAAGATATCAAGCATCAATCAAACTAATGCTTATAGGTTTTGGAGCACCTATGTGACAACCATTTTTGCTAATCCCTCTTGTAAATAAATTTCCATGAATTTTAATTCATGTAAATAATATATGGAAATGTAACGGTTTTCTTTGGCTAAATCATATCCTTAGTTTTTTTGGGTTTTCCCAAACCATAACAATTCGAAGGTGGTTCATAATTTGCATGAATTCAAGTGGTTTCAAAAAATTCCAATAAACCATGGTTTCAAGTGATTTTCAATCATTTGCATGGTTTTAAGTGATTTTCTTTAGTTGTTCTTACATCTCAATTTTTAACCACATGGTATTTCTTTTAATGCTTATTTTATCATAGCTCTATTTTTTCATTCTCCATTTGTTTCTTGTTTTCAACCATATTTCCTAAAGCATACAATATAGAGCAAGTAATATGAGAAGTGAGACAACTAGAATTACTTGTATTTGCATGATCTTCTTGTTCTCTCAATGTGTTTCATCTTTTTCTCGTACTTTCTCTAGCTTTTTCTCGCATTTCTTTTGTGTTTGGCAATTTCTTTCCTTTTCAAGATCCAAATCTCTAATTTCCCATGTTTGATGTGAATTCCGTGTAATTTTCACGTTCTGGTATTTATCTCTGAATGAATGTTTGTTGTTATTTTTTCATGCCTTCAAATTTAGACTATTTTGTTTTTTTGTGATGCCAGCAAAAGTTCAATCAAGCTTCTAGTCTGTACCATTTAACAACAATGCCATTAATAAAAGTTGGTGTGTGATTGGTGTGGATTTAGTTTTTAAATGGCTCGATCGAGCTATAAGGTCAATATAGTCGTTGGTTGACCACATTCACAACTATCTAGTCGTTGGTTAACCACATTCACGACTAGATCGAGGATTTCTTTAATGCTCGATCGAGCTATTAAGGTCCTAAAAATCAAAGTTTTAGCACCCCTTCTGCAGATTTCTCTGCAACTCCATTTTGCACCCTAGCAAATTTAGCTCAAACATTATCCTTAAGCGACGTAATTGATCATGTTGGATTTGTGAAAGAATCCTCTAGCCAATGGCATATGATTTTGACACTTTTGATTTCATATGATATTTTTCATCTAATTTATTTTAGACATAATGCTCGAATTTTTTTTGGACAGTTTCAAAGGGGTCGAATAAAAATAAATAACATAAAATATACACAAAGAAAACATTACAAAAAATACCACTATCTCAATTACAAGTCCTCTTCAAAAGGGTACTTTTGGTTTTTCAATTTATTTAAACAATTGAAAAAATCTTAGGTGAACACGTGTTTTTAAGGTTTTTCAATTTATTTAAACAATTGAAAAAATCTTACGTGAACATGTGTTTTTAAAATGCAATTGAAATATTAATTCACCAACTTCGAAAAATAATAAGCATAAAAAAATGAATTTTTAATGTGAAAAACTTAGTTCTCTCCGTGTATATCATGCTCCTATATATATTTTTGAAAAATTACACATTTTAGTCTAAGTTATGCTACATGAACACACGCATACCTCTCAAGATGTGCAAAAAATTGCAAGGAAAAGCATTGCATTTAATGGAAAATTCACTGATTATACGACACTAAATTTTTTTGCAAAAAAATATCATTAGGACAACAACATAATTGCCCACTAATTGTCTTTTTACTCTGAATCAAAATTCACAATGCTTATATGAATTTTAAGGGCTTCAATTCGATAAAAGAGAAAACATTTGAAATTTCGTCGCCACATTTGGCCTAAAAGTGAACCCATCTTCACACACACACACACATAGATATACCTTCACCCACATCCTCATAATCATGAGAGCGGAGGTCAGGGAAAGTAATAGGGAAGAAAAAAACAAAAACAAAAGCAAAAGACATTTTTTCTTTTGTTTTCTCTATTATTTCCGATTCCTGCACCATCATGATCATGAAGATAGAGATGTAGGGAAGTGATCAAGGAAAGAAAAGAAAAAAAAAAAAATTGTTTTTTTTTTTAAATGTTTTTTCTATTATTGATCATGAGGGTGGAGGTGTGAGGAAGTAATAGGGGAAAATAAAGGAAAAGAAAAATAAATGTATTTTTTTATGTTTTTTCTATTATTTCCCACTACCCCCACCCTCATAATCATGTGGGTGGATAAGGGTGAGGATGATCATGAGGGTGATGATGTGGTTGGAGATAAATAATAGAGAAAACATAAAAGAATGTTAAGGGAGATATTGATGGTAGGGGTGTGTTATAGATCCATTTGGGCACATCAATCCCATCATCGAGATCAGTGTTTTAGGGCTCGTCAAACCCTAATTTCAGTGGCTACATGCCCTAAACAAGTCACCCCTTTGAATTCCTCCTTCCCAGACAGTTTCATGACTTGAAGACATCCAGAAATAGCCTCTATAGGGACCATCGTAGGTAGGCCCATGTAAGGGTGCGTTGCAGAGCAGTTAAGTCCATGCCAGGGTGCTCTACAAAGCACTTAGGCTTCCTTTCACCTGCGCTGGGTGAGATTGAGCGAAATTCACATAGGGTTTGGGGAATATTCTTATCTTTTGGAGTCATCTAGAAGGTTCCCTCACTTATCAACTCCTATGAGCTTGAAAATGGATGAGGAATGAGTTAAGATGCATCCTACCCTCTCATCCCTTTCTCCATGGAACTAATTCTAAGTATGGAAGGCCATTCATTGCCACCATTTATGACAAAACCTCCTTCATCTTCCTATAAATTGACCACTCATCTAAGTGATCAGGGGCTGGATTATGTTGAATTGTAAGGAGATAATGTTGCTATGAGATTTGGCTTTGAAGCAAGTATTGAAATGCTACAAGTTTGTCATCTTTTGATGTGATGTGGATGGGATCCAAGCTGAAGGAATGGCTTTGAATCAAACACCAATGGTTGTAATTCCTTCTTCTTTCTAATAAAGTGTTTGAACCTTTCTCCCATATGTTTGTATTGTTTCATAATGCTTATATGTGTGAATTGTATCTGATTCCTTTCACTTATATTCAATAGATCGTGTACGTTGATCGATTCTTTGTTTTCTGTTGTGTTTACAGGTACTTCTCAAGTGTATTAAGTACGGGAATGAGCGACAAGATCAAGACAAGGGAGACGAGAGGAAAGAGGAACTACAAGTATGTCTTCTCATCTTCTCATCTTCTCATCTTATCTATTGCTTATAGGAAAAGTCTAAAACACTTTAAACTGTTGTTCTAGATACAACTACTTATCTAGGGAATTAGTATTTATCCGTAGATACCAAATTCTCCAAAAAAAATTGGCAACCATACTGGGGAAGATCCTCTTTCCTAGTAGCTTATCCACCTCCTAGGACATCCTTGCAGACCTTATTTGTGTTGATAGATTGTAATTCAGCTCCTTGCATTGAAAAATTGGTCAAAACTGTGTCAAATTGCCTCTTGAAATGGCTTATTTTCATCAACGCAGGCTTGGTCACGGGACAGTGCTCTGCAGCGTAGTTAGGCCCTCTTTGACCTGTGCTGATCCACCTTAGGGAAAATTTTCAACTTTGGAATGTGTTTTTGCCAACTTTTCTCTGCTTGTTTGCTTGTTGATTAATCAATGAATGTCATGTCTCATAAAACAAGTTGTTATCTCCTTTGCCAGCCCTACTTTGACTTGGTTGATTAATGTTTCTTAAATGTTTTCTTTGTCATTATTGATCCATAGTCAAAGTTAGATTATATTTTATTAATCTTTGTTCGAAAGAAAGTGTGTCATGCTTTTGATGTGATGTGGATGGGATCCAAGCTGAAGGAATGGCTTTGAATTAGACACCAATGGTTGTAATTCCTTCTTCTATCTAATAAAGTGTTTGAACCTTTCTCCCATATGTTTGTATTGTTTCATAATGCTTATATATGTGAATTGTATCCGATTCCTTTCACTTATATTCAATAGATCATGTGCTTTGATCAATTCTTTGTTTTATGTTGTGTTTACAGGTACTTCTCAAGTGTATTAGGTATAGGAAGAAGTGACAGGATCGATACAAGGGAGACGAGAAGAAAGCGGAACTACAAGTAGGTATTCTCATCTTCTCATCTTATCTATTGCTTATAGGAAAAGTCTAAATAATCCCGCCCCTAATCACTTAGATGAGTAGAGGTAAAGTCTTCTTTTCCTTCGAAACAAAATTGTCGTAAAAGTCTTCATTCTTATTAAAGATTGATTGATTGTATGTGCATATTTCCCTTTGTTCATATTCACATTAAGGAAATCGAAAAGAAATACATGCATGTTGCATTGAAAAATTTTGTGTGTGCTCATAGGAATAGTGCAGGGAAATTGTATTAGATTATGCTCTTTGCTCTTTGATCAAAAGAAATTTGATTGCTCTATCCCTAGTAGCTAAGGTCTTCATTGTTAAATTGAATGAAAATAATGCTTATTATATTAGTTTCATTTTAGGAATTGCAAACATACACCACGTGATGAACCTTGAAAGGCAAATTCTAAAGAAGATCAACTTAAAATTTATCTGAATTTACCTAATGGAGCATTATCACCTAATGAAAAACATTTAGTGGTTCTAGGCTAGAGACGTGTTCCGGCGTCGTAAAACAAATCAGTTGTCACTAACTTGTCTGCAATACATCCCGAGTGTGATAACTCATTCCACGTACGTGAATATATGATAGCTCATCCACATACCTTCGGGTATATAGGGCGGTGTTACAGTATGTAAAGTATATGGGAATGCTCTCATTATGCGGTTTTGCATTAGTAAGCACTTATACAGATTGGGCCTCCACGTACTTTCGGCTATATATGGGAGGACAAAATTAGGTTGTTGTCCATCCTTAGGTAATTGAGTCGGTCGCCTTGTACACTGTGATACACCGAACACAGCATTCGGGGAGATTACATGCCCGTACTTCTCGGTTCGCTGGGAGGTATTCTACAGTTCACAATTGCTTGGTAAACCTTTTGCCTAGATTATCCCTTTTTCGTTTTGTTATGTTACTTTAATTAAAATAAAATTAATTGACCGCGGATAACATCCTCCACGCTCACTCCTTAGTTGATCTTACGTTGAAACATATGGCAACAAATCTAGAGTCCACCGATCAAGGAATTCCTTTTGATGCGAATCCTAGTCCTTTTCCTCCTTTCAAAAATATTGGTGCTCCTTATATGGCTACATTGTCCCTTCCGGGATTTACCATTGGCTTGCCAGTATGGTTGTTTTCAACCTCCTTGGTTCAAAATGTCGTGATTTCTTTGCAATTGATTACTCCTCCAACTAGACAAAATCAAACTCCAGTTGATCCTAAAGTTGACCCTTTTCCTTCTTCCTCGGTTGTTTCTTCCTCCCCTTCTTCCTCTTCGCCTGGTGAAAGTATTGCTACTAGTAACTAGGTGGCTAAGAAGAAGAAGAAAGGGAATAATAAGAAGAAGAAGAAGAAAATTTAGCAGAGGGGCAACCAAGCAACCATTGCTTTGAATGCAGCATCTAATGAGAAACCATCTGTCAAGACTCACAAAGTTCAATATCCATGCAAACTTTGTACGGGAGACCATCTTCTTCGAAATTGTTCTGGTATTCCTCAGATCTTAGAAGAATGGTCTTCCCATTCACATCATCCTGTGTCATCAACTTCTAGAGATCATGTTGGTGACACACCATCAACTAGTGGTAGTAAAGTTCATGGAAAGAAGGGTAAAGTTAAGTTTCCCTATAGGTTATGTGAAGGGAATCACCCCATTCACCTTTTTCTATATCTGGATGAAGCCAAAAATGTGTTGGATAACCATCCTACTTCACCGCAACGACTTCCATCTGGTTACAGGAGACTCTCCCTTAATCCTTCACTAGTTGATGAATTGAATGACTCAAATCAGCCATTAGTCAAACCCACTCTCTCTGAAAGTGAATCTATACCCGACCCAAATCAACAGGTCAAGGTAACAATTGACCCGATTTCACCTTCAGTTAATCGTACCTTTCCCAAAGAGAGTGAATATGATACCACTCAGGTTCTTTTTGTTTCTTCAGATTCTAATGAGCTTGGAGACAACCCTCATGTTCCATCAAGACAGGAGGAAAATCCTCCCGTTCTCATAACACAAGGGGATAATACTCCCATTTCTACGGTACCCCCTCCAAGTAGTCTAGTCACTTCCTTTGATTGGAATCGACTGGTAGGATGTTGTCTTCCTTCTTATGTGCCTTTCCAGATCATAGTACACATTTGTAATATGATTGTACCCTGCAATATTATATATTAAGGTGCATCAATGAGTATCATTTCCTCAACAGATTGGAAAGTGCTCGGTTCACCGCCACTTTTGTCTGTTACCCAGAATCTGTTGGCTTTTAACAGAGGAACTAGTCAACCATTAGGGATCCTTCCTTAGTTACCTATTACTTTGGGAGGAAAAATAATTTATCTGAATGTGATGGTAGTCCCAGGCCCTTTAGATTACAATTTACTTCTTGGGCACGACTATGTTTATGGCATGGGAGCTATTGTTTCAACACTCTTTCGAGTGATCTATTTCCCGAATGAAGGTAGAATTGTCACCGCTGACCATCTTTCATTTCCTAATCCAAATATGGCTTCCAGTCAACCATCTTCCCTAAATGGTCCTTTTGTACCAATGGTAACATCCCCGCCACAGGTTAATTATGTGGCAACCGATTCCATACCTACATCAATTGACGATCAATTCAGTGATGTTGTGCATTATGTACTATGGGCATTGGAACCAGATCTCTCCTTCATGACCTCTTATGAGTTGTGATCAAAGGATATGAGGATAGTTCTTTTACTGTGTCAACCTCGTTAAAAAATGAAACATGCCAATGAGGATAGTTCCTTGTCTTGTGTCAACCTCGTTAAAAAATGAAACCAAGGATATGAGGATAGTTCTTTTACTATGTCAATCTCGTTAAAAAATGAAACAGGCCAATGAGGATAGTTCCTTGTCTTGTGTCAACCTCGTTAAAAAATGAAACCAAGGATATGGGGATAGTTCCTTGTCTTGTGTCAATCTCATTAAAAAATGAAACAAGGTCCCCTGGAGAAAAGTTCCAAGTCGATTCTTTGATTAGATCTTGTAAAATCCCAGTCGAGTCTTTCACTTGATCTTGTAAAAGAACCTTCATTCCATCCACTTGATAGCCACGAGTAGTCTATTTAGGTGAATGTAATGAAGCTTGGGGGGCATGCACCTAGTGGTAAAGTTAAGTTTCCCTATAGGTTATGTGAAGGGAATCACCCCATTCACCCTTGTCCCTATCTGGTCCAAGCCAAAAAGGTGTTGGATAACCGTCCTGCTTCACTGCAGCGACTTCCATCTGGTTACAAGAGACTCTCCCTTTCATCATGCTGGGGGCATGTAAACCAATCTCAAGCATAGTTCTTCATTTCAAGCTTGTGTAAACATGAAACTAAATCCAAGCATAGTTCTTCGTCTTAAGCTTGTGTAAAAATGAAACTGAATCCAAGTATAGTTTTTCGTTTCAAGCTTGTGTAAACATGAAACTGAACCCAAGCATAGTTCCCTATGGTTCAAGCTTGTGTAAAAATGAACCCATTTACATTTTAACCCTTGTGATTTCCATTCTATCAGCCTCTTTCGTCAGATGAGCCTTGGTTGTTTTCATCCATCGCCACCATCCCTTTGGCCGATCATACACTTTCACTTGGTTGTTTTACCTTTTTTGAGGAACAGATGCAATGAGTTGCCTTATTAGCCAGCCTCTTCACATAAATCAACATGTTTTGAGAAGTTCCAACATCACCGGCACCAGTTTCTATCCTAGACACCACTCGTTCCTCAAAGTGGAGTCCTCTTTAAGCTCTTTTCAGACGCTCTAAACATGAAAAGATTGTCGAGCGCTTGTCCTTTCCAGCTCGTTAGCGGATTGGAAACAATATCTCTCTTGTATTATTTTATGCTTTTTCGGGCTTGATAGATTAATTTACGAAAAATAACTTGTGGAGTTTTATTTTTGTCCCTTTTCAAACTCTCTAAACATGAAAAGGACCGAGTTATGTTTGTCGTTAAACTCATTAAAACATCAAAATAGCGACAAACTTGTCCATCTAGACAAGACCTAGACTTGTTAAAACATCAAATAGCGATGGATTCGCCCGAAGGGTGAAATTATACAACAAGCATATGTTATCCTCCTCAAGCTTGATAAAAATAAATAGGTACTGGTCAGCAATGACTGGGGAAAATGGGAAAAAGGGGAAAGCCACTTTATGGTAGCAGGTCGCTCTTGAACATGACACTTTCACTCCATCGTCGTGACTATCTGGGTTGGGTTATTAGCTTGACGGTTATCACATCATTGGTCTATCATACCATCCAACACTTTGTTTTGGGTCAATGCTACCAATTCATTTCAGTGTCGCCGACATGTTTAAGAGAAGTCATCCAGTCAAAATTCATCCTTTGCAATACCATAAACCTTCATTTTCATGACCGCCATTCCTGAACCTTATGTCATCAGTCAATTTCATCTCCAAAATCACTACACTTGTTTCGTGTCATTGATATGGGATACATCAAGGCCCTCCTGCGATGAGTCGCTTCTTGTCGACATCAGCACATTATCCAAGAAGTTGACTTAGAAACACCCTTCTAGTACCTTGAGGCTTGCATGCATCAATGGCAGGCTTCTCGCTTTCGGCGATAGGTTAGCATCAATGGCCTTCGACTGAAAGACTTTGTATGGTGTTCGATATCAAATCATCTATTCACACCATGCAAAATGTACTACAGTACCTTGAGGATCATTATCATTATCGATGATTTCTCTCGCATTTGTTAACAGCTTACATCATTGGCTGATAATCAGATGGTGTCTTCCCATGTTCGACTTCAGATCACATATTCACATGGTTAGACTCGTACTTGAGTAAATTATTGAACGAGATAGAAGACCTCCGATCTAGTTTCATCCATCCGGGTTGCGATTTCAAGAGTACTAAATCATATATACAATGGCTTTACATTGATAGTCATTCCAATCATGGGTCTATATCTGTAGACGAATATTTATGTACATGTAATGAAAGTTTTTAAGTTGAACATGGGTATGCCTTCCCTCAGCGATTCATGTAAAATCAAATATCATGATATATGTATTGTAATTGATGCAGGTCACCTTCCACTTCGATACCTCCTCGTCACATCGTAAAGCATTTCATTCGACATTGGCATTTTTCCAACTTCATGCTTTAGGGGGTAGCTATTACAGATCCATTTGGGCACATCAATCCCATCATCCAGATCAGTGTTTTAGGGCTCATCAAACCCTAATTTCAGTTGTTACATGCCCTAAACAAGTCACCCCTTTGAATGCCTCATTCCCAGACAGTTTCATGACTTGAAGACATCTAGAAATAGCCTCTAGAGGGACTAGCACAGGTCGGCCCATGTAAGGGTGTGCTGCAGAGCAACTAAGTCCATGCCAGGGTGCTCTACATAGCACTTAGGCTTCCTTTCACCTAAATTAGGCGAGATTGAGCGAAATTCACATAGGGCTTGGGGAATATTCTTATCTTTTGGATTCATCTAGAAGGTTCCCTCACTTATCAACTCCTATGAGCTCGAAAATGGATGAGGAATGAGTTAAGATGCATCCTATCCTCTCATCCCTTTCTCCATGGAACTAATTCTAAGTATGGAAGTCCATTCAATGCCACCATTTATGACAAAACCTCCTCCATCTTCCTATAAATTGACCACTCATCTAAGTGATCAAGGGATGGATTATGTTGAATTGTAAGGAGATAGTGCTGCTATGAGATTTGGCTTTGAAGCAAGTATTGTAATGCTACATGTTTGTCATGCTTTTGATGTGATGTGGATGGGATCCAAGCTGAAGGAATGGCTTTGAATCAGACACCAATGGTTGTAATTCCTTCTTCTTTCTAATAAAGTGTTTGAACCTTTATCCCATATGTTTGTATTGTTTCATAATGCTTATATGTGTGAATTGTATATGATTCCCTTCACTTATATTCAATAGATAGTGTGCTTTGATCGATTCTTTTTTTTTTGTTGTGTTTACAAGTACTTCTCAAGCGTATTAAGTACGGGAAGGAGCAACAGGATCGATATAAGGGAGACGAGAGGAAAGCAAAACTACAAGTAGGTCTTCTCATCTTCTCATCTTATCTATTGCTTATAGGAAAAGTCTAAAACAATTTAAAATGTTGTTCTAGATACAACTACTTATCTAGGGAATTAATATTTATCCGTAGATACCAAATTCTCCAAAATAGGGTGGGGGTAGGGGGAAATAAAAATAAAAAAATAAAAAAATAAAATAAAATAAAAAATGAAAAATGAAAGAGGGTGAGGGTGATCATGATGATGGTGATGGGGGTGCAAGGATATAATATGGAAAACATAAAAGAACTTTGGGGTGATAATGAGGGTTCGGTGTGGATGAGGGTGGACAAAAATAATGGAGAAAATATTTTAAAAAGTTTCTTTTTTTTTCACCCCACCCCTATGTTTTTTTTCAATGTTTTCACTATTATTTGCCCCCACGCCAACCCTCGTGACCCTGAGGATCATGATGGTGGTTATGAGGAAAATATTAAGAAAAAGATAAAAAGAAATTGCGGGAGTGGGGGGAAATAATAGCGAAAAACATTAAAAAAATGATCATGAGAGTAAGCATGGGGGAATTGATAAGGAAAATATCAAAAACACCCCTGGCCTTATGGCAATAATAGGGAAAACATAAAAAACCCCGTAAGGGTGAAGGTGGGGGGATAATAGGGAAAACACAAAAAGATGAGGGTGGGAGTGGGGATAAATAATAAGGAAAACATTAAAAAAAAATATGTTTTCCTTGTTATTTCCACCCATGAAAATAACATGGAAATCATAAAAATACATTTTGATCATTCAACCCGCTGCTCCCCTCCCCCCTCAAGAAGGAAATAATAGGAAAAGCATAAAAAAGATGTTTTGATCACTCTTCCACTCCCACCCTCAAGATAATGAGGGTGGAGGTGGAGGTAAATATTAGAGAAAACATAGTTATGAGGGTAGGTCTAGGAGGAAATAATAGGGAAAACATGAAAAAAAAACAAAAAAACAAAAAACTTTGGGGATGGGGAGGCAGTAATAAATAAATAAATAAACCAAAGTTTTTTTATTATTTCCTTCCACCTTGACCCTCGTGATCACATAAAAAAAGGAAAAATGGGGGATATCTAAATAATAAGGAAAACATAAAAGATGGTAGGGATAAACAATAGGGAAAACATTAAATAAATGTTTTTTCTTAAATTTTTTCCTTATTATTTCCCCCACCTACTTTATATTTTCCCTATTATTTTATCCCATCCCCACCCTCAACATAAGGATGGAGATGGGTCTTTTTTGTTTTCATATTATTTTTCCCCAGCCACGAGGAGGGCGGGGATAGGTGGAAATAATGATGCAGGAGCATTCTGGCCTAGTCAGCAATGTGATGGCATGATCACATGTTGTGACTAACAAAGGGTTGGAAGACAAGAGTTTAGTTAATATTATTTATTAGATGTATGAGAGTGTTTATTTATAGTAAAATATGAGAAAAAGGGTATAGTGGCTGAGTGATCCTCCCTGTGTGGAGATCAGGCCAAGCAGTTAGATTATTTGGTTTGAATAGGATATGAGGAATTTGAAAGCTTGATTTAGTGTTTGTTTAGAAAAGAATGGAGTTGAAGAGATTCTTTAGGAGAGAGTGGAAGATTTTTGGATCTGAACCAGAATTGGTTCATGAATCCACTTTTGTATAAATTGTGATCTTTTTGTATAATTCAGAGGTTGGATAGGTTATCTAAAGGTTAGCTAGGTTAGTATCGAGTAAGAGAGAGCAAGGATTTCAAGATTGAAACAAGGTCTTTTATTGTTGTAATCAAGCCAGAGGGCCAAGACTCTGTAAACTTATTATGTTGAATAAAATGATTCAGTGTGCGTGAGTGTGTTGTTTTTATTGAAATCCTTCACTTGCCTCTGTATAGTTGCCTACGGAACAACTGAAGCATCCTTCTCTATTTGTATGCCTTAAGTTATAAATTGCAGCGTTAAAGCATAATTGGGGTCCTTATCATTATAACAGTGGCTGAGCCGCTTCAAAGATATCATAGCTTATGGTTATATAATGAAAGTCGTGGGTGAAAACAGAGTATGGAGGAGAATCGTGTTTATAACGTAGAGTCCATTAAAAACAACCGAAATCAAGACAAGAGGAAATAGATGCGAGAAGGTATAATGGTTGTTGGATCTATAAGATCAACGGACCAGATCTAATCGGGGACAACAGAGCCACTTTATCGTATCGGCGTAATTCAATTGTATGTGACAAGAATTCAGGCCTTAAGAATATGTGATGAGCGATCGTCGATCGATCGCATCACAATGTTCCATATGCATGGATTGGGCCCTAACCCTTTGTCAAGTCTGATTACGACATTTCGATTGAACGAGGACCGTTAGATCTGAGAAGGGGATCAACGATGGAGACTTAATCGCTGATCGCACTTCGGAAAGGTCAAGTGCCAGCGGGTAATGAAGTTGCAATAATGCAATGGGCTGATTAAGCGATAGCCAATAGCGATAGATCAAAGATCGGGGCAATCGGGGATCGAGAGTGTAAAGGAGCAGTGCAGCGAACCCTAAAGTTTATAGATGCGGGTGTAATTCCATTTTAGTTCCGGCCTTAAGCGTTTGGTCGAATTTCTCATGTGTTTTAGTGTATTTCCGTGTATCACGAAAACATAGTTGTCCCAGGGTCTTAAAAGAAAAAGGCATATGAAGGAGCGGATCTAATGACATTTATATATGCGGGTCTATGTATTTTGAAGTCCGATTTGTTGATCGGAGTGGGTTTTCCCTTATATTCCTTTGTATTCCGATAAAGTTGTAAAGCTGGGTTTTTAAAGCAATAATGCATCAATAACGCTTCTGATAGATGATTGTGGGCATAACCACAAGTTCCGGGAAATGAAAGTTGCTTGTATATGAAGGGATGTCAGCCTGCCAGCATCATTTTGGTATCAGAGCTAGCTCAACACTCTATAAGGATTGGTTTGGAAATTGAATTTTAAATTCCAGCATTTGTATAATTTGCATGGAAGTGGATCAATATAGATGGGGATTAGACTACAAAGGACACTGATATCAGAATGGGGGAAGTAGTGAATCTCTAATGAATGTCTGGTAAGAATGTTTATTTTGATGGTTTTGCAGAGATGCGTTTTGAACGTCTAAAGAACAACAAGGGATTGAAATTTCAAAGGAGAAAATTTTTTCCTTTCAGGAAAATGAAATTTCCATGTAAGTTGATTGAATGATTGGTTTGAGTTAAAAGGTATTGAAGTAGAAGGTTTAGAAGTTAAAGCTAAATAGAAGAGTGGTTTGCTATGGCATTGAAGTCATTTAAATGATTTGAAGAATTTGGTGAAAACTGAGAATGATTGAGGATTGCTTAAAGAATTGTTGAAGACAATGATATTGATAGATGAAGGAACAGTTAGACTGAAGGTTGGATTCAATAGATTTGAAAAGAGATCCATTTCAAGGAATGAATTTTGGAATTTGTAGAAGCAAGATAGGATTTGCTTACAAATAGGTTATCAGAAGGAATTAATAGTGTCTGCCATGAATTGGTAAATATAATTGAAATTCAGATATAATCTTAATTGATCTTGAAAATTGAAGAGTCTATTATGAAAAGTAAAATGGGAAATAGTTGTTGTCTGTGTGGAGTCTTTTGAATGGAAATTTTAAATGAAATAGTGAACAGATGAATCATTTGGCAAAGATTTAACTGGTGGAATGGGAATTAGTTTTAAGACATATTTGAAGGAAAAGTTGCTGGTTTAAAAGGTTACTTTGATGTATCTTGAGATAAGATTGTGCAGGTCAGTGGAAGCAGTGGAATTGTTGAAAGGTAGAATGAGTTGTACCAGCATCATAGCATATGAGCTATGTTAAAGAAGATAGAGCAAGAAGAACTCTCATATGAGTAAAGGTGAGAGTACCTGACAATAAATGAAATTACTGAATGAAGAAGGAAGTGAGAAATTGAAGATGCAGAGCCTAGAACGAGTGTTCAAGAGGAGATGAGAACAACTTCCAACTGTGGTTGGTAGAAGTTGTTGAGGCAGCTCCACAATTGTGATTGTGGATAGGAGATAACAAATTCCAGCAAGAGGAGCGCTGGGTAGAATTGTTAGTTAGTGAAAGGTTCGAGGAAAGAACCAATAGATGCCAAAAGGCTAAACTCAAGAAAGTTTAGTGAGGAATGAAGGAGACTTGTTACAGATGAAAAAGGCTAGTTGCAGCGCACTAGTGAACAAGGAAAGTTCCAAAGGAAGACATGGAATTTACTATTGATAGTCATGACAGGGGTACAAAGGAAAGTCACAGACAGAGGAAAAAGAGTGTTGAAGCAGTTGGACTCAAAGGAATGAGTAAAGAAGAAAGGAACATAGAGTTGGCTGAGATGAAGGCAGAACTCAGTCGTTTGAAGAAGCTGGTATTGAAAAGAATTAGAGAAAAATGGAAACAAGGATTTTATGTGGGAAAAAGAGTTAAATGGCCTGTCAGAGAATTTTTTGCTGAGAAATTAATACTCCGAACAGTTGAGAATGAGAGGAATGTGCTGGTAGCATCCTCACAGACAAGAGGATCTCATATTTTTGGGATTAACTATTTCTGTGAATGTAAAATTGCAGGTATGCAGCCTAATGAATTTGAACCTGTGTCACAAAAGGAGATGCATAAAGACTTTCAAGACTTCAATTGGTGGAAGAAATTAAAAGGTATGGTTGAATGGTTGTCTTCTCTTAGTGAAAACTTATTGGATCATATTTGAAGGAATTTTAGCATGGATAGAAGACCAATGGGAAATGGAAAAAGGAAAGGAAACAGATGCATTACATATTTGTTTAATGAAGAAAAGGAAAGCTGACATAGAGAACTTAGCTGAAGAAGTTAAGTCAAGGAAATCTTTGAAAGATCAAAATCTTATCAGAGAAGAGGAAGAGACATTGTTGTCTTATTTGGATAAATTGAGTGTTGGGAAAAATTGTGTAGAAATAATAGGTATTCTACAAATCTATGATGAAGTTGCCAAGCATAGTCAAGAAGTTGCAGTCCGAGAAGTTTTATTTAATGAGGAAGAAGTCAAAGATGTTGAGGAAGAATTTCTCAATAACTTAGTGAACTATCAGAATAGTTCAGAGAAGCATGAGGAGCTGATCACTGAGGCTTTAGATGAAGAGCCTTGTATTTTTGAAACTAACATGTTGTGTATGTTTTCAAGTTTGATAGGTGATGAACGTCAATTGGACAATGTGCTTATGCATGTTGATGAAGAAGTGAGATTACTGGAAGAGATGACTGAAACAGAAAGATATTTTGAGCATGTATTTAATAATTTTGAGAATGATGGTATTGACAGGGAAATTGTCATGATTAAAGAAGCTGAAGATAAGAAAATGAAAGTTTGTGATGATAACCAGAATGAAATATCTTCAGTAGAGAATCAAAATGAAAGTACTATGGAAATTGTGAAGGAATATATGATGATGTTGACAGATGCAAAAGTTCGGGAATTCTGTGATTTTAAAATGGATTAATTTTATGAATTTGTAAACCATGAAGAAGCTTTAGAAAACCAGAATTTTATTTCTGTTGTAGGAGAAGATAAAACAACATCATTTTGTTGCAATGGTATAAGTATAGAAGATGAAAGGATACTTCACAATGATATGCTCCAAGAAATCCTAGCTATTGAATTGTTGAATGATAGTCTTGTGTTAGAACAAGGAACACTGTATAGCACAGAGGAAAGTATGGAAATGAAAATTGATGACAATTTCATAACTTATGCAGAAGGACAATATAAAGATTTGATGGCAGAATTACCTATGAAGAGTGAAAACCATAGTTATTTTGAATCTAACAATTGTGATGGAAATTCTGTTTTATACAGGAAGGAGGAGTCATATGCAAATGACATGCTTATTGAATATGAAGGAATTTGTATTTTTCTGGGAAGGTTATTAGATGAACCTGATAACATAGAGGAAAGGATTATCTCTAATAATAATGGAAGGGGAGCTATATAATACAAAAAACAGTTTGTAAATGACAGAGGTGAAGAAGAATTGGACAAAAATTTTATAATTTATATGGTAAAGGAGAATGTACAGCAGACAAATGTCAGTGGAGTTCAGTTAAGAACAAATTGTAAAGAAGAAGTTGAGAAATCGTGGAAGATGAAGTCAGTGGAGAAGAGGGACAGCAAGGAAGAGAAATTAACAAAAGGAATTTGTATCAGTAAGGAAAGAGGACAACAGCAAAATAAGATTTGGAAATCTAGAGGAACAGAAGTGACAGTGGCAGAAGAATTGAATCAGCAGCATGATGAAAGTGATGACCAGTTACAAAGTAAAGTTTGGGATACTAGATGATCAACAGAAGAAACACATGACCAGGAGGTCATGAAAGCTTTCAACTTTGGGAGTCTGATGCAGGAGCATTTAGGCCTAGTCAGCAATGTGATGGCATGATCACATGTTGTGACTAACAAAGGGTTGGAAGACAAGAGTTTAGTTAATTTTATTTATTTAAATGTATGAGAGTGTTTATTTATTGTAAAATATGAGAAAAAGGGTATAGTGGCTGAGTGATCCTCCCTGTGTGGAGATCAGGCCAAGCAGTTAGATTTATTTGGTTTGAATAGGATATGAGGAATTTGAAAGCTTGATTTAGCGTTTGTTTAGAAAAGAGTGGAGTTGAAGAGATTCTTTAGGAGAGAGTGAGAGATTTCTGGATCTGAACCAAAATTGGTTCATGAATCCACTTTTGTATAAATTGTGATCTTTTTGTATAATTCAGAGGTTGGATAGGTTAGCTAGAGGTTAGCTAGGTTAGAATCGAGTAAGAGAGAGCGAGGATTTCAAGATTGAAACAGGGTCTTTTATTGTTGTAATCGAGCCAGAGGGCCGAGACTCTGTAAACTTATTGTATTGAATAAAATGATTCAATGTGCGTGAGTGTGTTGTTTTTATTGAAATCCTTTGCTTGCCTCTGTATAGTTTCCTGTAGAACAACTGAAGCATCCTTCTCTGTTTGTATGCCTTAAGTTATAAATTGCAGTGTTAAAGCATAATTGGGGTCCTTATGGTTGTAACAGTGGCTGAGCCGCTTCAAAGATATCATAGCTTACGGTTATATAATGAAGGTCGTGCGTGAAAACAAAGTATGGAGGAGAATCGTGTTTATAACGTAGAGTCCATTAAAAACAACCGAAATCAAGACAAGAGGAAATAGATGCGAGAAGGTATAATGGCCGTTGGATTTGTAAGATCAACGGACCAGATCTAATTGGGGACAGCAGAGCCACTTTATCGTATCGACGTAATTCAATTGTATGCGACGGGACTTTAGGCCTTAAGAATATGCGATGAGCGATCGCCGATCGATCGCATCGCAATGTTCCATATTTTTGGACCGGGCCCTAACCCTTTCCAACTCTGATTGCGACATTGCGATTGAACGAGGACCGTTAGATCTGAGAAGGGGATCAACGGTGGAGACTTAATTACTGATCGCACTTAGGAAAGGTAAAGTGCCAGCGAGTAATGAAGTTGTGATAATGTGATGGGCCGATTAAGCGATAGCCAATAGCAATAGATAGGAGATCGGGGCAATCGGGGATCAGGAGTGTAAAGGAGTAGCACAACGGATCCGAAAGTGTATAGATGCGGGTGTAATTCAATTTGAGTTCTGGCCTTAAGCATCTGGTCAGATTTCTCATGTGTTTTAGTGTATTTCTGTGTATCGCGAAAACATAGTTGTCCCAGGGTTTTAAAAGAAAAAGGCATATGAAGGAGCGGATATAATGACATTTATAGATGCAGGTCTATGTATTTTGAAGTCTGATTTGTTGATCGGAGCGAGTTTTCCCTTGTATTCCTTTGTGGTCCGATAAATTTGTAAAGCTGGGTTTTTAAAGCAATAATGCATCAATAACGCTTCCGATAGATGATTGTGGGCATAACCACAAGTTCCGGGAAATTATAGTTGCTTGTATATGAAGGGATGTCAGCCTGCTGACATCAAATAATAATATGGAAAACATAAAAAAACACCATCCCCACCCTCATGGGGGTGGGGGGAAATACTAAAAAAAAAAAAACATTGAGAGTGGGAATGGGAGGAAAAATAGGGAAAACATAAAAACATCCTCACCTTCATGACGATGGGGGTTGGAGAAAATAATATTGGGAAAAACAAAATACCTTTTCCTGATATGTTTTCCCTATTATTCCCCCCACCCTCATGACAATGGTGGTTTTTTTTTCTTTTTTTTCCACTATCATTTCCCCTACCCCACATTTGTATGGGGTGGGAGTGGCTTTTTACATTTTCACTAATATTTCCCCTCATCCCCATGCTCATGAGGGTGAGGGTGAGGGTGAGGGTGAGGGTGGAGGTAGGTGGAAATAATTGGGAAATCATTAAAAAATTAGGTTGGGGGCGAAAATAATAAGGAAAATATAGAGAAATTTTTTTCTCCTAAAGGTCGGAGTAGGGGGAATAATAAGAAAAACATTAAAAAAAGGAAAAAAATGAGGTTAGGGCTAGGGATAAATGATAGGGAAAACATAAAAGAACATTTTTTTCTCATCAGGGTGGGAGTGGGGGTAAGTAATTAGGGTGGGAAGGGGGGTAAATAATAGGGAAAACATATAGAAAAGGGGGTGGGGCAAATAATATATATATATATATATATATATATATATATATATATATATATATATATATATAGTTACGTTTTCCCTATTATTTGCCTTGATTCCCATCCTCATGGTTATTTCCCTCCACTGACACCATCATGAGAAAAAATGAAATAAAAGAGTGGAGGAATAATAGAGAATGAAGAAAAAGACATTATTAGTTTGTAAATTATAATAATTTACTCAATATTCCCTACCATCCCCATGGGTGTATGAGGGTGCGGATTGAGGAAAATAACACAGAAATAATAACAATAATAATAATTAATTAAAAAAAAAAAAAACATGTTTTGTTTTTCTTAATGTTTTACCTATTATTTTCTCCAATCTCCATCCTCATATATATTCATGAAACATGTTTTTCTATGTATTTTCAAAATTTTCCAGTGGGGCCTACTCAAAAGTATGCAAAGTGGTACTCAATGGATGCAAGATTAAATTATGCATCCAACATATGATTACACTTGACTTTTGAGTAAACCTATAAGGATATAAACAAAAAATACCAAAAAATGAAAAGAAAAAAATAGATTTCTTTTTTTTTCCTTCAAAAATTCATGACTCTTGTTTTATTATTTTAACTATTATTTTATTGTTTTTCTTGGGATGTCAATTTTAAACCTCAAAATTCTCCTAATATTGTTGCATAATAGTAATCTTGTGCATAAACTCAAATCCATCGACAAAATGCATGATTTTCTTTTGCTATCTACAAAAACATGAAGCAATGGACATAAGATTTTTAAAATTTCTCTATCCCATCTTTTGAGAGGGGTTGCCTCCATCTCCTCACTCTCTTCCTTAAGGTTGCTTATCTCAAACTTACATAAAGAAGTGGAATTCATACTTAAAGCAATAGCAGTGGTATTCTCCAAGGCTATTCGAACCATAAGAGATGGTACAAGATAGTGCGGTGTCTCAAGTGGTTAGCAATGTAATACCTCCACTCCATCCCAAAATTAAATAACAAAATAACTATGTTACATTGGATGGTTATTAATAAACACCACTATTACCCTTTTCTCTCCAATCATACATTATTCGACAATATCCTGTGTTGTTCTTGAGCTCCCAAGACATTAATGTAGGTATACTAATATTGTCCTCTCCATATCTTGTCAAATGACTCTCACCGTGCTTGGAGTCATCTTCATATACATTAGTGGATTTCACACTCCCAACATTATTTTCTTAATATTGAGTGCCATAGATCGTTGAAATCCTATTTGAGAGAGTCATATCCTCTTAAGAAATTTTAGGGAATTATATTAAAAGGTTGTTGTTCTCCAAGTAGTCTTACTCTTTTGGAGATTCCTTCATCGGCTAATTAGTGTACTAATATTTTGACATGTGAAGGATTTTCATGATATCCTCACATATGCCTTTTAAGCCTACTTAAAAGCCACAACAAGCCCTAATTAGTAAACACTTGGCTTAAATGGATTCATTCATAAATTCATTGATGGCATCCATTAGAATTTAGAAATCCTCCTATATTAATAGATCCAAAACCTAAAAGCATATTAGATTGCCAATTGAATCCATGTTTTTAAAGCATGTAGTTCAAGTAATTTATTTATGTCATGTCCCCTCCATCCAACATAGATATGGATCCTTTGACATCAATGAGGAAGATGCCTATACCTATGATAACGGGTTTCTCAGAGAGAGCCCATGAAATTTGACCTTGACCTTGTTCCTTGGAAGAGGTTGCCAACGAGAGAACATCTTTTGTGAATGGTCTATACCTAATGCTTGTGAATCTCAACAAAATGTATTTTAATAAATTAGAACTTAAATTAATTAAATAAAAAAACATAACTATAAAATTTTATGATCCAAGAAATTGTATACATATTTATACTTATATTATGGAAAATATTATTTTATTTTTTTTATAATTATGTTAAGTTTAAGTAAAAGCTAGTTAAGGTTAAATAGAAGAATAATTTATTTACTTATAAATTGTTTTTATTATTTTGTATATTAACTAATTGATATCACCAAAATTATGTTAAAATTCATTTGCATTTGGATACAAAATTGTGTTAAAATTCATTTGCATTTGGATACTTATTTATTAAGGGATTGCTATCACCAAAATTGTGTTAAAATTCATTTGCATTTGGATACTTGTTTATTAACTGATTGCTATCACCAAAATTGTGTTAAAACTCATTTGCATTTGGATACTTGTCTATTAACGGATTGCCAGCACCACGATTATGTTAAAACACATTTGAACTTAGATATTTATCAAGTGGCCTAATTTCCCAAAAAAGACTTCTGTGGTCAACCTCTCCTGGAAAATTTAAACTTATCTGACCAACTAATCTCCACCTCATAGATTAAAAAATAAATAAATATTATTTTCTCCAAAATTCTAAAAACCATATACAATCACCACAGAAATTGAAAAATCGCTCTGCCGAAAGGGTCAAACAACAACCGTGCAAAAGGGGTTTTGACGGGGGATATTCCTTGCCCCCAGTCCTTGTAACTTTGTAAGTAATTCAAACGTCTCCGAAGTTCCAAAATTCTAAAAACCTTGTACAATTACTAGAAATTGAAAAATCACTCTGCCGAAAGGGTCAAACAACAACCCTGCAAAAGGGGTTTTGGCAGGGGATATTCCTTGCCCCCAGTCACCTTATACAATTACCAGAAATTGAAAAATCGTTCTGGCGAAAGGGTCAAACAACAACCCTGCAAAAGGGATTTTGGCAGGGGATATTCCTTGCCCCCAGTCCTTGTAACTCTGTAAGTAATTCAAACGTCTCCGAAGTTCCACAGCTCAGCCGATTCATAGAACATGTACGGATACGGGTCCTGCGCAGAAATAGTGAGCTCCAAAGCCGCCGACACCTCTTCAATTGACGGGATTTTCTCCAAATTGAGTCCTCCATTGCCGTCAGACGGGGACTGCCACAACCCCAAGTCCTGCTCCTCTGGAATCTGCTGACTATCACATGATAAATCGATTTCTGAAACCGAAGACGGTCGTGATGGCGATGCCGGCTTCTCCTTCGGCTTCTTCATATCATTTTTTATATTCTGCAGAGAGGGAGAAATCAAAGGAATTTTGTCCAAGGCATATTTGGCGGCGGCATGCTGAATCTGAGGAGGAGAAAGAGAAGCCGCAGACGGTATGTCAGGCAGAAAATTGGGGAAATTGAGTTTAGCGGTGGGTCCTCGCAGGCAATACGTTGCCACGTCTTAGGCACGTGCGGCCTGCTCGGCGGTTTTGTATGACCCCAGCCATATCTTCTCTCTGGATACGGGAATGCGAATTTTGGACACCCACTTTCCCCATTTTCTCATTCGGATTCCCTTAAATTGGCGGCAATTTTGTCTGCAACCTTCGTCCGGGTGAGCGCGGGCATGCTGCTCTTGGAGTTGTGCGGATTTCTCCATATTGCGCGCTAAAATGTCTCCAAATAAATGCCAGAGGCGAGCAAAATGAAAGCTAAACTTACTTGCGTTAAAATGAAAAGCTAAACTCACTTGTGTTAAAATGAATTTATAAGGCGACTCGCGAGTTGGGGAGTACATAAACAAGTGGTCAAACCGCGTATTGCCAGCTGTAACAACGCGTGCTGTGACAACGGTGCCGATATTTAAGGCGTGAGAGACGTTTGTAGTCGTGCGTAAATGAAGGGGTAGTTTTATTCCGTATTGGATGACGTCGATAAATATTTCGTAAGAGATGACGTACGTGGATAAATAGATGGCCTCAATATTTTAATTTTCAACGGGTAACTAAAGTCCCGCCTCCCACGTCATATTTTCTGAGTTAAGTAAACGTTGATTTTGAGTTCACACTTCATTCCATCACATGCTAATCTTATGAACTTTCGCTTGGGGTATATCACTTTACAGAGTTTTGTGAGCTCATAATGTCCCACGTGGATGTGACAGCATTTGAATGTCCGACGTGGATGTGAACTTTCTTTTGGGGTATATCACATTACAGAGTTTTGTGAGCTCATAATGTCCCACGTGGATGTGATAGCATTCGATGGTTTCAACCCACAGTTTTTGCTATCATGGTTTTTTGGGTTTATATATATATATATATATATATATATATATACAAAAGGTTTATGATTATTATTTATATCATATTTTTATAATTAAATATTAATATTTTAAAATGTGTATTATTTTAAAATATTATTATATATAAATATTTTTTTAATTACATATTTTGAAATGTATGTTGTAATAATATCACATATATATTATTAGTCCCTGCCGGGGACTATATGCGATCGATAGATCGCTGACCGCGCGTTGACCTAGCCAATTTTCCGAAATATTAAGGCAATTTCCTAAGTCGAACTAAGGTTTTGGGCGAGGAAAGGTTTTGGGGTCTTATCTCTGGCTTCGCGTGGTTCGAGGTGGAGGCCACGTGGTCCCGCGGCTCCCACGCGGACGGCATGCACTGTGGTGGTCTTATGGGCGGACACCTGTCGCAGGTATGCGGACGGCATGTACTGTCGCCTTGGGTTTTACCCTGTTCGCGGCGTTTGGGTTGTTATTGTTATTGTTACTTGGTTGTTTATTGTTTAGCTCTGCAGTCTCTGCGATTTTTCCTTTGTGTCTGTTGTATTGTCTGCGGTGAAAACAGAATGCGGTTAACTGTGTAGCAAACGTTTGGTTGCGGTTCTGTTGTTCCAGGTCCGGCTTGTATCGCTCGAGTGTGTGGTGTCGCTTTGGTAAGTTCGGCTACTATATTGTTTAGATGTTTCTTCCTCTGTCGTTTGGCATTTTCCAGTGGCATTGATGTTCGTCACAGTATTGAAGGTTTCTGTTAGCTGCATGGGTTTTATGGAAATTTCCGTAAATGTCCTGCAAAGTTACTCGGCTTGGGTTTTACCCTGTTCGCGGCGTTTGGGTTATTATTGTTACTTGGTTGTTTAGCTCTGCAGTCTGTGCGATTTTTGCTTTGTGTTTTTTGTATTGTCTGCGGTGAAAACAGAATGCGGTTAACTATATAGCAAACGTTTGGTTGCGGTTTTGTTGTTCCAGGTCCGGCTTGTGTGCCTCGAATGTCTGGTGTCGCTTTGGTAAGTTCGGCTACTGTATTGTTTAGATGTTTGTTCCTCTGTCGTTTGGCGTTTTCCAGTAGCGTTGATGTTTGTCACAGTATTGAGGGTTTCTGTTAGCTGCATGGGTTTTATGGAAATTTCCGTGAATGTCGGTTTCGACCACCATGTGACTTCGTTGTCATTTGGGCCGAGACGACGTGGGTGAAGCTGTGATTCTTGGTGCAGATTGAGCGGCACGTGGTCCCGCGACTCCCAAGCGGACGGCATGTACTGTGGTGGTCTGCCTGCTCGAGATCCTGGAAAGCTAGTCAGCTTGGGTTTTACCCTGTTCGCGCCTTTTGGGTTATTATTGTTACTTGGTTGTTTAGCTCTGCAGTCTCTGCGATTTTTCCTTTGTATTTGTTGTATTGTCTGCAGTGAAAACACAATGTGGTTGCTGGCTGCTCGGTTAACTGTATAGCAAACGTTTGGTTGCGGTTCTGTTGTTCCAGGTCCGGGTTGTATGCCTCGACTGTTTGGTGTCACTTTGGTAAGTTCGGCTACTGTATTGTTTAGATGTTTGTTCCTCTGTCGTTTGGCGTTTTCCAGTGGCGTTGATGTTTGTCACAGTGTTGTCTGTTCGTTTTCCTCAAGAGTCCATGGTTATTTGAGCATTATAAGTTAATGGCATTTCTCTTACCTGCATGGGTTTTATGGAGATTTCCGTAAATGTCAGTTTCGACCACCATGTGACTTCCCTGTCATTTGGGCCGAGACGAGCTGGGTGAGGCTGTGGTTCTTGGTACAGATTGGGCGGCAGTCTTTTGTAGTTTGAAGGGTTTTTGCACATGAAGATGTAAACAAATTGGGGTTTTTGAACTGTTTGAACTGTTTGTGCAGCATATTGGGTTTTTAATGGAATGTATTGTGGTTTGGAGAAAGAATTAGGTACTCCTCTGTTAAATTCAAGGTTCTGGTGTTGGGTTCTGCATGAATATGATCTAGACGAGAAGGAATTTGAACTCTCGGCTTCGTTGCGGGTACGGCGTTGTTCTGCTAATTGGTTTTTGTCAAATTTTCTATTAATTGCTTTTTGTCAATTTGTTAGGCTTTTAATTTTTGCATTGTGTAGGTTTATGGTCCAGTTACTTTAGGTTTATAGTCCAGTTACTGCGTGGTCCCTGCCGGGGACTATATGCGATCGATAATTTTTCGATATATTGACAATGTAACCTAAGTCGAACTAAGGTTTTGGGGATGGAAAGGTTTTGGGGTCTTATTGCGGGCTTCGCATCGTATTTGTTGTATTGTCTGCGGTGAAAACACAATCCGGTTCCTGCCTGCTCGGTTAACTATATAGCAAACGTTTGGTTGCGGTTCTGTTGTTCCAGGTCCGGCTTGTATGCCTCGACTATCTGTTGTCTCTTTGGTAAGTTCGGCTACTGTATTGTTTATATGTTTGTTCCTCTGTCCTTTGGCGTTTTCCAGTGGTGTTGATGTTTGTCACAGTATTGTCTGTTCGTTTCCCTCAAGATTCCAAGGTTGTTTGAGCATTCTAAGTTAATGGCATTTTGGTTAACAGGGCGGAGATAGGAAGAAGGTTGGCATGTACTGTGGTGGTCTTATGGCGGACAACTGTCCCTCCTCGAGATCCTGGAAAGTTACTCGGCTTGGGTTTTACCCTGTTCGCGCGCTTTGGGTTATTATTGTTACTTGGTTGTTTAGCTCTGCAGTGTCTGCGATTTTTCCTTTGTGCTTGTTGTATTGTCTGCGGTGAAAACACAATGCGGTTCTTGCCTACTCGGTTAACTGTACAACAAACGTTTGGTTCCGGTTCTGTTGTTCCAGGTCCGGCTTGTATGCGTCGACTGTCTGCTGTCGGTTTGGTAACTTCGGCTACTGTATTATTTAGATATTTGTTCCTCTGTCCTTTGGCGTTTTCCAGTGGCGTTGATGTTTGTCAGAGTATTGTCTCTCCGTTTCCCTCAAGAGTCCATGGTTATTTGAGCATTATAAGTTAATGGCATTCTGGTTAACAGGGCGGAGATAAGAAGAAGGTTGGCATGGTTTCTGAGAAGGACAGAAAACGAGAGCTTACCAATTGAATTAGCTTAGTTTGCTGTTGTTTATGTATTGGATCAAATGTTTCCTTTGCGAAAATTATAAGCTTTTCCCTGATACTGAGGGTTTTTGTTACCTGCATGGGTTTTATGGAAATTTGCGTAAATGTCGGTTTGGACCACGATCTGACTTCCTTATCATTTGGGCCGAGATGACCTGGGTGAAGATGTGATTCTTGGTACAGATTGAGCAGCATTCTTTTGTACTTTGAACTGTTTTTGCACATGAAGATCTAAATAAATTGGGGTTTTTGAACTGTTTGTGCCGCATATTGGGTTTTTAATGGAATGTATTGTGGTTTGGAGAAAGAAATAAAGACCTGCAAGTATTTATGTATTTATGTGCCGCATATTTCCTTTTTTTTTATTGATGGAATGTATTGTTATTAGTGGAATGTGTTACTGTGTTAAATTCGAGGGTCTGGTTTCACGAGTTGTGAGGCTTGAGCAGACTGTTGTTCCTTAGGCGTGTATTCAAGGTTTTTCGCTTGTATAATTTATGTGTATGCTTACTTTGGTGCATAATGTTTTTTTAAGTTTGTAATTCTGTTATGGATGTATGAATATTCGACTCTGACATTACTCCTAGAGCGGAAGGTTGCTTTGTTAAGAACTCTGTTAAGTTCATTTAGTTACTGTTAAGTTCATTTGCTTTGTTAAGAACTGCTGAATTGAAGGTTTGCTATACTGGTGCTAGATGTTCTTCGTTTGCTGTTGTTTATATATTGGATGAAATGTTTCCTTTGCGAAAATTATAAGGTTTTCCGTGATACTGAGGGTTTCTCTTAGCTGCATGGGTTTTATGAAAACTTCTGTAAATGTCAGTTTTGACCAGCATGTGACTTCGTTGTCATTTGGGCCGAGATGACCTGGGTGAAGCTGTGATTCTTGGTACAGATTGAGCGCCAGTCTTTTGTAGTTTGAACTGTTTTTGCACATGAAGATCTAAATAAACTGCGGTTTTTGAACTGTTTGTACTGTTTGTGGCGCATATTGGGTTTTTAATGGAATGTATTGTGGTTTGGAGAAAGAAATAAAGACCTGCAAGTATTTATGTATGTGCTGCATATTGCCTTTTTATTAATGGAATGTATTATGGTTTCGAGAGAGGAATAAAGACCTGCAAGTATTTTTCCAGGCACTTCTGGAGACTTCGTTAACCAATTTCGTCATTTGCATATTTTCTCATGTACTCGTACAGGCTGTGTTGTGCATGAATATGGTCTAGACGAGAAGCAATTCGAACCCTTGGCTTCGTTGCAGGTACGGTGTTATTCTGCTAATTGCTTTTTGTCAATTTTTCTATTAATTGCTTTTTGTCAATTTCTTAGCATCCAACTAGCTCCGTATAGTGATGTATCAAGACATTTTGTCTATTTAAACCTTAGATTAAAATCTCATGTTAGCTAGTTATAACCAAATTGATTCTGATATCATGTTCAACTACCTTATTCTCCTCAGAGAGAAAAAATAATTTTATTATGAAAACAAAATTACACTTACTATATATGTTTTTGCATTTCACAGATATCCTTAAGCATAGGAAGTGATAAAAGTATTGCTGGCAACATATCTTGCTTCATAAACAGTTTTCAAAAATGTCAATATGACAGCCCTATCATAGTCATTCTAACATATATCAGAGCTTTGAAGCCAGTTTTGTCTCATAAGAAATTAGCTCCTAGATATGTCCATAAACAGTCCCATAAAAAAATATAGATATAGAGATATCCTTAAGCATAGGAACTGATAAAAGTATGGCTGAGAAGATAGCTTGCTTCATAAACAGTTTTCAAAAATGTGAATATGACAGCCCTATCATGGTCATTCTGACATATATTGCAGGTTTGAAACCAGTTTTGTGTCATAAAAAATTAGGTCCTAGATATGTTCATAAACAGTGCCATAAAAAAATATAGATATAGATATTCACATTTAAACAATCCCATGATTATATCAAAAGTCTGTCAAGACATTCCATGAGCTGCCCTTCCACTTTCTCTTGAATGATCCAAGGTCGTGCTACCAAGTGTAATCAAGCTTTTGACAGTCCATCAGTTTCCATGTTCCTGTCTTTGTAGACATGTTAAAAGATAATGTGTTAAATACTCTGTTCAAGCAACTTGAATCTGCTCAAATATACGGTGAAATTTATAATTATCCAATGAATTTGTTCCATTCATCCAATTCACCACAATTTGTGAATCATCAAAGATCTGTAATTTTTGGGCATCTTTTTTCACGTGCCAGAATTGGCAACAGTCTTTGGACAATTTGCTCAAGCAGACTGTTGCTGTGTTTGCCAAAGCTGTCCTTTGAACATATTACATGTTCATCATTTATATGAATCATACCTCCAGCATCACATAATAATGGATCTTCTTGACAAGCCTTATGGAACTACGCTTATGCACTACTCGTATCTGGTTCTCAATGGCTTGTTTGGGTTCCTTGACCCTTGAATTCTGTTTAGATCCATATACTATAACCATACTCTGATATCGAATAGCAGGAAACTTTTTACCTTGAAATAGCCTCACAGTTATTTTATTTCACAAATGCAATTGACAATGATGTTAACTTTTAGAAATATTCTTAAACTTATGCTGCATTTTTTCATTTTGTCTTTCCATTGCTTCCTTTTGTTAACTTCATTTTGTCTTTCCATTCCTTGCTTTTGTTAACTTGCACAAATATTCTTAAAATTATGCTCCTGTTTTTCATTATGTCTTTGCATTGTTTCCATTTCCAACTTCTTTGTTATTTATAAATATGGCTTCTTGGTAGAAATTTGATATTTGTTTAGCAAGATAATGCAATAGCCTATTTTTTTAATATACATACATTTTGTTCAAAACAATCATGTTCAGTTTTTGCTAACTTCATCAATATTTTTTGCAAAGCTGTACAAGACAATTGCAAAAGGCAACTATGGTAAGCAATTGCAAATGATGGAAGAAATAATAGATGTTGACAATTACAAATTCAAATTGCAATGCATTTTGCCTGAGAACATTGATATTGTATTAAAAAGAAATGGTCTTTTTAGACTAAATTCATTTTCATATACTGTAGGAGATTGTCTATTTGACTCATTCGAAATGCTTCTACATTTTCGTTATACTTCAAATGAATTGCGAAATGGGTTAATAGACCACTTTCTTTTTTGCTTAAAGAACAATGACGTTGAAGCAATACAGTCATATCAGTATGAACTAGCACCTGATTTCCTATATGAGTTACATGGCGTTAATGATATTGGTACATATCTTCATAAAATGTGTTATTTTGCATCTACAAATATAAAGGAGTCTGACAGAGGTTTATGGGGTGATACCTTTTGTATACGTTGGTTAGCTAAATGGCTAGATATATCAATTGCAGTTTGGTCATTGACAAGAAAAACGAGATATTTTCTCTTTAATCAACATGAAAATGCAATTCCATATTGCATTCTCTTTCATGATGCAAATCCTGTCAGTGGTCATTATGAACCATTGGTTTACCAAAAGTTTCCAATTTGCATTTCCAACCAGTCTAATATCTACCTGTCACCTATTTGCAAAGATATTGAAAGCCATTGGATGCAAATTGCAAATAATATGCTTTTAAATGGACTAACAATTGCAAAGCAAGTGACATCTAATTGTGGTGACAGTCTCTTTAATGCAATTTGCTATTTAGTAGCAACAGAATTCAATGCAGAGTCTTTGCGACTTTACATTGTGCAATCTTTTTGCAATGCACTTATGCATAAGAATCAAGAGGCATTGCATTGTTTAGAGCAATACCTAGTAGTTGACACGCTACATTATACAATGAATAGCAACTGGCAACAGTATTTGATAAATATGGCAATGCCATATGAAAAAGGACAAGTGGAAGGTGGACCATTTTGTCTACAATGGATATCTGTCATATTCAAAGTCAATATCCAAGTATGGTCCTCTGTTGCTAATAACTTTGTCAATTACAGTTCCGCTTATTCGAGATGCAATGATATTGTTAACATCTTGTCATTCATGACAAATACATCACATATTCACTACCACGCAATGATACAACAATATGTTCACAATTCTCAAGAACTGGACATCGAAGCAAATGACGTTTCTAGTCAATTGCATCATAAGCATATAGTAGAAAAAGAGCAATGCATATCTCAAGTACATTTTAGCAATAATATTGCATTTGAGATAGCATGCCATTTAGATCAAATGCAACGAACTAAGGATTGTAGGCTCAATTATCACAAGCTAAAGCAATTCATACGTACAAAACGCATGATACAAGAATATGTTCACAATTCTCAAGAACTGGACATCGAAGCAAATGGCGTTTCTAATCAATTGCGTCATAAGCATATAGTAGAAAAAGAGCAATGCATATCTCAAGTACATTTTAGCAATAATATTGCATTTGAGATAGCATGCCATTTAGATCAAATGCAACCAACTAAGGATTGTAGGCTGAATTATCACAAGCTAAAGCAATTCATACGTACAAAACGCAAATGCAAAAAACGATTTTCTTATAAGAAGTCAAGAATTACAAGCAAGAAAAATGCAATACAAATTTATATGGAAAAAGTCGAAGACACGCCTAGGAATACATGTGCAGTTTGCAACAAATTGCACTTTGCAAAAAATACTAGATTCTTTAGTACAGATTTGCAAGAAAAGCATATGAATTTGACATTGAACAATAGGACCTTTAGCAATGAAAACATATGTGTTTCTTGCAATAAAGTGCTCGAGAATGGAAAGCTACCACAATTTGCAACACCTGAACAAATAAGACATAACATTTCATTGCCAACTGTAAATAGACTTTCAGACCTAGAAGAAAGACTTGTGTCATTGAGAATTGCATTTGCACAAATCAGACAATGGGGACATAGACGATCACAAATTGGCTTAACAGGATCAATTATCAATGTACCAGTTCATATGGACATTGTGCAAAAAGCATTGCCACAATATCTAAATGATACAATGACAATTGCAGTTTCATTGAAAAGACGATTGCAATACAAAAATGCATACCAAACAGGTAAAGTACGTCCAATTATTGTCATGAAAGCATTGAACGAACTATGTTCTAGAAGTCTTTATAAAGATAGCAACATTTGTATAAATGAGAATTGGGCCCATGTTTTACAAGAGAATAATGAATACATTGTAGAAAATTCAAATAGTGACAATGAAAGTGATACAGATAGTGATGCAAATAATGAGACACCTACTGAAACATTGGTGCATGGATTAATAGAATCACAACGCATCTACGATTTGCAAGACAGGATTATTGAATTGGCACCTGCTGAAGGACAACGACCATTAGGCATTTTCAAGGACAAATATGCAGAAGAAATGAACTTTCCAACATTATTTTATGGCAATGCACGTGATCATGACATCACAAATAGGTTTAGTTACCAAAAAATTGTGCAATGGGAATTGTTACAAGCAAGTGGTGACTTCCAATATCATACAACAAATTTGTTTTTCAAGACAATGCGAATAATAATTGATAAAGTGCTTTCTTGCATATGGGTGCGAATAAGAAAAGGACAACTAAAAGGCAGGAAAATATTGGCAAAAGATGTCAAGTATCGAGCAAATTTGGAAAAGTTGTTGAAGTCTAACATTGGATACATAGATTTCAAAAACATTCGCATATCTTCTGACCATTTGGAACAAATTAGGAAAAACATATTTGCAATGATACGACAACTAGGGCCTCCAACTTTCTTTGTGACATTCACAAGTGCAGAACATCGATGGAAACCATTAGTAGATACACTCGTCACATTGTTTAGAAATAAAGCAAATAAAAATGCTATTGACATATTAGAGGATGATGACATTGACTACCTTATAAGAAAGTATCCAGTCACATGTAGCCAATACTATAGACATAGAATTAATGCTATAAAGCAACTGATATCTCAAGATACTACATTCTTTGGCAAAGTATCTGATTACTATTTCGTAACAGAATTCCAAAATAGAGGAACTGAACATGAACATGGACTGTTATGGATAGAGAATGCTCCAATATATGGAAAAGAAAGCAATTCAGAAATTGAGAAGTTTCTTGACAATTACATCACTTGTAATACAGATCATTTGGAGCCAGATGTTGCTAAATTGCATAAACATCACCATACAAGAAGTTGTAAGAAGCGAAAAAATTCAAATTGCAGATACAACTTCCCCATGCCACCAATGAAATCAACAATGATCATTGAACCAACCAATGCAGAAAATAAAAAAATCATAGAGAAATCAATATCGTTCTTTGCATTCTTGGAGGAAACAAACTACAATGATTCAATAACACATGACAGTTTCCTCCTAGAAATAGGGCTACTAGAAAATGAGTACATAGAACTATTACAACATACAATAAAGCAACCAACAATTTTCCTAAGACGAAAACCTTCTCACATTTCGAATAACAGTTTTGCAAAGGCTATGCCTAGTTTATGGAATGCAAATACAGATGCACAATTTGTTCTAAATGCATATGCTGCAGCGTCATATTGTAGTTCATATATGACCAAAATTGACAAGTCTATGACAAATGCATTTAGAAGAATACGGAAAGAGCATCAGAAACATGAAATTGACGCTATGCAAATGATTCGTAAACTTGGAAATACATTACTCAATCTACAGCAAATGTCAGCTCAACAAGCAGTGCATATAGCACTTTCATTGCCATTGAATTCTAGTTCAAGGGAATGTATATTTGTAAACACGTCTCCAGTCGATGAACGCACATTTATGCTTAAACCGCCTATTCTTTTGAAACAAGAACCTGATGATTCGAAAGATGTTATGTGCCATTCCATTGTTGACTACTACATTGGACGACCAAGTTCCATTAGCAAAATCTGCCTTGCAGAATTTGTATCAAATTACAAGAAAGATGGCAGACCCATATCTAAAAGGAAAAAACCAAATGTTATACGATTTGTCAAATATAACAAACACAATGATATTGAAAACTTTTGTCGAGAGAAATTATTGTTATATATGCCATTTGAAAATTGTGAAGATACATTGAAACAAGAATTGCTTACATGGCTCTCTGCATATACATTACATGAAAAAACAATTCAAGTCAATGAAGCCAAATTTACATATAACATCAATCCAACATGGGGTGATTTAGAAACTGCAACAAATGAGCAAATTAGTTCTTTGAATAGTAATCAAATGAATATGCAAAACCAAGAGAACAATTCCCATTATGAGGAATATGATTTGCAATCGGACTTGCAATTTCCAAAACAATCTGAAATGAAGAAAAAAATCAATCTTGGATTTCAAATTACTGCCCATCCATTTTTAATGGAGAACAATGAATATTACAAACTTAGAAGAATATTGAACAAAGAGCAACAAGAAATTGTAAAAGACATTGCAATTAAAAAAAAAAAAAACCCGAAGGAACCAATTTACCTTTTTATTACAGGTGGAGCAGGTGTAGGTAAAACGCTCACAGCAAAAGCGATTTTCCAAATGCTTATACGAATTTATGATTCACAAAAGACAACTGATCCTATGAAACCAAAAGTTCTAATATTAGCATACACAGGAAAAGATGCATATAATGCAGGTGGAACAACAATCCATTCTGCATTGCTAATGCCTTTTAACAAGTCTCAACTGTTTTCACTAAGCAAAGAAGTATTGGACAACTTGTCAAAGCTATATCAATAATTGCAAGTAGCTTTCATAGATGAGGTCTCGATGATTGGAAGTCGGTTCTTATATTCTATTGACAATAGACTCAGAAACATAAAACATGTCCAGACGAAATACTTTGGGAACATTGACATGATATTTTGTGGTGATTTCTATCAAGCACAACCTATTCAAGACACTCTTATTTTTGAACAACCAACAATCAACAATCAAACAATAACACATGATTTCTGGAAGGATAATGTCAAGTGCTTCCAATTGCATATGACGATGCGACAAACAAATAAGAGATTCATATCAGTGTTAAATAGAATGCGAACAAATTGTCAAACATCTGACGATATAACATACATGAATACAAGTTGCATGCGCCCTGTACCAAATGATCCAACATTTCCCTATTTATTTTACAAAAACAAAGATGTTGCAATGCATAACAAGAAAATGTTGATGCTGATGCCTGGAAAAGAAATTTTAATTAATGCAATTGACGAAAATGAGAAGAATAACGACAATTTCCCAAGTCATCAACATACGGAGCCCTGTTTTGCCACCGCAGCTTTTGATAAAGTTGAACATGTTAGTTGAAATGTATGCTTGCAATTATGATGCACCAGATGGGCTAGTGAATGGTGCAGATGGAATAGTTAAAGCATATACCCATACAGACAACGTCGATGTTCCATGGATTAAGTTCCATGACCCTAATATTGGTCATCGACAATCTAGAAAACTAGCTCATTTGTATACTTCAGAGATAGCACATGATTGGACACCAATATTTCGAATATCAAAAGCAATGCCTATGACATCAAAGATGGCGCCATTGAAAATACGAAAACAATTTCCAATTCAACTTGCATGTGCACGCACAATACATAGATCACAAGGCTTAACCTTGGATAGGGTTGCATTCGACCCTACTGGAGTACAAGTGCATGGCCTAGTATACACAACACTATCACGTGTCAAAAACATAGAATCATTGTATTTGCTTAATCCTCTTAAACATAATAATTTCAAGGTCAAACAAAAAGTAAATTGTGAGATGCAACGTTTGGAAACCACTGCAAAATGGCAATTAGAATATGACTCTTCATCAATACAATCATTGCAATCCATCTTTATTCTTTCATTGAACACTCGCAATCTTCATGCGCATCTTGCTGATATATGCAATGACTATGACACAATGCAATCTGATATCTTGTGCTTACAAGAAACACATATGTTGCTGTGTATGGAAAATGAATGCTTCAAAAATTTCAATTGCATCTCAAGTTGCATTAAGCATGGAGTAATGATATTGATAAAGAAAAATATCATTATCCTTGAACATACCCATTTTGAAGACTGCTTTGTAGAAGCATTGCTTGCAAAAATAAAAGTTCACACATTACAAATTGCAATACTCAATATATATGCATCGACACGTGCAAACCTGAACAATATCCTCAATGTCATTGCAAAATCTCTGTACCACTTAGATCTAAACAATATCATAGTTATATTAGGGGACTTCAATATTGATATGGTACATTGCAATCAAAAAACAAAGCAGCTAGAAACCTACATGCAAAACTACAATCTGCATTTCCTAGTTGACAAAACTAATAGCATGCACAAATCATTGATTGACCATGTTTGGGCAAATCTAGCTAATATAAAATATACAATTTTCGTATTGGATACATATTGGTCTGACCATGATACAATATCTCTTGTCCTTCAGCTATGATAACCAATTTCGTCATTTGCACATTTTCTCATGGTACTCGTACAGGCTGTGTTGTGCATGAATATGGTCTACACGAGAAGGAATTTGAACCCTTGGCTTCATTGCAGGTACGGCATTATTCTACTAATTGTTTTTTGTCAATTTTTCTATTCATTGCTTTTTGTCAATTTGTTAGGCTTTTCATTTTTGCATTGTCTACGTTTATGGTCCAGTTACTCTAGGTTTATACTAGAGTTACTCCGTGATTGTTTTAAAAAATATAGATATTTAAGCTGTATTGGCTCATTTATATATTTCTCTCATTCAATTATATTGCAATTCAAATGTGGAATCGTCATTGTTTATTCTGTGTTTACATTAATATTAATATTAATATTATTAATTATTCCCTGCGACATTTTCCAACATTTGCCAAGAATTCCTCTACTGTCCCTCTGTTACATACTATGCATTCTATTGTACATTTACATATATGGCGTTCCGTGTCAATCAATGCAAGTTATGCCAAAGACAGCCTTGTCAATTAACCAACACAAGTATCCTATCATAAATTTGCAGATATGACCTCATCTATTTATGGATGCAGATTCTGCTAGTAAAACCCTTTTCAATTGAACAGAACGACCAAGAAAAAAGAACAACAACATGTAACATAAACAAACAGAGTATATTCTTTTTGCCTTTCCTCTCCTATGGATCTTCTGTTCTTGTTCAAGTTTTAATTTTATATGTTCTTTTGACTTGCACTAAATATGTCTTACTATTCTATAACATAGCATAAATCTTGAAAAAGGAAATGAAACAATTGAAGAAATAGAATGCATAAGCCAATTAGAAAGCGCAACCCAACCACTTGTTTTGCAAAGGTATGTCTATGAGAACTACAGAAATATGCTAATTTGTATTTAGAATATTAATGTTTACTATATATGCATTCTATTTTTATTTTTTACATATCTATGGTTCTATGGTTTTAATGTTCTTGTTCACTTTTTACTTCTAATTTGCACTAAATATATGTTACTATTCTATAACATAGCCTAAATCTTCAAAGACGAAAAGAAACAATTGAAGAAATAGAATGCATAAGCCAATTAGAAACGGCAAGCCAACCACTTGTTTTGCAAAGGTATGTCTATGACAACTATACAAATATGCTAATTTGTATTTAGAATAATAATGTTCACTAGCGTATGTTCATGACAACTATACAAATATGCCAATTTGTATTTAGAATATTAATGTTTACTATATATGCATTCTATCTTTACATATGTATGGTTCTATGGTTTTAATGTTCCTTGTTAACTGTTTACTTCTATATGCTCTTTCAATTTGAACTAAATATATGTTGCTACTCTATAACATAGCATAAATCCTGAAAAAGGAAAACAAACAACTGAAGAAATAGAGCACATAACTCAATTAGGAAAGGCAAACCAACCACTTGCTTTGAAAAGGTATGTATGACAACTATACAAATATGCAATTTTCTATTTAAAATATTAATGTTTACTATATATATCTTCTCTTTTTACGTATCTATATTTAAATGTATATATAACAGATTAATCTTTACTATATATATCTTCTCTTTTTACATATCTATATTTAAATGTATATAAATTAGAAAATCTTGGATGAGTGAAGAAAGCAGTAGTAGTAAGTCCCCTCAAACAATGCAGCAAGAAGACATGTACAGGTTACATATCACAATTTCTTTATTGATTGCTTATCACAAAATACACGTGATAATATCCACATCATATTGAACCATGCGTTTGCCTGTGTTAGTCCAACTGAAACAATTTCAGCCAAACTTCATTCAACAAATGTACAAAATGATACATCAAAAAGGTATGCATATGAAACACAAAACTCTAATCTATTTCTACTTATTCAGTCTCTAGGAGAAACATACTATTCTACAAATGTTTATAGCAATTTCTAACTAAGCAATTTTAATAGGCAAAAACAGATACTGCCAATTAAAGTATCAATTGAAGATCTGAATAGTCGTAAAATTGGGCAGCTATTTGTTGGAGACATAATGGTTGTCTATACTGCATTCCTTGATAAAGCAAACAAATCACGTCAAGTATTGCGAGCTGATTTGACAGATGCTCAAGGAATGATGACTATAACGTTGAGTGTACCTGCACATTTGGTGGAGCGACATGAACACAAAATTTTGCAAGGCAACAACATCTCAATTACAAATTTCAGAATATTGCCTAAAACTGTATATGATCGCGGTGACTGTGACAAAATAATATTGCTTAATGAATCAAGTATCATAGAAACTGTACCTGAAGTTTGCAAAGAATATTGCTTCATTCCCAATACAACCATTAGGCAATTTGCAAACAAAAAAGAAATGTACCCAATTGGCACAATCGCTGCCACCGTTACACTTGCCAAACGAGTTGGATTGCATTACATACTTCATATCAAAGATGGAGATTCTGAAAACGACAATGCAACTGTATGTATTCAGATGTTACTTATTCCTAATTTTCAGTAGATAACATGCATCACTTCAATACATAGTTGTTGTAATTTGTCTATAGTTTTTGTAATTTGTCTAGTGCAATTGCATTTTTTCAATGCATACGAACAATGTATTTGCATATTACTTTTTGTATTTTTCAATACATAACAATTTCTGTTTTGCAGTTGCAACTCTTTGACACATATGAACAATTTTTCCTTTCAATGGAAAAACAATTGCAAAAAGGACAGTTTCCGCTCATCCTTTTCAAAAATTTAACAAAAAAGGTAAACACAAAAGAAACAATATTCAGAGCATCGAAATCAACGTTCATGACTAAACTTAACACAGATGCACTCAACAATCTCAGAAAACTAACTACATCTACCTATGCTGTAAGTATAGCAATAATAATGTTTTTGCTGCCTTTGCATTTGCCATGTAATAATGTAAATTAACACTTGAATGTTTTATAAACAGGTCGAAGGTATTCTGATCGCAACAAATCCATATTCAACTCCTTTCGAACCTGTTTGTGCAATTTGTAACTCCCCAGTGAATTCATCCATAGCAATAGCCAATGCAACAATTTTCTGTTCACAATGCAATGATAATTGCCCTTTCCTCTACAAGCATTGTATAAATGTTTTAATAGAATCCATTACAAATAACTTTGTCCAGTGCATTATCAGGGAGCCGTTATTACATGACTTGCTTCCTGATTTAAAATCAATGTCATATGAAACATATTTGCAACAGAAAGCTACCACTGTTTACATCTTACGTGACTTCAAAATTCAGAGCAAGTTCACACTCAATGAAGATAGTGAGCTATTACATGTCAACTAACAAATGGAAGGTACATGAACATATGCCTTAACATGTTTTCTCTCAAATATGTCCTCTCTTTAATTTACAATGTTATCATTTTGTTCTAACTAACCATTTGTTATACAGATTACAAAATGCAGGAACATGGCAGCCTTCACATCCACAACAAATGCAAAAGTAATATGAATATGTTTCTTCATATTATGCTGTTACTATAATACAAGTATTTGACTTGCAATTTTGACTCATTTACAAAGAATATGTAACGCAACGGTTGATGAAAAAAGGCTAGAAAGTCTTTATGCATCTGTGTTTGTACTGTTTCTGTTTCTGTTCTCTATCTCGAATGGAACGCATTCTGCATCATGCCTTATATCATTGAATACAGCAAATGCAACATCAGATCAGCAATAATTTTGTATCTGGCACTTATTATCTACTCAAGTTAAATGACAAATTGTATATTGAATCAGCTAGTCATTTCTGTTCCTTCCTATGTTATAGCTGAATGCTATGTTAGTTTTTGTTTCTTGCATACTGTAGGTAACGACTCAGGAAACAAGGCTAGAAAGTCCTTATACATGTCTCTTCGAATGCATTCTGCAACATGCTTGAAGCTAGACTTTATAAATAGCACCAAACTATATGGACTTTAAAATGAATATATGTTGTTTGAAAATGGAATTATGGCATAATGCATTTGGTATTATTAGTCCTTCCCTGGGAATATATGCAATGATCAATTGCTGACCGTTGGTTGACCGACATGATTTTTCATTATAATAGCATTATAAACTAAGTCAAATGAAACTTCTGGGCTCGAAAGTTTTGTTTTATTTTACCTATGTTTCTCTTACTTGTACAAGGAATGAAAATCTCATCTAAACATAAGTTTCATAGAAGAAAACAATGCTGGCAATGTTGCTGCAGCACTGATGACTTGGCTCGCTCCAAAGAGCAAGGTCTGTTCACTATCTTTTGTATCAATGGCAGCCCCAATATTTTCAGTTTTCTATCCTGGTTTTTGAGGGGAGGCATGGAATTGGATGTTCAGAATCCTCTTAAGATCATGGTTGCTGCAGTTTTAAATTCTTTGGTCAATGACTTAAGACTTTGAACGTAACAAGTTCTCAGAGATGGACAATGGAATGAAGAACATGCAGCAATGCTTGTTCTTGGTGACATAATCAGCATCAAACTTAGAGATATTGTTCGTGCAGATGCACGTTTTCTTGAAGCAGATTCTTTAAAGATTGATCAGGTCTTAATCCAATCCTTTTCTTTACTTCTTATTTATGATTACATTTCTTTAGAGATTTGATGATTTAGGGTTTCTTCTTCTGTAGCGATAAAATTTACAAAGCTTTGCTATAATCCTTTTGAACCTCTGCGGTGTTTTGCAGGTATTGAGCTCACCTTATCTCAAAGGCATTCCCTCCCTCAAGCCAGAAGGTAATTCAAATCTTTTTCTTAATGAGGTTACAACATTTTTCATGTTTAATAAATTCCGCTAATCAACAATGAAATGCTCTCTGCAAATTTTGAGAAAATGAACCTCTCGATATAATGAAAAATAACACACACGAGAGGTTGAATTTTATTTCAGTATGCATCCCCTGTTAAGTAGTGTCTGTAATCGCTGTAGTGTTTTTGGCTCTTCTGTAACAAAATTTGAAGGGGACTTACAATCTTCTGTTGGAATCATTTTAAAAAGGAGTCTGAAGAACAGAATCTTAAAGTCATTTTCTCCATGAAATTTTCCATTTACTTTACTTAAAGGATGTTATAATTTGTTCAGGACGGGCGAGGAGATCAGGCGAAATACGACCCTAGGAGCAGAGGATTATGCCTAGTTCCTGTGTCGTGTACTCTCCATGTAGCCAACAACAATGGGGCAGATTTCTGGACATCTGGTATCTGCTTTCTTCCTATTTTCTTGTCTTTATTTAATATCATCTTCGAACAATAATAATTTGCAGAAGAATGCTGTAAGTCATCACCGTATTATCTGATTTCTTACTATTTTCTTGCATTTTTCGTGTCTTTATTTATATCTGTTGATGCTTCCGCAGGTTGATGAAGGATTTATTGTGGCTCTGCTTGCAAACAGCGTGAACTTGAACATGTTGTCATTGCTACTGGGATCCATACCTTTTTTGGTAAACCAGCACATATTGTCAACAGTACAAACCAAGTTGCCCACTTCCAAAAGGTTGGTATTTATTCTGGACTTCTGATTCTTCTTTTTGTCCTTTCTCTTATTTCATAAATACATAATTTTTGCCGATACTGCAGTTGTACCAAATTGGCTAGTTAGGGTTCGTGGTAATATTCAATGATCCAGTACTGTTAGCTTCCTTCCAACAATTATCAATTACTAATTGTTCTCATGAATAGGTTTTCACAAAAGGATATGACAAGGATGCTGTTGTCTTGCTGGTTGCAAGAGCATCCAGAACAGAGAATCAAGATGCCATTGATCCAACAATTGTTGGGATGCTTACAGATCCTAAGGAGGCAAGTATTTTTTTTATGTCATCATATTAAATTTTAGTCAATAACCAGGGCTATGCTTATTTTACTGATTTGTATCTTTTGTTGTGCCTTTTAACATCCATGCATCTAAAAGACACAGGCAACCATTCCAGACCTCCATTTTCTTCCTTTCAATCCAACTGACAAGAGGACAGCTCTCACTTATATTGACAATGAAGGGAAAATGCATCGAGTTAGTAAACATGCTCCAGAGCAGGTATTGTTCTTTGGATCAATTATTTTTATCTTTCACACAGAAGTAATGAATAATATAAATTTTCACAGCAATGCTGAATAATATTCTTCTTTTCATAAAAAAAATCAATGAATTAGGGAGATAGATTTAACCCGAAGGTCAGTGTTTGGCTCTGCAGTTGTCGTTGTCTCCCACTAGAAATTTGTAGATAACATTATACATAAAACTACTAAGATTCATAGTACGTAGCTCTCCATTTCAGGTGAACGTGCAATGTTTGCATTACTCAACCATTAGATATCAGTTCCAGTCTTATTTGTATTTTTGGCCTAAACAACATAAATTCTCAACTGGGACGCATGGAAATCTATTGGAATGCATACTTGCTCACCAGGATATCCAAGTCCTATGCAATAAAAACGGGCACTGCTCTCTATTTCAGGTGAACGTGCAATGTTTGCATTACTCAACCATTAGATATCAGTTCCAGTCTTATTTGTATTTTTGGCCTAAACAACATAAATTCTCAACTGGGACGCATGGAAATCTATTGGAATGCATACTTGCTCACCAGGATATCCAAGTCCTATGCAATAAAAACGGGCACTACACAACCCTTTCCTCTATGCTGTCCTTGGCACATCCTAATGAAGCGGTTCCATATCCCCACTCGTGGAAGCTGCATTGTCTGTTACAGATCGCCTGATCGATCTCTCTTTCGACATTCCCTAACTGTTGGTTGGTATTTCTTTCCACACCAGCAAGTTTTTTTTGTCTTTTCCACCAAATTCATTAAACAGACCTTGTCTTCCGCATTTAGGGTCCTATCAAGAAACTACCTTTGGAGTTCTTCGGCAAGGGGACTTAAAGGTTTTTATGAAACCCGTGCCTACAATTTCTACTTGGCTGTTTGCATTTTCTTGCACCATTTTGCCCATTTGTTCTATACTAAGACAATGGCAATGACATGGTGCTCGAAACCGACATTTACGGAAATTTCCATAAAACCCATGCAGGTAAGAGAAACCCTCAGTATTTAACCAGAATGCCATTAACTTATAATGCTCAAATAACCATGGACTCTTGAGGGAAACGAACAGACAATACTGTGACAAACATCAACGCCACTGGAAAACGCCAATCGACAGAGGAACAAACATCTAAACAATACAGTAGCCGAACTTAACAAAGCGACACCAGATAGTCAAGGCATACAAGCCGGACCTGGAACAACAGAACCACAACCAAACGTTTGCTATACAGTTAACCCAGCAACAACAGAACCGCAACCAAACGTTTGCTATACAGTTAACCGCATTCTGTTTTCACCGCAGACAATACAACAAATACAAAGGAAAAATCGCAGAGACTGCAGAGCTAAACAACCAAGTAACAATAATAACCCAAAGGGCGCAAACAGGGTAAAACCCAAGCCGAGTAACTTTCCAGCATTTTGAGGAGGGACAGTTGTCCGCCAATAAGACCAGCACAGTACATGCCGTCCTCAGCACTCTAGAGTATTTTGAGCCAATGTTCGTATTAGATCTCGTTAAAAAGCATTACCTAGTTAGCGTGAATCTGAAGTTTGATGACACATACAGATCTGCAACCAGTAATAGGATTGCATGTGATAAAGTACCTTTGAACAACTTGATCTTATTTTGAAATTTTGTTATCTAATTAGCAGCGCTGCTGCAGTGACTTCTGAAATCATGCACACAACAGCTGCCAATATTACAGTATTACCAGGAGACGAGCTTTCTCGGTCTGCTTTCGAAACTGATCAATTGGTTCAGGTATATACAATACTCAGTTTCTAATAAATTGTTTTTGCAAATTAAAAGAGATCTCGTCAAGATTGGAAAACTGCAACAAGTCATGTTACAGATCTGTTTTACTCTTATACAGCTTTAGTCAATCAAATACTGTTTTTAATGTTAAACAAGCTTTTGACACATTGTACATGATATAAGGATTGCACAAGAAGCTTTAGTTCACATAACTCTTTAAGATGTTTTGTCTCAAATATGTCCTCTCTTCAATTTACAATGTTATCATTTTATTCTAACTAACTGTTTGTTATGCAAATTACAAAATGCAGGAACATGCTGGCCTTCACGTCTACAACAAATTCAAAAGTAATATGAATATGTTTCTTCATTTATGATCTTACTGCAATACAAGTATTATGACTTTGTAACCTCACATTTTTGATGTCTCCTTCTGCATTGTCATGTTCAGCTAGTTAGCATGACTCTGAAGATTGACCGCAGGTACAGTTTTGTAACCAGTAATAGAATTGCATATGATAAACTACCTTTCAGCAGCTTGATATTATTTTGAAATTCTGTGGTCTAATTGGCAGGGCTACTGCACTGACTTCTGATATCAGCCACACAACAGCTGCCAATATTAGAATATTACAAAGAGAACACCTTCCTCGGTCTGCTTTCGAATCTGATCAGTTGATTCCGGTATATACAATACTCACTTCCTAATAATTTGTTTTTGCAAATCAAAAGAGATCTCGTCAACATTGCAAAGCAATGCGAAACCCGCAATAAGACCCCAAAACCTTTCCACCCCAAAACTTTGGTTCGACTTAGCTTATAATCACTTGCTTATAACAATCTGTTAAATGGCTAGTGATTGAAGCTCAATTGTTCATACCTTGCTATGAAGATCCTTTATTGATCAATCCCATTCATCATCAAGCTATCCGACTATGCAGTCTTCACCAGCCCCATGGTCATCAAAGGTCAGCTTTGTTTAAACATTTTTATTTATTTCAAGTGCATCCATTTTGTATGCAGTTCTTGATTTCTCTGCAACATTTTCCAACATTTGCCAACAATTCCTCTACTGTTCCTCTGTTACTACTTTTTCATTTTGATTTCTTAGAATAAAACCCCTGTAGTACTAACTATATGCTTTGTTTCAAAATTCAGTCAAATCGCAATATAAACAGTATTGGCAATTTCTCTGAGTTTGAGGAGCCAATTCTTCGTCAAGGGAGTTCTGCCAGATTTGGAAGGTACACAAGATTTGCAAAACTTTGTCAATTGCTGCTATCATGGGGGGTTTTGCTGATCACCATTTCTTTTCTAATTTCCCTGGCATTGTATATCACCTTTGGCAGTGTCACAGCAGCTCGTCAGCTTATCACAAAAACTACAGTTCAAGTTGTAATATCTGAACGCACAGTCGCAGCCATTCTAGGAAAGTCTCGAAATGCTGTTGTTAAAATTCAGCAGCTAAGCTCGTATAAAGAAGCATAAATTTCTGCAAATTCCATGGGATCCCCTTCAACTGAAACTTTTGAAACATGGAGACTTGGAATGAAGTATTGACATAAATGTATTTTGATAAACATGAATTGCATTATATTTTGAATTTGGATTCTACTGCCACTGCTTACGCTCCAAAACCAATGTTCTCTATGTAAAAAATATATATTTTTATATATATTCAATATATCATTACACAATGTATTAGCTTATCATTTTAAATTTTAAATTATATTTTTTAATTCGATTACTATGATATTGCAGAAAGCAAGAGTATAGAACACCAAAAGATAATGGATTTTTTCTTGGAGATCATGATCAATTTACATTTCAACTCGTAAACTTTAAATGTTTTTTTAATTTTAATTTGTTTATTTTAATTTTAATTTTATAAAATAAACTTATCAAAATTATTTTATTATTGTACTTAGATGCTATATTTACCAACCCAAAACTATAAAAGAGGCCAAAAGTCATGTCCTTTTGCATCACAACAAATCATTAATTAAATGCAACAAATTACTAATTACAAATTAGATCAATTTACATTTCAACTCGTAAAGTTTAAATGTTTTTTTAATTTTAATTTGTTTATTTTAATTTTTAATTTATAAAATAAACTTATCAAAATTATTTTATTATTGTACTTAGATGCTATATTGACTAACCCAAAACTATAAAAGAGGCCAAAAGTCATGTCCTTTTGCATCACAACAAATCATTAATTAAATGCAACAAATTACTAATTACAAGTTAGATGCATTTCAAGTCGTAAAGTTTAAATGTTTTTTTAATTTTAATTTGTTTATTTTAATTTTTAATTTATAAAATAAACTTATCAAAATTATTTTATTATTGTACTTAGATGCTATATTTACTAACCCAAAACTATAAAAAAGGCCAAAAGTCATGTCCTTTTGCATCACAACAAATTATTAATTAAATGCAACAAATTACTAATTACAAATTATATGCATTTAAACTTTTAAATGTTTGTTTAATTTTAATTTGTTTATTTTAATTTTTAATTTATAAAATAAACTTATCAAAATTATTTTATTATTGTACTTAGATCCTATATTTACTAACACAAAACTATAAAAAAAGGTCAAAAGTCATGTCCTTTTGCATCACAACAAATTATTAATTAACTGCAACAAATTACGTCCTTTTCTTTGCTAATTGGTAATTGGACAAATTTAAAGTTCACACTAAAGTTATGATAAACAATATTTTTAAATAAATAAATCTTTTGTTCTTTTGACCATGGAATAATTCCTCAATCATTGAGATTAACCTGAATCGTATCATTTATGTCCAAATATGTTACTAGATATGTAATTTTTCAATCATGGCTTCAAGACTCCATAACTATAATTTTTGAATGCTTAAGTTCTTCTTTGACCTTCGAGAATAATCTATGTAAATATTCAACACTCTCCACCACGAATTTAATTAACAAATTTATATTCATAATAATGTTTATTTGGTCATTATCATTTTATCAATATTTCCATAATATTCAAATGTAAAAAAATAAGAAAATTCTATCTTTTCTGCACCATGGTTATTAAAATACATAACTTGCTTTAACACCTTCCTATTATTTTATTATATTTTAATTTTATTATATTTTAAAATCATGGTTATAAAAATTTTATTATTATTTAATTTTATTATATTTTAATTATTAATCTAAGCATTTTTTAAATCATGAGACATTGGAAAATTATATCTAAAACTAATCTTATTTTAAGAAATACAAACTCAACATTATAACAAGATATATGGCAAGTGTCTTTTGAAAATTAATTTTAATCATAATAAGAAAATATAGGACCAATGTCTTTTAAAAATTACTTTATAATTGAAAATAATAAAACAAGTGATTAACATACAAATTAAATTATTATTTTAAATAGATGGATAGATTTGTAATATGAAACAAAAAATTTGACATATAATAAAATTGTAACAAGCATTTATCAATTCAATGACATTTCTGACAATTCTTACTTAACAAAGCCAAAGTTCATTATATTTCACTCTTCGCATAAAGTCAAAAAGTTCATTCAACAATTGCCCATCCAATTCATTAAATCTTAATACAAGTAAGCTACTAATGGAAACCAGCTCTCATGATAACGCAAATTAAATCTCATAATAATAACTCACCAAACTGTTCTGTTAACCGGCAGGGACTAGCGCCACAACAATGGCTCCTTGTTAAATGAAAGCTTGTTCAATTTATTATCAATTGAAAGCTTCTTCACTTTAGAAACGTTGAATTGATATGATATTATTTTGAATTTATTATCTATTATAAGTTATTTTGTTATTTATTATGTATATTATATTATAAGTTATTTCGTTATATGCTTATTTTTTTTTATGTTCGAGAATTTCATTATACATATTTTTATGTGTGAGGTATATAATTTTAAATGCACGACAATAAATATGATTTACAAAGAAAGATTTATTTTTTAGGTATAATTTTAATATTATAATATTTTTCCCAATTAGGGTGCTTTATGTGGTTGAACATGGCATCGAAATTGGGGTTATTTTAAGTGGTTGAATATGGAATCGGAATTGGGGTTATCTTTTTTGCTTTCAAATGTGGAATTAATAGTGGGGTGGAATGTCTTATTACCCTAGGCTTATGATATGCAAGGGAGGCTCCCTCCCACACTTACGCCTCGGAGAATTTACTCTTCCTTGTGTGAGAAGCGAGTTGTTTGTAGTGAGACTTTTTGGAATCTTTTCCGGTGGGTTTTTCTAGTCTAATATCTTTAAAATTCGACAAGAATTTATTTAAATTACAAGCTTGATGGGTAACCCCTACATAATCGAAGTTCCCTAAGGGTTTTTCAGGGTGTTGAATCCATATATATAGTAAAAAAACCAGTTTAAATAACACAAAGCAAGATTTCACCTCAAATTTTTTCGTCGGAATTCGGCACCGAAATGTCCAAAAATTCGCACTAAAGACAACTCCTCTGAGAAGATTAAGGCATCAGACGTTTCTCCTGATGAATTTATCGAGTCGAGGAAGGAGAGGGGGGACAGGTATATTAAGCAACTCAGCAGAGGCAAGTTCTAGTGGATGGTATGGCAACATTATGTTTGGGATAGTTGGAGTATAGTGCAACCAAGGAGCTGGAAATCTTTTAGGACAATAAATATGTTTATGTGTGATGTGCATAATTTTAAGTGCAGGACAATAAATATGATTTACAAAGAAATATTTTATTCAAATGAAAATTATTTTTAATTTAAGAATATTTTTCTGTTCATTTTAATACTTTTTATTTATAATTTTGATATTGTAATGTTTTTCCTCAATCAGGGTGATCGACATGGTAGAACATGACATCAGGATTGGGGTTCTCCCTCCTTTGTCAGATGTGGAATTTCCCCTCCACTTTCTTGGAAATTCTTGGCGTCTTCTGCGCTCTAGGTGCCTCTGGTGTTCTCAGGGCTCCTGTTGAAGGTTCTGTCAAATCGAGGTTATGGTAGGTTGGTGTGAGTACTCGTCAGGGCTCGTTTGTAACAGAGAAAGGTAGTTGGCTCAGGTTCAGTGTCCATCCTCAATGTATAGTTCTTGTATCCTAGGTAACTGCCTATTCATAGTTTTATTTATTACATGTGCCTGTGTCAAATTCTACTCTCGTCCTATTGAATTGTGAGGTGGTAGTTGTGCCGAAGAAGTGCCTAGCCAACCATTTGGAGGGTTTGTTCTGGTTGGTTTGTGCACTTGATGTGGTGCTTGGTATATCTTTTCTCAATAGGGTGACTACTCATTGGTGGAAGATTTTTCAGTGTTTGTGGAAGTCTTGTTGGTTTTTGTGGAACAATGGTGTGACTTGGATTGCTCTATTATGTATTGTGAAGTGTGGGTTTGGCATTTTTGGGTGTGAGGGGCCGAATGGTCAATGGAAAAAGTGATTCAACTTCTTTACCACTTGAGGGGGTTGTGGATACGATGGATACGTGCTATCTTATCTTTGCTCAAGCTTTATTTGTTTATCAAGTAGTACATGGCCCATCTTTGTATTAAAGGGCATTGTGGTGTACACGTTCCAATCCAACTTCACAAGTCCCATGTAGAGGCTTAGGCCAAGGATCTTGTTGCAACCTTCCTTCTGACAACCCTCCCCCCCATCAGTTGAAAGGACATTTAAAAGTGGGAAGCTTTGGTTTCACATGAGTATCTTGCTCATTATGATTTTTAGGTGCATGATGAGGTATCCCACTAGCTTCTTGGCCCTGATCATTCCAAGGGAAGAAGGAATCAATATCCACAGTCAGTCACCCTTCATTGGTAGTTGAATACATTATTCGCATGTGTTCCCCAAGAAAAGCATGAAGATAGAAATTATATCATCTTTTTCTTAAATGAAATCCAAAGTAATCAATGGAGGATCAGGACAATATGGACAAGTTGGACGCATGTCTAACTCACATGGAAAGGCACATTCAGCGTGAGTTTAAATTTGAAGAACCTCCTAGTGCAAGAGCATATGATCCAGCCACAATGACCTCTTCAGATTCTTGATTTGGATGTTATGTTATGGCTTTTTCTAATAGTCTTGTTTACTGTTATTTATGTATGTTGTAGATGTGAGAACATGGAAAGAAATTAAAAGAGTCTTTAAGCCGAATTGTTTCTTTCGAAATAGGAACGAGTAATAAATTTTTGAATGCTTGAGTATTGTTGAGTATTGTTCAGCTAGTTAATTATTAGCATGGAATCCCTAAATACTTGAATCTAAGTGCAACCCTTTTCTATAGCAAAGAGTAAATTATTTTTGCAAGCCATAATTTCAGCCTCATTTTTAGTTCTTGTGCCAAAGCAATTTTGACTTGAAAGAAATGAGATTATGAGAGAAAGAGAACAAATCCTTCTCCGCTAGACTACCCTATGTTACTTGAAGCCCCATTAAAAAATGTCCGTGGCTTGTAATGGTTTGGATTTTCTACTATTATAACTCTAGGAGGGGATACTCATTGTTCCTATGGAAAGTGGACTAGGATAGCTAAAGCTTAAACAACTATGTGCTTAGGGGTTGAAAGTTTATCATGAAAGATGGATATGTTTTGATCCAACCACACTGTTGTGGAGGTAAATCCCCTCTGCGGACAAAGGCAATCCCTACTATCCCAAATAGGGTCTAGCAACAATCAAACAACGCTAACACGCAGGTTCCTAATTGCAAATTAAAGACCGATTATGAAGACCTACCTGGATTCCAACGCTAGTACTTGTAGAAGAGTCGTCGCTCCCGTTCCTTTGCTCCGGCTGGTCACAATCCCCACGATCCTCGTGAACAGACACCTGCACATGCAAAGAACGATACAAACGCAAGCGTAAAATCCAATAGATGCAACTATATATCAGTCAGAAAGGATATAACTCAATCACCATTATAAAGACAATAAGAGTGGAACCATAATGATAGTCGTCTATTATTGATAAACAAAGAAGAATACAACCATAGTTCTGACGTCAAATCCTTCTCAAGAGTGTCCAGCCAGCAAGTTCCTCAAGCATTCACCCTTGAAGATAGATCTCCCAAGAAAAAACTATCTCACTCACAAGTTCACACAAGATCAAAACACTTCACAACCTTCCTCAAGCTCTCAAACAATCCCACACTTGTCACACCAGCTACCTATCAAGCTCACAGCACTATCAGCAACACTCCAAAGAATAAGAATTCCAAACTAGCAGCTCATAGCAATGGTGAAAGCTTAAGTAGGAGAAGGAGTCTCCATGAATGGTGGGAAGATGAGCTTATCTCCAAGGGAGGTAGCTCAAATGACAGAACAGACATGCCAGAGAAGGGAGGGCGACATAAACAAGGCCAACTACCAGGTTTGGAGTCATCTGGAAAGCCGGCTGTTAGAACAAACTCGCCCAGACTGGATCATCACGGGTACATAACTGTACTGGAGCGCTGACATCGCTACTGCATAACGGAGAAGGTCATGTCATCGCGATCAAATATAAGCAACAGTCGCGTTGTCTCATGAAATCCGACCATCGCGGGAATCACGTGTACTTCCGCGATGGCAGCGCGTATGGTCTGTTTTGGAGCGCTCATCAGCGCGTTTATTTTGACAACAGTCGCGATGATGCAGAAACTTTGGCAAAGTGGGTCATTTGGCAACATCAGAGAGCATGAGCATGAATGATTTGGACTCATGACACAGTAGGAAGACTGGAATGAAGGCAGTGAAAAATTACTATGTAACAGATGCCCCCTAAAGTATGAAGCCCGAGAGAGTGGGAGGGGTGAAATGCTTTACGAAACTGACTGAACTGGAACACCACCGGGAAGAACCTGCACGCAAGTACAACTGATATCTCTGATAATGAATTACATGTAGTCTAGGCATGGGCACAGCCATCCAAAAGACATACGAAATAGGTCTGTGGTATGGACGCAGCCACCCAGCTAATGAGACCATGATGATAACAAAGGTATGGTCGCAGCCATCCATGAAGAATCAGTTATGGTTGCAGCCATCCATCAATGAGTCATGTAATGATCATAATAATCCACAAAATCGCAACCTGGATCTCAACAGACAAAATCCAGGGTCTTGCGCTCTATCTCGACCCGAACAAAGTACAAGTTCAAGCATGCGAATATGGGAGTTGAAGTCCAACATGCAAGAACATCGTCTGATTACCAGTCAATGATGAAAACTGTTAACAGACGCAAGAGGTACCACCAATAATGACAATGGTCTTCAAGGTACTATAGGTACAATCTACAGCGTGCGAATCAATGAGCCGGCGTCGAACACCCGTAGAATCATTCGATCGGAGGCCAATGATGAAAACCTCGCGTCGAACACGAAGAACCTGCCATTGAGGCATGCAGGCTCCAAGGCACCTGAAGGGAGTCTCTAGGTCAACATCCTGGATAATGAGCTGAAGTTGACAGGAAGTGACCTTGATCGAAGGTGGGCCATAATGTTTCCCACATCATCGACACGAGACAAAGAAGGATAAGATGTTTTGTGTGAGGTATCAGAGGGAGGTTGAGTATTTTGTAGAGGTCAACTTCTCTTGAACATATCGGCGGCACGACAGTGGACTTGGCAGTATTTGACATTAAATGATCAGGGGTCATGGTGACAAGGCAATGAGCAGATGAGAGGTCAAACAGGATAACCCAAACCCACGGAGGCAAGTGTAAAAACAAGATGAGATGTCCCCACACGGACACGAATGCAGACAAGTGCCATGTTCAAGAGCGACATACTACCGACACGACAATGATTGTGGTTCCATTTTCCCCACCATTACTGGCGAGTACCTCGGTTATTTTTTGATGACAAGCTTGACGGGGATAGCATCTGCTTGAAAGGCGTCATTTTGACAGAATCCGATGTCATTAAGTTTTAACGAGTCTTACAAAGGAAGGACTCAGCGTCTTTTCATGTTTAGAGAGTCTGAAAAGACAGCAGAAAAGGAAACTCCAGGGGGGTCCTTTTTCATAAAGTTGTGTCTCTCGAGCCCAAAAAAGTACAAAATAATGCTCGAAAGAACCGCCCGACCAATATGATCAAGGAGTACTTTTCATAAGTAGTAACTTCGACCCGAAAAAGTAAAAAAGCGGTTAGAAGCACGTCGTTTCGTAGCCAATAATGAGTCTAAAACGACAAAAACCCGACGATCTTTTTAAGTTTAAACGGTCGAAAAAAGAGCTTAAAGGCGACCGCCTCTCGCCTCTTTTAACGAGTTGAGAGGGAGACTCGGCTATCTTTTCATGTTTCACGTCGGAAAAGAGCTTAAAGTCGAATTTTCGGGACCAAGTGCATATAAAACTGTCATAATTCCACCATCTGAGATCCTACACAAAGAACACTGCACACGTAAACCCGTTCAAGATTATATAAACAATGCGCAAAAAAACATAGTGAAAAACCATATTTGGACCAAGCATATAGTAAAAACCATGATAAAAACCAACATTTATGGAAAATAATATTTAATTTTACAAAATTACCATAAATAGGGGGGGTTAAACCATATTTTTTACCATTGTTACCATTGAGCCTTTGTGGAGCGATTTGGAGCATTGAGGTTGGCGAACGAAATTCGGCCCCGTATGTGCATCATTCGTCCCGAAACCAGTTCCAGGTAGACACACATTTCCCTACGCTCTGTTTTGATGTCTTTTTACTGCATTTTGACGGTGGGATGTGGTTATTTGGGCGGTTTTTGAATTTGCATTCCGCTCTCGGTCATCGCGGATTTCGCTATCGGGTCTGCGATGACCGATAAAAATTTCCACAGGCCGTGCCCGGATCAGCGCGGAAAAGTGATGTACTTCTGCGCTGACCCGGGAAAAATAACAAAGGTGCCCATTATCAGCGCAACTGTTTTAAAAATAGTCGCGATGACACCGCGCGACAAGTTTTTAATAAAATTTACGTTTGAAACTTTGCAAGCAGAGCGCTAATGAGATTTTTGGTCATGCAGGGTTATAATGGTGTTCGTCTGGCAAGAACGTGCTCATGATAACGATGATATAGCGGCTTTTGCTGATGCTGGGTACCGGAACGCATTGCGGGGGTGCAGATTACTCAAATTTTTCTTAACTCCACGCTTACGAGCACAACCTAACCTTCTAGAGCTACTGATCAGGGCCTGGAATCCCACGGATGGGAAATTTGTTATCCGAGGCCGGGATATTGAGTTCGATTATACAGACATCTATTTTTTGACCGGGCTGTCTCGTCGAGGTGAGATGCCTATTCTGGAGGGGCAGCGACCCGGGGGTGATACTTTAGATATGCTGATGGCTCAGGTGTGCCCACAGGCACGCAAGTCAAGGAGCGGAAAAGTGGCAATCCCTACGGTGGAGGATATAATCCTTCGTGCGATGCTCTTCATGGTGACACGGGTAGCGGGCTCCCAGGCCCAACATGAGGCCTCGAAGACTCATCTTCGACTAGCCCTCGAATGCCTAAATCCCACCATGTTTAACTGGGCAGGGGCAGTAGCGGCAAACATGAAGAGGCAACTGACCAACTGTCATCGCGGTGAGACGAAACAGTTTGGCTATGGATCGATCTTACTCCCGCTCATGCTGTCCGAGTGGGTGCTGGCACTGTAGTTGCAGGATATGGTTTTGGACCCACCCAGGCCACGCGAGATGAGGGCCACACGATGGGCCCACGTCATGCCACGAGGAGGTGGCGGCCGACCAATGGCATGGGGAACATATTTCCGAGAGTGGTTGGAGCGACAGACAATCTTCGTGGAGGATTGGCCGTATGCCGGCCTGGACTTCCGCGGAGATCCTGACATGCAGTTGCCCGCTGGAGAGCAGTGGGATGACGATGGTAAGACACTTGATCTCATTTTTTGATTTTTTATTTTTATGATGTTTTTGATTTTTTCATGTACATGTCCTAATGACGAACGTTATGGTATGCAGATGTAGGACCGGCGAGACCCCTTGGCCTGGCTCCAAAGGCACGGAGGGACGCGCAGGGCATTGGAGCTCTAGCCCTGGCTCCTCCGGGAGATGACACGATGGAGACAATGATACGGAACCTTGAGGGTATGCTAACAGGGATTCCAGATTACATGGGGATAGAGGAGGTCCCCATAGCATCCCAGATCCATACAGTAGGAGTAGAACCTAGGATGCACCGCCTGTTGAGGCGGGTGGCACGAGCGACTGTGTAGTATAGGGAGCGCAACCCACCACAATAGATATATGGATCTTTATTTCCTACTGGTGATTTTTTGAGAGACATGTGCCTCAGATGTACAGAGAACACAGGCCGTATTTAGATATGTACACTTATTTTTGAGTGCCTTGGTGCGCCACACAATATATATATATACATATTCCTATGGTCTATTATTGTGCTTTTATGTGCTTGGTTGTATGATGTTTTGATTATATGTTACACAAATGTCTGTCCAATACATGATTAGCCAATGCATCAGATAACGTGTTCAATCGTCGTGGAATATGTTGATATGTAATGAAATCAAAATTCCTCTCTAACAATTTAACACGTAAATACAACCTTAAAATACGATGGTCTCTGACGGAATATCGCCCATTGAGCTGGTGGACGACAAGTTGAGAGTCCAGGTTCACAACCAATGTACGAATATTAAGATTAATCGCCTCAGCTAGTAATTCAATCACAGCACTATATTCAGCGACATTGTTTGTGGTACAACCTAAACACACACCTTGAAGGTCTATCAACTCATGGGTGCTGCGGCAGGCACCATCAGCGAAACCAATGTACGGTGCACCAGACATCTGCACAAGAAGAAAAAAACACAATAAGTGGCAATCACGCCTTCACACCAAGCCAAAAACATGAAAACACACACACACAACACACCTGCTAAAACACACGCATGTACAAACCGAAGTGCATGGAGTTCACGCATAGTAATTTTTCAAGTACAACCCGTTTCGGGGCTTATCAAGAGGGTTACCTTCGTAGTCAATTAGCTCATATGCCCCTTTCTACAAAACTCTCTTTACAATATAAGGGCCTAGCCACATGGGCTCGAGTTTGCCTGCCCCCATCTTATCATTCGCTTGATCATATAGCAGGACTAAATCTCCCTCAACAAAGGAACGAGGGTGGATGGTATGGTCGAAGTGAGTTTTAACTCTCTTCTTCTGTGCTTCAATAGCTATAGAGGCTAGGCGACGGGTCTCGTCCAGCCATTCTAGGTAAAGAAGGCATTCCTCTATCGGAGTAGTGTCGGGAAGTAACTCGACGACCAATTTTAACGAAGGGATCTCGCATTCGATAAGAAGGGTAGCCTCCAGTCCATAAACTAATTGAAATGGAGTGAAACTGGTGGCATCCTTCACAGAGGTTCGGTAGGCCCACAAGGCGGGGAAAAATATCAAATGCCAATTAGACTTATGGATGCCAACGGTTCGTTGAAGCATCGTAACCAAAACCTTGTTGACGGCTTCAACCTGGCCATTGGACTGAGGATAGTATGGAGTCGAACTATCATGTAGTAAGCCTAGTTGGGTTGTTAGTTCGGTCATCATGTGATTACGGAAATGCTTCCCGTGATCCGTGACGATGGCCTGAGGAACTCTGAACCGTGAGATAACATGGTTGAACAAAAATTGCGCCGCTGTGTGACCGTCTTCAGTTAATGTGGGCATCGCCTCGACCCATTGTGTAAAGTAATCGATGGCAACGATAATATACCCATGCCCCCCGGCCGAGCGAGGGTTACAGGTCGTATAATCAATGGCACATTTTGCAAAAGGGCCAATGGTGACAACAAGGTGCAATGGAGCTGGAGGCGCACGCATCTTCCGCTGGTATATCTAGCATTCGTGACAGGAGCGGACGGCAAGAATGCAATCCTTAAAGATGGAGGGCCAGAAATAACTGGCGCGGAGGATTTTTTGAGCCGTGGCATATCCGGACATGTGACCACCACAGGCGCCAGAATGGCAGTCATTCAGGACTCGCTCAGCTTCCTCGAGAGTTAGACATTAGCGGAGGACGGAGTCAGCACCGAGACGGTACAGGGTGTCCGCGATAATACGGTAGGGCTGAGACTGATGACGGATCCGTCGCCGAGCATCCTTGGACACAGCAAGACGGAAAGAGGACATCTGCAGATATACAATGATATCCCCATACCAGGGATCGAGGGTGCTAATTAGGAATAGAGTTTCGTCCGGGATATGGTCCTCTGAGTAAGAGGGTGCGGTAGGAGATGGCAAAGAGCAAAGTAACTCAGCAAAGACCAGGGACTTCTTAGACTTGGCAGTGGTGAATTCCAAGTCAAACTCTTGCCACTTTGAGTACTTTCCCCCCAGCAACTGACGTGACAAAATGTACGTCATCGGGTTGCAATCAGAAATCACGGTCGTAGTACGCAAAAAGATATAATGCCAGAAACGTTGGACGGCACAAATGGCGGCCAATGCCAACTTCTCGACGTAAGCATATCGAGTTTCCGTGTCTAAAAGGTTGCAGCTGAGGTAATATATGACATGCTCAGTGTCATCATCGTCGTCTTGGACGAGAACCATGCCGATAGTGGTATCGGCGGCGGCCAAATACAGAGTATAGTCGCGATGGTAATTTGAAGGACGCAATAATGGAGCATAAACAAGGAGACCCTTGAGACACTCGAAAGACTCTTGAGCGATAGCATCCCAATGAAAAGGGGTATCTCGCTTCAATAATCGTGTAAAGCCTTTAGCCACTTCAGCATAGTTCGGAACGAATCGTCTTAAAAAGTTTGCTTTGCCCTGTAAGCTTTACAATTGCTGCAAGGAAGCAGGGGGAGGAAGATTCAGAATAGCCTCGACTTTAAGGGGATCCAAACGGATGCCCTCTCGGGAGACGATAAACTCAAGCAGTCTGCCTGACTCAACGCAGAAGACACATTTATGAGGATTAAGCCTGATGCGGTAGTGTCGACAGCGGAGAAAGATTTCACGAAGATGGGTGGGGTGGTCCTGGCGCTTGACTGAATGAGCTGGTAGATCATCCAGGTACGGTTGTACAATGTGACGGATGTCATGAAAAGCATAGGACATTGCACGTTGGAAGATAGCACCAGCGATCTTCAAACCGAAAGGGAGCCTTTTGTAAGCAAAAGTGACCCAAGGACAGATAAAGGCAGTCTTATGCCGATCAGCGGGTGCAATATTGATCTGGTTATACCCAGAAAAACTGTCCATAAATGAATAGATTTCGCTCCCCGCACACTCATCAATGAGCTGATCAATGAAGGGTGTGGGGAAGTTATCCTTAGGACAGGCCCGGTTAATGTCACGGTAATCAACATAGACTCGAATGGTACCCTGTTTTTTATTTACAGGGACGATATTGGAGACCCAATCTGTAAGTGGAATGGGGTAAATGAAACTAGCCTTGAGAAGCTTTTCAACTTCCGCTTTAATGGCTGCAGCCTTTCGGGGGTGCACGGGGCGTAGACGTTGGCAAACAGGCTTAGCACCCGGATACGTAGGTATCTCATGCACCACTATGCTAGGGTCAATGTCGGGCACTTCTTCGTAGGACCAAGCGAAGACATCACGAAATTCGCGAAAAAGGTCGGTATAGAGCTGAATTTCCTCCGGAGTGCAAGTGACTCCAATGTGAATGTGCTCGACAATCCCTAGTTTCACAGAGATGTCGATGGGTTGGGTCTGTGTGATATTTCCCATATTTCCTTCAGAGGACACTTGATAAACTTGGATAGGTGTTTGAAGGGGTTGAGATGGGAGACAAGGAGCAAACCGATCGAGACAGGTGACCATTTCCTGATGGGCAGGGAGAAACGAGGAACGATGGTGATGGTCAGACCAAGGAGGTTCCTCGAGAGACATGGTCTCGATAATGGCTTCATCGGAAGGAAATATTTCCTTTAAAGGATCCGAAGTAGCGTCATCTCCAAGCCAAGGGGAATGAACATACGAGTCGGGAGCCCTGCTCGAAGGAGTAGGTTCAGGAGGGGGAGCCGATGCAGCAATGACTTCAACGTAGTTGAGCTCGGTAGGACTCAACGTCATCATATCGCCCCATGATTCTATCTGATTAGCGGGGGGAAGAACCCACGGATCAGAGCGCACGGAAATCATATTAATAGGAGCGAGATTAGGAGGTGGGAGGGAAAAGACACCCATCAGGGCAGGATCTTTAAAAAGTCCGGCTCCCACACACTCACATGATTTGGAGGTATGCTCCAAAAAAGGCACGTTTCCTTTGGAAGAGGAGGCAAAGAAGGAGAGCTGGTCTACGGTGACAATCTTCCCCTGATGAGGGAAATGAATGACACGAAAAAGAGATGAAGCCACGACTTGCATGGCGTATGTCTGGCTATGTCCGAGGAGGAGGTTGTAGGTAAGATTAGCATCAACAACTTCAACTTCCACTTCGACCGTCTTCCCTTCCAAAGAAATGGGCAAACATTGGAGTATACCATAAGGACGAGACTCTCTTCCATCAAAGGCTTCCAAGGTTGTAGGAGACTGGCTCAGCGTCGGAGAACCAATGGCCTTCCAACAGGCAACAGACATGATGCAAGTTCAAGCACCTTCATCAATGACTGTACGATGAATCGTTTTGGTGTTGATAATGACCTGTATGAGGAAGGCGATTTGGTGAGGCAGTCTCGGCGTATGGCCTTCGAGATCAAAAGTAATTAGATCCGAGTCGGCCGGGTCTATGCCACCAATGACCGATAGCAAGGACTTCCTCTGGGAGGGGCAGCTCTGGAGTACTTCTAAGGCGGACATAGCAGAGGGAGCCTGAGCTAAGTCCTCAACGATGTTGTAGTGCTGGGCAACACTAGCATTAGGGTTGTAAGAAGTTTTCCGGAGTACACCTTTTGGAGGGGGTCGGATGGGCGTCTCAGTGCTAGGTCTCTCGATATGGAGCGGACTAGAACTGGACGAAGGAGCGCTGGAGGGGACCTCAGGCTCTTTCCTGGCATGCAACGGATATTCTTTTGCTCGAGTACTGATGTGGACGGGGATCGTCCCAGACATAAATACTTGAGAGCCAAATGAAGAAGAGGGTTGTGATGGATCAGCCACCATTTGAGTTTGTTGTGAGGGGAAAGGTTCTTTGAGCACAGCAGGAGTCCCGGGAGCACCTTTCAACAATCGACTAACCTCAGACTGACTCAGGCAGTCTTTGGTATAGTGATCCTCATCGCAGATAAGACAAGGATACTTGGGCTTACGTTTGGCTCCTTCATCGGGTGGAGGTTTAGGGGAGTCCTGTCTGGGCTGCTCAGATTTATTCTTCGCTTTCCCCTTCTTCTTTCCTTTCGAGGATTTATCTGCCGTGGTGGACTAGATGGCGTTGACCTCGGAAGTATTTCCGGAATTAGATACACCCTGAGAAGTGTTTTCGTTTGAAGCATTCGATTTTTGCTTCCCAGGGTTCGCGGATGATTTCTTCGAAGATGGATTTACAGAGCCAATAACACTGTCAACAGATGGCTTTGGCGGAGCTTTGGATGTTCCGGGTCTCGGGGCATCAGGCAAATAATCATATAAGGTACCTGACTGAGAATAAACTAAGTCGAGGTACTGAGCATGCACGATAGCTTGCTCTTCAGTTACACAAGCTCCCATAGCAATGTCTCGCGCGATTGCAGGGACAAAGGAGGTTGTAAACCAATCGGTCAGGAGCTGATCAGGAATCCAGAACTTGATCAAACGACGACGCCGTCTCCATTCATGTATATGATCGGATATGTGCGTGGTCGTGTCCTGTTTAAGAGACGTGAGGAGATGTGTTCCCGTCTCATACCGAATGGGCAACTGAAAGTGAGTTAGAAATGCCATTGCCAACGAGTTGAAATCTTGAAAGGATCTGCGATTCAACTCAATGTACCACTTAGCAGCCGAGCCGGTGAGAGTCCTTTGGAAAAGGCGGAGCTGGATGGAATCGTCAAGCCATGAATTTGACGAACACCAAAGGTGATAAGTCATAACGTGGGCTTGAGGGTCTTCTCCAGCTTTGCCATCGAATTTGGGACAATCACCGGGTATCTTGGTTGGAACTGGTGGCCAGTATGGATTATGAAGAATAGGATCATTAGTCAATTTGGACACATCCGACAGTTCCAATGTTGCTAAGAAAGGTAACTGAGGATTGAAGGACATCTGTGGCCATGGATAAGAGGTAATACCAGAGTTCCAACCAGTTGGTGGTTTCCCCCATGGATTTTGTCCGGACGGGCCTGGCCCATAAGGGTTCTGTCCGTAGGGATTCTGTCCATAGGGGTTGTAGCCATAACCAGACGGTTGACTCTGGATTTGCCCCCCAGCACCCCATTGATTACCAACTTGACTCGCAGGAGCAACATACTGTTGCTGGTAATTCTGATAAGGAGCGACCTGCATTTGTTGATAATTTTGGTACGGGGCCAACTGAGCTTGCCCCTGGGGTTGCTGGTAACCATACGGTTGCTGAGCTCCATACTGAGCCTAGTGACCAGGCTGTGCTTGGTAAGAAGGTTGGGATTGAAACCCACCTTGCATCTGAAGACCAGTTTGAGTTTGGGACCCAGCCTGGGGCTGAAAACCGGGTTGAGCTTGAGAAGCAACCACCATTTGAGTGCCCGGTTGAGCAGGCCCAGAAGGATGTCCTTGAAAGGATGGAGATTGGGCCACCTGGCCGGAAGGTTGCCCTGGTTGAGTTTGGGATGGACCCATTTGCCTAGAAGGATGAGCTTGTTGGGTATTAGGTTGTCTTTGTACAACCGAGGGTTGTCCTTGCGAAACAGATGGCTGAGCGGACTGGACAGTTGGTTGACCCTGAGGTCGACCAACCTGTCTAGATAGTTGACTAGGCTGTGTAGTGGGTTGGCCTTGCTGCACGTAAGGCTGACCACCCTGCCTAGAAGGGTACCCTTGCTGGATTCCAGGTTGTCCTTGTTGCATATAAGGTTGTCCCGCTTGTCCAGATGGGTAACCTTGCTGGACACCAGGTTGACCTTGTTGGATGTAAGGTTGTCCCGGTTGCCCAGATGGGTAACCTTGCTGGTCACCAGGTTGACCTTGTTGGATGTAAGGTTGTCCCGGGTTACCAGAAGGTTGAGCAAAATAAGTAAAGGACGGACCACCAGAGGCCGAAGGTTGTCCCTGAAAGGGTTGTCCTTGTGGGCCCCCAGGTTGCCCTGGGTGAGACTGGCCGTAATACTGCTGCCCTTGGGAGGTTTGCACGTAAGACGGTTGGCCTTGATTAGGCGGTCCCTGAAGCTGTGCAGGCTTTGCTTGGCCACCATGATAAGTGGTGGCGCTCCAAGTAAAGAATAATGGCACCGAGACCTCAATAGCAAGCTGAGATGGCAAGGGCCTGGAAAGATAAAGGTGCTGACCTGTGGAATCATAGTAATAGAACGGACCTTGCGAGCTTGGATCCTGGACAACTTGCAAATATCGATCGTATGACCCCCTGCTGGAGTGGGACCAGAAGAAAGTGGGGCACTTTGTGCAGGATGAACAACTCTGGGTGTATGTGCCGGCTGGCCACTATTTACTAGGCCGTGAGACGGACCAGCAACAATAGTCACAGCCAAAGATGTCGTAACGGCACTAACAACTGGTGTCGAATACGCTACACAAACAGTCGGAATAGTTGGAACTGAAGTGACGGGTGTGTTGTGCACTTGTGGAATAAAATATCCCGTGGTGGGAGTGATGTGGTGATCCCACATGGTACCTGAAGAGGGGTTCCTAAAACCCATATTATCCCTCAAAGACTTATAGCGTGAGGGTACCGGGGATGTGGCCGGGACAGCAGTTTCGATACTTGACAAAACAGGTGTCTCACTCACTCTAGGAGATGTGTCATCCATGTCAGAGGAAGACATTGGGACCGAAACACCAGTAGGAGTAAAAGGAATATCGTCTTCGTAAGGCTCCCAAATGGGGTTCCAGTGAAGTTCGTAAGCCTCGTCGTCTGGAGCGCGAGAGTTAATCGGTTGGATACTCAGAATAATAGGGAGAGTATCACTCACAACCGGTACCTCAGGAGCAACAGAAGAAGGAGACCCTTGGTCACTTGGAACGAGAGACGGGATCGATGATTCCGCCAGGATGAAAAACTTCAAAAAATCCTAGGGAAACTAATGAGAAAGGACCCTACTCAAACTAACGCAAGCAAGATCTATCCAGGTAAATGTTAATCGTGGCCGAATAAATTTTAAGACGCAAGGACATAACTTGACATTTTCAATTTTTAAGAGTCGAGAAAAGGACAAAAAGATGACTCTAGTCGCCTTCGAATGTTTAATGAGCCTGAAGTGACAAGTGCTCAGATGGACCTTTTCTTTTAGGGAGTCCGAAAAAGAACGAAAGTGACTACTCTGGAGAGCTAGGAAAAAGGGTTTACCAAACAAATCCGTAAAACTGCATATACACCTTGGCAGTCATATGAAAACCAAGGACTTTCCGTACGGCAGTCAATCTTCCCGAATGCTGTGTTCGGTGCGTTACGGCTTGTAAGGCGGCAGACACGGCTTCCTATGGATAAAGGATGATAACCTAGTGGGGTCTCCCCATATACTCGACGGTACGTGGGAGCTCAAATCCATGCTAGACCACTATTGCGTCACGGAAGGAGGAATCACCCAACCTTGAGTGAAACAAAAGTGACTAGGTTTAACGACGCTGGAGCACGTCTCTAGCCTAGACCTCTAAATGTGTGCGTTATGTTCCAATGCATTGTTAGGTTCATTCAGTTCATTTTAAAGTTGATCTTGTATTAGGTTTCAGTTTTCAGGCCTTACCGTATGTAATCTCTCAAAATTCCCTAAATGCAAACTATATGCCAAAATATGTCATTTCATTCGATGAATGCTAGTTACGAGAGGGTTTGAGGGCTTTCACGCAAATGAAATGATCACAAAACAACAAATAACTTCCCTAATGCAGCTAATGGAAATTAACAAACTTTTCTTTGAGATCACTAATCACTAATCAAAATGAAAAGCTTCTAATTCTCATTAACTAATACAAAGCAAAAGATATTTTTCCTTTTGTTGATGGCAAAGTGCATTAAACAAACTTTGAGAAACGATAACAAACAAATGTGGAAAACCGGTTGACCCCAAACAATTGTGATCTATGTCCGGGTAGTGAAAAGAAATCGAAACAATGTCAAGATTGGTTCAACAACGATCACTTAAACAATCAACCAAAAGCAAGCAAAGGGGAAGGCTCAATCAAACCAATAGCAAGCAGTAAACGAACCTTTGCAAACAAGTAACCAAGCAAAGTTGATCCAACAAACTTGGAATAATAAAACTAGGTCACAAAGAAAAAAGGCAAGATTCGCTCAACAAAACTCACAAGAGAGTGCTTCAACCTCCAGACAGTGAAAAACAAGTCACAAACCAAGTGAGAACAGCAGGGGATAGCAAGACTAACAGGTTCAGGAGGCAGAATTGAAGAAATTCAATTCTACAGGAATCAGCGCGGGTGATACACAGCAACAATGCGCTGATAAAGAACTACGCGTAGCAACAATGCGATGTCAGCGCGGAAGTACACGCCTTACCCGCGATGGTCCGATTTACAGAACCGTTGCGACTGTTAGGTGTGATATCGCGATGAACAGGAGATCACATAAATGGTTGCGCGATGACAGAGCCACTGTTTAATTATAAAGCACGATGATGTTCAAAGATAGCCACAATCGAGCCAAAAACTCCCAAACCAAGACAGTCAATTTTTAAACAAACAAAGCATCTCCCAGATCAAGCCAGGAAACAAAGAAACAGAGAACTAATCCCAAAATTTTTGAAAATAGACCGAAACAAAGACTCGAGGGAAGAATGAACAAAAAGGGACAAGGGCCAGCTCCAAGCTATTTAGTTCGTAAACCAAACCGGAGATTGACTGAAGTGGCGTTGATCTACTTCGCTAATGCAGAGCAATAGCGTTTCGAAGGCTATCTGGCCGTGCTTCAGGCTCCGTCTAAAGTTTACAAATCAAACCACAAGCTAATTCCCCAGCGGAGTCGCCAAATTGTTGTGAAGGTAAATCCCCTCTGCGGACAGAGGCGATCCCTACTAGCCCAAATAGGGTCTAGCAACAATCAAACAACGCTAACACGCAGGTTCCTAATTGCAAATTAAAGACCGATTATGAAGGCCTACCTGGATTCCAATGCTAGTACTTGTAGAAGAGTCGTCGCTTCCGTTCCTTTGCTCCGGCTGGTCACAATCCCCACGATCCTCGTGAATGGACACCTGCACATGCAAAGAACGATACAAACACAAGCATAAAATCCAATAGATGCAACTATATATCAGTCAGAAAGGATATAACTCAATCACCATTATAAAGACAATAAGAGTGGAACCATAATGATAGTCGTCTATTATTAATAAACAAAGAAGAATACAACCATAGTTCTGACGTCAAATCCTTCTCAAGAGGATCCAGCCAGCAAGTTCCTCAAGCATTCACCCTTGAAGATAGATCTCCCAAGACAAAACTCTCTCACTCACAAGTTCACACAAGATCAAAACACTTCACGACCTTCCTCAAGCTCTCAAACAATCCCACACTTGTCACACCAGCTACCTATCAAGCTCACAACACTATCAGCAACACTCCAAAGACTAAGAATTCCAAACTAGCAGCTCATAGCAATGGTGAAAGCTTAAGTAGGAGGAGTCTCCATGAATGGTGGGAAGATGAGCTTATCTCCAAGGAAGGTAGCTCAAATGACAGAACAGACATGCCAGAGAAGGGAGGGCAACATAAACAAGGCCAACTACCAGGTTTGGAGTCATCTGGAAGGCCGGCTGTTAGAACAAAGTCGCCCAGACTGGATCATCGCGGGTACATAACTGTACTGGAGCGCTGACATCGCTATTGCATAACAGAGAAGGTCATGTCATCGCGATCAAATATAAGCAACAGTCGCGCTGTCTCATGAAATCCGACCATCGCGGGAATCACGTGTACTTCCGTTGTTTATAGCCATTCCCATGGCTTTCCCACACAGAGAGAGAATCTCCATCAACATGTTCACCTCTCTTGGAGATCCATTACAAAAAATGAGGATGTCTTCGACAAAGAGAAGATGTCTGATAGCCAGAGCCGAGCGATGAGAGTTCCTTGGAAATCATTGTCTTTTTTCCTCTGCGAGTAGACGACTAAGCCCTTCTGCTACTAGCAAAAATAGGAGTTAGGGAGGGGATCCTCTTTGTGCATGAAAGAAAGGAGAGGCTAATCCATTTATTAACAATTGCAAAAGATATTATTTGTATACAACTCATTACCTTAAAAATAAAGTCTAGGTTAAAACCCACATGTGTCATAAGAAGCCTTAAATACATCTAATTGACTATGTCATAGGTTTTAGACAAGTTAACTTGATGACATCCCTTTTATATTCTAAATTTTTAGGTTGTCTAAGTCCTCCTATGGCACACCTATCACTTCATGAATAATAATATACTTTAACTTTTATATATAATTTTTTTATTTGTTAATTTTTTTATTTTTTAATTAAAAAATAATTTTTATAATTACTTTAGTATATCTTAATTTTAAACTTTGAATTAATTATATAAACTTGTTGATTATGAATTGGAGCCATTACCCTTATACACTTTACCCTAACTTGAAATCAATTACTTTTGTGCCCTCCACCTAATTCCAAACCCATCATAAAGATCTTGAAATCATATCACATATCCCATGGTGGCACTTATGATACTTGCAATATCCATTAGTAAATTTGAATTCATGACTTCTCATAGTTTGATGACAACGAGGAATCTTGAAAATGAATCTTGGGCACTTGCTTAGAGGTCACATAACCTTCTAGTCTGTAATGATGGATCGAGTTCTATACGAAACTTTAGATGGACTAACTAATTATTATATACAATTTTTTTCGATAACAAAAAAATATTTTCACAATCTCCAAACAAATATAAAAAAGAATTTTATAAAAAATATATATAATCATTATTTATATAATATTATCTATATAATATTTTAATTTAAAAATATATTTTTATTATAAAACCAAATTGATATATAAATTTTTTTTATTTAAAGAAAAAATATTTTTATATTGAAAAATCTTATATTTAATATATAAAATATAAAATTCAAATACTTTTTTCAAACTCATCTTTATACGGAATATTCTTTTATTATATATATAAACTTTTCCAATGTCTTTTACGAGATAAATAATAGATTATATTGCATTAAGGAGTCCCAATCATGTGATGCTTCGTGAATATAATGCTTAAATCACAAATATCCACGTAGCATCGAATTGGTAAAGTTGATATTTATTCAAATAATTTTAGTACGTAAATCATATATTATTGAGTATTTTTTAAAGTAAGAATCGAGAAGGGTTATTATATTAAAATATATTAAATTAAAGTTGAGTATAAATATATAATTTAATAAATAAGTTGGAACTAATAGATATGGTTTTAAAAAAATATGTATTATTGATTGTCTACACAATCTTGACATTTTTGAATAAAATGTTACAATGTATATAATATTCTATTGCTATAGTCACTAATACTAATTTAAATTTAAAGTATTTATTTTTTTTGTCCTTATTAAGGTAGGGACATATTCTTTTTGCCTTTACCACCAAAGTTCACTTTGATTTTGCCTTGACTCCAAATTGACCATGTGATCAACGTTGGAATTGTTTGACTTAAGAACATAAAGATATTTCTTCTTAAGGATAGACTGATACAAATAATAAATTCGCTTGCAAATCTGAGTAGACTTTGTCTTTTTGCCTTTACCACCAAAGTTCACTTTGATTTTTCCTTGACTCCAAATTGACCATGTGATCAACGTTGGAATTGTTTGACTTAAGAACATAAAGATATTTCTTCTTATGGATAGACTGATACAAATAATAAATTCGCTTGAAAATCTGACTAGACTTTGTATTTGAGAGAAGAGATCCTAAATATCAATGATGAACTATATTCAAAAAATCACTAAAAGCAATCACCTCCTAAATTCTTAAATTCACAAATTGACTCAAACCCTAATATATCATATAGACTTCAACACCGTTATTAGAAATATAACTTAAACCCCAACATACCTCTATTATTCTTAATTTTCAAGAAACAAATTACCATTTTTCTTAATTCTCATAAAAAGAAAATTACCACCCCCACCCCCACTATAATGATTAATCTCGACACTGATGATTTTCTAAATGAGAAATTTAGTGGGACTACGTGAAATTCACATGTCTTAGTCAATAAGCAAGTATGGCTTGTATTACATTAAAGAATGTCAAATCTACGAGGAATAAAATTATGATAGTAAACTGAATTCTGTACATATTTTTTAATATACATAATTATTTACGAGGGTTATGCATCTATTTATGACGAGGGTTTTATGTATTAAAGGTTAAGTAAAATGAATTTGGAGGTAATTATTTAATCAGATGTTATTATCTTAAAATATATATGTGATTAGAGTTGTATTAGTGTTTGAATTATTAACCATTTAAATTTATGTGTAATTAGATTATTTCTAGCTTTTAATGGACAAAGTGACTGGGATGAATTTGCGGGATTTGTATATCAACTATCCATGATAATGGTAACATGTTACTTCCACTTCCATGGCTCTGTGTTATATATGTTTAATAATGTTACATTACAAAGTATATAAATTTTAAAATTTTGGTTGATTTGTTATTGGAGTTTACCTAGGTGTGTTACATATTTTATTTTATTTTATTTTTTATTTTTTATTTTTTATTATTATTATAAGGTTGGTCTAATTAATTAAAATTTTGATTGATTTAATATTGGAGTTTACATGGGTGTGTTACATAGTTTGCTTTTGTTTTTGTTTGTTTGTTTGTTTTTTTTAACTAGTTAAAATATTTATTTTAATTATTTTCTTATCGTTAGAATGAATTTATGGTGTATAATTAATTGTAGTGTTTGACCATACTTATTTTAATTATTTTTTTTAGTTAGAATGGATTTAAGAGGTTGGTTTTTAACACACATTTGTGAATGGAAAATATAAGTTTTCTCTTTACAAGGTGAAAGAATTACAAAATATGTATTAAAATAACATATGATTCAAGTTTTGATTCAATGGCCTCGGGATTTGTCTTTTACATTATTTTATGTTTTAGCACTTACATCATAAGTGTTTTACAAGCGTGACACTCTTTATCAAAATAACTAGAGATCTTATGGTAGCTACGATACTTCCATGTCTACTAATGTTTGTTTTGGTTTTGAAAACATCCCTAAGGTTGTTACGTTTCCATTAAGCTTGTCAAAGATTTTGAACAACATGATCAAATGGATTCTTGTGTGTCAAGTTCTTTGCACTAAACTTCAGTTAATGATAAACATCAACAAGGGTTATTAATGGTCAATAATTCCAACTCCCTCCCATTACAAGGGTACAATCCATTGCGATACTTGAGAATCTTAAGGCATTAAGATTCTTGCATGTCAAGGCATTCCATTAGTTTATGAACTTATTTAGTGTACACTTGCACTGACTAATATCAACATTTAGAAGTAGCATCTATTATTGAATATACTGATCATTAAAATAGTATTCTTTTTTTGATCCAGTAAGAGTGGTACCTTCCATTAATTGAGAAAATTACATAATGTACAAAAGTACGGGGTTATGAACAGCAGCACAACCCCTTACCAACATCAATAAAACCTACCAAAGGATTAACTCACTTAACTAGCATGCAAAGCAACATTGAAGAACCTACCTTCTTAACCCGAAAGAGAAGAAAAAAGAGGTTTTAAAGTCTTTTCGGGACCGCTGAAAGACAAAAGTTTCGAGTCACGAAGAACCCGATAGCCTTTGAAGTTGAGGGCCCACCAAACCTGTAGCCCATAGTACAACAATAAATGACTTAAAACAAGCCTTAAACTTCGGTTTACAAAGCAACCCTAAAACCGATCGATCCGGCCATTACAGATCTAACGGTTTAGAACGGATTTCGGGTTACCAACTAGCCCGCTCCTTATAAGTTCAAACGGACCCGATGAAAAGCCTAAACCACCAATCTAAACAATTTTGGGTCCGGATTAGGGTTAACCGTCAGTCAACTTGATGGCCTGAAAACCGTTTGATCCATCCATCGTAGATCCGACGGTCCTGAGCCAATTTCAGGCTCATAACATGCCCTCTCGATACTTATCCATTCGGACCTGATCAGTGGCATTAACTGTTGCTTTGAGATATTTCGGGTCTGTTTGGAGGTTTATCTTCCGAGCATTTAACTGCCCAAAATCCATTCGATGCCAGAGATTACTGCAATCGATGGTCAACTGCCAGTCAAACTTCCCGTTGTTTACCCCCTACTTCTTTTCTGCGATTGGTTCCATTTCCTTTGTTTCCATAGGCCTGATTACTGCTTTTGTTTCATGGATTGATAATGCTCCCTGTCTTCGATCGCTTGTCTGTTACAGTCCTCCCTCAAATTTCCTGAGGGTGTCAACTCCCAAGCATATCTTCTGTTGTTTCCAGTGCAGAGCATGCCTTCATTTGCCAAACGATCTGCTAACTTGTTGGCTGTTCTGCACACATGAACAAATCTGAGTGTTCTCAGGGTCCTCAGGTGGGATTGTATTCGTTGGTAGACCTGCAGTAACCGCCAGTGATTTGAAACTTTTTTTGGTGATGTGCCATTGCCTATCTTCTTGATTGAATTGATTATCAATTCAGAGTCTGCTTCTATGATGGCATTGTGTAAATTGGAGTCAATCAAGATTTCTAGGCTTTTCTCTAAGGCCATGAGTTCCGCGACATTATTAGTGGCCTTCCCCAAATGACTACGAAAGATGATTTTTATGTAACCCTGTTCATCTCTTATGACTCTGCCATAGCCAGCTACCCTAGGGTTTCCTTTAGAGGCCCCATCTATATTAAATTTCAAAAAGCCTTGAGGAGGCGGTTGCCAGATGTCCTTTCCCGTTGTTATGTGTCTTACTATCCTGCTTATGCCCTGAGGGGCAGGTAACTGGAGACCCAATTGAAAGAGAATCTGAGCCTCCTGCCTCAGAGGAGGGTTCTCAGGTGGTTTTTTTAGAAGGGTGCTCACAGTTTCTTTGAGCTGTCTTAAAATCTGAGCTATGATGCTCTGGGTTGAGCCACTTCTGTTCTTGAAAATCCTATTGTTGCGCTCTTTCTAGACATCCCAGATCAAAAAAACCTGGTATCAGAGTCCAGGCTTTGTTGATTATTTCATTTTCTGAGAAGTCTTTTCTCCATTTCTTCAAAGTTGCAATGATACTATAATCGTCCCTGTCGGTTTGGCTGAAGATTGAGGCTACCCAATTCCACAAGGTAGAGGTGAATGGGCAAAGGTTGAGTAGGTGATCCATCGTTTCTTCTTGTAGACCACATAATCGACATCTAGATGGACCAGCTAAACCTCTTTTCCTAAGGTTTTTCCAAGTCAAATTTTTTTTGTGTTGCACTAGCCATATGAACAGTTTGATTTTCAGCTAGTGCAGGTTCTGCCATATGCCCTTCCATGTCTTGTCAGGGTTTTGAAAGTCAAGCCCCATGGCAATTCTTTTGGCTTCTTTGAGGTTGAAATTGCCTTCGTTGTTTCTCCCCCACCTTAGTTGGTCAGACGAAGTTGAGGTCAAAATCTTTCTCTGTTCCAAGATCATTGCAAGAGCTTCAGCCTGGGCCTTCAAAGGGGTCTCTTCCCTGTATATTAGGTCCTTCCATGTTCTCCATTTTCCGTTGTTCCTTGTCTGATCCCAGAAGTCACTTACCCTGAATAGACCTTTATTGTCAGTGTCATTCTTGAGAATGGCTAGTTCTTCTCTACACAGGTTAGGTTCCTGCTGCCAGTTGTCCTCCCAGAACCAAGCTATGTTTCCATCTCTGATCTCCCAAAAACTATGCTTCTGTACTATGGCTCTATTCTCCCAAGCATTGTTCCAAATGTGGGAGCCCTTGATGAGCCCCATCATCCAAATAAGATCCCTATCTTGCTAGTTATTTGCATACTTCTGTTTCGAGAGCTTAGCCCAAGGGGTTCTCATTTCCTTTAGCCATCTCCACCAAATTTTAGCCCCCAAGACTTTGCTTAGGGTTTCCGGGTCGTGAAGACCCAAACCTCCACGGGTCTTGGGTTTACAAATCTTGTCCCAAGCCACCAAAGCCCATTTCTTTTTCTCTTCCCCTTTGCCCCAAAGAAAATCTCTTTCGATGTTGCTGATATGTTGTATAACACCTTTAGGAGCAGGAAGAGCTGAAAACATAAAGATGGGAATGATTTGCAGGACAACCTTTGTAAACACTAGCCTTCCTGCTAAATTCAAAGATCTGCTTGTCCATTTCCTGATCTTGTCTTGCAGTTTATTAGTCACTGGCTCCCACACTTCCTTGCTCAGGGGTTTGTCAGAGAGAGGTATTCCCAGATATTTGGAGGGAAGTTGATCTCTTTGAAAGCCAAGGATTCTAGAGAGGTTTCTTTGAATAACAATATCAGTATTAAAAAAGAAAACTTTTGATTTGGTAAGACTCACCTCTGTACCAGCGGCTATAGAAAACTCGTTCACGATGTGTTCGAAAGCTTTAGCTTCCTTGACCGTGGGAGTACCCTGCAACGTGGTATCATCCACAAATTGCTAATGAGTCAAGGTGTCCCCATTCAGGGTTAGTTTGAGACCCTGGATTCTTCCTTCTGCATTAGCTGATTTGATTGCTTTGCCTAATCCTTCCATCATGAGAATAAAGAGGAAGGGGGAGAGCGGATCTCCTTGTCTGAGACTTCTCGATGGCCTAAAGACTCTGGTTGGGGAGCCATTAAGTATGATATAAAAACTAGTTGTAGTAACAAGGGCCATTACCCATCTTATCCAATTATGGTCAAAGCCATACGCTTTTAGTACTTCCCTGATATACGACCAGCTTAGCTTGTCATAAGCTTTGGCTAGGTCAAGTTGTATGATCATACCTGCTTTCTTATTGCTTTTAAGACAATGAACCACCTCATGAGCTTGAATGATGTTATTTAGAATTTGTCTTCCTTCCACATTTCAAGTTTTCTCCTCCAATACAAGAGTAGGAAGAAGGGGCTTGAGTCTGTTTGCAATTACTTTAGAGATAATTTTGTACACCACATTGCATAAAGCTATGGGTCTGAATCTATCTGGTGTCATAACTTTTTCCTGCTTTGGAATCAAAGCTATGAAAGAAGCATTGAGTGCCCTCAAAACTGTTTTGGAACCTCTCGAGTCCTCCACAACATCAAGGATGTCTTGTTTGACAATTTCCCAGCATGCTTTGAAGAAGTCTACATTGAACCCATCCAGGCCTTGAGCCTTCTCACTTTGCATCTCTTTGATAACTTCATTGACCTACTCTTCAGTCACTAGCCTGTTAAGATTGTAATTGTCTTCCCTATTTACAAGCTTTGGAATATACTTAGTGAAATTATTAATAAACGATGATCTGTCTAAGAGTGGCTCCTCAGCTATGTTTTGGAAATGTTGAACCAAGGATCTTGTTGCAACCTTCCTTCCGACAACCCTCCCCCCCATCAGTTGAAAGGACATTTAAAAGTGGGAAGCTTTTGTTTCACATGAGTATCTTGCTCATTATGATTTTGAGGTGCATGATGAGGTATCCCACTAGCTTCTTGGCCCTGATCATTCCAAGGGAAGAAGGAATCAATATCCACAGTCAGTCACCCTTCATTGGTAGTTGAATACATTATTCGCATGTGTTCCCCAAGAAAAGCATGAAGATAGAAATTATATCATCTTTTTCTTAAATGAAATCCAAAGTAATCAATGGAGGATGCAGGACAATATGGACAAGTTGGACGCACGTCTAACTCACATGGAAAGTCACATTCAGCGTGAGTTTAAATTTGAAGAACCTCCTAGTGCAAGAGCATATGATCCAGCCACAATGACCTCTTCAGATTCTTGATTTGGATGTTATGTTATGGCTTTTTCTAATAGTCTTGTTTACTGTTATTTATGTATGTTGTAGATGTGAGAACATGAAAAGAAATTAAAAGAGTCTTTAAGCCGAATTGTTTCTTTCGAAATAGGAACGAGTAATAAATTTTTGAATGCTTGAGTATTGTTGAGTATTGTTCAGCTAGTTAATTATTAGCATGGAATCCCTAAAGACTTGAATCTGAGTGCAACCCTTTTCTATAGCAAAGAGTAAATTATTTTTGCAAGCCATAATTTCAGCCTCATTTTTAGTTCTTGTGCCAAAGCAATTTTGACTTGAAAGAAATGAGATTATGAGAGAAAGAGAACAAATCCTTCTCCGCTAGACTACCCTATGTTACTTGAAGCCCCATTAAAAAATGTCCATGGCTTGTAATGGTTTGGATTTTCTACTATTATAACTCTAGGAGGGGATACTCATTGTTCCTATGGAAAGTGGGCTCGGATAGCTAAAGCTTAAACAACTATGTGCTTAGGGGTTGAAAGTTTATCATGAAAGATGGATATGTTTTGATCCAACCACACTGTTGTGGAGGTAAATCCCCTCTGCGGACAAAGGCAATCCCTACTATCCCAAATAGGGTCTAGCAACAATCAAACAACGCTAACACGCAGGTTCCTAATTGCAAATTAAAGACCGATTATGAAGGCCTACCTGGATTCCAACGCTAGTACTTGTAGAAGAGTCGTCGCTCCCGTTCCTTTGCTCCGGCTGGTCACAATCCCCACGATCCTCGTGAACAGACACCTGCACATGCAAAGAACGATACAAACACAAGCATAAAATCCAATAGATGCAACTATATATCAGTCAGAAAGGATATAACTCAATCACCATTATAAAGACAATAAGAGTGCAACCATAATGATAGTCGTCTATTATTGATAAACAAAGAAGAATACAACCATAGTTCTGACGTCAAATCCTTCTCAAGAGGGTCCAGCCAGCAAGTTCCTCAAGCATTCACCCTTGAAGATAGATCTCCCAAGACAAAACTCTCTCACTCACAAGTTCACACAAGATCAAAACACTTCACAACCTTCCTCAAGCTCTCAAACAATCCCACACTTGTCACACCAGCTACCTATCAAGCTCACAACACTATCAGCAACACTCCAAAGACTAAGAATTCCAAACTAGCAGCTCATAGCAATGGTGAAAGCTTAAATAGGAGAAGGAGTCTCCATGAATGGTGGGAAGATGAGCTTATCTCCAAGGAAGGTAGCTCAAATGACGGAACAGACATGCCAGAGAAGGGAGGGCGACATAAACAAGGCCAACTACCAGGTTTGGAGTCATCTGGAAGGCCGGCTGTTAGAACAAACTCGCCCAGACTGGATCATCACGGGTACATAACTGTACTGGAGCGCTGACATCGCTACTGCATAACGGAGAAGGTCATGTCATCGCGATCAAATATAAGCAACAGTCGCGCTGTCTCATGAAATCCGACCATCGCGGGAATCACGTGTACTTCCGCGATGGCAGCGCGTATGGTCTGTTTTGGAGCGCTCATCAATGCGTTTATTTTGACAACAGTCGCGATGATGCAGAAACTTTAGCGAAGTGGGTCATTTGGCAACATCAGAGAGCATGAGCATGAATGATTTGGACTCATGACACAGTAGGAAGACTGGAATGAAGGCAGTGAAAAATTACTATGTAACAGATGCCCCCTAAAGTATGAAGCCCGAGAGAGTGGGAGGGGTGAAATGCTTTACGAAACTGACTGAACTGGAACACCACCGGGAAGAACCTGCACGCAAGTACAACTGATATCTCTGATAATGAATTACATGTAGTCTATGCATGGGCGCAGCCATCCAAAAGACATACGAAATAGGTCTGTGGTATGGACGCAGCCACCCAGCTAATGAGACCATGATGATAACAAAGGTATGGTCGCAGCCATCCATGAAGAATCAGTTATGGTTGCAGCCATCCATCAATGAGTCATGTAATGATCATAATAATCCACAAAATCGCAACCTAGATCTCAACAGACAAAATCCAGGGTCTTGCACTCTATCTCGACCCGAACAAAGTACAAGTTCAAGCATGCGAATATGGGAGTTGAAGTCCAACATGCAAGAACATCGTCTGATTACCAGTCAATGATGAAAACTGTTAACAGACACAAGAGGTACCACCAATAATGACAATGGTCTTCAAGGTACTATAGGTACAATCTACAGCGTGTGAATCAATGAGCCGGCGTCAAACACCCGTAGAATCATTCGATCGGAGGCCGATGATGAAAACCTCGCGTCGAACATGAAGAACCTGCCATTGAGGCATGCAGGCTCCAAGGCACCTGAAGGGAGTCTCTAGGTCAACATCCTGGATAATGAGCTGAAGTCGACAGGAAGTGACCTTGATCGAAGGTGGGCCATAATGTTTCCCACATCATCGACACGAGACAAAGAAGGATAAGATGTTTTGTGTGAGGTAACAGAGGGAGGTTGAGTATTTTGTAGAGGTCAACTTCTCTTGAACATATCGGCGGCACGACAGTGGACTTGGCAGTATTTGACATTAAATGATCAGGGGTCATGGTGACAAGGCAATGAGCAGATGAGAGGTCAAACAGGATAACCCAAACCCACGGAGGCAAGTGTAAAAACAAGATGAGATGTCCCCACCCGGACACGAATGCAGACAAGTGCCATGTTCAAGAGCGACATACTACCGACACGACAATGATTGTGGTTCCATTTTCCCCACCATTTCTGGCGAGTACCTCGGTTATTTTTTGATGACAAGCTTGACAGGGATAGCATCTGCTTGAAAGGCGTCATTTTGACAGAATCCGATGTCATTAAGTTTTAACGAGTCTTACAAAGGAAGGACTCGGCGCCTTTTCATGTTTAGAGAGTCTGAAAAGACAGCAGAAAAGGAAACTCCAGGGGGGTCCTTTTTCGTAAAGTTGTGTCTCTCGAGCCCGAAAAAGTATAAAACAATGCTCGAAAGAACCGCCCGACCAATATGATCAAGGAGTACTTTTCGTAAGTAGTAACTTCGACCCGAAAAAGTAAAAAAGCGGTCAGAAGCACGTCGTTTCGTAGCCAATAATGAGTCTGAAACGACAAAAACCCGACGATCTTTTTAAGTTTAAACGGTCGAAAAAAGAGCTTAAAGGCGACCGCCTCTCGCTTCTTTTAACGAGTTGAGAGGGAGACTCGGCTATCTTTTCATGTTTCACGTCGGAAAAGAGCTTAAAGACGAATTTTCGGGACCAAGTGCATATAAAACTGTCGTAATTCCACCATCTGAGATCCTGCACAAAGAACACTGCACACGTAAACCCGTTCAAGATAATATAAACAATGCGCATAAAAACATAGTGAAAAACCATATTTGGACCAAGCATATAGTAAAAACCATGATAAAAACCAACATTTATGGAAAATAATATTTAATTTTACAAAATTACCATAAATAGGGGGGGTTAAACCATATTTTTTACCATTGTTACCATTGAGCCTTTGTGGAGCGATTTCGAGCATTGAGGTTGGCGAACGAAATTCGGCCCCGTATGTGCATCATTCGTCCCGAAACCAGTTCCAGGTAGACACACATTTCCCTACGCTCTGTTTTGATGTCTTTTTATTGCATTTTGACGGCGGGATGTGGTTATTTGGGCGGTTTTTGAATTTGCATTCCGCTCTCGGTCATCGCGGATTTCGCTATCGGGTCTACGATGACCGATAAAAATTTCCACAGGCCGTGCCCGGATCAGCGCGGAAAAGTGATGTACTTCTGCGCTGACCCGGGAAAAATAACAAAGGTGCCCATTATCAGCGCAACTGTTTTAAAAACAGTCGCGATGACACCGCGCGACAAGTTTTTAATAAAATTTACGTTTGAAACTTTGCAAGCAGAGCGCTAATGAGATTTTTGGTCATGCAGGGTTATAATGGCGTTCGTCTGGCAAGAACGTGCTCATGATAACGATGATATAGCGGCTTTTGCTGATGACGGGTACCGGAACGCATTGCGGGGGTGCAGATTACTCAAATTTTTCTTAACTCCACGCTTACGAGCACAACCTGACCTTCTAGAGCTACTGATCAGGGCCTGGAATCCCACGGATGGGAAATTTGTTATCCGAGGCCGGGATATTGAGTTCGATTATACAGACATCTATTTTTTGACCGCGCTGTCTCGTCGAGGTGAGATGCCTATTCTGGAGGGGCAGCGACCCGGGGGTGATACTTTAGATATGCTGATGGCTCAGGTGTGCCCACAGGCACACAAGTCAAGGAGCGGAAAAGTGGCAATCCCTACGGTGGAGGATATAATCCTTCGTGCGATGCTCTTCATGGTGACACGGGTAGCGGGCTCCCAGGCCCAACATGAGGCCTCGAAGACTCATCTTCGACTAGCCCTCGAATGCCTAAATCCCACCATGTTTAACTGGGCAGGGGCAGTAGCGGCAAACATGAAGAGGCAACTGACCAACTGTCATCGCGGTGAGACGAAACAGTTTGGCTATGGATCGATCTTACTCCCGCTCATGCTGGAGTGGGTGCCGGCACTGTAGTTGCAGGATATGGTTTTGGACCCACCCAGGCCACGCGAGATGAGGGCCACACGATGGGCCCACATCATGCCACGAGGAGGTGGCGGCCGACCAGTGGCATGGGGGACATATTTCCGAGAGTGGTTGGAGCGACAGACGATCTTCGTGGAGGATTGGCCGTATGCCGGCCTGGACTTCCGCGGAGATCCTGACATGCAGCTGCCCGCTGGAGAGCAGTGGGATGACGGTGGTAAGACACTTGATCTCATTTTTTGATTTTTTATTTTTATGATGTTTTTGGTTTTTTCATGTACATGTCCTAATGACGAACGTTATGGTATGCAGATGTAGGACCGGCAAGACCCCTTGGCCTGGCTCCAAAGGCGCGGAGGGACGCGCAGGGCATTGGAGCTCTAGCCCTGGCTCCTCCGGGAGATGACACGATGGAGACAATGATACGGAACCTTGAGGGTCTGCTAACAGGGATTCCAGATTACATGGGGATAGAGGAGGTCCCCATAGCGTCCCAGATCCATACAGTAGGAGTAGAACCTAGGATGCACCGCCTGTTGAGGCGGGTGGCACGAGCGACTGTGTAGTATAGGGAGCACAACCCGCCACAATAGATATCTGGGTCTTTATTTCCTACTGGTGATTTTTTGAGAGACATGTGCCTCAGATGTACAGAGAACACAGGCCGTATTTAGATATGTACACTTATTTTTGAGTGCCTTGGTGCGCCACACAATATATATATATATATATATATATACATATTCCTATGGTCTATTATTGTGCTTTTATGTGCTTGGTTGTATGATGTTTTGATTATATGTTACACAAATGTCTGTCCAATACATGATTAGCCAATGCATCAGATAACGTGTTCAATCGTCGTGGAATATGTTGATATGTAATGAAATCAAAATTCCTCTCTAACAATTTAACACGTAAATACAACCTTAAAATGCGATGGTCTCTGACGGAATATCACCCATTGAGCTGGTGGACGACAAGTTGAGAGTCCAGGTTCACAACCAATGTACGAATATTAAGATTAATCGCCTCAGCTAGTAATTCAATCACAGCACTAAATTCAGCGACATTGTTTGTGGTACAACCTAAACACACACCTTGAAGGTCTATCAACTCACGTGAGGATTGTATATCACCCACACCGCAGAAGACAAGTTACGGGTGCTGCGGCAGTCACCATCAGCGAAACCAATGTACGGTGCACCAGACATCTGCACAAGAAGAAAAAAACACAATAAGCGGCAATCACGCCTTCACACCAAGCCAAAAACATGAAAACACACACACACAACACACCTGCTAAAACACACGCATGTACAAACCGAAGTGCATGGAGTTCACGCATAGTAATTTTTCAAGTACAGCCCGTTTCGGGGCTTATCGAGAGGGTTACCTTCGTAGTCAATTAGCTCATATGCCCCTTTCTACAAAACTCTCTTTACAATATAAGGGCCTAGCCACATGGGCTCGAGTTTGCCTGCCCCCATCTTATCATTCGCTTGATCATATAGCAGGACTAAAACTCCCTCAACAAAGGAACCAAGGTGGATGGTATGGTCGAAGTGAGTTTTAACTCTCTTCTTCTGTGCTTCGATAGCTATAGAGGCTAGGCGACGGGTCTCGTCCAGCCATTCTAGGTAAAGAAGGCATTCCTCTACCGGAGTAGTGTCGGGAAGTAACTCGATGACCAATTTTAACGAAGGGATCTCGCATTCGATAGGAAGGGTAGCCTCCAATCCATAAACTAATTGAAATGGAGTGAAACCGGTGGCATCCTTCATGGAGGTTCGGTAGGCCCACAAGGCGGGGAACAATATCAAATGCTAATTAGACTTATGGATGCCAACGGTTCGTTGAAGCATCGTAACCAAAACCTTGTTGACGGCTTCAACCTGGCCATTGGACTGAGGATAGTATGGAGTCGAACTATCATGTCGTAAGCCTAGTTGGGTTGTTAGTTCGGTCATCATGTGATTACGGAAATGCTTCCCGTGATCCGTGACGATGGCCTGAGGAACTCTGAACCGTGAGATAACATGGTTGAACAAAAATTGCGCCGCTGTGTGACCGTCTTCAGTTAATGTGGGCATCGCCTCGGCCCATTGTGTAAAGTAATCGACGGCAACGATAATATACCCATGCCCCCCGGCCGAGCGAGGGTTACAGGTCGTATAATCAATGCCACATTTTGCAAAAGGGCCAACGGTGACAACAAGGTGCAATGGAGCTAGAGACGCACGCATCTTCCACTGGTATATCTAGCATTCGTGACAGGAGTGGACGGCAAGAATGCAATCCTTAAAGATGGAGGGCCAGAAATAACTGGCGCGGAGGATTTTTTGAGCCGTGGCATATCCGGACATGTGACCACCACAGGTGCCAGAATGGCAGTCATTCAGGACTCGCTCAGCTTCCTCGAGAGTTAGACATTAGCGGAGGACGGAGTCAGCGCCGAGACGGTACAGGGTGTCCCCGATAATACGGTAGGGCTGAGACTGATGACGGATCCGTCGCTGAGCATCCTTGGACACAGCAGGACAGAATGAGGACGTCTGTAGATATATAATGATATCCCCATACCAGGGATCGAGGGTGCTAATTAGGAATAGAGTTTCGTCCGGGATATGGTCCTCTGAGTAAGAGGGTGCGGTAGGAGATGGCAAAGAGCAAAGTAACTCAGTAAAGACCACGGACTTCTTAGACTTGGCAGTGGTGAATTCCAAGTCAAACTCTTGCAGGATGACGATCCACTTTGAGTACTTCCCCCCAGCAACTGACGTGACAAAATGTACGTCATCGGGTTGCAATCAGAAATCACGGTCGTAGTACGCAAAAATATATAATGCCAGAAACGTTGGACGGCACAAATGGCGGCCAATGCCAACTTCTCGACGTAAGCATATCGAGTTTCCGTGTCTAAAAGGTTGTAGCTGAGGTAATATATGACATGCTCAGTTTCATCATCGTCGTCTTGGACGAGAACCATGCCGATAGTGGTATCGGCGGCGGCCAAATACAGAGTATAGTCGCGATGGTAATTTGAAGGACGCAATAATGGAGCATAAACAAGGAGACCCTTGAGACACTCGAAAGACTCTTGAGCGATAGCATCCCAATGAAAAGGGGTATCTCGCTTCAATAATCGTGTAAAGCCTTTAGCCACTTCGGCATAGTTCGGAACGAATCGTCTTAAAAAGTTTGCTTTGCCCTGTAAGCTTTGTAATTGCTGCAAGGAAGCAGGGGGAGGAAGATTCAGAATAGCCTCGACTTTAAGGGGATCCAAACGGATGCCCTCTCGGGAGACGATAAACTCAAGCAGTCTGCCTGACTCAACGCAGAAGACACATTTATGAGGATTAAGCCTGATGCGGTAGTGTCGACAGCGAAGAAAGATTTCACGAAGATGGGTGGGGTGGTCCTAGCGCTTGACTGAATGAGCTGGTAGATCATCCAGGTACGGTTGTACAATGTGACGGATGTCATGAAAAGCATAGGACATTGCACGTTGGAAGATAGCACCAGCGATCTTCAAACCGAAAGGGAGCCTTTTGTAAGCAAAAGTGACCCAAGGACAGATAAAGGCAGCCTTATGCCGATCAGCGGGTGCAATATTGATCTGGTTATACCCAGAAAAACCGTCCATAAATGAATAGATTTCGCTCCCCGCACACTCATCAATGAGCTGATCAATGAAGGGTGTGGGGAAGTTATCCTTAGGACAGGCCCGGTTTATGTCACGGTAATCAACATAGACTCGAATGGTACCCTGTTTTTTATTTACAGGGACAATATTGGAGACCCAATCTATAAGTGGAATGGGGTAAATGAAACCAGCCTTGAGAAGCTTTTCAACTTCCGCTTTAATGGCTGCAGCCTTTCGAGGGTGCACGGGGCGTAGACGTTGGCGAACAGGCTTAGCACCCGGATACGTAGGTATCTCATGCACCACTATGCTAGGGTCAATGTCAGGCACTTCTTCGTAGGACCAAGCGAAGACATCACGAAATTCGCGAAAAAGGTCGGTATAGAGCTGAATTTCCTCCGGAGTGCAAGTGACTCCAATGTGAATGTGCTCGACAATCCCTAGTTTCGCAGAGATGTCGATGGGTTGGGTCTGCGTGATATTTCCCATATTTCCTTCAGAGGACACTTGATAAACTTGGATAGGTGTTTGAAGGGGTTGAGATGGGAGACAAGGAGCAAACCGATCGAGACAGGTGACCATTTCCTGATGGGCATAGAGAAACGAGGAACGATGGTGATGGTCAGACCAAGGAGGTTCCTCGAGAGACATGGTCTCGATAATGGCTTCATCGAAAGGAAATATTTCCTTTAAAGGATCCGAAGTAGCGTCATCTCCAAGCCAAGGGGAATGAACATACGAGTCGGGAGCCCTGCTCGAAGGAGCAGGCTCAGGAGGGGGAGCCGATGCAGCAACGACTTCAACGTAGTTGAGCTCAGCAGGACTCAACGTCATCATACCACCCCATGATTCTATTTGATTAGCGGGGGGAAGAACCCACGAATCAGAGCGCACGGAAATCATATCAATAGGAGCAAGATTAGGAGGTGGGAGGGAAAAGACACCCATCAGGGCAGGATCTTTAAAAAGTCCGGCTCCCACACTCTCACATGATTTGGAGGTATGCTCCAAAAAAGGCACGTTTCCTTTGGAAGAGGAGGCAAAGAAGGAGAGCTTGTCTACGGTGACAATCTTCCCCTGATGAGGGAAATGAATGACACGAAAAAGAGATGAAGCCACGGCTTGCATGGCGTATGTCCAGCTATGTCCGAGGAGGAGGTTGTAGGTAAGATTAGCATCAACAACTTCAACTTCCACTTCGACCGTCTTCCCTTCCAAAGAAATGGGCAAACATTGGAGTTTACCATAAGGACGAGACTCTCTTCCATCAAAGGCTTCCAAGGTTGGTGTTGATAATGACCTGTATGAGGAAGGCGATTTGGTGAGGCAGTCTCGGCGTATGGCCTTCGAGATCAAAAGTAATCAGATCCGAGTCGGCTGGGTCTATGCCACCGATGACCGATAACAAGGACTTCCTCTGGGAGGGGCAGCTCTGGAGTACTTCTAAGGCGGACATAGCAGAGGGAGCCTGAGATAAGTCCTCAACGATGTTGTAGTGCTGGGCAACACTAGAATTAGGGTTGTAAGAAGATTTCCGGAGTACACCTTTTGGAGGGGGTCGGATGGGCGTCTCAGTGCTAGGTCTCTCGATATGGAGCGGACCAGAACTGGACGGAGGAGCGCTGGAGGGGACCTCAGGCTCTTTCCTAGCATGCAACGGATATTCTTTTGCTCGAGTACTGATGTGGACGGGGATCGTCCCAGCCATAAATACTTGAGAGCCAAATGAAGAAGAGGGTTGTGATGGATCAGCCACCATTTGAGTTTGCTGTGAGGAGAAAGGTTCTTTGAGCACAGCAGGAGTCCCGGGAGCACCTTTCAACAATCGACTAACCTCAGACTGCCTCAGGCAGTCTTTGGTATAGTGATCCTCATCGCAGATAAGACAAGGATACTTGGGCTTACGTTTGGCTCCTTCCTCGGGTGGAGGTTTAGGGGAGTCCTGTCTGGGCTGCTCAGATTTATTCTTCGCTTTCCCCTTCTTCTTTCCTTTCGAGGCTTTATCTGCCGTGGTGGACTGGATGGCATTGACCTCGGAAGTATTTCCGGAATTAGATACACCCTAAGAAGTGTTTTCGTTTGAAGCATTCGATTTTTGCTTCCCAGGGTTCGCGGATGATTTCTTCGAAGATGGATTTACAGAGCCAATAACCCTGTCAACAAATGGCTTTGGCGGAGCTTTGGATGTCCCGGGTCTCGGGGCATCAGGCAAATAATCATATAAAGTACCTGACTGAGAATAAACTAAGTCGAGGTACTGAGCATGCACGATAGATTGCTCTTCAGTTACACAAGCTCCCATAGCAATGTCTCGCGCGATTGCAGGGACAAAGGAGGTTGTAAACCAATCGGTCAGGAGCTGATCAGGAATCCAGAACTTGATCAAACGACGACACCGTCTGAATTCATGTATATGATCGGATATGTGCGTGGTCGTGTCCTGTTTAAGAGACGTGAGGAGATGTGTTCCCGTCTCATACCGAATGGGCAACTGAAAGTGAGTTAGAAATGCCATTTCCAACGAGTTGAAATCTTGAAAGGATCCGCGATTCAACTCAATGTACCACTTAGCAACCGAGCTGGTGAGAGTCCTTTGGAAAAGGCGGAGCTGGATGGAATCGTCAAGCCACAAATTTGACGAACACCAAAGGTGATAAGTCATAACGTGGGCTTGAGGGTCTTCTCCAGCTTTGCCTCGAATTTGGGACAATCACCGGGTATCTTGGTTGGAACTGGTGGCCAGTATGGATTATGAAGAATAGGATCATTAGTCAATTTGGACACATCCGACAGTTCCAAAGTTGCTAAGAAAGGTAACTGAGGATTGAAGGACATCTGTGGCCATGGATAAGAGGTAATACCAGAGTTCCAACCAGTTGGTGGTTTCCCCCATGGATTTTGTCCGGACGGGCCTGGCCCATAAGGGTTTTGTCCGTAGGGATTCTGTCCATAGGGGTTGTAGCCATAACCGGACGGTTGACTCTGGATTTGCCCCCCAGCACCCCATTGATTACCAACTTGACTCGCAGGAGCAACATACTGTTGCTGGTAATTCTGATAAGGAGCGACCTGCATTTGTTGATAATTTTGGTACGGGGCCAACTGAGCTTGCCCCTGGGGTTGCTGGTAACCATACGGTTGCTGAGCTCCATACTGAGCCTAGTGACCAGGCTGCACTTGGTAAGAAGGTTGGGATTGAAACCCACCTTGCATCTGAAGACCAGTTTGAGTTTGGGGCCCAGCCTGGGGCTGAAAATCGGGTTGAGCTTGAGAAACAACCACCATTTGAGTGCCCGGTTGAGCAGGCCCAGAAGGATGTCCTTGAAAGGATGGAGATTGGGCCACCTGGCCGGAAGGTTGCCCTTGTTGAGTTTGGGATGGACCCATTTGCCTAGAAGGATGAGCTTGTTGGGTATTAGGTTGTCCTTGTACAACCGAGGGTTGTCCTTGCGAAACAGATGGCTGAGCGGACTGGACGGTTGGTTGACCCTGAGGTCGACCAACCTGTCTAGATAGTTGACTAGGCTGGGTAGTGGGTTGGCCTTGCTGCACGTAAGGCTGACCACCCTGCCTAGAAGGGTACCCTTGCTGGATTCCAGGTTGTCCTTGTTGCATATAAGGTTGTCCCGCTTGTCCAGATGGGTAACCTTGCTGGACACTAGGTTGACCTTGTTGGATGTAAGGTTGTCCCGGTTGCCCAGATGGGTAACCTTGCTGGTCACCAGGTTGACCTTGTTGGATGTAAGGTTGTCCCGGGTTACCAGAAGGTTGAGAAAAATAAGTAAAGGACGGACCACCAGAGGCCGAAGGCTGTCCCTGAAAGGGTTGTCCTTGTGGGCCCCCAGGTTGCCCTGGGTGAGACTGGCCGTAATACTGCTGCCCTTGGGAGGTTTGCACGTAAGATGGTTGGCCTTGATTAGGCGTTCCCTGAAGCTGTGCAGGCATTGCTTGGCCACCATGATAAGTGGTGGCGTTCCAAGTAACGAATAATGGCACCGAGACCTCAACAGCAAGCTGAGATGGCAAGGACCTGGAAAGATAAAGGTGCTGACATGTGGAATCATAGTAATAGAACGGACCTTGCGAGCTTGGATCCTGGACAACTTGCAAATATCGATCGTCTGACCCCCTGCTGGAGTGGGACCAGAAGAAGGTGGGGCACTTTGTGCAGGATGAACAACTCTGGGTGTATGTGCCGGCTGGCCACTATTTACTAGGCCGTGAGACGGACCAGCAACAATAGTCACAGACAAAGATGTCGTAACGGAACTAACAACCGGTGTCGAATACACTACAAAAACAGTCGGAATAGTTGGAACTGAAGTGACGGGTGTGTTGTGCACTTGTGGAATAAAATATCCCGTGGTGGGAGTGATGTGGTGATCCCACATGGTACCTGAAGAGGGGTTCCTAAAACCCATATTATCCCTCAAAGACTTATAGCGTGAGGGTACCGGGGATGTGGCCGGGACAACAGTTTCGATACTTGACAAAACAGGTGTCTCACTCACTCTAGGAGATGTGTCATCCATGTCAGAGGAAGACATTGGGACCGAAACACCAGTAGGAGTAAAAGGAATATCGTCTTCGTAAGGCTCCCAAATGGGGTTCCAGTGAAGTTCGTAAGCCTCGTCGTCTGGAGCGCGAGAGTTAATCGGTTGGATACTCAGAATAATAGGGAGAGTATCACTCACAACCGGTACCTCAGGAGCAACAGAAGAAGGAGACCCTTGGTCACTTGGAACGGGAGACGGGATCGATGATTCCGCCAGGATGAAAAACTTCAAAAAATCCTAGGGAAACTAATGAGAAAGGACCCTACTCAAACTAACGCAAACAAGATCTAACCAGGTAAATGTTAATCGTGGCCGAATAAATTTTAAGACGCAAGGACATAACTTGACCTTTTCATTTTTTAAGAGTCGAGAAAAGGACAAAAAGATGACTCTAGTCGCCTTCGAATGTTTAATGAGCCTGAAGTGACAAGTGCTCAGATGGACCTTTTCTTTTAGGGAGTCCGAAAAGGAACGAAAGTGACTACTCTGGAGAGCTAGGAAAAAGGGTTTACCAAACAAATCCGTAAAACTGCATATACACCTTGGCAGTCATATGAAAACCAAGGACTTTCCGTACGGCAGTCAATCTTCCCGAATGCTGTGTTCGGTGCGTTACGGCTTGTAAGGCGGCAGACACGGCTTCCTATGGATAAAGGATGATAACCTAGTGGGGTCTCCCCATATACTCGACGGTACGTGGGAGCTCAAATCCATGCTAGACCACTATTACGTCACGGAAGGAGGAATCACCCAACCTTGAGTGAAACAAAAGTGACTAGGTTTAACGACGTCGGAGCACGTCTCTAGCCTAGACCTCTAAATGTGTGCGTTATGTTCCAATGCATTGTTAGGTTCATTCAGTTCATTTTAAAGTTGATCTTGTATTAGGTTTCAGTTTTCAGGCCTTACCGTATGTAATCTCTCAAAATTCCCTAAATGCAAACTATATGCCAAAATATGTCATTTCATTCGATGAATGCTAGTTACGAGAGGGTTTGAGGGCTTTCACGCAAATGAAATGATCACAAAACAACAAATAACTTCCCTAATGCAGCTAATGGAAATTAACAAACTTTTCTTTGAGATCACTAATCACTAATCAAAATGAAAAGCTTCTAATTCTCATTAACTAATACAAAGCAAAAGAGATTTTTCCTTTTGTTGATGGCAAAGTGCATTAAACAAACTTTGAGAAACGATAACAAACAAATGTGGAAAACCGGTTGACCCCAAACAATTGTGATCTATGTCCGGGTAGTGAAAAGAAATCGAAACAATGTCAAGATTGATTCAACAACGATCACTTAAACAATCAACCAGAAGCAAGCAAAGGGGAAGGCTCAATCAAACCAATAGCAAGCAGTAAACGAACCTTTGAAAACAAGTAACCAAGCAAAGTTGATCCAACAAACTTGGACTAATAAAACTAGGTCACAAAGAAAAAAGGCAAGATTCGCTCAACAAAACTCACAAGAGAGTGCTTCAACCTCTAGACAGTGAAAAACAAGTCACAAACCAAGTGAGAACAGCAGGGGATAGCAAGACTAACAGGTTCAGGAGGCAGAATTGAAGAAATTCAATTCTACAGGAATCAGCGCCGGTGATACACAGCAATAATGCGCTGAGAAAGAACTACGCGTAGCAACAATGCGATGTCAGCGCGGAAGTACACGCCTTACCCGCGATGGTCCGATTTACAGAACCGTTGCGACTGTTAGGTGTGATATCGCGATGAACAGGAGATCACAGAAATGGTTGCGCGATGACAGAGCGACTGTTTAATTATAAAGCACGATGATGTTCAAAGATAGCCACAATCGAGCCAAAAAATCCCAAACCAAGACAGTCAATTTTTAAACAAACAAAGCATCTCCCAGATCAAGACAGGAAACCAAGAAACAGAGAACTAATCCCCAAATTTTTGAAAATAGACCGAAACAAAGACTCGAGGGAAGAATGAACAAAAAGGGACAAAGGCCAGCTCCAAGCTATTTAGTTCGTAAACCAAACCGGAGATTGACTGAAGTGGCGTTGATCTACTTCGCTAATGCAGAGCAATAGCGTTTCGAAGGCTATCTGGCCGTGCTTCAAGCTCCGTCTAAAGTTTACAAATCAAACCACAAGCTAATTCCCCAGTGGAGTCGCCAAATCGTTGTGAAGGTAAATCCCCTCTGCGGACAGAGGCGATCCCTACTAGTACAAATAGGGTCTAGCAACAATCAAACAACGCTAACACGCAGGTTCCTAATTGCAAATTAAAGACCGATTATGAAGGCCTACCTGGATTCCAACGCTAGTACTTGTAGAAGAGTCGTCGCTCCCGTTCCTTTGCTCCGGCTGGTCACAATCCCCACGATCCTCGTGAACGGACACCTGCACATGCAAAGAACGATACAAACACAAGCATAAAATCCAATAGATGCAACTATATATCAGTCAGAAAGGATATAACTCAATCACCATTATAAAGACAATAAGAGTGGAACCATAATGATAGTCGTCTATTATTAATAAACAAAGAAGAATACAACCATAGTTCTGACGTCAAATCCTTCTCAAGAGGATCCAGCCAGCAAGCCTCAAGCATTCACCCTTGAAGATAGATCTCCCAAGACAAAACTCTCTCACTCACAAGTTCACACAAGATCAAAACACTTCATGACCTTCCTCAAGCTCTCAAACAATCCCACACTTGTCACACCAGCTACCTATCAAGCTCACAACACTATCAGCAACACTCCAAAGACTAAGAATTCCAAACTAGCAGCTCATAGCAATGGTGAAAGCTTAAGTAGGAGAAGGAGTCTCCATGAATGGTGGGAAGATGAGCTTATCTCCAAGGAAGGTAGCTCAAATGACAGAACAGACATGCCAGAGAAGGGAGGGCAACATAAACAAGGCCAACTACCAGGTTTGGAGTCATCTGGAAGGCCAGCTGTTAGAACAAAGTCGCCCAGACTGGATCATCGCGGGTACATAACTGTACTGGAGCGCTGACATCGCTACTGCATAAACTTTTCCAATGTCTTTTACGAGATAAATAATAGATTATATTGCATTAAGGAGTCCCAATCATGTGATGCTTCATGAATATAATGCTTAAATCACAAATATCCACGTAGCATCGAATTGGTAAAGTTGATATTTATTCAAATAATTTTTGTACGTAAATCATATATTATTGAGTATTTTTTAAAGTAAGAATCGAGAAGGGTTATTATATTAAAATATATTAAATTAAAGTTGAGTATAAATATATAATTTAATAAATAAGTTGGAACTAATAGATATGGTTTTTAAAAAATATGTATTATTGATTGTCTACACAATCTTGACATTTTTGAATAAAATGTTACAATGTATATAATATTCCATTGCTATAGTCACTAATACTAATTTAATTAAAACTAAAATTTAAAGTATTTATTTTTTTTGTCCTTATTAAGGAAGGGACATATTCTTTTTGCCTTTACCACCAAAGTTCACTTTGATTTTGCCTTGACTCCAAATTGACCATGTGATCAACGTTGGAATTGTTTGACTTAAGAACATAAAGATATTTCTTCTTAAGGATAGACTGATACAAATAATAAATTCGCTTGCAAATCTGAGTGGACTTTGTCTTTTTGCCTTTACCACCAAAGTTCACTTTGATTTTGCCTTGACTCCAAATTGACCATGTGATCAACGTTGGAATTGTTTGACTTAAGAACATAAAGATATTTCTTCTTATGGATAGACTGATACAAATAATAAATTCGTTTGAAAATCTGACTGGACTTTGTATTTGAGAGAAGAGATCCTAAATATCAATGATGAACTATATTCAAAAAATCACTAAAAGCAATCACCTCCTAAATTCTTAAATTCACACATTGACTCAAACCCTAATATATCATATAGACTTCAACACAATTATTAGAAATATAACTTAAACCCCAACATACCTCTATTATTCTTAATTTTCAAGAAACAAATTACCATTTTTCTTAATTCTCATAAAAAGAAAATTACCACCCCCACCCCCACTATAATGATTAATCTCGACACTGATGATTTTCTAAATGAGAAATTTAGTGGGACTACGTGAAATTCACATGTCTTAGTCAATAAGCAAGTATGGCTTGTATTACATTAAAGAATGTCAAATCTACGAGGAATAAAAATTATGATAGTAAACTGAATTCTGTACATATTTTTTAATATACATAATTATTTACGAGGGTTATGCATCTATTTATGACGAGGGTTTTATGTATTAAAGGTTAAGTAAAATGAATTTGGAGGTAATTATTTAACCAGATGTTATTATCTTAAAATATATATGTGATTAGAGTTGTATTAGTGTTTGAATTATTAACCATTTAAATTTATGTGTAATTAGATTATTTTTAGCTTTTAATGGACACAGTGACTGGGATGAATTTGCGGGATTTGTATATCAACTATCCATGATAATGGTAACATGTTACTTCCACTTCCATGGCTCTGTGTTATATATGTTTAATAATGTTACATTACAAAGTATATAAATTTTAAAATTTTGGTTGATTTGTTATTGGAGTTTACCTGGGTGTGTTACATATTTTATTTTATTTTATTTTTTATTTTTTATTTTTTATTATTATTATAAGGTTGGTTTAATTAATTAAAATTTTGATTGATTTAATATTGGAGTTTACATGGGTGTGTTACATAGTTTGTTTTTGTTTTTGTTTGTTTGTTTATTTTTTTTAACTAGTTGAAATATTTATTTTAATTATTTTCTTATCGTTAGAATGAATTTATGGTGTATAATTAATTGTAGTATTTGACCATACTTATTTTAATTATTTTTTTTAGTTAGAATGGATTTAAGAGGTTGGTTTTTAACACACATTTGTGAATGGAAAATATAAGTTTTCTCTTTACAGGGTGAAAGAATTACAAAATATGTATTAAAATAACATATGATTCAAGTTTTGATTCAATGGCCTCGAGATTTGTCTTTTACATTATTTTAAGTTTTAGCACTTACATCATAAGTGTTTTACAAGCGTGACACTCTTTATCAAAATAACTAGAGATCTTATGGTAGCTATGATACTTCCATGTCTACTAATGTTTGTTTTGGTTTTGAAAACATCCCTAAGGTTGTTACGTTTCCATTAAGCTTGTCAAAGATTTTGAACAACATGATCAAATGGATTCTTGTGTGTCAAGTTCTTTGCACTAAACTTCAGTTAATGATAAACATCAACAAGGGTTATTAATGGTCAATAATTCCAACTCCCTCCCATTACAAGGGTACAATCCATTGCGATACTTGAGAATCTTAAGGCATTAAGATTCTTGCACGTCAAGGCATTCTATTAGTTTATGAACTTATTTAGTGTACACTTGCACTGACTAATATCAACATTTAGAAGTAGCATCTATTATTGAATATACTGATCATTAAAATAGTATTCTTTTTTTGATCCAGTAAGAGTGGTACCTTCCATTAATTGAGAAAATTACATAATGTACAAAAGTACGGGGTTATGAACAGCAGCACAACCCCTTACCAACATCAATAAAACCTACCAAAGGATTAACTCACTTAACTAGCATGCAAAGCAACACTGAAGAACCTACCTTCTTAACCCGAAAGAGAAGAAAAAAGAGGTTTTAAAGCCTTTTCGGGACCGCTGAAAGACAAAAGTTTCGAGTCACGAAGAACCCGATAGCCTTTGAAGTTGAGGGCCCACCAAACCTGTAGCCCATAGTACAACAATAAATGACTTAAAACAAGCCTTAAACTTCGGTTTACAAAGCAACCCTAAAACCGATCGATCCGGCCATTACAGATCTAACGGTTTAGAACGGATTTCAGGTTACCAACTAGCCCGCCCCTTATAAGTTCAAACGGACCCGATGAAAAGCCTAAACCACCAATCTAAACAATTTTGGGTCCGGATTAGGGTTAACCGTCAGTCAACTTGATGGCCTGAAAACCGTTTGATCCATCCATCGTAGATCCGACGGTCCTGAGCCAATTTCGGGCCGGTAACATGCCCTCTCGATACTTATCCATTCGGACCTGATGAGTGGCATTAACTGTTGCTTTGAGATATTTCGGGTCCGTTTGGAGGTTTATCTTCCGAGCATTTAACCGCCCGAAATCCATTGGATGCCAGAGATTACTGCAATCGATGGTCGACTGCCAGTCAAACTGCCCGTTGTTTACCCCCTACTTCTTTTTTGCGATTGGTTCCATTTCCTTTGTTTCCATAGGCCTGATTACTGCTTTTTTTTTATGGATTGATAATGCTCCCTGTCTTCGATCGCTTGTCTGTTACAGTCCTCCCTCAAATTTCCTGAGGGTGTCAACTCCCAAGCATATCTTCTGTTGTTTCCAGTGCAGAGCACGCCTTCATTTGCCAAACGATCTGCTAACTTGTTGGCTGTTCTGCACACATGAACAAATCTGAGTGTTCTCAGGGTCCTCAGGTGGGATTGTATTCGTTGGTAGACCTGCAGTAACCGCCAGTGATTTGAAACTTTTTTTGGTGATGTGCCATTGCCTATCTTCTTGATTGAATTGATTATCAATTCAGAGTCTGCTTCTATGATGGCATTGTGTAAATTGGATTCAATCAAGATTTCTAGGCTTTTCTCTAAGGCCATGAGTTCCGCAACATTATTAGTGGCCTTCCCCAAATGACTACGAAAGATGATTTTTATGTAACCCTGCTCATCTCTTATGACTCTGCCATAGCCAGCTACCCTAGGGTTTCCTTTAGAGGCCCCATCTATATTAAATTTCAAAAAGCCTTGAGGAGGCGGTTGCCAGATGTCCTTTCCCGTTGTTATGTGTCTTACTATCCTGCTTATGCCCTGAGGGGCAGGTAACTGGAGACCCAATTGAAAGGAAATCTGAGCCTCCTGCCTCAGAGGAGGGTTCTCAGGTGGTTTTTTTAGAAGGGTGCTCACAGTTTCTTTGAGCTGTCTTAAAATCTAAGCTATGATGCTCTGGGTTGAGCCACTTCGGTTCTTGAAAATCCTATTGTTGCGCTCTTTCCAGACATCCCAGATCAAAAAACCTGGTATCAGAGTCCAGGCTTTGTTGATTATTTCATTTTCTGAGAAGTCTTTTCTCCATTTCTTCAAAGTGCCAGTGATACTATAATCGTCCCTGTCGGTTTGGCTGAAGATTGAGGCTACCCAATTCCACAAGGTAGAGGTGAATGGGCAAAGGTTGAGTAGGTGATCCATTGTTTCTTCTTGTAGACCACATAATCGGCATCTAGATGGACCAGCTAAACCTCTTTTCCTAAGGTTTTTCCAAGTCAAATTTTTTTTGTGTTGCACTAGCCATATGAACAGTTTGATTTTCAGCTAGTGCAGGTTCTGCCATATGTCCTTCCATGTCTTGTCAGGGTTTTGAAAGTCAAGCCCCATGGCAATTCTTTTGGCTTCTTTGAGGTTGAAATTGCCTTCGTTGTTTCTCCCCCACCTTAGTTGGTCAGACGAATTTGAGGTCAAAATTTTTCTCTGTTCCAAGATCATTGCAAGAGTTTCAGCCTGGGCCTTCAAAGGGGTCTCTTCCCTGTATATTAGGTCCTTCCATGTTCTCCATTTTCCGTTGTTCCTTGTCTGATCCCATAAGTCACTTACCCTGAATAGACCTTTATTGTCAGTGTCATTCTTGAGGATGGCTAGTTCTTCTCTACACAGGTCAGGTTCCTGCTGCCAGTTGTCCTCCCAGAAACTATGCTTCTGTACTATGGCTCTATTCTCCCAAGCATTGTTCCAAATGTGGGAGCCCTTGATGAGCCCCGTCATCCAAATAAGATCCCTATATTGCTAGTTATTTGCATACTTCTGTTTCGAGAGCTTAGCCCAAGGGGTTCTCATTTCCTTTAGCCATCTCCACCAAAGTTTAGCCCCCAAGACTTTGCTTAGGGTTTCCGGGTCGTGAAGACCCAAACCTCCACGGGTCTTGGGTTTACAAATCTTGTCCCAAGCCACCAAAGCCCATTTCTTTTTCTCTTCCCCTTTGCCCCAAAGAAAATCTCTTTCGATGTTGCTGATATGTTGTATAACACCTTTAGGAGCAGGAAGAGCTGAAAACATAAAGATGGGAATGGTTTGCAGGACAACCTTTGTAAACACTAGCCTTCCTGCTAAATTCAAAGATCTGCTTGTCCATTTCCTGATCTTGTCTTGCAGTTTATTAGTCACTGGCTCCCACACTTCCTTGCTCAGGGGTTTGTCAGAGAGAGGTATTCCCAGATATTTGGAGGGAAGTTGATCTCTTTGAAAGCCAAGGATTCTAGAGAGGTTTCTTTGAATAACAATATTAGTATTAAAAAAGAAAACTTTTGATTTGGTAAGACTCACCTCTGTACCAGCGGCTATAGAAAACTCGTTCACGATGTGTTTGAAAGCTTTAGCTTCCTTGACCGTGGGAGTACCCTGCAACGTGGTATCATCCACAAATTGCTAATGAGTCAAGGTGTCCCCATTCAGGGTTAGTTTGAGACCCTGGATTCTTCCTTCTGCATTAGCTGATTTGATTGCTTTGCCTAATCCTTCCATCATGAGAATAAAGAGGAAGGGGGAGAGTGGATCTCCTTGTCTGAGACTTCTCGATGGCCTAAAGACTCTGGTTGGGGAGCCATTAAGTATGATAGAAAAACTAGTTGTAGTAACAAGGGCCATTACCCATCTTATCCAATTATGGTCAAAGCCATACGCTTTTAGTACTTCCCTGATGTACGACCAGCTTAGCTTGTCATAAGCTTTGGCTAGGTCAAGTTGTATGATCATACCTGCTTGCTTATTGCTTTTAAGACAATGAACCACCTCATGAGCTTGAATGATGTTATTTAGAATTTGTCTTCCTTCCACATTTCAAGTTTGCTCCTCCAATACAAGAGTAGGAAGAAGGGGCTTGAGTCTGTTTGCAATTACTTTAGAGATAATTTTGTACACCACATTTCATAAAGCTATGGGTCTGAATCTATCTGGTGTCATAACTTTTTCCTGCTTTGGAATCAAAGCTATGAAAGAAGCATTGAGTGCCCTCAAAACTGTTTTGGAACCTCTCGAGTCCTCCACAACATCAAGGATGTCTTGTTTGACAATTTCCCAGCATGCTTTGAAGAAGTCCACATTGAACCCATCCAGGCCTGGAGCCTTCTCACTTTGCATCTCTTTGATAACTTCATTGACCTACTCTTCAGTCACTAACCTGTTAAGATTGTAATTGTCTTCCCTGTTTACAAGCTTTGGAATATACTTAGTGAAATTATTAATAAATGGTGATCTGTCTAAGAGTGGCTCCTCAGCTATGTTTTGGAAATGTTGAACCAGAGCTGATTCCATTTCTTTGTGGGTGCTGAGCTCTTTCCCTTGAGTGTCTCTAAGTTTTGAAATCCTGTTGTTCACCCTGTGGGAAACTGTAGACTTGTGGAAAAACTTTGTATTTCTTTCCCCTTCTTTTATCCATTACACTCTTGATTTCTATCTCCAAAATGTCTCCTCTTGCTGACATCTATTTTCCCATTCCTGTTGAAGAGAGTCAGCCTACATTTTCCTTTCCTCAGTAAAGCCATCTATGATGAGGATCTGATTAATTCCCTGTAGTTTCTGTTCAATTTCTCTTTTGGCTTTGAAAATATTGCCAAATTCATTTTTGTTCCATTCTTTAAGCTTGTGTTTGATGTGTTTCAATCTATGTTGTAGTAGGAAAATTTTTGTGCCTTGAACAGGCATGTCTTCCACCCACCATTTCCTCATGTTCTTGATGAAGTCAGGGTGAGTGAGCCAGACATTTTCAAACCTGAAGGGTCTGTTCCTTGGAGTGCCTATAAAAGAAGCTTCAAGCTGGATTGGCCAGTGATTCGAGCCTCCAAAAGGAACGATTAATGTAGTCAAGTCAAGGCCCGTGAGAATGAGGTCCTCAGAGATTATGAATCTGTTTAGTTTAGAGGCAACTTGAGAAGCCCCTCCCCTCTTATTGTTCCAGGTGAAAGTGCCATTTATTGTCTCCGTATCCACTAGTCTCATGTCATTTAGGAAGTTCTGGAAGGCAATGGAGTCCCTACCTAGTATCCTGATCCCTCCTTTTTTTTGTGTGAGAGATCTTATCATGTTAAAGTCTCCTCCTAAAATCCAGGGCATAACAGGATGTCTTTCTCTCAGCTCCTCCAATGAGGTGAGAAGCTTGAGTTTGTCTTCAAGTTTTTGGGGGCCATAGACATTTGTGATCATATATAGTTCCTTATCACCCAAAGGTTGGATCACCATTGAAAGGTAGTTCCTGGATGCCTCAGCATCCAGGATTCCAAGTTTTTGGGGATTCCAAAGAGTAAGAATCCCTCCTGCAGTGTTGTTTGCTTTAAATTCTAGGTACTCATACTTAATGAGCCATTTTCTATGTATCTCTCTAATTTTTTCTATTGAACATTTACTTTCCTGTATAAATACCATATCTAGTTTTTCTTCTTTTATTTTATTGCTGAGATTTCGTTGTTTTCTTTTACTTCCTAGACCCCTAATGTTCCAGGTTGTGAGCTTCATTATCAAAGGTTTGTGAATGAGTAACTGGTAAGATCCTTCATCTTACCTGAGTTAATCATGAGTTTCCTGCACTTTGTCAATAACTCGTTTTGTCTCTTCCTTCCTCTTTTCCTACCTGGGTTCTTGGAGGAGTGACCTGATGTAACTTCCATCGATTTTACCCCTCTATTTTCCTAGCTGTCATGGTTCCTTTTGACCCCAGATCCCTTTGCTTGAGATCTCCAGAGGAAGAGTTGTTGCACTCTGTCAAACTCCTCTTGTGGTAGAGAGTCAACTCCTTTGGTGGTTCCTTGCTCCAGGAACTTTTCTAGATCAAGATTCTCCCTCTCAAGAATTTCCTGTAGTTCGTGGTCCTCCATTCCAACTTCACTTGGGGTCATCGTGGTCCCTGCCAAGTTCCATAGTGCTTGGCAAAACCTCCATTGGTATGTTGTTTTCATGGATATCCTCCATGCTAGCATCTTTTTCCTTCTCTGCAGGATTATCCTCCGAGGCTTCGTTCGTTCCATTGCTCACTCCTTCTTCTTCTAAAATCTTGAAACTGTTATGACTTGGTTGCTTTTCCTCGTTAGCTTTCTTTTGGTACTTTTTTCCTCCTTTCCCTTTGCCTCCTACCTTGGTGAAGCTGTAGGGTCTTTGCCTGTGTTGGTTTTGATAGTATCAGTCAGTTTGTTTAGTGGGAAGTCTCTAAAGAGGTGTCCATGTTCATGACACTTATGACACTTATGACATCTGAATGAGACATGTTCATAGTAGACTGCCTGCGCCCATTCTTCATCATAGACTTCTAGAATGATTTCATCCGGAAGGGCTCCCGATAGGTCCATTTCTACACATATGCAGGCAAAGGATGTGTATTTTCCTCGCAGAGTCGCATCTGATATTTTTAAAAAATGACCTAATTTATTGCCTATGGCTTTTAATGATTCTGGCAACCAATAATCTAAAGGTAGGAGTAGAGTCTTATCCATACCGGTATAGAAGTGAATGTATCTCATTCCGGGACAAAATTCATCACCCATGGTCACATGTAGAGGCATGCAATAACATAGAAATATGGTCCTCCTTCAAAAACTCTATCCTTATCCTCGAGGTTTGTGAACACCACTGTGAAGAAACCCTTGGACCCAAGGTGAAGGGTTATGTGCCCCTATGGTTTCCAGTGGTTTTTAATCCAAGCGTACAAAGCCTTCTTCGTTGGCCATATTCCCCTAAATTTGCAAATAACTGCATATGTCGCCATGTGATCCCTATGTGCCTGTGGCGCTAGATCATTTAGAACAACCCTGGGTTTAATGGTTGACCTAGGTTTGCAAGGTCCTGGCCCTATCTTTTGCTCCACTTTCTAACTGCTATCTCTTGTTCCTTTCTCCCTACTGACTTCCTCTTGATTCTCTTTCTGTATTTTTGTGCTTATTTCCTCCATTTCTACCTCCATTGGTTTCTTAAATCTATACGAACCCGCTTCCTTTCCTGTGTTCGCAACTACCTGACTGTAGGAGGGAGTAGAGCTCCCCCCTCCTTGCCCCTCTATTGTTACCAACCCTAAAGCCCTGTTCCAAACCCTCACTCAGCTTGCTCCTATCGCCCGTCCCAATTAATCAAGAAATGTTCGATCATTAAAATAGTATTCAATTATATAATGTGTTATACATTAATATCTCCATAAAATTTAACCAAAAGTCAGTAAGCCTTCCTCTTGTCATCATCGATTATGTGATTTATTAAGTGATGTTGGTGCAATTTTGATCAACTCTCCAAAGCACATCTTAGCTTTGTGGTTGAAATGGTAAAATGAAAAATAGGTTGTTTCCACTTAGAGGACGTAATCATTTAGCACTTTGACATAGATTTTTCATTTATATCAAGAGATGATGAGGTTTCCTTTGACATGGAAAGGACAATATTTTATAAACATGTTAGATTTGGTTTGTGAAGACATAATGGGTATTTCTTAGTGTTGAATCTTGCATAAGATCTCAATAAAGTACTATTAGACATCGTGTCATTTTTAGAGTCAATCATCATTGATAATAAACAATACCTACATCTGTTGGCTTACCATAGTAAGGGTATTAACAATAATGGAATTATAGTGTAGGGTCCTTATGATGGATTGTTCCACTTCAATCAAGTAAAGTGTGTTATATTGAGTTCCTTAGTGGTGATATGGAACTAATATAATGCATTGAACCATCACTGAGGTGGCATATTTTGTTGATTCGTGAATTGAAAGTGCAAATATAGTTTGCCTTGACAAGAACAATTGAATTTCTATTGTGACAAGCATTGATGAAGCTCAAGTATGATGGGCTCATTTGGGTGAAACTGAAGTTGTTGGTGAGTGCGACTTAAGTTGTCTAGATGCTTAAATTTGTTGTTGATCATAAGGTAAACATAAACATCATGGATGATTTAAATTTAAATCACCCTACACCCCATGTTATTATTATAGCTCTAGGCTTTGTATTCAAGATACAAAACCTAAAGATCACTTATGTGAAAAAATTTATCACTTGTTAACGCTCCATAGTTTCCCAAGGCTGAGAAACGAAACCAAAGAGGTAACCACGGACCAAACTTTTGACTTGGCAGCTAGCCCTACCAAAGCAAAGATGGCTCTCTCTAAAATCAACCAAAATATTGTTGGAATTATTAGGGTTTTAGGCTAGATATTTGCACAATAGGTTTTTGATTTAGGTTTTGTTGGATATGAAGCACTAGGTTAAAGAACTAGGGCCAAATAGGTCAAAATATCAGTTGCAGTCATTTAATGAGGTAAGATAGATGTAATCAGAGACACAAATGGATCTGTTGTAGTAGTATGGTGATGTTGAAATCAGATAGAAGGAACTAAGTGAGCATACATGCATGAATTCACTTGTTTAGAAGATAAAAACACTTGAATGATAATCTCAAACAAAACAAAGCATTTCTGGCAATGAATTCTTTTTAAAAGTTAAGATATTAACATGAGAAGAAATATGGATAGTTGCTAGAAACATATAACAATCAAATGCATAAGAATAACTGAAGAAAACAATGTCACTGACCACAAACACATGAATCCCAAAAAAATAGCTTCAACTATATGTTAATTCTGCCAAAAATCAAGTACACTAGTTCCAAAATGTATCTACCCCTAATATCCTACCATTTCTTAGACTTATTTCTGAGTACATATAGAAGGAAAACAATATTTCCCCTCTAAGGGGTTGAATTCTGATCCATGTCAACTGATTCATGAGCCTATCTTATCATTGCCAAATCCTAGGGGAGTTGGAAACAACTTTACCCTTTTAGCTAACTGATTGACCCTATCTCTAAAACAATATCCAATGTCCATTTTAACCATACCATACCATATTTACATTTACCATGCTTCTAATTTACCGTTTACATTAACCCATTTCACATTTTACCTTTTAGATGCAGTAAAAATTTCTCACACACGGAAGCGCATCAACTATTGCAGAAGCACATCGACTGAAAAAGCTTGAATATTTGATGACTTGGATGGAGTTTTGGATGTTGTTGAGGACCTGTGAAGAAACCTTGATATGTCTACTACATATTTGAGCCTTTAAACCATGTAAAAACAGTGATTTAACCTCTGCAAAATTGATTCTAGAAGTAACTGTCCAGAAGTGCAGCAACAATGCTAGAAAGGGGGAAGTGAGGTGTCAAAAAGGCACTTTTTGATCTTTCTATGAAAATTTATCACTCCACAAGTATTCTTAGGTGCTTTTCTTCTTACCTTATGCCATGAGATATCCAGACATGCTTGAAAATTTGATTCCTTACCTTTTGAGGAAAAGCATAGCAAATTGTCGTTGCATTTCTGTAGGATAGTTTTTTCTTGTGTCTGATTAGCAAAACAGAGCGAAAAGCGCAGTGACTTGGGGGAAGGGAATGAGGGGAAATGGAGGCAAGAATATTTTTGAGAAAAATATGGGGGGTAGGGATAGATGTTAGGAAGATAATAGAGGTGAATTTTCTAAAAAATAATGAGAACAAAGGGTGAAAAGAGCAAATTACAGACTTAGGGCAAAAACGTTGCAGAAAGCTAGGTTTTCTTGGGAAAATGCTGAAATGAGGGAATTTTAGTAAGGGGAATGGTGGGGAATGTTTCATGAAGGTAATGAAACATATATGAACATAGAAACAAATGTTTTCACTTTCAAATGAATTTGCAGACCATGAAAGGAAAAAATGCAGCGAAAACATTAGGGGAGGATTTTTCAATTGATTTATGAGGAAAAAGACTGCAAAGAAGGTGGTGAAGTTTGGTTTACCTATTTAAAGAACCTTTGAAGCACTTGAAATTAAAATTGAACCTGTTCTTCTTCCTTTAGATCTCTCCAAGTAAAAAAGTACAACGCCTTTCTTCACAAACACAATGAGCAAATGGAAAAGGGCAGTGGTGAAAATTTTTGAATTTCTGATGGCTATGGCAACTTTCAAAGTGGTAGAAGGGAGCTCTGGAGCTTTTTGAAAGGATACAATGAGATTTTGAAATGTCTTAATGCTCATTTATAACTAGAAAATCGATTTTTGGCTCATAGTGGAATGATGACCTTCTGTGTACTTTGTAGTGGCTGATGATGTGATTGGTACTGGCAACTATGATTCTTCAATAGGAAGTGTTACATCTCCATGTGATGCAGATGTACTTTGATTCTATTTTTATCTAGGAGTACTTTGTTCAAACCTACATACAAGCTTGAAACTCACTCTACTAAATAGTTGCCACACTTCATGAGAAAAAGAGAAGGAAAAGGCTATTCAAAATAATCCTTCGGGCATAAATTTATTTTCATTCACTTAGAGGAGTTATAGATTGATAATTTGACATTTGTACTCATGTCATGGAACAATCTTGAACACAACTTTTTTTTGGTAAAACTAATGTTCTTTAAAGATCTAGGACAAACTTAATATTCTATTAATTGTCTTTTATATCTCAGATTCAATGAAGGAAGCTTGTCTATGCAAAACCTAATTGCAAGTCAAAAGCAACATTATTTATGAGGGATTCACATGTTGACACAATCCATCACAGGGTTTTGTTAAAGCAAACACTGCATAAAAACTTACAATAAATATCCTTTTCAATGCAAATGCTTTTCAGATTTTAGAAGAGATAAGAAAAAGCTTCACTATTACAATTCCTTGAGGCATAGACCCAAACATCGAGATATATGCACAAATTGTTTTCAAATCAAAGTTTCCTAAAATAGGGCAATTTATAATAAAACCATATTACAACTCATGAATTTGTATAAGACTTCTAACGCTTAACAAATTGATAGTTGAATACTCTATTCCAAAATTCTTTATCAATTCCCAAGTATATGTATCAAATTTCAACTTGGAAAACATCAGTTTATTAATGGAATAAACCACTTTGTTCCTTCAACTTTCAAAGTGAAGCCAAAGGTAAAATTTCACATTAAGAATCAGACTCCCTTTTAATTATAAATTGCATAAAATGATATCTAATCTTGTGAGACTAGTGCATATCATGAAGTGTGAGGCAATGCAATTCAATTCAGCAAAAGTTTAGCCATTACAAATAAGAATAGATCTAAAGGTTATGCTACATAAATCATTGTAAATTTGCTTCCATTCATTCAAAAAAACTAGAAAATTAAAATATGTAGCCTCTATTGCCATTGACACATAATAAATCAATAGATCTGAAAGGGAGAGTATCAGTTATCACACAAACCAAACGATGAAAGCATATCTAGACCTGTACAAGCAAATGAATCAACAAAAAGGGGTTAACGAGATTGGTTGGTGGGCCCAACCAACCAGCTCGTGCCTCCTAAAGAATATTCAGATCACAAAGTATGAAATATGAAAGAAAACTTGGAATGCATAACCTGGCATGAATTCATTAAAATCTTATGCAGCCTTTTACATCTTGAGCCAAATGCTTCAGGGTCCAGCACCCAATAGAGTTGCTTCAGAGTCTATACCAACAATATGAAATTAGAGTAACATCATCCCACCTATCATAGGCCATAGATAGGTTTTTTATAAAATTTATAATACGAATTTAGGCTCTAACAACTCATTTTTTTTCAATTCTGGAAAATTCTGCATTTTTAACAAATTTGCCTCAAAGAACCATGTACATATTCCTAATCGTGGATAATTTTAGAAAATTGTTCAAGGGGAGCCCAATTTTCAACGTTTTCAACAAATAACTATCTTCTAATTTTCTAATTCAACTCCATTTCCTCGTAAATCCGTTTTTCAATGTTTTCAACAAATACCTATCTTCTAATTTTCTAATTCAACTCCATTTCCATGTAAATCATGCCCCAAGTTGACTATTTAGATACTTTTACAATTTTGGTTTTAACATGATTTTTTTACAAATCAACCTCAAAGACCCCTTCGAATCTCCCAAACCGTGAAGAATTTTCTAAAACCATTTGAATCTTTGACAATTTGCTATACTAGGAACAAAACCCGTGTTTTAGAATTTCGATATTCACTTTCATTGGCATGGAAATAGAGGACAAAGTCGGAAGTTTGAAAACTGTGCAAATTTTGGGGCTGATTTGTCAATTTGCTTCTAGAAGCTCACACGTGTGACCTGAGTGCATTTTGACTGATGTGGAGGTGTTAGAACATCATTTTGAACAAAAAACATCTTCATTTTTCTAGAAGGTGTGCCAATCTATTAAAGCCCCAAATTGGTGCAGGCATGCTAGTGTAGGAATGTTGGTGCAGGAACAGAACTTGGTGCAATTAATTGTTGATGAATGTATATCTTTGACCGTGATTTCATACGCCTTCTTTAAAAGCTAAAAAAAACACAAGCACGGTCATTAATAACCATTTTGATGCAAACCTTATCGAAATAAAGGAAATGGGTTAAATAATGAACAATTACCTGATCATGCTCCAAGTTTAAGATACTAGCCCAACCATTGTGTAAAATAATAGTAATAACAATGAAAAACCATGAGTTATCATGGGGTGAAAATGTTAATTAAACACGACAATTTGGAGGCCTGACACTACTACATTATTAGACCCCTATATGTGACCCCAACATTCAATCAATTTCAATAGTAAACCGACACAACCTCATTTCGCAAATTTTGTTCTACTTTCAGTTTCTTGTATAATATTTTTCAGTTTCCTATACAAAGGTTTCACCATTGCAAAGTAAGTGCATATTAGATCAATGTTTTCTTTGAAAAAAAATACATTAGAAGGTGCTTTGAGATGCATATATTAATCTAAATAAATAAAATATTAAAATCAACAGAAACAAGGATATAGTGTGTGAATTGGAATGAACAAAACAAGTAAAAAAGATATGTGGATTAGGGCCACTTACTTAAATCCTCATGGTTTTAAGCTATGTTTGTGTGCAAAATTTCAAAGTAAAATATAAGCAATTACTCTACTTGTAATGGTTAGTAAAGAAAATTGGTTAGTAGTGATGGTGTGTGCAAGGTGAATAGTGCACATACAAAGTGTTTTCATTTCAAGTACGTGGATGTGCGGTTCATGATCATTTAATATAGTTCCCCTAATTACACTATGTGATGTTTGTTCCTTGCAAGAAAAAAAATGATGTGTAGATGATGAGTCACTTACCTCTTTCCTAATTATACTATGTGAGCATATAGGGAGATGGAAGCTTTAGTTCTTTGAGAAAGGGTCCAAATATCACCACATGTTTGCCACAAGGATGCAAGGGAGCCAATGCCTACTTTCTTTCTTTACTAATACTGTGTTGGTCCCAAAAATAAATTAATTAAATAAAAGCTTTGGTTAGCAAAACAAGTAAAAAAGATTTGTGTGTTAAGGGCCACTTACTTTCCTCTTATTTAAGCTAGCGTGCTTTGAATTAGAATGAGCAAAACAAGTTAAAAATAAATGTGGATTAGGGCCACTTACTTAAATCCTCCTAGTTTTAAGCTATGTTTGTGTGCAAAATTTCAAAGTAAAATATAAGCTATTGCTCTACTTGTAATGGTTAGTAAAGCAAATTGGTTAGTAGTGATGATATGTGCAAGGTGAATAGTGCATATACAAAGTTTTTGAATTGCAGTTATGTGGATATGCAGTTCACAATCCTTTAATATGATTCCCTTAATTACACTATGTGTTGTTTGTTCCTTGCAAGAAAAGAAAAGATGTGTGGATAATGAGTCACTTACTTTTCCAAATTATGTTATATGTGAGCATATAGGGATATGGAAAATTAATGCTTTGGGAAACATTATATTTCCATTACCAACTAAATTGAATTACATGACTTGATTTAATTAAATAGCTAAAATTTGTTGCTTATGCATAAATCATTATTTAAGTTCAAGGGATTCCACAATTGAGAACATCCAATAGAGGCACCCCATGTAAAGGATAATAAATTTGCAAACTAGTTGAAGGTATGCAGTTTGTAAAATATTTGCACTTAAATTTATATTTTACGTTTTAAATATGATCCTATGTTAACAATGAAAAATTAATCCACACACACACACACACACATATATATATATATATATTAATGATACAAATTAAATTTATCTTTTATGTTAAATCATGACTATGTTGAAAAAAAATGAATTTTATATATATATATTAATGATATATCTTATAATTGAAGCGTTTAAAAATTGTCATTTGAAATATTCAGTATATATTTATAATGTGTGGTTATATATTTCTATAAAAGGTTAATAAAATACAATATTGATTTATTTTAAATTTATTTTTATAAATTTTCCAATATCATAAGTCAAAATTGTTAATATATTTTAATCTTCTTTATATAAAATTATTTTATTTAATTAATTATTTCAAGAAAATGTATCATAACGCTAAAAAAAATGGAATTGCTTTATTCATTTAATAATGTAAAAAAATAAAAAAATGAAATTTATAAAAATATATTTTTTAATATATCTAACTCCATCTCTCCATTTACCAAGTGAAGCATCTGACATTTTTCAAAATTAGTTCTTCTTAGTAAAAAAATTTCATTTCCTCAAGAGACTATATCATTCCTAAATTAAAAGTGATCTCTACAACAAGGATGGTATTATATTTTCATTCATATATCTCATTCACCAAACATGTGAATCAAAATCCAATGCCAACTAAAAGGGATTGTGAGAAGAGAATGCAAGAGAAAAATTATTTAAAAAGAATAGGTGTTAAGAATAAAATTAGAAAAATTGGAGTAAATTGTCAATATACCTATTTCCCAATTAATCTAGTCCCACAAGCAATAATCTCTCTTCACTCTCCCCCCAACGCATGTTTAAGAAATCACCAAACTCTTACTAGTGACTCTAGGTTTGAAACATTGTTTGGTTTCACAAGTCACATTTACCAAGTGAAACGTTTGACCTTTTTCAAAATTAGTTCTTCTTAGCAACAATTTTCCATTTCTTCAAAAGATTGTATAAATCCCAAACTAAAAGTGATCCAAACTATAACAAGGATGGTATTATATTTTTGTTCATATATCTCATTTAGTAGGCATTTCAATTTTTTAAATCCAATGTCAAGTAAAAGGGATTGTGAGAAGAGAATGAAATATATTTAAGTGATTAAAAAATGATAGGTGTTAGGAATAAAATTATTGAGATTTGGAGAGTTTACTAAAGAAACCAAAGGGAGTGGCTAAAAAATGAGAAGAGGATGAAGGTCTAGCAAATTTGATGAAGATTCGAATATTGTATAATAATTTGCAAGGTTGTTGAACTAAAGACTTGTAGAAATTAAGTTTAAATTCTTATATAGGAAGTCTAAATACATATTTCAGAGGGAATTGTTATTAACTTAATGATATGGCGAATCTTTTGAATTTGAGAGAATGGGAGGTTCTTGAAAAATCAAGCTAGTGATTAGTAAATTGAAGGGTCAAGTTTATTTCATGAGAGAACAAAATCTATATCTATACATTTATACAAATTTAATCAAGTATAACATAATTTGTGACTAAAAAACCATACAATACGTAAATACACACTCCATGATACAAGAAGGAACCTTTTCAACTAGTTTTTAAGTATGTTAATATTTGAAAGGCTACTATACAAGATTAAATTAGTTGGAAAAGTTTGTCTTCATTAGAAGCACCATATCATTTAGCGTTTTAAAATGTGTAACTAAAATTACCATAAAACAATAGTAGGAAGAACTTATCATAACTATAGATAATTTCACAATTCCAAACAAAAAGTGGAAGAAATGTGGGATGAGAAGTATGAGAAGACCAATGAAATTGTTGATAAGGAAACAAAAAGAAATCAAGAGATAGAGGTTTTAGTGGATCTAGAGAACAAGGAAGATGCTTCAAGGTCTTATCAACAATGGATGTACATTGTTATCATTTGTATTGAAGGGCACAAATGATTTGAGTGTTTTTTTGGGAAAATGTACATGGAAATTTTAGCACAACAATCAAGTAGAGCACAAGGAGGGGTAAGAGGATTTAAAAAATTATATGTTTCTACAAGGAACATTTTTTATGCACATACAAAGATGGATATCCAATGCCTTTTATGTTTTCAATTATTTTCATCAAATCTTGACAAAGTTTAAAATAAGGTTCCTATTTTTTACTTTTGAACCACAATTTGCAATATATTTTACGATTACATGTTGAGAAACAACTTGATGAATTTAATCACATTAGATTGCCATGGTCTAAAAAGATTCACATTATAAACATTTCTAGCATATCATCAATACATGCATGCTAATTTATTTCTTTTGTATTTATTATTTATGAATTTAATATTTATTAATCACATGAGCCTTCCATGGAGCATTATAGTGATATGAAATAATGCACTCCTTTTTATACAAGCATGAATCTAGACTACATTTTGTATGTCTTTAAAAAACTTGTTCTCTTTAAAAAATTCCCATAACCTTCATGTGAGAATTGAAAGAAGAAACTTGTGAGCTTTTCAAACGTAGGGATCATCATTTAGGATTCAAGGAACCATTAAATGTTATATATGATGATGGATGTCACGAAAATTTAATGTTGGTATATGTTTAACAAAGAATGTCTTCTCAACATGCACATTGGAAGGAGGGATATTCTTGCTCCTTCTAGATCTTGACACATTTTCTCTCTTTTAGCTCCTGCAAAGATATCAAGCATCAATCAAACTAATGCTTATAGGTTTTGGAGCACCTATGTGACAACTATTTTTGCTAATCCCTCTTGTAAATAAATTTCCATGAATTGTAATTCATGTAAATAATATATGGAAATGTAACGATTTTCTTTGGCTAAATCACATCCTTCGTTTTTTTTGGTTATCCTAAACCATTAGAATTCGAAGGTGGTTCATAATTTGCATGCATTCAAGCGGTTTCAAAAAATTTCAATAAACCATGGTTTCAAGTGGTTTTCAATAATTTGCATGGTTTCAAGTGATTTTCTTTAGTTGTTGTTACATCTCAATTTTTACCCACATGGTATTGCTTTCAATGCTTATTTTATCATAGTTCTATTTTTTCATTCTCCATTTGTTTCTTGTTTTCAACCATATTTCCTAAAGTATACAATATAGAGCAAGCAATATGAGAAGTGAGACAACTAGAATTACCTGTATTTGCATTATCTTCTTGTTCTCTCAATGTGTTTCATCTTTTTCTCGTCATTTCTCTAGCTTTTTCTTGCTTTACTTTTCAAGATCCAAATCTCTAATTTCCCATGTTTGATGTGAATTCTCGTGTAATTTTCACGTTCTAGTATTTATCTCTGAATCAATGTTTGTTGTTATTTTTTCATGCATACAAATTTAGACTATTTTGTTTTTTTTGGGTTGGCAGCAAAAGATCAATGAAGATCCTAGTCTGTAGCATTTAACAACAATGCCATTAATAAAAGTTGGTGTGTGATTGGTGTAGAGTTAGTTTTTAAATGGCTCGATCGAGCTATAAGGTCAATCTAGTCGTTGGTTAACCACATTCACGACTAGATCGAGGGTTTTTTTAACACTCGATCGAGCTATTGAGGTCCTAAAAATCAAAATTTTAGCAACCTTTCTGTAGATTTCTCTGCAACTCCATTTTGCACCCTAGAAAATTTAGGGCAAAAATTATCCTGAAGCGGCGTAGTTGATCATGTTGGATTCGTCAAAGAATCCTCTAGCCAATGGCATATGATTTTGACACTTTTGAATTCATATGATATTTTTCATCTAATTTATTTTAGGCATAATGCTTGAAATTGTTTTGGACAGTTTCAAAGCGGTCAAATAAAAAATAAATAACATAAAATATACACAACGAAAACATTACAAAAAATACCACTATCTCAATTACAAGTCCTCTTCAAAAGGGTACTCTTGGTTTTTCAATTTATTTAAACAATTGAAAAAATCTTACGCGAACACGTGTTTTTTAAAATGCAATTGAAATATTACTTCACCAACTTCAAAAAATAATAAGAATAAAAATATCAATTTTTAATATGAAAAACTTAGTTCTCTCCGTGTATATCATGTTCCTATATATATATTTAAAAAATTACACATTTTAGTCTAAGTTATGCTACGTGAACACACGCATACCTCTCGAGATGTGCAAAAATTTGCAAGGACAAGCATTGCATTTAATGGAAAATTGACTAATTATACGACACTAATTTTTTTTGAAAAAAAATATCATTAGGACAACAACATGATTGTCCACAAATTGTCTTTTTACTCTGAATCAAAATTCACAATGCTTATATGAATTTTAAGGGCTTCAATTCAATAAAAGAGAAAACATTTGAAATTTCGTCGCCACATTTGGCCTAAAAGTGAACCCATCTTCACACACACACACACACACATAGATATACCTTCACCCACATCCTCATAATCATGAGGGTGGAGGTCAAGGAAAGTAATAGGGAAGAAAAAAAAACAAAAAAACTGCTTTTTCTTCTGTTTTCTCTATTATTTCCAATTCCCGCACCATCATGATCATGAAGATAGAGATGTAGGGAAGTAATCAAGGAAAGAAAATAAAAAAGAAAAAAAAATAATTGTTTTTTTTAAATGTTTTTTCTATTATTGATCATGAGGGTGGAGGTGTGAGGAAGTAATAGGGGAAAATAAAGGAAAAGAAAAATAAATGCCTTTTTTATGTTTTTGCTATTGTTTCCCACTACCCCCACCCTCATAATCATGAGGGTGGATAAGGGTTAGGGTGATCATGAGGGTGATGATGTGGTTGGAGATAAATAATAGGGAAAACATAAAAGAATGTTAAGGGAGATCATGACGGTAGAGGCGGGGGTAGGGGGGAATAAAACATAAAACATAAAAAAAAATGAAATAGGATGAGGGTGATCATGATGATGGTGATGGGGGTGTAGGGATATAATATGGAAAACATAAAAGAACGTTGGGGTGATAATGAGGGTTTGGTGTGGATGAGGGTGGACAGAAATAATGGAGAAAATATTTTAAAAAGTTTCCCTTTTTTTTTCACCCCACCCCTATGTTTTTTTTCAATGTTTTCGCTATTATTTTCCCCCACGCCAACCTTCGTGACCCTGAGGATCATGATGGTGGTTTTGGAGGAAAATAATAAGAAAAATATAAAAAGAAATTACGGGATTGGGGGAGAAATAATAGCGAAAAAACATTAAAACAATGATCATGAGAGTAAGCATGGGGGAATTGATAAGGAAAATATCAAAAACACCCCCAGCCTTATGGGAATAATAGGGAAAACATTAAAAACCCCGTAAGGGTGAAGGTGGGGGGGCATAATAGGGAAAACACAAAAAGATGAGGGTGGGGGTGGGGATAAATAATAAGGAAAACATTAAAAAATATATATATGTTTTCCTTATTATTTCCTCCCACGAAAATAACATGGAAATCATAAAAAGACATTTCGATCATTCAACCCGCTGTCCCCCTGCCCCCTCAAGAAGGAAATAATAGGAAAAGTATAGAAAAGACGTTTTGATCACTCTCCCACTCCCACCCTCAAGATCGTGGAGGTGGAGGTGGAGGTAAATATTAGAGAAAACACAGTTATGAGGGTAGGTCTAGGAGAAAATAATAGGGAAAACATGAAAAAAACCAAAACAAAAAACAAAAAGCTTTGGGGATGGGAAGACATTCATAAATAAATAAATAAATAAACCAATTTTTTTTTATTATTTCCTTCCACCTCGACCCTCATGATCAAATAAAAAAAGGAAAAAAGGGGATATCTAAATAATAAGGAAAACATAAAAGATGGTAGGGGTAAACAATACCAAAAATATTAAATAAATGTTTTTTCTTAAATGTTTTCCTTATTATTTCCCCCCACCTACTTTATATTTTCCCTATTATTTTATCCCATCCCTGCCCTCATCATAAGGATGGAGATTGGTCTTTTTTGTTTTCATATTATTTTTCCCCACCCATGAGGAGGGCGGGGATAGGTGGAAACAATAATATGAAAAACATAAAAAAACACCATCCCCACCCACATAGGGGTGGGGGGAAATACTATAGAAAACATAATAAAAAACATTGAGTGTGGGAATGGGAGGGAAAATAGGGAAAACATAAAAACATCGTCACCGTCATGACGGTGGGGGTTGGAGAAAATAATATTGGGAAAAAAAAAAAAAAAAAAAATTTCCTAATATGTTTTCACTGTGATTCCCCCCACCCTCATGACAATGGTGCCTTTTTCTTTTTTCCACTATCATTTCCCCTACCCCACACTTGTATGGGGGCGGGAGTGGTTTTTTACATTTTCACTATTATTTCCCCTCATCCCCATGCTCATGAGGGTGAGGGTGAGGGTGGAGGTAGGTGGAAATAATTGGGAAATCATTAAAAAATTAGGGTGGGGTGAAAATAATAAGGAAAATATAGAGAACAATTTTTCTCCTAAAGGTCGAAGTAGGGGGAATAATAGGAAAAACATTAAAAGGGAAAAAAATGAGGTTGGGGCTAGGGGTAAATGATAGGGAAAACATAAAAGAACATTTTTTCTCATCGGGTTGGAAGTGGGGGTAAGTAATAAGGGTGGGAGAGGGGGTAAATAATAGGGGAAACATATAAAAAAAGGGGTGGGGTAAATAATATATTTTTTTTGTTTGTTTGTTATGTTTTACCTATTATTTGCCTTGATTCCCACCCTCGTGGTTATTTCCCTCCACTGACACCATCGTGAGAAAAAATGAAATAAAAGGGTGGAGGAATAATAGAGAAAGAAGAAAAACACATTATTTCCCTCTACTCCCCACTTATATATATATATATATATCTATATATATATATATATATATATATATATATATATATATATAGATGAACCCACCCGCATATAGGAGGGTGGGTCTAAGGGGTGTATTGGGTAAGTTATTATAATTTGTGTTTTTCCCCTATTATTTCCCCACACTACCACCTTTATATATGTGTGTGCCTCTACAATCATCTATTGAGTATAGTTTGTAAATTATAATAATTTACTCAATATTCCCTACCATCCCCATGGGTGTATGAGGGTGCGGATTAAGGAAAATGATACGGAAATAATAACCCCAAAAAAAAAAAAAACATGTTTTGTTTTTTAATGTTTTACTTATTATTTTCCCCAATCTCCATCCTCATATATATTCATGAAACATGTTTTTCTATTTATTTTCAAAATTTATTAGTGGGAGCCTACTCAAAAGTATGAAAAGTGGATACTCAATGGATGCAAGATTAAATTATGCATCCAACATATGCTTACACTTGAATTTTGAGTAAACCTATAAGGATATAAGTCAAAAATACCAAAAAATGAAAAGAAAAAAGTAGTTTTCTTTTTTTCCTTTCAAAAGTTCATGACTCTTATTTTATTATTTTAACTATTATTTTATTGTTTTCCTTGGGATGTCAATTTTAAACCTCAAAATTCTCCTTTTAAACCTTAAAATTCTCTTAATTATGCATCAACTTCTTTGTCAACACTTTTACCCTGCTCCGTTCGATCAGGTGAGACACTTTCAACCGTTGATTTGAAGTGTGCTTTTTGCTGCCGATTTTTACACCGAAGCGTGATGTTAGTTCAAGGAAATTGTTGCCACTACTCTTATTTTTCACCATTGGTTTGAGAAAGCCGCTATGAATGCACGTTGCACACTGGCCATTATTCGTCAACCACTTATGCAGTTGACATATAACTTGATGAAACGGCAAACACCTCACCTGTTCACACCAACAAAATCAAGAAATCCAAGATGCCCGAATCAGCCTTTAAAACCTCTGAACCTACTACTGTCAATGGCGACGATGAAGAGTTGCTTTCCTAGAGGTCATTCAAAGGGTTTTTGTCTCCGTTCGGTATTGAAACCCTTGCTGTCAATGGCGACCATGAAGAGCTTCCTTTCCTATAGGTCATTCAAAGGGTTTTTGTCTTCGTTCGGTATTGAAACCCTTGGCGTCTGTTCATTTTTTCATCTTCCTCGTCTTTTAAGAAACAATTCAATGGTGATTACATGTACAGAAGCGGCATCTGCACTCTGAATCTTAACGGTATTGAAATTTTCATTAAAACCTCTGAACCTACTACCTTCGATGGCAACGATGAAGAGCTTGCTTTCCTAGAGGTTGTTCAAAGGGTTTTTGTCTCTGTTCGGGATTGAAACCCTTTGTCTTTGTGTTCAATTTTTTCATCTTCCTCGTCTTTTAAGAAAGAATTCAATGGTGATTACATGTCAGTAATTTCTTTTTTAAGTTACCTAAACACCTTTAGGGTTTTACCCATTTCTATTTTAGAACCTGCAAGAGTTGATGTGGTGCAAAAAATTTAAAGGTCTATAATAAAACTGTATCTTCTAAGTTATTTTGTAATTGATTTTTCCTGGAATTCAAATGTTGAAATATGAAGGTGAAGTTCTGTGCATTTTTCCCAAAACTGGCAGCTTGAAAAATCTGCAAAATGTTTTTGGGGTCAATTCAGAGAATAGGGGTACCATAGTTCAGGTGAAATTATAACTGGGGAGGGTTTCTCCATGTGAGGTATTGTTGGTCAAATTTGTAGTTCGAAGGGTTTCTCAATGTGGGTATTAAACTTGAATCAATTTTTATTAGGCTGAGGATTTCTCAATGCGGGCATTAAACTTGAATCAATTTTTTTATTGGGCGGAGGATTTCTCAATGCGGGCATTAAACTTGAATGAATTTTTTATTGGGCGGTGGGTTTGTTCAATCGGGGTATTGAAATTTAGTTGTATTTTTTTAATTGACAGGTTTTTTGGGGTAAATTTTTTTGTTGGCAGGAGGGTTTGGAATTGATAAATAGAAGGATGACAATGCTATAATAAATATCAAAATCCTACTGGTGTGCAGGGAAATGTTAGTCTTTGTTTGAAGAATTGATTGAATACTGAGCAAAGGGCAGAAGGGTAGCTCCTGATTTTCGAATTACGATTTTGAAGAATTTTCTCACATTTTTGTAACAATTACATACTCACAAAGTGATTGTTCTTATGTTTAATTCATGCAGTGGTTTATTGAAAGAGTTCCATGAGCTCTTGCCCCATAAAGGAACTGTTGTTTCTTGGAGGCCGATAAGATAGTTAACCGAGGTTAAAATTCCATTTGCGCAAAACTTACTGAGGTTGAAAGCTGCTTTCCAAGGAAATTGCCAAAGAAATTAGAAACACCCAGAACATCAGAAGTCTGCAAGGGGTTTCCTATTCTCTTGGCACGGATAATTTATCATCAATTACATGCTTGCATAATTTAGGCCATTTCAATTAATCAAATAGATTATTTGATCAGACAATTGATCACAAAAAACCATTTCTATGTGAGGTACTCTTTCCCAAACATTTTCAATCCCCTCGGTCCATGGTCCTTCATGACAGGTTTGCTTTCCTAGAGGTCGTTCAAAGAGTTTTTTATCTGATCTATATTGAAACCCTTAGTGTCTGTGTTCCATTTTTTCATTTTCCTGATCTTTTAAGAAATAATTCGATGGTGATTACTGTTGAGCCTTGAAAATGTCATTCATTTCCATTACACTTTCACTATTATGTCCATTATATCACCTCCATTTCACTACTATGTCACCACATTCATCCCACTTTCATTATCATTGGGCCACCTTTATGTTTTTCCAATCTTTATTATTTCTAAGCCTTTTAAGTGAATTTGTGGTTAAACATTAGAAAATAATGTGCATATGCTTATACCTAACAAATGGGTTGAGATTGTTGACATGTTGTCATGCGGAAAGAGTCAATTTTGCGGACAAAACCGACCTCCCTAGAAGCTAAAGCTTTCTAGTGACAAACAAGACAATCAAGCACTATCTTTCCCTAAATATGCATTTAAAATACAAGCAACCAGGTGTTTAAAGCATACCTTTAGTCCAACGCTGTTTGTAGCAGCCAAGCCTCTCTGATCCAGATGAGCTCCTCTTTCTCTTTGAAACCTGCATTCACTAACAAGCAAACGATTACATAGCACCTGAATAACTCAAATAATAAAACATATTCATCATAAAGACTAAGGAGTATATGAAACAAATTATATATAACAACTTGTTGAGAAAAATGAACTTAATTGTATTAATTTAAAACAAAAGAAACCATTACAACCAGTGCCTTGGTGTTGTGCAGGTCCCTCCCAGGGTCCAGCAAGAGTTCTCTTTTACTTTGATCAGCTCACCCACTTCCAAATGAAGCTAAGAAAGGATGGGAATCTCTCCTCTCAAGCTCTATAAGGGAGTCCTAATTTCAGCAGCATCTACCCTTAGGAATGTTCAGCTTTCAACCTCTCCTCCCTCTGGCCCAATGCCTGTATTTATAATGCTTTGGAGGAAGTTAAACAGGTCCACCATCAATGGGATAAGCCCCTCTTTCAATGGGATAGCTCCCCTCTTGATGGGATAAGTTCCTCTTTCTTTGGGATGCATGAACCATCTGGAGGCGCTCAATACACGTCAAACCATCTTCTAGAATGCTCTAGATTCGACCACAAGTAACTTTTTTGAAGTAAAACTCGCGCCTTTTGACCTTTACAGGAGTACGCACCCACCCCTTTACAGACAGAGCGTACAAGTACGCAGGTATTGTGAACTTGAGGTGCGTACACGCAGGTAAGGTTAAGAGAAACTGCGTAACCAGAGTTAATTGACTTTTTAAGGGCTTTCTCTCTTTCTTGGGGTTTGACATGAGAAGCAGAGGTATAAGACTTGCCAAGGAGGATAGTATGACAGTTGATGGAGCCATACCGACTGCAAATAGTCATGGTGACAAATTTTAGTGTAACAGATTGCCCCCTAAAGTGCGAAGCCTGTAGTAGATTAGGGTTTCATATCATCTAGGAAGGGTGAAGTACTTTATCATTTCAAGGATTATCTTGTGGAGAGCCCAGTCGGAACCTACAAATATTCAACACAAAATACATATATAAGATCATATCATCGCTGAGGTAGGCATTCCCATACTCAGATTGAAAACTTTAACTAACGAACTAACTACTGCTCTGATATAGGAATGATTTCACAGTACATCATAATCATAGACTCATGTAGACACAGTATGGACGCAGCCATCTGTTTATGATTAGTCTACTATATAATGAATACAAAACTCCTCGCAGCCTGGATGGTGAAAACTAGATCCAGGGTCTTCATTTCTACTTCCCGAAATAGTACGATTCTATCCATGCGAATAAATGAGTTGATGTCGAACATGGTAGAAACCACTTGATTACCAGTCGATGATGTAAACTGTTAACAAGTGTGAGAGAGACCATCAGTGATGCCAATGGTTCTCAAAGTACCCAGTACAATCCATGAGATGTGAGTGAATGTGTTGAAGTCGAACATATCACGGAATCCTTCGATCGAAAGTCAATGATGTAAACCGTCGTCAAAGGCGAGAAACCTGCAATTGATGCATGCAGATTTCAAGGTACTGACGATTTTTAGGTCATCCTTCTAGATAATGTGCTGATGTGGATAGAAAGTAACCCGTTGCAGGCAAGCCCACAACACGAAATCATAGATCAAGTTGAAGAAATGTAGTTGTAAGGACTGACTTAGGGATGGTCAAAATGGATGACAGGTATTTTGCAGATGAATGGTTTATTTACAGTGACCTCTTGAACACATAACGACACAACAGATGGCTTGGTGACAATTGACCCAAAGTTAATACCCGGAACCGGCTGAAAATTTTCAATGTGGTTTGATCAACTGTTAGGCAAAGGATTTCCCAACCCAGGTGAATGAAAAAGTGTCGTGTTGAAGAGTGGTGATAAGGTTTTTCTGAGACAAAGGATAACAAATAGGCTCATTTTTCTCTCTTTTCTCCCACCATTTCTGGCAAGTACCTCTTTATTTTTTACAAGCTTGAGGAGGATAACATATGCTTGATTATAAGCTCATCCTTCGGATGAGTCCAACTTAGTTTAGATTTGAACCCTAAGAAGGAGTGGTCCGTTCCTGTTTGTAATCGAACAGGTCCTTTACTGTGAAATTTTAACAAGTCCAGTATAGGAGAAACTCGGCGTTTTTCAATTTTAGAGAGTCTGAAAAACTTAAGAAGACTCCAGGGTTAACCTTTTTCGTAAATTTGTGTCTCCCAAGCCCGAAAAAGTATAAAATAATACTTGAGAGAACCGCTTGATCTTTACGACCAATGAGTACTTTCATGATTAGTGTCTTTGACCTGAAAAGTAAAAAGCGATCAAGGACACGTCGTTTTATTTCCAATATCGAATTTGAAACGACAAAAATCCGGCAATCTTTTCATGTTTTTTACGGTCAGAAAAGGGCTATAAGAGGACCGTCTTTTAATTCCATTTTAACGAGTGTAAAATAAATGCTCGGCAATCTTTTCATGTTTTAGGAGTCAGAAAAGGGCTTAAAGATGACTCTGATGTTTTTGTTTGTAAAAAATGACAATTTTCCCTGAAAATCCTTTTATCCTGCACAAAAACCAACACATTACTCATACCTGTTTAAGATAGATAAAAATACTTTGAAAAATACCTTTTCATGGTGAAAAATAAACAAATTTACCATTTATTTACCCAAAAAACCTATAAAAAGGGCTTTTACCAATTCATTTTTACCGTTTTACTGTTGAGGAGAGAAAAAGGGCTTTTGGCACGAAACTTCCCGTGGACATTGCGGAGAATCCGACCGTCGAAATCGAACGTCGTCTCTTTCAGGTATTCTACAACATCCTCCTCTTCATTTTCATCCGTTTAGAATTTGCTTTTAGGCCCTAGATGTCATTTTTTGGAGGCTTTGGGGTTTCAAGATCCGCCTTTCGGGGTACGCAGGTGCCACACTAGGGACCTGCGTACCCCGACATTTTCTCAGTTGGGAAAATGCTGGGCGTACGCACCTTGCCTTAAGGGAACCTGTGTACGCACGCTCTGTTCATAAAGGCGGGGTGCGTACTCCGCGCAAAGGGTTTACAAACCCCAAATTCTCCAAATTGGACCAATAATTTTTTATTTCATGGATTCTAATGGATGTTTTCTGGTGTGTAGATTGCCCACCATGCTTGATTGGCACGGGAGAGAGCACGAAGATGTTGATTTGGCCGCCATTAGTCATCAACCGTCCATTGATGCTTTGAAGGCATGCGACCTTTACAAATACTGGGCCATACCTGGCATGAGGGCCCAGGTGCACTTTCTAGAGTGGCTGGTAGAGAGATGGAACGTTCAAGACCAGTGTTTTTACATTGGAGGGCACCAGCTCGAGATAGAGCCCTCAGATATCTACTTCCTCACTTGTTTTCCCAAGAGAGGCGAACACTTGACTCTGTTCGGGACTAGGCCGGGTGGCCAGTCCATCACTAGTCTCCGACTCGAGTGGTGTAACACTCAGTCTTAGGAGAAGGGGATAGAGATCAAAACTATATCCCGACCTGAACTTATGGTGATTGCTTTTACAGTTACCAGACTTTGCGGGGTTGCCGCTTTACACATTGCCACTGGATCCCAGATGCGGATGGCGATTGATTGTTATCGAGGCACCATTTTCAACTGGTGTGATGCTGTGTTGGCCAATTTAAAGGGCTAACTGACTAGAGTAAAAAACGGACAACTAAAGACTTTTGGTTATGGGCCTTTAGTTGTGAGTTTTGCCTTAGAGAGGGTTCCGATGCTGATCCCACAGCAGCTCACTGTTGAGGCTGGGCTTCCCCGAGAGCCCAAATTGATGCGATGGGTTACGGTTATGGCCCGTCATCCTGATGAGGGCATGGAGATTGTCCGATTTACTCCGGAGTACTTTCACTGGTTAGAGGACCAGGTCTTTTCTATACAGGATTTTCCTTATGTCGGAGTTGATTTTCGTGGAGATCCGGACATGGTTCTTCCACCGGGAGAACAATGGGATGACACAGGTGATTCATTTTTCACATGTTTTTTAAATTATCTATTTTTTTGTTTTTTATATCGTCTCAAAACTGACAGTAATAATTTTCAAAATGCAGATGTAGGCCCACGTCGTCTAGCCAATCTCCGGCCTTTCGAGAGGAGACTACCAGTTGCAGCGGCACCGGCCCCACGAGACGAGGCCACAGAGACCTTAGCTGAGTTGGAACAAGACCTAGAGCGTCTTACAACAGATATACCAAAGACTACTATAGATGATATTCCTATCAGGCTTCAGCGCTATGTAGTCGCAGTCCCAGGACCTTTTAGAAGGTTCTTGTGTAGGGTAGGTCGTGCAGTGGTGTTGTATAGAGAGCATCACTAGTGATTGGATGGTCGTTTTTGTAGACACATGTGACATTTTGGTTTTTTGTACTTATCATTTTTGCCGATCACAAGGTGTTTTTCAACCTATGATCGAAGGCGATGTATTTTTTGACACACTCCTATCTATATATATCATTATTACCGGCTTATCTTGTTAAACATGTGTGATGAAATGTTTTTTAAATTTACATGTATGATTATTGCAAATGTCTGTTTAACATTCGAGAAGAAATTGCATCTGCTAATGTATTTAAAGACCTTGGAATATGCTGATATTCAATGTAATCAAATTCACGTTCCAAGAGACGCACTCTCAAAAATAACCTTAATAACACTGGATTTCTAATGGCATACACTCTATTAAGCTGTAATACAACGAGTTCAGAATCTAACCTCACTATCAAACTCCGAATCCCAAATGAAATAGATTCAGACAATAACTCAATCAGTGCACTGTACTCGGCAATGTTGTTTGTTGTTTGACCGAGGCTCACCCCATGCATAGAAACTAACTCGTCAGAGGGTGAATAGATAACCCAAGCTGCGGAAGAGATATTCCGTGTACTACGACAAGCACCATCAGCAAATCCAATGTATGTTTGGAGAGGCATCGACATCTGCAAACATCAAGGGTAAAACCAAGATAAGCAGAATAACGAAGAAAAACACACTCTCTGAGCTAAGCACACTGTCTAAACTAACAAACACACTAGCTAGAAAGAAAAATCTATCCTAACTAAAATCTTCATACCCATCATTTAAGCATAATACCTCTTTAGGTAAAGTCCATTTCTGGGTTTACCCAAAGAGTCCCCGTCAAAATCTACCAGCTCATAGGCCCCTTTTGCTAGCTTTCGCTTGATAATATAGGGCCCATGCCACATAGGAACGAATTTTCCGGCACCTAATTTATCGTTAGCTTGATCATATAATAGCACTAGGTCTCCTTCCGAAAAATTTCGAGGGGTCACATTTCGATCATACTGAGCTTTCATACGTTTTGCGTGAGTCTCGATCGCCAATGCAGCATCACGTCGAGTCTCATCTAATTGAGCTAAGTATAATAAACGCTTCTCCTCTTCGGAAGTAGCTGGAAGTAACTCGATGGCCATTTGCAGTGACGGAATTTCGCATTCAATGGGCAGCACAGCTTCTAAACCATAAACTAGTTGGAAAGGAGTGAACCTTGTTGATGTTTTCACTAAGGTTCGGTATGCCCAAAGCGCGGAAAATAACATGTTGTGCCAATTCGATCGATGAATACCAATGATTCGTCGGATCATGATAACTAAAACTTTGTTGATGGACTCAACCAGACCATTCACTTGTGGATAATAAGGAGTTGAGCTATCGTGACGCAAACCAAGCTGGCATGTAAGTTCTGTCATCATAACATTTCGAAAATGGCGCCCATGGTCAGTGATTATCGCTTATCAGACACCAAACCTAGCAATAATGTGATTGAATACGAAAATTGCAGCTGTCTTGCCGTCTGCCTCGAATGTAGGCATCACCTCAGCCCACTTAGTAAAATAATCTACCGCAAGGATGATATACGCATGCCCCCCGGCTGAGTGAGGGTTACATGTAATAAAATCGATACCCCATTTGGCAAAAGGACCAACGGCAATTATAGGGTGGAGAGGAGCAGGTGGAGCGCGCATCTTGCGATCAAACACTTGACAGTTGTGGCCTTTCCGGACCACAGTAATACAGTCTTTAAACAAGGACGGCCAGAAGTAGCCAGCGCGCAATATCTTTTGGGCTGTGGCATACCCAGACATATGACCACCACACGCTCCAGAGTGACAGTCATTCAAAACCCTTTCAGCTTCCTCGTGAGTTAAACAACGTCGAAAAACCAAGTCCGCCCCACGGCACGTTCCGACTTTGAAACTTCAGGCCGAAAGGATTGGGTCTGGAGATAGACAATGATATCCCCATACCACGGATTTAAAGTGCTGATGAGAAACAAAGATTCGTCCGCAATGGGTTCCTCTGCCACAGTTTCTGTGTCAGCACGCGGGAAGTCACACATTAACTCTGCAAAAACTAAAGATTTCTTAGACTTAGATTTTTCAAACTCCAAGTCAAACTCCTACAGGATAACGATCCATTTAGAGTACTTGCCCCCTAGCAATTTTTTAGTCAAAATGTAGATCATAGGGTTGCAATCCGAAATGACTGTAGTTTTACAGAGTAGAATGTAGTGACGAAAACGTTGGACAGCTTGAACGGCTGCCAATGCCAATTTCTCCACATGTGAATATTTGAGTTCAGTTGGATTTAACGTCCGACTAAGGTAATATATCACATGTTCCGTTCCGAATTCATCTTCCTGTACTAAGACCATTCCAATGGTGGAATGAGCGGCGGCGAGGTACAAAAACTAATCATGGTTGTAGCTGGGAGGATGCAGCAACGGTGCATGGGTCAACGCGTGCTTGAGTGCATCAAAAGATTTCTGAGCTATCTCATCCCAAGAGAATTGAGCGTTCTGTTTCAACAACCGGGTAAAACCCTTTGTAACCTCGGCGTAGTTAGGAATGAATCGTCGTAAAAAGTTTGATTTCCCCTGCAAACTTTGGAGTTGGCGAAGACTCGAAGGAGGAGGCAATTTGATGATAGCTTCTACCTTCGAGGGATCGAAGCGAATGCCGGCTTTTGAAACTACAAATCCCAACAATCGTCCCACTTCTATACAGAAGACACATTTGTGTGGGTTCAACCGAATACGATAATGCCTACACCTCATGAAGATTTCTCGTAAATGGACAAGGTGATCAGCTCGATGTAATGAATGAGCGAGCAAATCATCGAGATACGGTTACACAATGTGTTTGATGTCATGAAACGCATAAGACATCGCCCTTTGAAAATTTGCTCCGGCATTCTTAAGCCCAAAAGGCAATTTGCAATAAGCAAATGTCCCCCATGGACAAATGAAAGCCGTTTTTGGTTGGTCGGTAGGTAGAATATTGATTTGGTTGTAACTGGAAAAACCGTCCATAAAGGAAAATATTTCACTGCCGGCACAATCATCAATTATTTGATCGATATAGGGTGTTGGGTAGTTGTCCTTTGGACAAGCTCGATTAATGTCCCTATAGTCGATGCATATTCTTATTGTTCCCTGTTTTTTGTTAACCGAAACAATATTCGATACCCAATCCATTAACGGGATCGGATAAATGAAACCTGCTTTCAACAGCTTCTCGACTTCTGCTTTAATTGCAGCCGCTTTTCGTGGGTGAATCTGACGCAAACATTGCCGGACGGGTTTAGCGTCCGGGTAAGTCTTGATCTCATGGACAACAATCGCGGGATCAATTCCTGGAATTTCCTCGTAGGACCAGGCAAACACGTCGCGGAATTCTTGAAATAGGACCTTGTATGTCTGAATTTTGTCATCTGAACATGAGGCACCTATATGAATGTGCTCAACAATTCCGGACTTGACTAAAATGTCAATGGGAATAGTGCGAGAGATGTTTCCCAAATTCAGCTCTGAATCAAGATGTTTCATTGGATTCTGAGCTTCTTTAACATATTCAGCTGTAAAGATTGATGAGAAATCATTTTCAAAATGATCATCCTCAGGTAAAAACGAAGATCTGTGATGGAGATCTTCCCATGGTAAATCGTCTACACACAGGACTTCACGAAGTTGCTCGTCAGATGACACAACTTCGGGAAACGCTATTAAGTCCGAGGTTGACGTGAAAAGTGATTCCTCACGGACCAGATTCATTTGGTCAATTTTATTCCTCACGGACCACATTCATTTGGTCGATTTTGGTTGAACGCAAGTTGGTAAAAGACTGCACGGCTTCATAGGCAATTTCATATGGACTCAAAGGCATAGCATGACCAAATGAGTCTATCTCAGATTCAGAAGGAACGATCCAAGGATCGTCATAAACAATGGTGTCTGATGTAATCATATGAATAGATGCAAATGAAGACAATGCGTTGATTGGAGGAAAAGGAAAAGTTTCCAGTAAACCGACATCTTTAACTAATCCTACTCCAACATCCTTATAAGGGATAGTCGTTTTACCGACATGCTGAATACTCTCTGAAGAGGATGGGTCGGATGAAAAGTAAGCCAGCTGGCCTATGGTTACGATCTTGCCATTATGTGGAAACTTGATTACTTTGAAGACCGATGAAACGACCGCTGTCATAGCGTAAGACCAACTTCGACCCAAGAGAAGGTTGTAGTCTAGAGGGGCATCAACCACCTCCACATCTAGACTAACGGTTTTTCCTTCAACCCCTATAGGAAAATCCTGTAGAATGCCAAACGGATGAAACCCACGGCCATCAAAGGCCTTAAGAATTGTCGGGGATTGATTTAGTGAAGGAGAACCAAGCGATCTCCAACACTGTATCAACATAATACACGTGGAAGCTCCCTCATCAATTACAGTCCGATGAATAGGCCTGTTTTTTACTATCACTGGGATCTGGAAAGCCATTTGATGAGGTAAACGCGGTGTACTATTTTCTAGATCAAAGATTATTAGGTTTGGGTCTTGAACATCAACAGCTCCTATAGCCGACAAAAGTAATTTGCGTTGTGCTGGGCATGATTGCAGCACTTCCAAAGCCGACATTGCTGAGGGTGAAACAGCTAAGTCCTCAACAATGTTATAATTCTGGGCCGCTCTCGCATGTGGATTGAAAGCAAACTTTCGAAGTATACCCTTGGCAGGCGGTTTGATTACTAAGTCCGAGTTAGGTTTCTCGATCTGTAGTGGATCGGAACCGGGAGCTGAGGTTGATGGATTAGAATGAGAAGATTTTGCTTCTTTGCCATCAACAGGACTTTTACTACCATAATCTTGCGATTGAGTCGCAATCCTTACATGAGACATCATCAATATGGGTTCTTCACTGGCACTTGAGGAAGAACCTATCATCTTACTCTCCTGCTTTGGAAATGGGTCTTTCAAAACAGCAGGAGTTGGGGAACCCTTGACGATTATCACAACCTCGGCCCGATGAGGGCAATCTCTTGTAAAATGATCCTCTTCACAAATAAGACAAGGATATCGAGGTTTGCGTTTTTCGTCATTGGTTTCCGACTTTTCAGTTTTCTCCTTTGGAGTTTTGTCTGCTTTATTCTTCTTCTTGCCTTTCTTTTTCCCACCAGATTTTGATTTAGCTGTAGATGACTCTACAGCGTGAATATCGGCGGAAACTTCAGCAGAAGAGTCTCCTGTCGAGGAGTCTGGTAAGGTTATAATAGGAGAAGAATTCTTTGAAGACTTCTTCTTGCTTTTAGTATTCACCGTACCAATCATGCCATCAGCGGCATGAGACCCCGAAGAAGCAGCAGCGATTTGATTTGACTTAGGAAGATCTGGGATCTTTTCGTGTAACGTACCTGACTGAGTGTAAACTAAGTCAAGGTACTGCGCTTGAGCAATCACTTGCTCCTCAGTAACTACTCTGGCCTTAGCTACGTCTTCAGTAATCTTCGGTAACAATGATTTAACAAACCATTCAGCTAAGATTTGGTCTGGGATAAAAACTTTCACTAACCGCCTTCGACGTCTCCATTCATGAATATGATCGGAAATATAAGTGGAGGTCGATTGCTTTAACGAAGTTAGTAACTCCGTACCATTATCATATTGACCGGCAACTGAAAATGAGTTAAAAACGAAGTAGCTAACTGGCTAAAATTATAAAAAGAGGCCCGTGGTAACTCAATGTACCACTTGGCCGCAAGACCAATGAGAGTACGCTGGAAAAAACGTAAGCGGATCGAATCATCCGAGATGGAATTAGAGGCACACCGGAGGTGGTAAGTCATCACATGATTCGATGGGTCCTCTCCAGACTTACCTTCGAACTTGGGAATGTCACTGGGCAACTTATTTGGCATTAGCGGCCAAAACGAAAGATAATTTATTGGATCGTTCGTTAGGCGCGACAAGTCTGGTAAATCCAAAGTTGCGATAAATGGTAACTGCCGATTAGGATCTCTAAAAGTCTGGGTCACGATACCAGTCCCAGGAGGAGGATATCCAGGATAACTAGGAATAGGAATCGCGTTCGGGATATTGTATCCTCCCGGAAAACCAGGATTAACCGGACCGTACTGGGGTTGTTGTGGTTGTTGATAAGTGTACCCAGGATACGGTTGATACTGGTAAACTGGCTGCTGGACAGCAGGCCCGTATTGGTACTGTCCCTGGTACGGTTGATAAGTGAATTGTGGTTGACTTGTGACAACCGTACTCAAACCAGGTTGTCCTACAGGCATCTGAACCATAGTTTGAATCGTAGATCCAAATGATGGTAAAGATGTCTGAGGAGTAGATACAAAGACAGTAGAAATCGGAGCTGTCGATACTCCAGAAGTAAGTGGGGTAGATTGAACAGATGTTGCGGTAGTTGCAGCAGTCGTTTGAGATGGAGTACTAGGTGTAATAGGCCCAGATTGAGAAACTACCGAAGGTACAGAAGTTTGAACATTAGACTGGACTGGTCGCTGGGGTGAACCAGAAACTAAGGTTTGTCCAGTTTGAGATGACAACTGTACACTTGGCTACAATACCTGTTGAATTTGCGATGGATCCCACACTATGTTCATTCCGGGGTATTGACCCATAACAGGTTGAGGATATTGAGATCCATAACCGGATTGAGGGTAGGATTGATAATTGAAAGGTACATTTCCCGTACCTTGAACATAAGATTTACCTTGGGGTGGTTGGTAACCCTAACTTGAGTACTGACCTTGGGGTAGATACCCTTGAGGTAAGTACTGATACTGGGGTTGACCTTGAGGTATAAATTGATAATGAGGTTGACCTTGGGGTACATATTGAGGCTGGGGTTGACCTTGAGGAATGTACTGCACCACGGGTACATATTGTCCTTGAGGTTGCCCCCCAGACGCAATTTGTGTACCTTGAGGTTGCCCCCCAGGGGTTAATTGAGGCTGCCCCCCAGGCGGTAACTGGCCACCTTGAGGTTGAGAACTGGGAATTGAACCTGACATCATGTAAATGTCTCCTATGCCCAACGGTTTATTACCATTGTTTCCAGTTAATAACCCATGTTCAATGGGTTGACGAGATGCTCCCGCAAAGGTACCAGAAAGTGACTGATACCCAGAGGGAACAGAAGGACCGCCGTACAAAAAAGATTCAGGAGATTGAGTAAACATGGACGACTGACCTGACATATTTACAGGAGTATAAATACCTTCAGGTGGATAAGGAGCATGAGGTGGAGAAAAACTTAACCCTGAGTTGTCCAAATAATTAGTTAAAGAAAGATACCAAGTAGTACTTCTAGGTGGACTGTAAAAAATGGATTCACGCTCCCTTAGATCAATAGTAGGTTGATTTTCAGGGATAGGGACGCCTATTTCTTCTTCTGGAGCAAGTTCTTCAATAGCTATCAAACCAGAAGGAAGATTTTCTGTGATGACTCTTTCTACCCTAGGTGAATCAGGAGCACTAGAAGTTGGAGTAACAGGTTCAGATATTTCAGGTTCTTCGCCTATATCACTAGTAGATGAAAAACTACCAGCAAGCTCGGAAACTGCAATAGCTTCAGGATTATAACCTGTTTCTAGACTTTGGTAATCAGGATGAACTACCAACGAAGACTCTCCTTCTTCAAGTGAACCTACTTTACTGCCACTAGGAGTTACAAGGACTTTCAAACCTTCGTAATGACCCGGGACGTCTTCAGGAGGTTGGCCCCGAAGTCTATGGGACTTCCTCAACAAATCGGCCACGGTTACAATCTCAGGAGACTGGCCCCAAAGTCTACGGGACTGTCTCGGTAATTCAGCCACAGTTAAAAAACTTTTAACTACTGCACACGCAAACAAAGTAAAATCTCAAAGCAAACCGCCTAAAGTCTCTAAAGAACCAAACAAATTCGAATCACACGCCTAAAGAATCTAGGGCGTCAAACCATACACAAACAGTAACCTTCCGGACCGAAAACACTAGTTGGTGATGAAATCCAACATCGCAGAATCCAGTACAGAAGTGGCGGGTGGAACAGTTACCCCGGCAACCTGCTTAATGAATAGACTAGCACAAGTTCCTCCACTTTAACCGTCTCGAGTGAAGTGAACCCTCCAGAAAATCCAAGTGAGTCTAGTTGACGTCTGCTCCAGGTACAGTGGGATCTTCCCTCCACCGTCACCTTGGGTAGAACCCTAAAGATAATGGTCACTAAGGTCACCAACAGCAACAAATATACCTGGGGGAACAGTCTACGATCCGATAGCACGCAAGGGCAGAGTATCAAGCTCAATCCCCTTGCCGACTCCTTGACAATAATCCAAGGTTTACCGACAAGTGACCCCAGGCTCCTCGACAATGGTCAATCCGAGGTTTACCGTTTGTAGTACGTGTGTATCTGGCGTCATTCCCAATGAAGGAGGATTGATCCCCTCACTGGTTCGGACACGATCTCGTGCTTCTCCTTTAAGAGGAGCTTTCCCAGAGCATAAATGTAACTATTGGATTTATCCTATCACAAGATGAGCTACTTGTTTAGTTTTGCTGTCTTGGAGAGTTAATTACTCTCCTACTCCAAGACACTAGCCTGATCTATATTGGTGTTTCAGAGCCCTAGTAAATAAAAAGTTACTAAGTAAATTTTACTTTAAGCGTTAATTTTTATGGCTTTTCTTTAGGACAAAAGGTAGTGGAGATGAAACTGATGGTGTGTAGACTCGACTCAAATCCACTAAAAAGATGCACCTAAGATGATTTAAACTGTCTTTCCTTTTCAATGAATTCCCTAGCTAAGAGAGTTGAAGAATGCAAAATTTATAAAGACAACTTTCTTGGCAATGAAAATCAAAGAAACAATCTCTTTATCTTTTTCAAAGCATACAACACATGACCACTAATTATTTCACGAAATCTTCCTTTCTCTTTTCAAAGACTTCAAATGCTACTAAAACAAACTTTCTTCAAAAGAGATTTTTGTATTTTTCCTATATTAACAAAGCATGTAAAACTACTTAACAAAAATCAATTTTAAAAAATCTATGAAAATCAAATCAATTTTACCTAAAAGCAAATCTAAGAGAAATTTACCTAAAAGCAAATCTAATGAGGTAAAAGCCTACAAAATATAATTCCAGGATGTTTTACTCAGTTACAATTCAACCAAGGACTAGTTCATGCAGAATCATAAACCAGTCAAAAACAAAAATAAAAATCTTTTGTTCTTTTTCTTAATAATGAAATTCACAGCTTTAACAAACAAGCTTTCTCGAAATTCCGCAAAGAGACAACACAAAGGTAGGTTTCTCACAAAGGTGGATTTTACGAAAGGTCCGACTCCTAAGAATACTGAAAAAAAAACCAGGGAAATCCAAGGTTTTTACAACTTCTAAAGCCAAAGTCACTACAAGACCGATGCAAAAAATTAAACCTAAGGCTAGAACTTCTATGAACTTCACTAAAACTCTTGATACTAATGAAACAAACTTAGATGAAAACTTTTGACAGGTAACCAGTGGATCTGGGCAGCAAAAAACAAATTATAAACAAAATCTAGGAGGCAAAAAGGAAAAAATTGGAATTTTCTCAACTTTTGACAGGGTACGCAGGCAGCCTGTTTTCACAGGTGCGGCCACGCTCTGTGTACAAAGCTGCAGTGCGTACAGGTACGTACTGTGCTTAACGCAGAGGGTGCGTACTGCTAGCAAAACCAAGAAAAATAAAAACTAATTTAACCCTAAGCTATTCCACTCAAATTCGCAGTCAATCAGTCAAAAACCAAAAAGAAATCGACTTTTCTCAAATCAAAGTATCAATCAAAAGAGAAATCAATCAAATCCATGGATTCCCCAGTGGAGTCGCCATTTTGTCATGCGGAAAGAGTCAATTTTGCGAACAAAACTGACCTCCCTAGAAGCTAAGGCTTTCTAGTGACAAACAAGACAATCAAGCACTATCTTTCCCTAAATATGCATTTAAAATACAAGCAACCAGGTGTTTAAAGCATACCTTTAGTCCAACGTTGTTTGTAGCAGCCAAGCCTCTCCGATCCAGATCAGCTCCTCCTTCTCTTTGAAACCTGCATTCACTAACAAGCAAACGATTACATAGCACCTGAATAACTCATATAATAAAACATATTCATCATAAAGACCAAGAAGTATATGAAACAAATTATATATAACAACTTGTTGAGAAAAATGAACTTAATTGTATTAATTGGAAACAAAAGAAACCATTACAACCAGTGCCTTGGTGTTGTGCAAGTCCCTCCCAGGGTCCAGCAAGAGTTTTCCTTTACTTTGATTAGCTCACCCACTTCCAAATGAAGCTAAGAAAGGATGGAAATCTCTCCTCTCAAGCTCTATAAGGGAGTCCTAATTTCAGCAGCATCTACCCTTAGGAATGTTCAGCTTTCAACCTCTCCTCCCTCTAGCCCAATGCCTATATTTATAATGCTTTGGAGGAAGTTAAACAGGTCCACCATCAATGGGATAAGCCCCTCTTTCAATGGGATAGCTCCCCTCTTGATGGGATAAGTTCCTCTTTCTTTGGGATGCATGAACCATCTGGAGGCGCTCAATACACGTCAAACCATCTTCTAGAATGCTATAGATTCGACCACAAGTAACTTTTTTGAAGTAAAACTCGCGCCTTTTGACCTTTACAGGAGTACGCACCCACCCCTTTACAGACAGAGCGTACAAGTACGCAGGTATTGTGAACTTGAGGTGCGTACACGCAGGTAAGGTTAAGAGAAACTGTGTAACCAGAGTTAATTGACTTTTTAAGGGCTTTCTTTCTTTCTTGGGGTTTGACATGAGAAGCAGAGGTATAAGACTTGCCAAGGAGGATAGTATGACAGTTGATGGAGCCATACCGACTGCAAATAGTCATGGTGACAAATTTTAGTGTAACACATGTGTAGGTTGAAAGGAGGCTTCTAGAAGACCCTTATGTGGCACTGTAAGACCAAATTCGAATTTGAGTGGAAAGAATCATGGGATCATGAGGATATGTGTCACATCTCCTAATTGTATTGTAACTCTAAGAAGACATGTGTCTTATCAGTTCCTATTTTAATTAGGACTCTAGAGGTAGACGGAGATATTCATGGATTCTCATTAATGAGATGGCTTCTCATCTTTTTGTATAAATAGGGGATCTCTCTCCTTCATTTGGGAGCTTAGCTTGTTAGTCTTTTAGCTTAGAGCTTAGAGTTTGGAGTTCTTCTTTGATGGCTTTAGAAAGCTTCGGAGAGCTTTGTTGTACTTTGTAATTTTGAAGAATTTGAATAAAGCTTTGATGTTCTCAACATGGAAGGAGATGTGAAGTAGATGTCATGGAGCATATTAGAATGTAAGGTAGAGTAGATTTCATTTTGTAAATTTTGATTTGATTTCATTATGTCATTTGATTGCTTTCAAGTTTGATAGATTAGATTTTTCATTCATGCAATTTTAATTCATGCAAGTGTGTTCAACCGGTTGATTGTAGGTTAGTAATGCACATAGCTTTTTAATGATTAATGACATGACAGAATCATCTTGTCCTTCCTGCTAATTTTCATTTTCTGAAGTTTAATTCCAGCACTGTCATTTTTCAAATTGTGTTTTGTTTATTTATTTTTCTGCTACTTAGACATCATATTACTCATTTGTTTATGGTTTCTTTCTATAGTCAAATGACTCTATTAGTAAGGAATCATAATATTACTTATTGTAGTGTGATTTAGTTTGCTTTCTTGCAATTTAGATATCATATTGCTTATCTTGTTCATGATTGCTTCCCATAAGGTAGATTGAGCTGAAGGGTAAAGGATCAGATGAGTTGAAGTGGTGTGATTAGTTTCCTTTATGCAATTTAATTCCCTGCAATTTAGATATCATATTGTTTAACTTGTTCATGATTGCTTCCCATAAGGTAGATTGAGCTGAAGGGTAAAGGATCAGAAGAGTTGAAGTAGTGTGAATTAGTTGCTTTGCTTTCATCCTTTGAGTTTCTTTAAGTTCATTTTTTACTTTCTTCAGTTTTCTTTTTATACAGCAGCGAGGATACTGGGTTTCATAGTCACTAGCTCATTCATTGGTTATTGCATTCTATTTTGATTGAAGTAGCTACATATTTACACTTTTGTTTAAGTACTAATTCCATCAATAACATGTTTTAAGATCTTTTGAAGTGCTAAGTTTTGGAAGTTACCATTAGGGACATAGGCCTTGTCTTGAAATCTCTATCCATACTTGTCCTTTAAAAGTATTCTTGAGACCTTAGAATAGGATTTTTATTTGCATTAGACACTTTAGGAAACCAACAAGAACAAAACCCCCAAAACAAACTATAAAACAACGAAGTAAGAAAAAGGTTAACTAAGCACATATGGTGCAACACACTTCATCGGTTTACGATACCCGGATTGATAATTTATGTAGAGCAATTTAAGACATTAAATTGACTAGACATTTTGGTGCCGTTGCCAGGGAAGTGTAATTAGGAGACCTTATTTCTTACACCTAAAAAAAAATTAATAATTCTTAAGTATGCTCTCCTCCTGCACTTTGTGTGATCTGGAGGATCAGAAAAAGGATTGTTATGTAAAAAAAAAAAAAAATAATAATTCTTGAGTATGCTTTCCTCCTGCACTTTGTGTGATTTGGAGGATCAGAAAAAGAATTGTTATAAAAAAAAAAGAAAAAAAATAAAAACAAAGAGGAGACAAAATAAACTTCATCATTTCAATTGATTCAAAAAAAAAAATTGAAACTCAACTGCTTTGATAGGTTCAAATTGTCCAAAATTGTCTGGTTATGGTTTGTAGTGGTCTTCAAAACATTGCATCCTATTTTAATAAGGTTTACAACTTAGCTGCGGAAAGTGCCTTGATTCCGCAGCTAGTTGAGAATTTCGCAGTTGTTCCAAGGTTTAGTAGGTTACAGACATCCAATGCAAAAACCGACCACATGGGCATCTCCAAAATTGTCCCGACATGGATCCTATCCTAGTCACCCAGCTCAGATCGATGAAAAACTAGCCTAGGACCTCAGTCAAAGTCTTGTTTTTAGCATGTTTTTCTTGAAGTATTTGCTGCCTGAAATTGAAAATCATTAATCCTTTTTATAAAATTTCACAATTTCAGAGAAAAAAAAGAGAAGAAAAACAATCTATGGTTATCCTCAATCCTAGCTTTCACTGTGGCCTCAAAAAAAAAAAAAAAATCTGCAAAATCATTCTTTAGTTGTCTGCCTGACATTTGTAATCAACGGTAGTAGGTCAATGTTAGTGGAAATCTTAAACACTCATCTATATTCCATCCATTGCTGGAGTACCATTAACATTGTTACAGCTGCTATTTCTTATCTCAATCATTCTTTCCATCCCTTAGTCCAGCTGGAGCATCCCTACTGAGACCATACCTATATGGAGATGCCTGCCAAACATTTGTGAGAAAATCAGTGGCCTTCCTTGCATACCAGTTAGTTTGTAGGTATTTATGGTGCAGGACTTTTGCAACAAAATTGTGAACGAAAGAAGACTCTAAAAGCTAAGCTGCTTTTCATTTCCATGGTATTATTGATATACATCCAGAGACATGGAAAATCTTACAGCTACTGCGTTAGAGGCAAATCTTCAATGGCGTCTTCCTGAAAGTGAACAAAACAACTATGAATATGTTGCAAAAGGATTGAAACATATGTGACTTATGACTATCCCAATTTGAAGAATATTAGAGCGTTGATTTACATGAATAGAAAGATAAACACGCAGAGGATTCCTCTGACAGGCAAGGCTGTTATTGAACAGGTTTTGGGGTCAGTTTGGAATCACTTGTACTAAAAACTAAGTGAAGGTTTTCATGAATCGTTGAAGGTTCTAGCTACTCCAGATTGATTAGGAATATGTGCATTCCAAAATACATTGCCCCAGTGCTTCAGCCCTGTTATCGTACCTGTGTAATACACCTGACAAACAAAACAAAACAAAAAACTCAGAAAAACGTAAACAGCAGAAAAACACCTAATTTCAAACGCTCGATTTGCTCAAACGGAGGCAAATTTCAAGAAAAGAAAACATGGGTTTTTTTGCCAGCTGGGTCAATTAGATAACCCAGAAATTGTTTGAAGAAATTTGTGGTGGTCTGGGAGAAATCCTCGGTTCTTTGGAGCCCATTTTTGCCTGCCGCGTGTAAAAAACGGATTTTTGAACAAATTATGATTGAATTCGGCGTGCCTGAGAAAGGGGAATTCCAATTTGGTTCTGTGCTAGCACCTACTCTACCTTTACCACGTCTTCCACCCTTTGCCACCACGTCTTCTACCCTTATGCCACCCGTTTGCAATTCATTAACACCCGATAAACAACAGTTCCAATCCAAGACGGCTCTCCATTACGTGATCTGGTTGGCTACGACTCTTCACAGCATCACTCTATTTTTAATTAATGATTATGGTATTCGGAATCTTGTCTAGGATTACTGCCAGTTTTTTAATAACGAAGGACAAAATCAACAGTTGTTTTATAAACGTGCTTGCGTCCATTCTACAGCCACCCACTTTTAAAATTTGTCGGATGCACTTTCTTCCCCTAATGTTCTATTGACCTCATGGCTTCATTTCAACCATGCTCACATAAACCTTCACCCCATTTTGTTCTCTATTCTGCCTCATTCCATGTACCTATTCTCTGATATCCACTTACAGTTGCTGGTTTCCTTCATAAACCCTGACCATTTCTGCTAATTCAAATGAGTTTTAAAGAACAGAAGGAATGATGGGAGGACTGTTGAGGGCAGAAACTTGAGTTAAATTGAGTTACATCCTCCATATTTTTTTTTCTCCTTTTCCACGCACACAGCCACTCCATTTCACAGTATTTTCTACACTCTATTTTCATTAGCTGCGGAATCCAGCCACTTTCCGCAGCTGATCCAACTTTCCACAGCTATTTTGTTAAACTCTAGGTTGCAGGTGTCATCAACCAAAACAAACCACATGGGTAGTTGGGGGAATGTCAGTACATGGATGTGTCCTATTCATTTGGTCAAATTTGATGAAAAAGACCCCGGTCAAAGGGAAGTCAAGTTGAGTGTTATCACTAAGTCGCCACACTCAGTCGCTGCATGTCAAGAAAAAATAATAATTTTGAATCAATGAAATGAACAAGTTATTTGCTCACTTTTCTGAAGGTATTGATTAATTTTGGACTGATGATGAAAGATGAATGGCTAACTTTTTATTCAAGATTTTTAGCTACAGAACTGTGCACATTCCGCAGCTAAAGTCCAATTCTGCATCTGTTCTCCAATTCCGCAGCCAGAAAAACCTCATTGTTCAAATCAGCTTAACTTTTTCATACAAAATCAGATTTTGATGATTTAAGTACCATTGGAAAGATCTTAACAAGATCTACACAATGAGAAATCCATCATTTGAGTTTGAAATGACAAATAATGAAATAAATTGCCGAAAATAAGCAACATCAACTTGAGGCACTAATTCCAAATCAGGTATAAATTCTTTTGATTTTTCCTTTGAGAACTTGTTTCATTAATACAAATTCTTAGTTTTGTGTGTAAATATCATAACTAGAAAGATTGGCCATCTCTTTCCTTTGATAATCTTACATTCCATTGTAGAAGAAGTATTAATTTTTTTTGCAGGTTCTAGGAGGAAGGACAAATGACTACAAGAGAATGGTGTCTCTCTAAGAGACCAATTTGTTTCATAAGGGGATGATCAGCAACAAAGAGGAGATATGCTGATGCAAAATCAGATCCAAACACTTGAAAAAAAAAACTTTCAGATACTATTGTCTCCATCACATCCATCCATCACATCCATACTTCATAGTAAACCATTCACCTCATTCCACTCCATACTTTCCACTTACATTCACATACAATTTCCATCTCTTTTTGTCCATTCATAACCCACAAATAACAGCAAGAGGCTCATTCACGTGCTTATTGCTCATTGCCATTTCTACTCTCCATTGCCATCTTCCATTTTCATCTTTCATTTCCTGTCATTTTCATTCCGCAAATAAGCCCTGCTTCAATGCAAATTATTGAGTCCATAGTCCTTTGAGTCTAAGTTCTTTGTAAAAACACCTTGAGGCTTGCATGCCTTAATGGCAAGTCCTCGTGCTGACAAACAATGGGAATACATTAATGTCCCTTGTTCGTCAGATCTTCTAGGTGACTCGACTTCAGCAAATTCATTCGTACCTAGCAAGATGTGTTTGGGCATCTTGACTCTCATTGTCATCAATGGTGAGAGTTCTCGTGTTGACTAGTGGCATCTATTAATGGCCACTAAGCCAACAATTTCCTACTATGTTCGACATTAGAACATCTTTTCACATAGTAGGAATTGTGCCAATGAGTTTTGAAGACATGAAGACTATTATTTTCAGTATTTTGGAGCAGATTCAGCGAGTTTTAGTAGAAGCAATAAAAAGTCATCTTATCTCTCTATCCATGACTCCTCTTGTTCAGCCACTTGAAGAAGAATATGATCAGAAATTTTCAGCCACTACACATACAACTCATCCATTCCAAAGGGTAAGTGAAGGTACGTCATTTTCTAACTTTTGACCATATAATTCCATAAAAAGCTAGAATGATAATTGTTGGAAAAACATTTCTCTTTCTCATTTCATAAAATTGCCAATACCATTAGTTGGGGGGGGATACATTCATATTCATATCTTGCCATGTCCATATCATATTCAAGAGCTCACATACTTCCAACATATATTAATTATTACATTGCTATTATGAGCATACAATGGCTTTTGAAAAAAGTGTTTAAAGGATAAATTGGATACAAACAAAATCATAGTTGTCACACAAGAACCAACCATCATGCAATCCAATAAAGATATACTTTGCAACAATAATCAAAATATCATTATGCAAAGTTCAAAGATCAAAATAGAAAGCAACAACAAAAAAAATGGTTGTAACACAAGAACCAACATGTTGCAATTCAAGTGAAACACTTTGCAGAAATATGAAGTTATCAAATGATATCATGCAAAGTTAAGCCAAAGCTCAAGGATCAAAAGAGTTAATGTAATATATATTGCATGAGGACATGCAATAGCTTCAGTTGGGGGGTATGTTGAGTCTTGAAAATGTCATTCATTTCCATTACACTTTCACTATTATGTCCATTATATCACCTCCATTTCACTACTATGTCACCACATTCATCCCACTTTCATTATCATTGGGCTACCTTTATGTTTTTCCAATCTTTATTATTTCTAAGCATTTTAAGTGAATTTGTGGTTAAACATTAGAAAATAATGTGCATATGCTTATACCTAACAAATGAGTTGAGATTGTTGACATGTGTAGGTTGAAAGGAGGCTTCTAGAAGACCCTTATGTGGCACTGTAAGGCCAAATTCGAATTTGAGTGGAAAGAATCATGGAATCATGAGGATATGTGTCACATCTCCTAATTGTATTGTAACTCTAAGAAGACATGTGTCTTATCAGTTCCTATTTTGATTAGGACTCTAGAGGTAGAGGGAGAGATTCATGGATTCTCATTAATGAGATGGCTTCTCATCTTTTTGTATAAATAGGAGATCTCTCTCTTTCATTTGGGAGCTTAGCTTGTTAGTCTTTTAGCTTAGAGCTTAGAGCTTAGAGTTTGGAGTTCTTCCTTGATGGCTTTAGAAAGCTTTGGAGAGCTTTGTTGTACTTTGTAATTTTGAAGAATTTGAATAAAGCTTTGATGTTCTCAACATGGAAGGAGATGTGAAGTAGATGTCATTGAGCATATTAGAATGTAAGGTAGAGTAGATTTCATTTTATAAATTTTGCTTTGATTTCATTATGCCATTTGATTGCTTTCAAGTTTGATAGATTAGATTTTTCATTCATGCAAGTGTGTTCAACCGGTTGATTGTAGGTTAGTAATGCACATAGCTTTTAAATGACTAATGACATGACGGAATCATCTTGTCCTTCCTGCTGATTTTCATTTTTTGAAGTTTAATTCCAGCACTGTCATTTTTCAAATTGTGTTTTGCTTATTTATTTTTCTGCTACTTAGACATCATACTACTCATTTGTTTATGGTTTCTTTCTATAGTCAAGTGACTCTATTAGTAAGGAATCAGAATATTACTTATTGTAGTGTGATTTAGTTTGCTTTCTTGCAATATAGATATCATATTGCTTAACTTGTTCATGATTGCTTCCCATAAGGTAGATTGAGCTGAAGGGTAAAGGATCAGAAGAGTTGAAGTAGTGTGATTAGTTTCCTTTATGCAATTTAATTCCCTGCTATTTAGATATCATATTGCTTAACTTGTTCATGATTGCTTCCCATAAGGTAGATTGAGCTGAAGGGTAAAGGATCAGAAGAGTTGAAGTAGTGTGAGTTAGTTGTTTTGCTTTCAGTCTTTGAGTTGCTTTAAGTTCAGTTTTTACTTTCTTCAGTTTTCTTTTTATACAGCAGCAAGGATACTGGGTTTCATAGTCACTAGCTCATTGATTGGTTATTGCATTCTATTTTGATTGAAGTCGCTGCATATTTACACTTTTGTTTAAGTACTAATTCCATCAATAACATGTTTTAAGATCTTTTGAAGTGCTAAGTTTTGGAAGTTACCATTAGGGACATAGGCCTTGTCTTGAAATCTCTATCCATACTTGTTCTTTAAAAGTATTCTTAAGACCTTAGAATAGGATTTTTATTTGCATTAGACACTTTAGGAAACCAACAAGAACAAAACCCCCAAAACAAACTACAAAACAACGAAGTAAGAAAAAGGTTAACTAAGCACATATGGTGCACCACACTTCATCAGTTTACGATACCCGGATTGATAATTTATGTAGAGCAATTTAAAACATTAAATTGACTAGACAATTACATGTACAGAAGCCGCATCGCCAACGGTATTGAACTTTTCAGTATTTCCTTTTTTTACAAGTTACCTAAACACCATTGGGGTTTTGCCCATTTTTATTTTAGAACCTCCAAGGGTCGATATGGTGAAAAAAATTTAAACGTATGTAATAAAACTGTGCCTTTTAAGTTATTTTGTAATTTATTTTCCCTGGAATTAAAATCTTTTCATTTTCTGATTGACATCTGTTATATGCTTTTCTATTTGTCATCTGGCACTAAAACTAGCTGCTATCATATTTCAAGTATCTGGCTCCAGAATATTTCATGTGTGGCAAGGTTAATGAGAAGACGAACGTGTATTCCTTTGGAGTAGTTCTTCTAGAGCTAATAACTGGAAGAAAACTAATCAATGACAAGAATCCTAAAGGCCAAGAAAACCTGGTTATGTGGGTAGGGCTCTAGTGTCCTTGCTTGTTTTGTATTTGATAATTTTGCATTCTTTTGGTTTCTTTGTCTTGGTTCAGAATCTTAATCTCTTTTAAATTTCAAAATTTAGGCAAGGCCATTACTGGCAGCTGGCTCTGTAAAAGAACTTACAGATCCAGTTTTTGGAAGATGCTTATGACATGAGCGAGATGAAGAGAATGGTCATTGGTGCAACATGTTGTCTGAGACAGGCAGCTCAGTTTTGACCTCGAATGAACAGAGTAATTACTCTTATTCTCTTTAGTTGCGTATATATGTTTTAGTTTCTGATCTTATGTCAAATTGAGTTGCTTGAAGACATTTCCTTTCCTGTGAGGAGTTAGTGCTAGAATTGTTTTTGCCCATAACGAAGAATGGCACATGAAATATCGAGTTTATATCCTTCTGACATAGAGTTAAGGGTGTTTAGATCTAGTGTTTAAGGTTGTAATCTAAACATTTGTTCAGTAGTTCAATTTGTAAAATCATCACCCTTAAATAGGTTAGCCCTGAATGCTGAAGGTAGATTATGGCAAAATATTCAAAGCCTCAATTGCCAATAATCTCTTTTTCCATTAATGAAATATAAGATTCTTTGACTATTAGCAAAAGAGTTTACATCATATCTCAAACCAAAGCTTCAGTGTGCAAATTACCCCTCCCTGAATAGGCAAGAAGAGACAGCATATCTGCTTTCGCTCCAATATCAAGAGAGTATATATCTTTCCTGAGAATCACTATCCTAGCTGAAATCTGGATTGCAAGATCTGAATTGAAAGCTTTTGTTTCCCCAAATAAAGTGGCTTACCTTTGCATTAAACTAGCTTTGTCAAATTTCAAACAATGGATAAATGTTAATGTAAGAGCGTGAATTTATTCTTCCTCATTGTTTGTCTGTAACTTATTATTGCAGATTTTGAAATTACTACGAGGAGAAGGAGATGACCTACCTTATTGGACCAAGAGGCAATTGACAATGTCCATGGAATTAGATGAATTGATTGAGGATGAATCTGGAGCAAACTCTGGGAGTTGTGACATCCAAACTCATCTATCACTTGCAATGCTTGGAGTTGATGATGATTTGGTATCAAACAGTAGTCCAGATCAAAGTGTAGATCTTGTACATGAGAGCAGAACCTTGGAAGATTATTTCTATGGATGTTATAGCCGTTCAACAAGCTTTGATTGATTTAAATCTACTTCTCTGAGCTTCATAATTTTTCTTGCTCCTTGCTTCTGTAAAAGCTTCAATATTTTATACTTGGTGTATTACTGTGAGCCAATGTCACTACTTAGCTGTGTTCAATTTCAATCACTCTGCATATTGGCTGAAGCTGTGTCTAAAGTTGAGTGGAGTCCATGTAAAATCCCTTGCCAATTCCTTGTATAAATGTGAAATCCATTAGTGGTCACTCGTTTTAGTGACCCACTGGAGCTCACTAGAGCTGAAAATTTTCTTGTCCTTGCCTTTGGAGCAATTGTATGTATGTGGAAGGAAAAGCAATTATGATATCGCTATTGATTTTCCAAACCATTGTTATGTACTTTTTCAGGTCTGAAGATATGTAGCTTGTGGTTTAGCTTGGTACATTCTCTTGTATACCAGTTTACTTTGAATTTGTCAATATCATAAGCCCAGTAGCGGTTTAAGTGTATGTCTGCATGGAAGAACTGCATTGGGCTTGAACTTTTCTAAAAAATTAAGTTGTATTTAAAGAAATATGGTGTCCAAAAAGCATAGAACTCCAAACATCAAATCTCTTTGCTCCTTGTAGGCTTGAAACAACATCTCTTCTAGAGAAATTCAACAATTCTAATTTAATAATCCTATCGGCCTCTCTTTGTACCTTTTGGGACAATTGCTAGTATTATTGCATGATAGTAATCTTGTGAATAAAGTCAAATCCACCCACAAAATGCATGATTGCTATCTACAAAAGCATGAAGCGATGGACATAAGATTTTCAAAATTTCTCTATCCCATCTTTTGGGAGGAATTGCCTCCATCTCCTCACTCTCTTCCTTAAGGTTGCTTATCTCAAACTTAAATAGAGAGAGGGTGGAATTCATACTTGTAACAATAGCAATGGTATTTTTCAAAGCTATTCGAACCATACAGGATGGTACAAGATAGCGATGTGTCCCAAGCGGTTAGCGATAGCAAAATAACCACGCTACATTGAATGATTATTAATAAACACCATTATTACCCTTTTCTCTACCAACATACATTATTCAACAATATCCTATGTGTTGTTCTTGAGCTCCCATAACATTAATGTAGGTATACTAATATTGTCCTCTCCATATCTTGTCAAATGACTCACCGTGCTTGGAGTCATCTTCATATACATCAGTGGATTTCACTCTTCCCAACATTATTCTCTTAATATCGAGTGCTTGGAGTCATATCCTCTTAAGAAATTTAGGGCATTATATTAAAAGGTTGATGTTCTCCGAGTTGTCTTACTCTTTTGGAGATTCTTTCATCGGCTAATTAGTGTGCTAATATTTTGACATGGGAAGGATTTTCATGATATCCTCACTTATGCCTTTTAAGCTTTACGTAGAAGCCACAATAAGCAATAGTTAGTAAACACTTGGCTTAAATGGATTCATTCCTAAATTCATTGATGGCATCCATTAGAATTCAGAAATCCTCCTATATTAATAGATGCAAAACCTAAAAGCATATTAGATTGCCAATTGAATCCATGTTTTTAGAGCATGTAGTTCAAGTAATTTATTTATATCATGTCCCCTCCATCCAACATAGATATGGGGTATGGATTCTTTGGCATCAATGAGGAAGATGCCTATACCTCTGGATAACGGGTTTCCCAGAGAGAGCCCATGAAATTTGACCTTAACCTTGTTCCTTGGAAGAGGTTGCCAACGGGAGAACATATTTTGTGAGTGGTCTATACCTAATGCTTGTGAATCTCAACAAAATGTACTTTAATAAATTAGAATTTAAATTAAATAAAATACATAATTATAAAATATTTTAAAATTTTATGATCCAAAAAATTGTATACATGTTTATACTTATATTATCGAAAAAATTATTTTATTTTTTTATAATTAAGCTGAGTTTAAATGAGAGTTAATTAATGTTGGATGGAAGAATAATCTATCTATTCATAAATTGTTATTACTAGATTTGTCTATCAACAAATTGCTATCATCAAAATTATGTTAAAATTCATTTAAATTTGGATACTTGTGTAGCTGATTGCTAGCACCAAAAATATGTTAAAACTCATTTGAACTTTGGATATTTATAAAGTGTTCTAATTTCCCAAAAAAACTTCCATGGTCAAACTCTCTCATAAAATTTAAACTTATGTCACCAACTAATATACGCCTCATAAATTAAAAAATAAATAAATTTTATCTTTTCCAAAATTCTAAAACCTTATATAATTAAAAAATAAATAAATATTATTTTTTCCAAAATTCTAAAAACCTTGTACAATTACTAGAAACTGAAAAATCACTCTGCCGAAAGGGTCAAACAACAACCCTGCAAAAGGGGTTTTGGCAGGGGATATTCCTTGCCCCCAGTCACCTTATACAATTACCAGAAATTGAAAAATCGTTCTGGCGAAAGGGTCAAACAACAACCCTGCAAAAGGGATTTTGGCAGGGGATATTCCTTGCCCCCAGTCCTTGTAACTCTGTAAGTAATTCAAACGTCTCCGAAGTTCCACAGCTCAGCCGATTGATAGAACATTTACGGATACGGGTCCTGCGCAGAAATATTGAACTCCAAAGCCGCCGACACCTCGTCAATTGACGGGATTTTCTCCAAATTGAGTCCTCCATTGCCGTCAAACGGGGACTGCCACAACCCCAAGTCCTGCGCCTCCGGAATCCGCTGACTATGACATGATAAATCGATTTCTGAAACCGAAGACGGTCGTGATGGCAATGTCGGCTTCTTCTTCGGCTTCTTCTTATCATTTTGTATATTCTGCAGAGAGGGAGAAATCAAAGGAATTTCGTCCAAGGCATATTTGGCGGCGGCATGCTGAATTTGAGGAGGAGAAAGAGAAGCCGCAGACGGTATGTCAGGCAGAAAATTGGGGAAATTGAGTTTGGCGGTGGGTCCTCTCAGGCAATACGTTGCCACGTCGTAGGCACGTGCGGCCTGCTCGGCGGTTTTGTAAGACCCCAGCCATATCTTCTCTCTGGATACGGGAATGCGAATTTCGGACACCCACTTTCCCCATTTTCTCATTCGGATTCCCTTAAATTGGCGGCAATTTTGTCTGCAACCTTCGTCCGGGTGAGCGCGGGCATGCTGCTCTTGGAGTTGTGCGGATTTCTCCATATTGCGCGCTAAAATGTCTCCAAATAAATGCCAGAGGCGAGCAAACTGAAAGCTAAACTCACTTGCGTTAAAATGAAAAGCTAAACGCACTTGTGTTAAAATGAATTTATAATGCGACTCGCCGGAGTCGCGAGTTGGGGAGTACATAAACAAGTGGTCAAACCGCGTATTGCCAGCTGTAACAACGCGTGCTGTGACAACGGTGCCGATATTTAAGGCGTGAGAGACGTTTGTAGTCGTGCGTAAATGAAGGGGTAGTTTTATTCCGTATTGGATGACGTCGATAAATATTTCGTAAGAGATGACGTACGTGGATAAATAGATGGCCTCAATATTTTAATTTTCAACGGGTAACTAAAGTCCCGCCTCCCACGTCATATTTTCTGAGTTAAGTAAACGTTGATTTTGAGTTCACACTTCATTCCATCACATGCTAATCTTATGAACTTTCGCTTGGGGTATATCACTTTACAGAGTTTTGTGAGCTCATAATGTCCCACGTGGATGTGACAGCATTTGAATGTCCGACGTGGATGTGAACTTTCGCTTGGGGTATATCACATTACAGAGTTTTGTGAACTCATAATGTCCCACGTGGATGTGATAGCATTCGATGGTTTCAACCCACAGTTTTTGCTATCATGGTTTTGTGGGTTTATATATATATATATATATACAAAAGGTTTATGATTATTATTTATATCATATTTTTATAATTAAATATTAATATTTTAAATTGTGTATTATTTTAAAATATTATTATATATAAATATTTTTTTAATTACATATTTTGAAATGTATGTTGTAATAATATCACATATATATTATTAAATGAAAGCTTGTTCACTTTAGAAACGTTGAATTGATATGATATTATTTTGAATTTATTATCTATTATAAGTTATTTTGTTATTTATTATGTATATTATATTATAAGTTATTTTGTTATATGCTTATTTTTTTTTATGTTCGAGAATTTCATTATACATATTTTTATGTGTGAGATATATAATTTTAAATGCACGACAATAAATATGATTTACAAAGAAAGATTTATTTTTTAGGTATAATTTTAATATTATAATATTTTTCCCAATTAGGGTGCTTTATATGGTTGAACATGGCATCGAAATTGGGGTTATTTTAAGTGGTTGAATATGGAATCGGAATTGGGGTTATTTTTCTTGCTTTCAAATGTGGAATTAATAGTGGGGTGGCATGTCTTACTACTCTAGGCTTATGACATGCAAGGGAGGCTCCCTCCCACACTTATGCCTTGGAGAATTTACTCTTCCTTGTGTGAGAAGCGAGTTGTTTGTACTGAGACTTTTTGGAATCTTTTCCGATGGGTTTTTCTAGTCTAATATCTTTAAAATCCGACAAGAATTTATTTAAATTACAAGCTTGATGGGTAACCCCTACATAATCGAAGTTCCCTACGGTTTTTCAGGGTGTTGAATCCATATATATAGTAAAAAAACCAGTATAAATAACACAAATCAAGATTTCACCTCAAATTTTTTCGTCGGAATTCGACACCGAAATGTCCAAAAATTCGCACTAAAGACAACTCCTCTGAGAAGATTAAGGCATCAGACGTTTCTCCTGATGAATTTATCGAGTCGAGGAAGAAGAGGGGGGACAGGTATATTACGCAACTCAGCAGAGGCAAGTTCTAGTGGATGGTATGGCAACATTATGTTTGGGATAGTTGGAGTATAGCGCAACCAAGGAGCTGGAAATCTTTTAGGACAATGAATATGTTTATGTGTGATGTGCATAATTTTAAGCGCAGGACAATAAATATGATTTACAAAGAAATATTTTATTCAAATGAAAATTATTTTTAATTTAAGAATATTTTTCTGTTCATTTTAATACTTTTTATTTATAATTTTGATATTGTAATGTTTTTCCTCAATCAGGGTGATCGACATGGTAGAACATGACATCAGGATTGGGGTTCTCCCTCCTTTGTCAGATGTGGAATTTCCCCTCCACTTTCTTGGAAATTCTTGGCGTCTTCTGCGCTCTAGGTGCCTCTGGTGTTCTCAGGGCTCTTGTTGAAGGTTCTGTCAAATCGAGGTTATGGTAGGTTGGTGTGAGTACTCGTCAAGGATCGTTTGTAACAGAGAAAGGTAGTTGGCTCAGGTTCAGTGTCCATCCTCAATGTATAGTTCTTGTATCCTAGGTAACTGCCTATTCATAGTTTTATTTATTACATGTGCCTGTGTCAAATTCTACTCTCGTCCTATTGAATTGTGAGGTGGTAGTTGTGCCGAAGAAGTGCCTAGCCAACCATTTGGAGGGTTTGTTCTGGTTGGTTTGTGCACTTGATGTGGTGCTTGGTATATCTTTTCTCAATAGGGTGACTACTCATTGGTGGAAGATTTTTCAGTGTTTGTGGAAGTCTTGTTGGTTTTTGTGGAACAATGGTGTGACTTGGATTGCTCTATTATGTATTGTGAAGTGTGGGTCTGGCATTTTTGGGTGTGAGGGGCCGAATGGTCGATGGAAAAAGTGATTCAACTTCTTTACCACTTGAGGGGGTTGTGGATACGATGGATACATGCTATCTTATCTTTGCTCAAGCTTTATTTGTTTATCAAGTAGTACATGGCCAATCTTTGTATTAAAGGGCATTGTGTTGTACACGTTCCAATCCAACTTCACAAGTCCCATGTAGAGGCTTAGGCCAAGGATCTTGTTGCAACCTTCCTTCCGAAAACCCTCCCCCCCATCAGTTGAAAGGACATTTAAAAGTGGGAAGCTTTGGTTTCACATGAGTATCTTGCTCATTATGATTTTGAGGTGCATGATGAGGTATCCCACTAGCTTCTTGGCCCTGATCATTCCAAGGGAAGAAGGAATCAATATCCACAATCAGTCACCCTTCATTGGTAGTTGAATACATTATTGGCATGTGTTCCCCGAGAAAATCATGAAGATAGAAATTATATCATCTTTTTCTTAAATGAAATCCAAAGTAATCAATGGAGGATGCAGGACAATATGGACAAGTTGGACGCACGTCTAGCTCACATGGAAAGGCACATTCAACGTGAGTTTAAATTTGAAGAACCTCCTAGTGCAAGAGCATATGATCTAGCCACAATGACCTCTTCAGATTCTTGATTTGGATGTTATGTTATGGCTTTTTCTAATAGTCTTGTTTACTGTTATTTATGTATGTTGTAGATGTGAGAACATGAAAAGAAATTAAAAGAGTCTTTAAGCCAAATTGTTTCTTTCAAAATAGGAACGAGTAATAAATTTTTGAATGCTTGAGTATTGTTGAGTATTGTTCAGCCAGTTAATTATTAGCATGGAATCCCTAAATACTTGAATCTGAGTGCAACCCTTTTCTATAGCAAAGAGTAAATTATTTTTGCAAGCCATAATTTCAGCCTCATTTTTAGTTCTTGTGCCAAAGCAATTTTGACTTGAAAGAAATGAGATTATGAGAGAAAGAGAACAAATCCTTCTCCGCTAGACTACCCTATGTTACTTGAAGCCCCATTAAAAAATGTCCATGGCTTGTAATGGTTTGGATTTTCTACTATTATAACTCACGGAGGGGATACTCATTGTTCCTATGGAAAGTGGGCTAGGATAGCTAAAGCTTCAACAACTATGTGCTCAGGGGTTGAAAGTTTATCATGAAAGATGGATATGTTTTGATCCAACCACACTGTTGTGGAGGTAAATCCCCTCTGTGGACAAAGGCGATCCCTACTAGCCCAAATAGGGTCTAGCAACAATCAAACAATGCTAACACGCAGGTTCCTAATTGCAAATTAAAGACCGATTATGAAGGCCTACCTAGATTCCAACGCTAGTACTTGTAGAAGAGTCGTCGCTCCCGTTCCTTTGCTCCGGCTAGTCACAATCCCCACGATCCTCATGAACAGACACCTGCACATGCAAAGAACGATACAAACACAAGCATAAAATCCAATAGATGCAACTATATATCAGTCAGAAAGGATATAACTCAATCACCATTATAAAGACAATAAGAGTGGAACCATAATGATAGTCGTCTATTATTGATAAACAAAGAAGAATACAACCATAGTTCTGACGTCAAATCCTTCTCAAGAGGGTCCAGCCAGCAAGTTCCTCAAGCATTCACCCTTGAAGATAGATCTCCCAAGACAAAACTCTCTCACTCACAAGTTCACACAAGATCAAAACACTTCACAACCTTCCTCAAGCTCTCAAACAATCCCACACTTGTCACACCAGCTACCTATCAAGCTCACAACACTATCAGCAACACTCCAAAGACTAAGAATTCCAAACTAGTAGCTCATAGCAATGGTGAAAGCTTAAGTAGGAGAAGGAGTCTCCATGAATGGTGGGAAGATGAGCTTATCTCCAAGGAAGGTAGCTCAAATGATAGAACAGACATGCCAGAGAAGGGAGGGCGACATAAACAAGGCCAACTACCAGGTTTGGAGTCATCTGGAAAGCCGGCTGTTAGAACAAAGTCGCCCAGACTGGATCATCACGGGTACATAACTGTACTGGAGCGCTGACATCGCTACTGCATAACGGAGAAGGTCATGTCATTGGGATCAAATATAAGCAACAGTCGCGCTGTCTCATGAAATCCGACCATCGCAGGAATCACGTGTACTTCAGGTATGGTCGCAGCCATCCATGAAGAATCAGGTATGGTTGCAGCCATCCATCAATGAGTCATGTAATGATCCTAATAATCCACAAAATCGCAACCTGGATCTCAACAGACAAAATCCAGGGTCTTGTGCTCTATCTCGACCCGAACAAAGTACAAGTTCAAGCATGCGAATATGGGAGTTGAAGTCAAACATGCAAGAACATCGTCTGATTACCAGTCAATGATGAAAACTGTTAACAGACGCGAGAGGTACCACTAATAATGACGATGGTCCTCAAGGTACTATAGGTACAATCTACGGCTTGCGAATCAGTGAGCCGGCGTCGAACACCCGTAGAATCATTCGATCAGAGGCCGATGATGAAAACCTCGCGTCGAACACGAAGAACCTGCCATTGAGGCATGCAAGCTCCAAGGCACCTGAAGGGAGTCTCTAGGTCAACATCCTGGATAATGAGCTGAAGTCGACAGGAAGTGACCTTGATCGAAGGTGGGCCATAATGTTTCCCACATCATCAACACGAGACAGAGAAGGATAAGATGTTTTGTGTGAGGTATCAGAGGGAGGTTGAGTATTTTGTAGAGGTCAACTTCTCTTGAACATATCGGCGGCACGACAGTGGACTTGGCAGTATTTGACATTAAATGATCAGGGGTCATGGTGACAAGGCAATGAGCAGATGAGAGGTCAAACAGGATAACCCAAACCCACGGAGGCAAGTGTAAAAACAAGATGAGATGTCCCCACCCAGACACGAATGCAGACAAGTGCCATGTTCAAGAGCGACATACTGCCGACACGACAATGATTGTGGTTCCATTTTCCCCACCATTGCTGGCGAGTACCTCGGTTATTTTTTGATGACAAGCTTGACAGGGATAGCATCTGCTTGAAAGGCGTCATTTTGACAGAATCCGATGTCATTAAGTTTTAACGAGTCTTACAAAGGAAGGACTCGGCGTCTTTTCATGTTTAGAGAGTCTGAAAAGACAGCAGAAAAGGAAACTCCAGGGGGGTCCTTTTTCGTAAAGTTGTGTCTCTCGAGCCCGAAAAAGTATAAAACAATGCTCGAAAGAACCGCCCGACCAATATGATCGAGGAGTACTTTTCGTAAGTAGTAACTTCGACCCGAAAAAGTAAAAAAGCGGTCAGAAGCACGTCGTTTCGTAGCCAATAATGAGTCTAAAACGACAAAAACCTGGCGATCATTTTAAGTTTAAACGGTCGAAAAAAGAGCTTAAAGGCGACCGCCTCTCGCCTCTTTTAACGAGTTGAGAGGGAGACTCGGCTATCTTTTCATGTTTCATGTCGGAAAAGAGCTTAAAGACGACTTTTCGGGACCAAGTGCATATAAAATTGTCGTAATTCCACCATCTGAGATCCTGCACAAAGAACACTGCACACGTAAACCCGTTCAAGATAATATAAACAATGCACATAAAAACATAGTGAAAAACCATATTTGGACCAAGCATATAGTAAAAACCATGATAAAAACCAACATTTATGGAAAATAATATTTAATTTTACAAAATTACCATAAATAGGGGGGGTTAAACCATATTTTTTACCATTGTTACCATTGAGCCTTTGTGGAGCGATTTGGAGCATTGAGGTTTGCGAATGAAATTCGGCCCCATATGTGCATCATTCGTCCCAAAACCAGTTCCAGGTAGACACACATTTCCCTACGCTCTGTTTTGATGTCTTTTTACTGCATTTTGACGGTGGGATGTGGTTATTTGGGCGGTTTTTGAATTTGCATTCCGCTCTCGGTCATCGCGGATTTCGCTATCGGGTCCGCGATGACCGATAAAAATTTCCACAGGCCGTGCCCGGATCAGCGCGGAAAAGTGATGTACTTCCGCGCTGACCCGGGAAAAATAACAAAGGCGCCCATTATCAGCGCGACTGTTTTAAAAACAGTCGCGATGACGCCGCGCGACAAGTTTTTAATAAAATTTACGTTTGAAACTTTGCAAGCAGAGCGCTAATGAGATTTTTGGTCATGCAGGGTTATAATGGCATTCGTCTGGCAAGAACGCGCTCATGATAACGATGATATAGAGGCTTTTGCTGATGCCGGGTACCGGAACGCATTGCGGGGGTGCGGATTACTCAAATTTTTCTTAACTCCACGCTTACGAGCACAACCTGACCTTCTAGAGCTACTGATCAGGGCCTGGAATCCCACGGATGGGAAATTTGTTATCCGAGGCCGGGATATTGAGTTCGATTATACAGACATCTATTTTTTGACCGCGCTGTCTCGTCGAGGTGAGATGCCTATTCTGGAGGGGCAGTGACCCGGGGTGATACTTAGATATGCTGATGGCTCAAGTGTGCCCACAGGCACGCAAGTCAAGGAGCGGAAAAGTGGCAATCCCTACGATGGAGGATATAATCCTTCGTGCGATGCTCTTCATGGTGACACGGGTAGCGGGCTCCCAGGCCCAACATGAGGCCTCGAAGACTCATCTTCGACTAGCCCTCGAATGCCTAAATCCCACCATGTTTAACTGGGCAGGGGCAGTAGCGGCAAACATGAAGAGGCAACTGACCAACTGTCATCGCGGTGAGACGAAACAGTTTGGCTATGGATCGATCTTACTCCCGCTCATGCTGGAGCGGGTGCCGGCACTGCAGTTGCAGGATATGGTTTTGGACCCACCCAGGCCACGCGAGACGAGGGCCACACGATGGGCCCACGTCATGCCACGAGGAGGTGGCGGCCGACCAGTGGCATGGGGGACATATTTCCGAGAGTGGTTGGAGCGACAGACGATCTTCGTGGAGGATTGGTCATATGCCAGCCTGGACTTCCACGAAGATCCTGACATGCAGCTGCCCACTGGAGAGCAGTGGGATGACGGGGGTAAGACACTTGATCTCATTTTTTGATTTTTTATTTTTATGATGTTTTTGATTTTTTCATGTACATGTCCTAATGACGAACGTTATGGTATGCAGATGTAGGACCGGCGAGACCCCTTGGCCTGGCTCCAAAGGCGCGGAGGGACGCGCAGGGCATTGGAGCTCTAGCCCTGGCTCCTCCGGGAGATGACACGATGGAGACAATGATCTGGAACCTTGAGGGTCTGCTAACAGGGATTCCAGATTACATGGGGATAGAGGAGGTCCCCATAGCGTCCCAGATCCATACAGTAGGAGTAGAACCTAGGATGCACCGCCTGTTGAGGCGGGTGGCACGAGCGGTTGTGTAGTATAGGGAGCACAACCCGCCACAATAGATATCTGGGTCTTTATTTCCTACTGGTGATTTTTTGAGAGACATGTGTCTCAGATGTACAGAGAACACAGGCCATATTTAGATATGTACACTTATTTTTGAGTGCCTTGGTGCACCACACAATATATATATATATACATATTCCTATGGTCTATTATTGTGCTTTTATGTGCTTGCTTGTATGATGTTTTGATTATATGTTACGCAAATGTCTGTCCAATACATGATTAGCCAATGCATCAGATAACGTGATCAATCGTCGTGGAATATGCTGATATGTAATGAAATCAAAATTCCTCTCTAACAATTTAACACGTAAATACAACCTTAAAATGCGATGGTCTCTGACGGAATATCACCCATTGAGCTGGTGGACGACAAGTTGAGAGTCTAGGTTCACAACCAATGTACGAATATTAAGATTAATTGCCTCAGCTAGTAATTCAATCACAGCACTATATTCAGCGACATTGTTTGTGGTACAACCTAAACACACACCTTGAAGGTCTATCAACTCACCGTGAGGATCTTAGATCACCCACACCGCAGAAGACAAGTTACGGGTGCTGCGGCAGGCACCATCAGCGAAACCAACGTACGGTGCACCAGACATCTGCACAAGAAGCAAAAAACACAATAAGCGGCAATCATGCCTTCACACCAAGCCAAAAACATGAAAACACACACACACAACACACCTGCTAAAACACATGCATGTACAAACCGAAGTGCATGGAGTTCACGCATAGTAATTTTTCAAGTACAGCCCGTTTCGGGGCTTATCGAGAGGGTTACCTTCGTAGTCAATTAGCTCATATGCCCCTTTCTGCAAAGCTCTCTTTACAATATAAGGGTCTAGCCACATGGGCTCGAGTTTGCCTGCCCCCATCTTATCATTCTCTTGATCATATAGCAGGACTAAATCTCCCTCAACAAAGGAACGAGGGTGGATGGTATGGTCGAAGTGAGTTTTAACTCTCTTCTTCTGTGCTTCGATAGCTATAGAGGCTAGGCGACGGGTCTCGTCCAGCCGTTCTAGGTAAAGAAGGCGTTCCTCTACCGGAGTAGTGTCGGGAAGTAACTCGACGACCAATTTTAACGAAGGGATCTCGCATTCGATAGGAAGGGTAGCCTCCAGTCCATAAACTAATTGAAATGGAGTGAAACCGGTGGCATCCTTCACAGAGGTTCGGTAGGCCCACAAGGCGGGGAACAACATCAAATGCCAATTAGACTTATGGATGCCAATGGTTCATTGAAGCATCGTAACCAAAACCTTGTTGACGGCTTCAACCTGGCCATTGGATTGAGGATAATATGGAGTCGAACTATCATGTCGTAAGCCTAGTTGGGTTGTTAGTTCGGTCATCATGTGATTACGGAAATGCTTGCCATGATCCGTGATGATGGCCTGAGGAACTCTGAACCGTGAAATAACATGGTTGAACAAAAATTGCGCCGCTGTGTGACCGTCTTCAGTTAATGTGGGCATCGCCTCGGCCCATTTTGTAAAGTAATCGACGGCAACGATAATATACCCATGCCCCCCGGCCGAGCGAGGGTTACAGGTCGTATAATCAATGCCCCATTTTGCAAAAGGGCCAACGGTGACAACAAGGTGCAATGGAGCTGGAGGCGCACGCATCTTCCGCTGGTATATCTGGCACTCGTGACAGGAGCGGACGGCAAGAATGCAATCCTTAAAGATGGAGGGCCAGAAATAACCGGCGCAGAGGATTTTTTGAGCCGTGGCATATCCGGACATGTGACCACCACAGGTGCTAGAATGGGAGTCATTCAGGACTCGCTCAGCTTCCTCGAGAGTTAGACATTAGCGGAGGACGGAGTCAACGCCGAGACGGTACAGGGTGTCCCCAATAATACGGTAGGGCTGAGACTGATGATGGATCCGTCGCCGAGCATCCTTGGACACAGTAGGACGGAAAGAGGACGTCTGCAGATATACAATGATATCCCCGTACCAGGGATCGAGGGTGCTAATTAGGAATAGAGTTTCGTCCGGGATATGGTCCTCTGAGTGAGAGGGTGCGGTAGGAGATGGCAAAGAGAAAAGTAACTCAGCAAAGACCAGGGACTTCTTAGACTTGGCAGTGGTGAATTCCAAGTCAAACTCTTGGAGGATGATGATCCACTTTGAGTACTTTCCCCCCAGCAACTGACGTGACAAAATGTACGTCATCGGGTTGCAATCAGAAATCACGGTCGTAGTACGCAAAAAGATATATTGCCAGAAACGTTGGACGGCACAAACGGCGACCAATGCCAACTTCTCGACGTAAGCATATCGAGTTTCCGTGGCTAAAAGGTTGCAGCTGAGGTAATATATGACATGCTCAGTGTCATCATCGTTGTCTTGGACGAGAACCATGCCGATAGTGGTATCGGCGGCGGCCAAATACAGAGTATAGTCGCGATGGTAATTCGGAGGACGCAATAATGGAGCATAAACAAGGAGACCCTTGAGACACTCGAAAGACTCTTGAGCGATAACATCCCAATGAAAAGGGGTATCTTGCTTCAATAATCGTGTAAAGCCTTTAGCCACTTCAGCATAGTTCGGAACGAATCGTCTTAAAAAGTTTGCTTTGCCCTGCAAGCTTTGCAACTGCTGCAAGGAAGCAGGGGGAGGAAGATTCAGAATAGCCTCGACTTTAAGGGGATCCAAACGGATGCCCTCTCGGGAGACGATAAACTCGAGCAGTTTGCCTGACTCAACGCAGAAGACACATTTATGAGGATTAAGCCTGATGCGGTAGTGTCGACAGCGGAGAAAGATTTCACGAAGATGGGTGGGGTGGTCCTGGCGCTTGACTGAATGAGCTGGTAGATCATCCAGGTACGGTTGTACAATGTGACGGATGTCATAAAAAGCATAGGACATTGCACGTTGGAAGGTAGCACCAGCGATCTTCAAACCGAAAGGGAGCCTTTTGTAAGCAAAAGTGCCCCAAGGACAGATAAAGGCAGTCTTATGCCGATCAGCGGGTGCAATATTGATCTGGTTATACCCAGAAAAACCGTCCATAAATGAATAGATTTCGCTCCCCGCACACTCATCAATGAGCTGATCAATGAAGGGTGTGGGGAAGTTATCCTTAGGACAGACCCGGTTAATGTCACGGTAATCAACACAGACTCGAATGGTACCCTGTTTTTTATTTACAGGGACGATATTGGAGACCCAATCTGTAAGTGGAATGGGGTAAATGAAACCAGCCTTGAGAAGCTTTTCAACTTCCGCTTTAATGGCTGCAGCCTTTCGGGGGTGCACGGGGCGTAGACGTTGGCGAACAGGCTTAGCACCCGGATACATAGGTATCTCATGCACCACTATGCTAGGGTCAATGCCAGGCATTTCTTCATAGGACCAAGCGAAGACATCACGAAATTCGCGAAAAAGGTCGGTATAGAGCTGAATTTCCTTCGGAGTGCAAGTGACTCCAATGTGAATGTGCTCAACAATCCCTAGTTTCGCAGAGATGTCAATGGGTTGGGTCTGCATGATATTTCCCATGTTTCCTTCAGAGGACACTTGATAAACTTGGAAAGGTGTTTGAAGGGGTTGAGATGGGAGACAAGGAGCAAACCGATCGAGACAGGTGACCATTTCCTGATGGGCAAGGAGAAACGAGGAACGATGGTGATGGTCAGACCAAGGAGGTTCCTCGAGAGACATGGTCTCGATAATGGCTTCATCGGAAGGAAATATTTCCTTTAAAGGATCCGAAGTAGCGTCATCTCCAAGCCAAGGGGAATGAACATACGAGTCGGGAGCCCTGCTCGAAGGAGCAGGTTTAGGAGGGGGAGCCGATGCAGCAACGATTTCAACGTAGTTGAGCTCGGCAGGACTCAATGTCATCATATCGCCCCATGATTCTATCTGATTAGCAGGGGGAAGAACCCACGGATCAGAGCGCACGGAAATCATATTAATAGGAGCGAGATTAGGAGGTGGGAGGGAAAAGACACCCATCAGGGCAGGATCTTTAAAAAGTCCGGCTCCCACACTCTCACATGATTTGGAGGTATGCTCCAAAAAAGGCACGTTGCCTTTGGAAGAGGAGGCAAAGAAGGAGAGCTGGTCTACGGTGACAATCTTCCCCTGATGAGGGAAACGAATGACACGAAAAAGAGACGAAGCCACGGCTTGCATGGCGTATGTCCAGCTACGTCCGAGGAGGAGGTTGTAGGTAAGATTAGCATCAACAACTTCAACTTCCACTTCGACCGTCTTCCCTTCCAAAGAAATGGGCAAACATTGGAGTATACCATAAGGACGAGACTCTCTTCCATCAAAGGCTTCCAAGGTTGTAGGAGACTGGCTCAGCGTCGGAGAACCAATGGCCTTCCAACAGGCAACATACATGATGCAAGTTGAAGCACCTTCATCAATGACTGTACGATGAATCGTTTTGGTGTTGATAATGACCTGTATGAGGAAGGCGATTTGGTGAGGCAGTCTCGGCGTATGGCCTTCGAGATCAAAAGTAATCAGATCCGAGTCGGCTGGGTCTATGCCATCGATGACCGATAGCAAGGACATCCTCTGGGAGGGGCAGCTCTGGAGTACTTCTAAGGTGGACATAGCAGAGGGAGCCTGAGCTAAGTCCTCAACGATGTTGTAGTGCTGGGCAACACTAACATTAGGGTTGTAAGAAGATTTCCGGAGTACACCTTTTGGAGGGGGTCGGATGGGCGTCTCAGTGCTAGGTCTCTCGATATGGAGCGGACCAGAACTGGACGGAGGAGCGCTGGAGGGGACCTCAGGCTCTTTCCCGGCATGCGACGGATATTCTTTTGCCCGAGTACTGATGTGGACGGGGATCGTCCCAGCCATAAATACTTGAGAGCCAAATGAAGAAGAGGGTTGTGATGGATCAGCCACCATTTGAGTTTGTTGTGAGGGGAAAGGTTCTTTGAGCACAGCAGGAGTCCCGGGAGCACCTTTCAACAATCGACTAACCTCAGACCGCCTCGGGCAGTCTTTGGTATAGTGATCCTCATCGCAGATAAGACAAGGATACTTGGGCTTACGTTTGGCTCCTTCCTCGGGTGGAGGTTTAGGGGAGTCCTGTCTGGGCTACTCAGATTTATTCTTCACTTTCCCCTTCTTCTTTCCTTTCGAGGCTTTATCTGCCGTGGTGGACTGGACGGCGTTGACCTCGGAAGTATTTCCGGAATTAGATACACCCTGAGAAGTGTTTTCGTTTGAAGCATTCGATTTTTGCTTCCCAGGGTTCGCGGATGATTTCTTCGAAGATGGATTTACAGAGCCAATAACACTGTCAACAGATGGCTTTGGCGGAGCTTTGGATGTTCCGGGTCTCGGGGCATCAGGCAAATAATCATATAAGGTACCTGAATGAGAATAAACTAAGTCGAGGTACTGAGCATGCACGATAGCTTGCTCTTCAGTTACACAAGCTCCCATAGCAATGTCTTGCGCGATTGCAAGGACAAAGGAGGTTGTAAACCAATCGGTCAGGAGCTGATCAGGAATCCAGAACTTGATCAAACAATGGCGCTGTCTCCATTCATGTATATGATCGGATATGTGCGTGGTCGTGTCCTGTTTAAGAGACGTGAGGAGATGCGTTCCCGTCTCATACCGAATGGGCAACTGAAAGTGAGTTAGAAATGCCATTGCCAACGAGTTGAAATCTTGAAAGGATCCGCGATTCAACTCAATGTACCACTTAGCAGCCGAGCCGGTGAGAGTCCTTTGGAAAAGGCGGAGCTGGATGGAATCGTCAAGCCACGAATCTGACGAACACCAAAGGTGATAAGTCATAACGTGGGCTTGAGGGTTTTCTCCAGCTTTGCCATCGAATTTGGGACAATCACCGGGTATCTTGGTTGGAACTGGTGGCCAGTATGGATTATGAAGAATAGGATCATTAGTCAATTTGGACACATCTGACAGTTCCAAAGTTGCTAAGAAAGGTAACTGAGGATTGAAGGACGTCTGTGGCCATGGATAAGAGGTAATACCAGAGTTCCAACCAGTTGGTGGTTGCCCCCATGGATTTTGTCCGGATGGGCCTGGCCCATAAGGGTTCTGTCCGTAGGGATTCTGTCCATAGGGTTTGTAGCCATAACCGGATGGTTGACTCTGGATTTGCCCCCCAGCACCCCATTGATTACCAACTTGACTCGCAGGAGCAACATACTCTTGCTGGTAATTCTGATAAGGAGCGACCTGCATTTGTTGATAATTTTGGTACGGGGCCAACTGAGCTTGCCCCTGGGGTTGCTGGTAACCATACGGTTGCTGAGCTCCATACTGAGCCTGGGGACCAGGCTGCGCTTGGTAAGAAGGTTGGGATTGAAACCCACCTTGCATCTGAAGACCAGTTTGAGTCTGGGGCCCAGCCTGGGGCTGAAAACCGGGTTGAGCTTGAGAAGCAACCACCATTTGAGTGCCCGGTTGAGTAGGCCCAGAAGGATGTCCTTGAAAGGATGGAGATTGGGCCACCTGGCCGGAAGGTTGCCCTGGTTGAGTTTGGGATGGACCCATTTTCCCAAAAGGATGAGCTTGCTGGGTGTTAGGTTGTCCTTGTACAACCGAGGGTTGTCCTTGCGGAACAAATGGTTGAGCGGACTGGACGGTTGGTTGACCCTGAGGTCGACCAACCTGTCCAGATAGTTGACTAGGTTGGGTAGTGGGTAGGCCTTGCTGCACGTAAGGCTGACCACCCTGCCTAGAAGGGTACCCTTGCTGGATTCCAGGTTGTCCTTGTTGCATATAAGGTTGTCCCGCTTGTCCAGATGGGTAACCTTGCTGGACACCAGGTTGACCTTGTTGGATGTAAGGTTGTCCCGGTTGCCCAAATGGGTAACCTTGCTGGACACCAGGTTGACCTTGTTGGATGTAAGGTTGTCCCGGATTACCAGAAGGTTGAGCAAAATAAGTAAAGGACGGACCACCAGAGGCCGAAGGTTGTCCCTGAAAGGGTTGTCCTTGTGGGCCCCCAGGTTGCCCTGGGTGAGACTGGCCGTAATACTGCTGCCCTTGGGAGGTTTGCACGTAAGACGGTTGGCCTTGATTAGGCGGTCCCTGAAGCTGTGCAGGCATTGCTTGGCCACCATGATAAGTGGTGGCGCCCCAAGCAACGGATAATGGCACCGAGACCTCAACAACAGGCTGAGATGGCAAGGGCCTGGAAAGATAAAGGTACTGACCTGTGGAATCATAGTAATAGAACGGACCTTGCGAGCTTGGATCCTGGACAGCTTGCAAATATCGATCGTATGCCCCCCTGCTGGAGTGGGACCAGAAGAAGGTGGGGCACTTTGTGCAGGATGAACAACTCTGGGTGTATGTGCCGGCTGGCCACTATTTACTAGGCCGTGAGACGGACCAACAACAGTAGTCACAGCCGAAGATGCCGTAACGGCACTAACAACCGGTGTCGAATACGCTACACAAACAGTCGGAATAGTTGGAACTGAAGTGACGGGTGTGTTGTGCACTTGTGGAATAAAATATCCCGTGGTGGGAGTGATGTGGTGATCCCACATGGTACCTGAAGAGGGGTTCCTAGAACCCATATTATCCCTCAAAGACTTATAGCGTGAGGGTACCGGGGATGTGGCCGGGATAGGAGTTTCGATACTTGACAAAACAGGTGTCTCACTCACTCTAGGAGATGTGTCATCCATGTCAGAGGAAGACATTGGGACCGAAACACCAGTAGGAGTAAAAGGAATATCGTCTTCGTAAGGCTCCCAAATGGGGTTCCAGTGAAGTTCGTAAGCCTCGTCGTCTGGAGCGCGAGAGTTAATCGGTTGGATACTCGGAATAATAGGGAGAGTATCACTCACAACCGGTACCTCAGGAGCAACAGAAGAAGGAGACCCTTGGTCACTTGGAATGGGAGACGGGATCAATGATTCCGCTAGGATGAAAAACTTCAAAAAATCCTAGGGAAACTAACGAGAAAGGACCCTACTCAAACTAACGCAAACAAGATCTAACCAGGTAAATGTTAATCGTGGCCGAATAAATTTTAAGACGCAAGGACATAACTTGACATTTTCATTTTTTAAGAGTCGAGAAAAGGACAAAAAGATGACTCTAGTCGCCTTCGAATGTTTAATGACCCTGAAGTGACAAGTGCTCAGATGGACCTTTTCTTTTAGGGAGTCCGAAAAGGAACGAAAGTGACTACTCTGGAGAGCTAGGAAAAAGAGTTTACCAAACAAATCCGTAAAACTGCATATACACCTTGGCAGTCATATGAAAACCAAGGACTTTCCATACGGCAGTCAATCTTCCCGAATGCTGTGTTTGGTGCGTTACGGCTTGTAAGGCGGCAGACACGGATTCCTATGGATAAAGGATGATAACCTAGTGGGGTCTCCCCATATACTCGACGGTACGTGGGAGCTCAAATCCATGCTAGACCACTATTGCGTCACGGAAGGAGGAATCACCCAACCTTGAGTGAAACAAAAGTGACTAGGTTTAACGACGCCAGAGCACGTCTCTAGCCTAGACCTCTAAATGTGTGTGTTATGTTCCAATGCGTTGTTAGGTTCATTCAATTCATTTTAAAGTTGATCTTGTATTAGGTTTCAGTTTTCAGGCCTTACAGTATGTAATCACTCAAAATTCCCTAAATGCAAACTATATGCCAAAATATGTCATTTCATTCGATGAATGCTAGTTACGAGAGGGTTTGAGGGCTTTCATGCAAACGAAATGATCACAAAACAACAAATAACTTCCCTAATGCAGCTAATGGAAATTAACAAACTTTTCTTTGAGATCACTAATCACTAATCAAAATGAAAAGCTTCTAATTCTCATTAACTAATACAAAGAAAAAGAGATTTTTCCTTTTGTTGATGGCAAAGTGCATTAAACAAACTTTGAGAAACGATAACAAACAAATGTGGAAAACCGGTTGACCCCAAACAATTGTGATCTATGTCTGGGTGGTGAAAAGAAATCGAAACAATGTCAAGATTGGTTCAACAACGATCACTTAAACAATCAAACAGAAGCAAGCAAAGGGGAAGGCTCAATCAAACCAATAGCAAGCAGTAAACGAACCTTTGCAAACAAGTAACCAAGCAAAGCTGATCCAACAAACTTTGAATAATAAAACTAGGTCACAAAGCAAAAAGGCAAGATTCGCTCAACAAAACTCACAAGAGAGTGCTTCAACCTCTAGACAGTGAAAAACAAGTCACAAACCAAGTGAGAACAGCAGGGGATAGCAAGACTAACAGGTTCAGGAGGCAGAATTGAAGAAATTCAATTCTACAGGAAGTAGCGCCGGTGATACACAACAACAATGCGCTGAGAAAGAACTACGCGTAGCAACAATGCGATGTCAGCGCGGAAGTACACGCCTTACCTGCGATGGTCTGATTTACAGAACCGTTGCGACTGTTAGGTGTGATATCGCGATGAACAGGAGATCACAGAAATGGTTGCGCAATGACAGAGAGACTGTTTAATTATAAAGCACGATGATGTTCAAAGACAGCCACAATCGAGCCAAAAACTCCCAAACCAAGACAATCAATTTTTAAACAAACAAAGCATCTCCCAGATCAAGCCAGGAAACCAAGAAACAGAGAACTAATCCCCAGATTTTTGAAAATAGACCGAAACAAAGACTCGAGGGAAGAATGAACAAAAAGGGACAAAGGCCAGCTCCAAGCTGTTTAGTTCGTAAACCAAACCGGAGATTGACTGAAGTGGCGTTGATCTACTTTGCTAATGCAGAGAAATAGCGTTTCAAAGGCTATCTGGCCGTGCTTCAGGCTCCGTCTAAAGTTTACAAATCAAACAACAAGCTAATTCCCCAGCGGAGTCGCCAAATTGTTGTGGAGGTAAATCCCCTCTGCGGACAGAGGCGATCCCTACTAGCCCAAATAGGGTCTAGCAACAATCAAACAACGCTAACACGCAGGTTCCTAATTGCAAATTAAAGACCGATTATGAAGGCCTACCTGGATTCCAACGCTAGTACTTGTAGAAGAGTCGTCGCTCCCGTTCCTTTGCTCCGGCTGGTCACAATCCCCACGATCCTCGTGAACAGACACCTGCACATGCAAAGAACGATACAAACACAAGCATAAAATCCAATAGATGCAACTATATATCAGTCAGAAAGGATATAACTCAATCACCATTATAAAGACAATAAGAGTGGAACCATAATGATAGTCGTCTATTATTAATAAACAAAGAAGAATACAACCATAGTTCTGACGGCAAATCCTTCTCAAGAGGGTCCAGCTAGCAAGTTCCTCAAGCATTCACCCTTGAAGATAGATCTCCCAAGACAAAACTCTCTCACTCACAAGTTCACACAAGATCAAAACACTTCACGACCTTCCTCAAGCTCTCAAACAATCCCACATTTGTCACACCAGCTACCTATCAAGCTCACAACACTATCAGCAACACTCCAAAGACTAAGAATTCCAAACTAGCAGCTCATAGCAATGGTGAAAGCTTAAGTAGGAGGAGGAGTCTCCATGAATGGTGGGAAGATGAGCTTATCTCCAAGGAAGGTAGCTCAAATGACGGAACAGACATGCAAGAGAAGGGAGGGAAACATAAACAAGGCCAACTACCAGGTCTGGAGTCATCTGGAAGGCCAGCTGTTAGAACAAAGTCGCCCAGACTGGATCATCGCAGGTACATATCTGTACTGGAGCGCTAACATCGCTACTGCATAACGGAGAAGGTCATGTCATCGCGATCAAATATAAGCAACAGTCGCGTTGTCTCATGAAATCCGACCATCGCGAGAATCACGTGTACTTACGTTGTTTATAGCCATTCCCATGGCTTTCCCACATAGAGAGAGAATCTCCATCAACATGTTCACCTCTCTAGGAGATCCATTACAGAAAATGAGGATGTCTTCAACAAAGAGAAGATGTCTGATAGCCAGAGCCAAGCGATGAGAGTTCCTTGGAAATCATTGTCTTTTTTCCTCTGCGAGTAGACAACTAAGCCCTTCTGCTACTAGCAAAAATAGGAGTTAGGGAGGGGATCCTCTTTTTGCATGAAAGAAAAGAGAGGCTAATCCATTTATTAACAATTGCAAAAGATATTATATGTATACAACTCATTACCTTAAAACTAAAGTCTAGGTTAAAACCCACATGTGTCATAAGAAGCCTTAAATACATCTAATTGACTATGTCATAGGTTTTAGACAAGTTAACTTGATGACATCCCTTTTATATTCTAAATTTTTAGGTTGTGTAAGTCCTCCTATGGCACACCTATCACTTCATGAATAATAATATACTTTAACTTTTATATATATATAATTTTTTTATTTGTTAATTTTTTTATTTTTTAATTAAAAAAATAATTTTTATAATTACTTTAGTATATCTTAATTTTAAACTTTGAATTAATTATATAAACTTGTTGATTATGAATTGGGGCCATTACCCTTATACAGTTTACCCTAACTTGAAATCAATTACTTTTGTGCCCTCCACCTAATTCCAAACCCATCATAAAGATCTTGAAATCATATCACATATCCCATGGTGGCACTTAAGATACTTGCAATATCCATTAGTAAATTTGAATTCATGACTTCTCATAGTTTGATGACAACGGGGAATCTTGAAAATGAATCTTGGGCACTTGCTTAGAGGTCACATAACCTTCTAGTCTGTGATGATGGATCGAGTTCTATACGAAACATTAGATGGACTAACTAACTATTATATACAATTTTTTTCGATAACAAAAAATATTTTCACAATCTCCAAACAAATTTTATAAAAAATATATATAATTATTATTTATATAATATTATTATAATAATATTTTAATTTAAAAATATATTTTTATTATAAAACCAAATTGATATATAAATTTTTTTCATTTAAAGAAAAAATATTTTTATATTGAAAAATCTTATATTTAATATATAAAATATAAAATTCAAATACTTTTTTCAAACTCATCTTTATACGGAATATTCTTTTATTATATATATAAACTTTTCCTATGTCTTTTACGAGATAAATAATAGATTATATTACATTAAGGAGTCCCAATCATGTGATGCTTCGTGAATATAATGCTTAAATCACAAATATCCACGTAGCATCGAATTGGTAAAGTTGATATTTATTCAAATAATTTTAGTACGTAAATCATATATTATTGAGTATGTCACGACCTCCATGGTGCCAGATACCTCCAATGTCATGAAAATTTGTTTCCAGGGCCCTTCTTGTTGTTCTAGCATCTGCTTTTGCTTTGTCATACATCATATCATGGATCCATTTTCTGCCCTTTGGGTACACCTTTTTTTCAGGTACATAGTGTTGTAGATCAGTGTGAGGCTGCAAGTTGGCATCAAGGACTTTTGTGTTCCTTAATTGCCATGTGGGTCTCCAGTTGTCCCTGTATGTATCCCAGTCTTGATTATCTGGAATGGTTCTCAAGACTTCTTGTTTTTGGTGCTGGTCCCACTCAGTAATAATCATCATGATATGTGCTGTGTTTTGTTCAAGGTATTCCCTGCTGAGAAAGTCAGGAAGACAATTTTCCTCTCCTTTGATGTGCTCAATGGAAAAATCAAAATTTGCAAAGAGCGCCTGCCATCTGGCAAACTTTGCTTCTTCTGGTTTCTTGATGTCCTTGGATAGGACTTTCTTCATTGCTGACGCATCTGTTCTGAGAAGAAAATGTTTGTTTATTAGATATACTGCAAACTTGCTGATGCAATTCCATGCAGCTTTCACTTCTCTTTCAATAACAGAGTAATTCTGTTCTGCTGGATTCCATACTCCTGAGGCAAACTGTACCACTTGTTCTTCCTTGTCAACCTTTTGTTTTAGAATCCCACCCCAGCCTATGTCACTGGCGTCAGATTCAACTATCTTGAATGCCTCATCATCTGCTATATACAGTATAGGCAAAGACTTTACCTTTGCTTTGATTTCTTGCACTGCTCTGGTATGGGCGTCTGACCATTGAGGGGGATTTTTGCCAAGCCGCTTATTGAGAACTTTTCTGTCACTGGCACAGTCTTGATAAAAGCTGCTTACATAATTTAGGCAGCCAAGGAACCTTTGTAGTTGTGTCTTGTCTTTTAAGACATCTGGAAATTTGTCTGCAAAGTCAATGGCATGTTGTTGCAGAGAGATTTGTCCATTGGAAATCTGGTGGCCTAAGAACTTTATAGAAGTCTGAAATACTTCTATTTTCTTTTTGCTAAGCACAAGCCCATTTTTCTTGACCAACTTCATGAAAATATTTACATGTTTGAAGTGATCATCAATATTTTTGGAAAAAATTAAAACATCATCAATATAAACAAGTAGCCAATCAAAATATGGCTTGAAGATATCATCCATGACCTTTTGAAACTTTGAAGGAGCATTTTTAAGACCAAAAGGCATGACATTCCATTCATAGTGCCCTGCAGGAATAATAAAAGCAGTTTTGAACTTATCTCCCTCATCAATGGCAACTTGCCAAAATCCTGCTTTTAAATCAAATTTTGAAAATATTTTGGCTCCTGCAATTCTCCTGATCAAATCTCCTTTATGTGGAATGGGATAAGTATCATCGGCCAAAACTGAATTTAGAGGCTTGTAATTTATCACAAGTCTAGGGATACCTCTAATTTGTTCAGCTCTTTTGTTTACATAGAATCCATAGCAATTCCAGGGGCTAGTGGATTCTCTGATCAATCCTCTGTTGAGCAATTGCTGGATTTCTTTTTGGCATAGTTTTTTGTATTCTTGGCTCATAGGGATTGCTCTGCTTTTACAGGGCTTTCCTGTATATCCTTCTTTATAGGGCAACTTAATGGTATGTTGCTTTTTGTGCCAAAAAGCATTTGGTTCTTCTGAACAACATTTTTCTTCTATCTTTTCTTTCAGTTCTTGGATTTTTCTTTTAATTTGAGGTAGTTTCAGCTGTTCTTCTACTCTCAATGTGCTTTTTAGATCTTTAAGATCTAATAGCAAAGATTCTGCTTTGTCTAATTTCTGCATGGCTTGAACCATTGTAGAAACTCTTGGGGTTGAAACATAAGGAAGCTCAATTCTTTTTCTTCTACCTTTAGATGTGGGTACAGAAATAAAATAACCAGCTTTACTTCCTTTCAACCTGGCTGACCCATGAGGTTCTACTGCAGCTAAAAAGACATTCCCTAATATACAATCAACAGGGATGTCTGCTATGGCAAATTTCATGTATACACAGTGGGTATTAAAACATAGTGAAGCTCTAGGAATTTCATATTTGAGTTTCTTATTTCCTAGGCCTACAACTTCTCTTTCAGCAGAGACCCAATATTTTGCTGGAACATTTCTGACATTAAGAATATTAATATCTGCACCAGAATCTAATAATGCAGTCATGAAAAATATCTGGCCTTGGATACAGATTTTTACCTTGACATGATGTTGCTGATATGTGATGGTAAACAATCTCATATCTTGAAAGCCAAAATTTGGGTCTGACCTTCCTTCAGCAACTTGAATTTCTTGGCTATGGGCTGTTGTGTTCCAGGATTCTTCTTCTTTTTCTTCTTGAATGTCCTTGCCTTTCTTAATTTCTGCAATTTGAGCTTTGATTGCAGAAATCTCTGCTTTGAGTTGGTGAATTTCACCACTCACTTCTCCCAAAGTCAGGGATCTTACTTTCCCTGGTTTCTGGTGATGCATTTGGAAAGACTTAGTGTTCCTTTCATAGGATGCATCGACAAACAAAGGTCTCTTACCTGATTCTTTTGAGGCTTTTGATTTAAGCTGATCTGTGAATGCTTCTATCAGGCGGTTCTTCATGGGTCCTTCTTCCATTGTCCTAATATGTGATAAAATCTTCATTTCTGCCTCTTCTTCAGCAGATGCCATTAGGACTTTTTCTTTAGGAAGCTTTGTTCTTTCTTCTTCTTCTTCGCTGGAACTGTACAAAAATTCAGAGTCATCTTCATAAAATATATGACATGCACATTCTTCTGAATTATAGCAAGAACATTCAGATGATTCAGAATCAGTATACTGGCCCATATTAACTTGAAATTCTTCTTCTGAAGTGCTAAAAGAATCAAGAGACGATTCCTCTAATTGGTGCTGTTGAGCTGAGTCTTTGATAATAAGATTTGGGCACCTTTCTGTAGCATGGGTCTTTGATTTACATCTCAGACAAAAGCTTGGGCCTGAATGCTCTTTCTTAACCTGTTTAGCCTTTTGAGCATAAACAGCTGTCTTTTTTCCCTTATTAAGCTTTGATTCTTCGCCTTGGGGACATCTTGAAGCTGTATGTCCAGTCTGGCCACACAACCAGCAAGTAATTTTGTTCCATTTTTCTTGCTTGGATGTATGCAGGTGGATGTCAGAAGGAGTATAATAATGGGTTTTTGGGATATATTTGTAGTGGCCCTTCTTTTTATGGCTTTTATCCCTTGTAGAATACTTCCTTTTATTTTTTGGATAATCCCTTCGATTTTTGTAGAAAGTCTCTTTGAATTCTCTTTTGGCCCTCTTCCTAGACTTTCTCTTTTTGACCAATGGGTCATCTATTGTCAGTCCATATTTGCTGCAAATGGACTTTCTATCTGGCAGTCTGGACAGTTTTTCCAAAGACTTGTTTACCTTCGAGCTGGTACAAAGACTTACCAGTGTCTTTGTAATAAGGGAATAAATTTCTCCCCATGTATAAGACTCAAAAGGTAACTGAAAAATTTCTTGCAATCTAATATAGTCAACAAATCTAGAGGGTAGAGCAGTTAGATATACCTGCTTCCAGAGCAAGTTTTTGGAATCTTTCACCTCATAGATTCGTTGCATCCAATCTCTATGGAAATCATCAAATTGAGACATCTTATGACATTTGAGGTTCATCAAAATGACCTCATGTTTGTTGGCAATTTCTGTCTCACAGCCACACCAATGTTCTAGAATCATTGATGTTAGCGCACCAATCATATTGCTTATTACAGTACCATCAGGATTATGAATAACATCTCCTTTTTCATCCTTGAGCACTTCTGCTTCCATGGTCTCAATAAGTTTAGGAGAAGATTCAGTTTCCCACCATCTGAGAAGAGTACCTGTAAAACATTGGATGATGGTTCTGCAAGCATCTACCTCTGATTTTCCTCTAAGACACATGAGTTTATATTCAGTATACATTAAATCAATCATCTGGCGAATTTGGCCAATGCTCATGTTGTCTATGTTCCATTCTCTGTGGGAATCAGGGAAGAAAGTATGTGCTTCAGGCAATTTTCCCTTCCCTTCAATGTCAGGAGCAGAATATCTGGAAAATCTATGTTCAAGAGGCTCATAGATTGGGAGGATTTGTGTTTCCTGAGATTTTTGTTCTTCTGTTTCTGGTTCCCTGAATAAGGAAGCAATATTGATGTGTTCAGACTCATCAGTCTTTGAGATAGTTTCTTTGGGGAACAACAGAGGGAATTTCTGTACATTCCTTATTGGATTCTCAATCTTTATATTTCTTTTTACCAGGAAAGAATTTGGAACTGGCTTTTCAACTTTTGTGACCTGCATCCTTTCAAATTTCTCATTTAAGCCAGTAAGGAGTGTCTTAGTTACATCAATATGTCCAACTAAGTTTTCTCCTATTTCTTCAATCTTATTCAATGATTCCTTGGTGTAAGAACAAGTCATGCTGGAATCAAATTGTAAATTATTCAAACAAGAATTTACACAATTGAGAGAAGACTGTACAATATCTACTTGCTTCTTTACATCTTCTGCTTTAGCCATACTCATTTCTAGACCCTTTAGAGCAGTATTGGTCCAATTTAACTGTTCACTAGCCTTTTGAATTCTACCATCAATTCCTAAGGCATTATCATCTTTTTGAACCAGGGGGATGGCTTTGGCTGCATTTGTTTTTTCTCCCAAGATGATTCCTTTATATGGGGGAAAAGTAGTAGGGGTTTCAACTGTGGATCCATCAATTGCAGTCCATCCATGCTTATCAGTCATACTGCTAGAAATAGCACCAGTTAAAACATTTATAGGAGCAATTTTATCTTTCCATGAGTAGAAGGATATCCAAACACTATTTACTTCCATATAGTGTTTCCAGTCTGTTGCTAACTTTCTTTTCTGATCTGGGGTATATCCTTGGTCAAATTCATCTGCTTGAGGATTTGTATACAAATCCCAATTCAACATTTCTTTCATCCATTTAGAACTGATTTGTGATTTTAAGCATCCATCCATAAGTGCAAAAAACTTATGCATTTCCATGACTGCAGGCTTTTTACAGTCAAAAGGAATCTGTTTGAATCTGCATTGAGTATTTTTTAAACTAAGAATCGAGAATGGTTATTATATTAAAATATATTAAATTAAAGTTGAGTGTAAATATATAATTTAATAAATAAGTTGGAACTAATAGATATGGTTTAAAAAAAAATATGTATTATTGATTGTCTACACAATCTTGACATTTTTGAGTAAAATGTTACAATGTATATAATATTCCATTGCTATAGTCACTAATACTAATTTAATTAGAACTTTAATTAAAACTAAAATTTAAAGTATTTATCTTTTTTTTTGTCGTTATTAAGGAAGGGGCATATTCTCTTTGTCTTTTTTCAGAGAAAAAAAAAAGACAAAAAGAAATATTCTTTTTGTCTTTATCACCAAAGTTCACTTTGATTTTGCCTTGACTCCAAATTGACCATGTGATCAACGTTGGAATGGTTTGATTTAAGAACATAAAGATATTTCTTCTTAAGGATAGACTGATACAAATAATAAATTCGCTTGAAAATCTGACTGGACTTTGTCTTTTTGCCTTTACCACCAAAGTTCACTTTGATTTTGCCTTGACTCCAAATTGACCATGTGATCAACGTTGGAATTGTTTGACTTAAGAACATAAAGATATTTCTTCTTAAGGATAGACTGATACAAATAATAAATTCGCTTGAAAATCTGACTGGACTTTGTATTTGAGGGAAGAGATCCTAAATATCAATGGTAAACTATATTAAAAAATCACTAAAAATAGTCACCTCCTAAATTCTTAAATTCACAAATTAACTCAAACCCTAATATATCATACACCGTTATTAGAAATGTAACTTAAACCCCAACATACCTCTATTATTCTTAATTTTCAAAAAACAAATTACCATTTTTCTTAATTCTCATAAAAGGAAAATTACCACCCCACCCCACTATAATGATTAATCTCGACACTGATGATTTTCTAAATGAAAGGTTCATTTTCTAAATGAAAGGTTCATTTTCTAAATGAGAAATTTAGTGGGACTACGTGAAATTCACATGTCTTAGTCAATAAGCAAGTATGGCTTGTATTACATTAAAGAATTTCAAATCTACGAGGAATAAAAACTATGATAGTAAACTGAATTCTGTACATATTTTTTAATATACATAATTAATTTACGAGGGTTATGCATAACTCGTGCATCTATTTATGACGAGGGTTTTATGTATTAAAGGTTAAGTAAAATGAATTTGGAGGTAATTATTTAACCAGATGTTATTATCTTAAAATATATATGTGATTAGAGTTGTATTAGTGTTTGAATTATTAACCATTTAAATTTATGTGTAATTAGATTATTTCTAGCTTTTAATGGACACATTGACTGGGATGAATATGTGGGATTTGTATATCAACTATCCATGATAATGGTAACATGTTACTTCCACTTTCATGGCTCTGTGTTATATATGTTTAATAATGTTACATTACAAAGTATATAAATTTTAAAATTTTGGTTGATTTATTATTGGAGTTTACCTGGGTGTGTTACATATTTTATTTTATTTTTTTTATTTTTTATTATTATTATAAGGTTGGTCTAATTAATTAAAATTTTGATTGATTTAATATTGAAGTTTACATGGGTGTGTTACATAGTTTGTTTTTGTTTTTGTTTGTTTGTTTGTTTTTTTTAACTAGTTGAAATATTTATTTTAATTATTTTCTTATTGTTAGAATGAATTTATGGTGTATAATTAATTGTACTGTTTGACCATACTTATTTTAATTTTTTTTTTAGTTAGAATAGATTTAAGAGGTTGGTTTTTAACACACATTTGTGAATGGAAAATATAAGTTTTCTCTTTACAGGGTGAAAGAATTACAAAATATGTATTAAAATAACATATGATTCAAGTTTTGATTCAATGGCCTCGAGATTTGTCTTTTACATTATTTTAAGTTTTAGCACTTACATCATAAGTGTTTTACAAGCGTGACACTCTTTATCAAAATAACTAGAGATCTTATGGTAGCTACGATACTTCCATGTCTACTAATGTTTGTTTTGGTTTTGAAAACATCCCTAAGGTTGTTACGTTTCCATTAAGCTTGTCAAAGATTTTGAACAACATGATCAAATGGATTCTTGTGTGTCAAGTTCTTTGCACTAAAATTCAGTTAATGATAAGCATCAACAAGGGTTATTAATGGTCAATAATTCCAACTCCCTCCCATTACAAGGGTACAATCCATTGCGATACTTGAGAATCTTAAGGCATTAAGATTCTTGCATGTCAAGGCATTCCATTAGTTTATGAACTTATTTAGTGTACACTTGCACTGACTAATATCAACATTTAGAAGTAGCATCTATTATTGAATATACTGATCATTAAAATAGTATTCTTTTTTTGATCCAGTAAGAGTGGTACCATCCATTAATTGAGAAAATTACATAATGTACAAAAGTACGGGGTTATGAACAGCAGCACAACCCTTTACCAACATCAATAAAACCTACCAAAGGATTAACTCACTTAACTAGCACGCAAAGCAACACTGAAGAACCTACCTTCTTAACCCGAAAGAGAAGAAAAAAGAGGTTTTAAAGTCTTTTCGGGACCGCTGAAAGACAAAAGTTTTGAGTCACGAAGAACCCGATAGCCTTTGAAGTTGAGGGCCCACCAAACCTGTAGCCCATAGTACAACAATAAATGACTTAAAACAAGCCTTAAACTTCGGTTTACAAAGCAACCCTAAAACCGATCGATCCGGCCATTACAGATCTAACGGTTTAGAACGGATTTCGGGTTACCAACTAGCCTGCTCCTTATAAGTTCAAACGGACCCGATGAAAAGCCTAAACCACCAATCTAAACAATTTTGGGTCCGGATTAGGGTTAACCGTCAGTCAACTTGATGGCCTGAAAACCGTTTGATCCATCCATCGTAGATCCGACGGTCCTGAGCCAATTTCGGGCCGGTAACATGCCCTCTCGATACTTATCCATTCGGACCTGATCAGTGGCATTAACTGTTGCTTTGAGATATTTCGGGTCCGTTTGGAGGTTTATCTTCCGAGCATTTAACTGCCCAAAATCCATTGGATGCCAGAGATTACTGCAATCGATGGTCAATTGCCAGTCAAACTTCTCGTTGTTTACCCCCTACTTCTTTTCTGCGATTGGTTCCATTTCCTTTGTTTCCATAGGCCTGATTACTGCTTTTGTTTCATGGATTGATAATGCTCCCTGTCTTCGATCGCTTGTCTGTTACAATCCTCCCTCAAATTTCCTAAGGGTGTCAACTCCCAAGCATACCTTCTGTTGTTTCCAGTGCAAAGCACGCCTTCATTTGCCAAACGATCTGCTAACCTGTTGGTTGTTCTGCACACATGAACAAATCTGAGTGTTCTCAGGGTCCTCAGGTGGGATTGTATTCGTTGGTAGACCTGCAGTAACCGCCAATGATTTGAAACTTTTTTTGGTGATGTGCCATTGCCTATCTTCTTGATTGAATTGATTATCAATTCAGAGTCTGCTTCTATGATGGCATTGTGTAAATTGGAGTCAATCAAGATTTCTAGGCTTTTCTCTAAGGCCATGAGTTCCACCATATTATTAGTGGCCTTCCCCAAATGACTATGAAAGATGATTTTTATGTAACCCTGCTCATCTCTTATGACTCTGCCATAGCCAGCTACCCTAGGGTTTCCTTTAGAGGCCCCATCTATATTAAATTTCAAAAAGCCTTGAGGAGGCGGTTTCCAGATGTCCTTTCCCATTGTTATGTGTCTTACTATCCTACTTATGCCCTGAGGGGCAGGTAACTGGAGACCCAATTGAAAGAGAATCTGAGCCTCCTGCCTCAGAGGAGGGTTCTCAGGTGGTTTTTTTAGAAGGGTGCTCACAGTTTCTTTGAGCTGTCTTAAAATCTAAGCTATGATGCTCTGGGTTGAGCCACTTCGGTTCTTGAAAATCCTATTGTTGCGCTCTTTCCAGACATCCTAGATCAAAAAACCCGGTATCAGAGTCCAGGATTTGTTGATTATTTCATTTTCTGAGAAGTCTTTTCTCCATTTCTTCAAAGTTCCAATGATACTATAATCGTCCCTGTCGGTTTGGCTGAAGATTGAGGCTACACAATTCCACAAGGTAGAGGTGAATGGGCAAAGGTTGAGTAGGTGATCCATCGTTTCTTCTTGTAGACCACATAATCGGCATCTAGATGGACCAGCTAAACCTCTTTTCCTAAGGTTTTTCCAAGTCAAATTTTTTTTGTGTTGCACTAGCCATATGAATAGTTTGATTTTCATCTAGTGCAGGTTCTGCCATATGTCCTTCCATGTCTTGTCAGGGTTTGGAAAGTCAAGCCCCATGGTAATTCTTTGAGGTTGAAATTGCCTTCGTTGTTTCTCCCTCACCTTAGTTGGTCAGACGAAGTTGAGGTCAAAATTTTTCTCTGTTCCAAGATCATTGCAAGAGTTTCAGCCTGGGCCTTCAAAGGGGTCTCTTCCCTGTATATTAAGTCCTTCCATGTTCTCCATTTTCCGTTTTTCCTTGTCTGATCCCATAAGTCACTTACCCTGAATACACCTTTACTGTCATTGTCATTCTTGAGAATGGCTAGTTCTTCTCTACATAGGTCAGGTTCCTGCTGCCAGTTGTCCTCCCAAAACCAAGCTATGTTTCCATCTATGATCTCCCAGAAACTATGCTTCTGTACTATGGCTCTATTCTCCCAAGCATTGTTCCAAATGTGGGAGCCCTTGATGAGCCCCGTCATCCAAATAAGATCCCTATCTTGCTAGTTATTTGCATACTTCTGTTTCTAGAGCTTAGCCCAAGGGGTTCTCATTTCCTTTAGCCATCTCCACCAAAGTTTAGCCCCCAAGACTTTGCTTAGGGTTTCCGGGTCGTGAAGACCCAAACCTCCATGGGTCTTGGGTTTACAAATCTTGTCCCAAGCCACCAAAGCCCATTTCTTTTTCTCTTCCCCTTTGCCCCAAAGAAAATCTCTTTGGATGTTCCTGATATGTTGTATAACACCTTTAGGAGCAGGAAGAGCTGAAAACATAAAGATGGGAATGGTTTGCAGGACAACCTTTGTAAGCACTAGCCTTCCTGCTAAATTCAAAGATCTGCTTGTCCATTTCCTGATCTTGTCTTGCAGTTTATTAGTCACTGGCTCCCACACTTCCTTGCTCAGGGGTTTGTCAGAGAGAGGTATTCCTAGATATTTGGAGGGAAGTTGATCTCTTTGAAAGCCGAGGATTCTAGAGAGGTTTCTTTGAATAACAATATCAATATTAAAAAAGAAAACTTTTGATTTGGTAAGACTCACCTCTGTACCAGCGGCTATAGAAAACTCGTTCACGATGTGTTCGAAAGCTTTAGCTTCCTTGACCGTGGGAGTACCCTGCAACGTGGTATCATCCACAAATTTCTAATGAGTCAAGGTGTCCCCATTCAGGGTTAGTTTGAGACCCTGGATTCTTCCTTCTGCATTAGTTGATTTGATTGCTTTGCCTAATCCTTCCATCATGAGAATAAAGAGGAAGGGGGAGAGCGGATCTCCTTGTCTGAGACCTCTCGAGGGCCTAAAGACTCTGGTTGGGGAGCCATTAAGTAGGATAGAAAAACTAGTTGTAGTAACAAGGGCCATTACCCATCTTATCCAATTATGGTCAAAGCCATACGCTTTTAGTACTTCCCTAATGTACAACCAACTTAGCTTGTCATAAGCTTTGGCTAGGTCAAGTTGTATGATCATACCTGCTTGCTTATTGCTTTTAAGAGAATGAACCACCTCATGAGCTTGAATGATGTTATTTAGAATTTGTCTTCCTTCCACATATCCAGTTTGCTCCTCCGATACAAGAGTAGGAAGAAGGGGCTTGAGTCTGTTTGCAATTACTTTAGAGATAATTTTGTACACCACATTGCATAAAGCTATGGGTCTGAATCTATCTGGTGTCATAGCTTTTTCCTGCTTTGGAATCAAAGCTATGAAAGAAGCATTGAGCACCCTCAAAACTGTTTTGGAACCTCTCGAGTCCTCCACAACATCAAGGATGTCTTGTTTGACAATTTCCCAGCATGCTTTGAAGAAGTCTACATTGAACCCATCCGGGCCTGGAGCCTTCCCACTTTGCATCTCTTTGATAACTTCATTGACCTCCTCTTCAGTCACTGGCCTGTTAAGATTGTAATTGTCTTCCCTGGTTACAAGCTTTGGAATATACTTAGTGAAATTATTAATAAACGGTGATCTGTCTAAGAGTGGCTCCTCAGCTATGTTTTGGAAATGTTGAACCAGAGCTGATTCCATTTCTTTGTGGGTGCTGATCTCTTTCCCTTCCCCTTCTTTTATCCATTGCACTCTTGATTTCTATCTCCAAAATGTCTCCTCTTGCTGACATCTATTTTCCCATTCCTGTTGAAGAGAGTCAGCCTGCATTTTCCTTTCCTCAGTAAAGCCATCTATGATGAGGATCTGATTAATTCCCTGTAGTTTCTGTTCAATTTCTCTTTTGGCTTTGAAAATATTGCCAAATTCATTTTTGTTCCATTCTTTAAGCTTGTGTTTGATGTGTTTCAATCTCTGTTGTAGTAGGAAAATTTTTGTGCCTTGAACGGGCATGTCTTCCACCCACCATTTCCTCATGTTCTTGATGAAGTCAGGGTGAGTGAGCCAGACATTTTCAAACCTGAAGGGTTTGTTCCTTGGAGTGCCTATAAAAGAAGCTTCAAGTTGGATTGGCCAGTGATTCGAGCCTCCAAAAGGAACGATTAATGTAGTCAAGTCAAGGCCCGTGAGAATGAGGTCCTCCGAGGTTATGAATCTGTTTAGTTTAGAGGCAACTTGAGAAGCCCCTCCCCTCTTATTGTTCCAGGTGAAAGTGCCATTTATTGTCTCCGTATCCACTAGTCTCATGTCATTTAGGAAGTTCTGGAAGGCAATGGAGTCCCTACCTAGTATCTTGATCCCTCCCTTTTTTTCTGTGAGAGATCTTATCATGTTAAAGTCTCCTCCTAAAATCCAGGGCATAACAGGATGTCTTTCTCTCAGCTCCTCCAATGAGGTGAGAAGCTTGAGTTTGTCTTCAAGTTTTTGGGGGCCATAGACATTTGTGATCATTTATAGTTCCTTATCACCCAATATGTCTTTCTCTCAGCTCCTCCAATGAGGTGAGAAGCTTGAGTTTGTCTTCAAGTTTTTGGGGGCCATAGTTCAGTGATCATTTGTGATCACCATTGAAAGGTAGTTCCTGGATGCCTCAGCATCCAGGATTCCAAGTTTTTGGGGATTCTAAAGAGTAAGAATCCCTCCTGCAGTGTCGTTTGCTTTAACTTCTAGGTACTCATACTTAATGAGCCATTTGCTATGTATCTCTCTAATTTTTTCTATTGAACATTTAGTTTCCTGTATAAATACCATATCTAGTTTTTCTTCTTTTATTTTATTGTTGAGATTTCGTTGTTTTCTTTTACTTCCTAGACCCCTAATGTTCCAGGTTGTGAGCTTCATTATCAAAGGTTTGTGAATGAGTAACTGGTAAGATCCTTCATCTTACCTGAGTTAATCATGAGTTTCCTGCACTTTGTCAATAACTCGTTTTGTCTCTTCCTTCCTCTTTTCCTACCTGGGTTCTTGGAGGAATGACCTGATGTAACTTCCATCGATTTTACCCCTCTATTTTCCTGGCTGTCATGGTTCCTTTTGACCCTAGATCCCTTTGCTTGAGATCTCCAGAGGAAGAGTTGTTGCACTCTGTCAAACTCCTCTTGTGGTAGAGAGTCAACTCCTTTGGTGGTTCCTTGCTCCAGGAACTTTTCTAGATCAAGATTCTCCCTCTCAAGAATTTCTTGTAGTTCGTGGTCCTCCATTCCAACTTCACTTGGGGTCATCGTGGTCCCTGCCAAGTTCCATAGTGCTTGGAAAAACCTCCATTGGTATGTTGTTTTCAGGGATATCCTCCATGCTAGCATCTTTTTCCTTCTTTGCAGGATTATCCTCTGAGTCTTCGTTCGTTCCATTGTTCACTCCTTCTTCTTCTAAAATCTTGAAACTGTTATGACTTGGTTGCTTTTCCTCGTTAGCTTTCTTTTGGTACTTTTTTCCTCCTTTCCCTTTGCCTCCTACCTTGGTGAAGCTGTAGGGTCTTTTCCTATGTTGGTTTTGATAGTATCAGTCAGTTTGTTTAGTGGGCAGTCTCTAAAGAGGTGTCCATGTTCATGACACTTATGACACTTATGACATCTGAATGAGACATGTTCATAGTCGACTGCCTGCACCCATTCTTCATCATAGACTTCTAGAATGATTTCATCTGGAAGGGCTCCCGATAGGTCCATTTCTACACATATGCAGGCAAAGGATGTGTATTTTCCTCGCAGAGTCGCATCTGATATTTTTAAAAAATGACCTAATTTATTGCCTATGGCTTTTAATGATTCTGGCAACCAATAATCTAAAGGTAGGAGTAGATTCTTATCCATACCGATATAGAAGTGAATTTCTCTCATTCCGGGACAAAATTCATCACCCATGGTCACATGTAGAGGCATGCAGCAACATAGAAATATGGTCCTCCTTCAAAAACTCTATCCTTATCCTCGAGGTTTGTGAACACCACTGTGAAGAAACCCTTGGACCCAAGGTGAAGGGTTATGTCCCCCTATGGTTTCCAGTGGTTTTTAATCCAAGCGTACAAAGCCTTCTTCGTTGGCCATATTCCCCTAAATTTGCAAATAACTGCATATGTCGCCATGTGATCCCTATGTGCCTGTGGCGCTAGATCATTTAGAACAACCCTGGGTTTAATGGTTGACCTGGGTTTGCAAGGTCCTGTCCCTATCTTGTGCTCCACTTTCTAACTGCTATCTCTTGTTCTTTTCTCCCTACTGACTTCCTCTTGATTCTCTTTCTGTATTTTTGTGCTTATTTCCTCCATTTCTACCTCCATTGGTTTCTTAAATCTATACGAACCCGCTTCCTTGCCTCTGTTCGCAACTACCTGACTGTAGGAGGGAGTAGAGCTCCCCCCTCATTGCCCCTCTATTGTTACCAACCCTAAAGCCCTGTTCCAAACCCTCGCTCAGCTTGCTCCTGTCGCCCGTCCCGATTAATCAAGAAATGTTCGATCATTAAAGTAGTATTCAATTATATAATGTGTTATACATTAATATCTCCATAAAATTTAACCAAAAGTCAGTAAGCCTTCCTCTTGTCATCATCGATTATGTGATTTATTAAGTGATGTTGGTGCAATTTTGATCAACTCTCCAAAGCACATCTTAGCTTTGTGGTTGAAATGGTAAAATGAAAAATAGGTTGTTTCCACTTAGAGGACGTAATCATTTAGCACTTTGACATAGATTTTTCATTTATATCAAGAGATGATGAGGTTTCCTTTGACACGGAAAGGACAATATTTTATAAACATGTTAGATTTGGTTTGTGAAGACATAATGGGTATTTCTTAGTGTTGAATCTTGCATTAGATCTCAATAAAGTACTATTAGACATCGTGTCATTTTTAGAGTCAATCATCATTGATAATAAACAATACCTACATCTGTTGGCTTACCATAGTAAGGGTATTAACAATAATGGAATTATAGTGTAGGGTCCTTATGATGGATTGTTCCACTTCAATCAAGTAAAGTGTGTTATATTGAGTTCCTTAGTGGTGATATGGAACTAATATGATGCATTGAACCATCACTGAGGTGGCATATTTTGTTGATTCGTGAATTGAAAGTGCAAATATAGTTTTCCTTGACAAGAACAATTGAATTTCTATTGTGACAAGCAATGATGAAGCTCAAGTATGATGGGCTCATTTGGGTGAAACTGAAGTTGTTGGTGAGTGTGACTTAAGTTGTCTAGATGCTTAAATTTTTTGTTGATCATAAGGTAAACATAGACATCATGGATTATTTAAATTTAAATCACCCTACACCCCATGTTATTATTATAGCTCTAGGCTTTGTATTCAAGATACAAAACCTAAAGATCACTTATGTGAAAAAATTTATCACTTGTTAATGCTCCATAGTTTCCCAAGGTTGAGAAAAGAAACCAAAGAGGTAACCACATACCAAACTTTTGACTTGGCAGCTAACCCTACCAAATCAAAGACAACTCTCTCTAAAATCAACCAAAATATGGTTGGAATTATTAGGGTTTTAGGCTAGATATTTGCACAGTAGGTTTTTGATTTAGGTTTTGTTGGATATGAAGCACTAGGTTTAAGAACTAGGGCCAAATAGGTCAAAATATCAGTTGCAGTCATTTAATGAGGCAAGATAGATGTAATCAGAGACACAAATGGATCTGTTGTAGTAGTATGGTGATGAGGAAATCAGATAGAAGGAACTAAGTGAGCATACATGCATGAATTCACTTGTTTGGAAGATAAAAACACTTTAATGATAATCTCAAACAAAACAGAGCATTTCTGGCAATGAATTCTGTTTAAAACTTAAGAGATTAACATGAGAAGAAATATGGATAGTTGCTAGAAACATCTAATAATCAAATGCATAAGAATAACTGAAAAAAACAATGTCACTGACCAAAACACATGAATCCCAGAAAAATAGTTTCAACTATATATTAATTCTGCCAAAAATCAAGTACACTAGTTCCAAAATGTATCTACCCCTAATATCCTACCATTTCTTAGACTTATTTCTGAGTACATATAGAAGGAAAACAATATTTCCCCTCTAAGGGGTCGAATTCTGATCCATGTCAACTGATTCATGAGCCTATCTTATCATTGCCAAATCCTAGGGGAGTTGGAAACAACTTTACCCTTTTAGCTAACTGATCTATCTCTAAAACAATATCCAATGTCCATTTTAACCATACCATACCATATTTACATTTACCATGCTTCTAATTTACCGTTTACATTAACCCATTTCACATTTTACCTTTTAGATGCAGTAAAAATTTCTCACACACGGAAGTGCATCAACTATTGCAGAAGCGCATCGACTGAAAAAACTTGAAAATTTGATGACTTGGATGGAGTTTTGGATGTTGTTGATGACCTGTGAAGAAACCTTGATATGTCTACTACATATTTGAGCCTTTAAACCATGTAAAAACAGTTATTTAACCCTTGCAAAATTGATTCTAGAAGTAACTGTCCAGAAGTGCAGCAACAGTGCTAGAAAGGGGGAAGTGAGGTGTCAAAAAGGCACTTTTTGATCTTTCTATGAAAATTTATCACTCCACAAGTATTCTTAGGTGCTTTTCTTCTTACCTTATGCCATGAGCTATCCAGACATGCTTGAAAATTTGATTCCTTACCTTTTGAGGAAAAGCATAGCAAATTGTCGTTGCATTTCTGTAGGATAGTTTTTTCTTGTGTCTGATTAGCAAAACAGAGCGAAAAGCGCAGTGACTTGGGGGAAGGGAATGAGGGGAAATGGAGGCAAGAATATTTTTGAGAAAAATATGGGGGGTAGGGATAGATGTTAGGAAGATAATAGAGGTGAATTTTCTAAAAAATAATGAGAACAAAGGGTGAAAAGAGCAAATTACAGACTTAGGGCAAAAACGTTGCAGAAAGCTAGGTTTTCTTGGGAAAATGCTGAAATGAGGGAATTTTAGTAAGGGGAATGGTGGGGAATGTTTCATGAAGGTAATGAAACATATATGAACATAGAAACAAATGTTTTCACTTTCAAATGAATTTGCAGACCATGAAAGGAAAAAATGCAGCAAAAACATTAGGGGAGGATTTTTCAATTGATTTATGAGGAAAAAGACTGCAAAGAAGGTGGTGAAGTTTGGTTTACCTATTTAAAGAACCTCTGAAGCACTTGAAATTAAAATTGAACCTGTTCTTCTTCCTTTAGATCTCTCCAAGTAAAAAGTACAACGCCTTTCTTCACAAACACAACGAGCAAATGGAAAAGGGCAGTGGTGAAATTTTTTGAATTTCTGATGGCTATGGCAACTTTCAAAGTGGTAGAAGGGAGCTCTGGAGCTTTTTGAAAGGATACAATGAGATTTTGAAATGTCTTAATGCTCATTTATAACTAGAAAATCGATTTTTGGCTCATAGTGGAATGATGACCTCCTGTGTACTTTGAAGTAGTGGCTGATGATGTGATTGGTACTGGCAACTATGATTCTTCAATAGGAAGTGTTACATCTCCATGTGATGCAGATGTACTTTGATTCTATTTTTATCTAGGAGTACTTTGTTCAAACCTACATACAAGCTTGAAACTCACTCTACTAAATAGTTGCCACACTTCATGAGAAAAAGAGAAGGAAAAGGCTATTCAAAAGAATCCTTCGGGCATAAATTTATTTTCATTCACTTAGAGGAGTTATAGATTGATAATTTGACATTTGTACTCATGTCATGGAACAATCTTGAACACAACTTTTTTTGGTAAAACTAATGTTCTTTAAAGATCTAGGACAAACTTAATATTCTATTAATTGTCTTTTATATATTAGATTCAATGAAGGAAGCTTGTCTATGCAAAACCTAATTGCAAGTCAAAAGCAACATTATTTATGAGGGATTCACATGTTGACACAATCCATCACAGGGTTTTGTTAAAGCAAACACTGCATAAAAACTTACAATAAATATCCTTTTCAATGCAAATGCTTTTCAGATTTTAGAAGAGATAAGAAAAAGCTTCACTATTACAATTCCTTGAGGCATAGACCCAAACATCGAGATATATGCACAAATTGTTTTCAAATCAAAGTTTCCTAAAATAGGGCAATTTATAATAAAACCATATTACAACTCATGAATTTGTATAAGACTTCTAACGCTTAACAAATTGATAGTTGAATACTCTATTCCAAAATTCTTTATCAATTCCCAAGTATATGTATCAAATTTCAACTTGGAAAACATCAGTTTATTAATGGAATAAACCACTTTGTTCCTTCAACTTTCAAAGTGAAGCCAAAGGTAAAATTTCACATTAAGAACCAGACTCCCTTTTAATTATAAATTGCATAAAATGATATCTAATCTTGTGAGACTAGTGCATATCATCAAGTGTGAGGCAATGCAATTCAATTCAGCAAAAGTTTAGCCATTACAAATAAGAATAGATCTAAAGGTTATGCTACATAAATCATTGTAAATTTGTTTCCATTCATTCAAAAAAACTAGAAAATTAAAATATGTAGCCTCTATTGCCATTGACACATAATAAATCAATAGATCTGAAAGGGAGAGTATCAGTTATCACACAAACCAAACGATGAAAGCATATCTAGACCTGTACAAGCAAATGAATCAACAGAAAGGGGTTAACGAGATTGGTTGGTGGGCCCAACCAACCAGCTCGTGCCTCCTAAAGAATATTCAGATCACAAAGTATGAAATATGAAAGAAAAATTGGAATGCATAACCTGGCATGAATTCATTAAAATCTTATGCAGCCTTTTACATCTTGAGCCAAATGCTTCAGGGTCCAGCACCCAAAATAGAGTTGCTTCAGAGTCTATACCAACAATATGAAATTAGAGTAACATCATCCCACCTATCATAGGCCATAGATAGGTTTTTTATAAAAGTTATAATACGAATTTAGGCTCTAACAACTCATTTTTTTTCAATTCTGGAAAATTCTGCATTTTTAACAAATTTGCCTCAAAGAACCATGTACATATTCCTAATCGTGGATAATTTTAGAAAATTGTTCAAGGGGAGCCCAATTTTCAACGTTTTCAACAAATAACTATCTTCTAATTTTCTAATTCAACTCCATTTCCTCGTAAATCCGATTTTCAATGTTTTCAACAAATACCTATCTTCTAATTTTCTAATTCAACTCCATTTCCTTGTAAATCATGCCCCAAGTTGACTATTTAGATACTTTTACAATTTTGGTTTTAACATGATTTTTTTACAAATCAACCTTAAAGACCCCTTCGAATCTCCCAAACCGTGAAGAATTTTCTAAAACCATTTGAATCTTTGACAATTTGCTATACTAGGAACAAAACCCGTGTTTTAGAATTTCGATATTCACTTTCATTGGCATGGAAATAGAGGACAAAGTCGGAAGTTTGAAAACTGTGCAAATTTTGGGGCTGATTTGTCAATTTGCTTCTAGAAGCTCACACGTGTGACCTGAGTGCATTTTGACTGATGTGGAGGTGTTAGAACATCATTTTGAACAAAAAACATCTTCATTTTTCTAGAAGGTGTGCCAATCTATTAAAGCCCCAAATTGGTGCAGGCATGCTAGTGTAGGAATGTTGGTGCAAGAACAGAACTTGGTGCAATTAATTGTTGATGAATGTATATCTTTGACCGTGATTTCATATGCCTTCTTGAAAAGCTAAAAAAAACACAATCACGGTCATTAATAACCATTTTGATGCAAACCTTATCGAAATAAAGGAAATGGGTTAAATAATGAACAATTACCTGATCATGCTCCAAGTTTAAGATACTAGCCCAACAATTGTGTAAAATTATAGTAATAACAATGAAAAACCATGAGTTATCATGGGGTGAAAATGTGAATTAAACACGACAATTTGGAGGCCTGACACTACTACATTATTAGACCCCTAGACTTGACCCCAACGTTCAATCAATTTCAATAGTAAACCGACACAACCTCATTTCGCAAATTTTGTTCTACTTTCAGTTTCTTGTATAATATTTTTCAGTTTCCTATACAAAGGTTTCACCATTGCAAAGTAAGTGCATATTAGATCAATGTTTTCTTTGAAAAAAAATACATTAGAAGGTGCTTTGAGATGCATATATTAATCTAAATAAATAAAATATTAAAATCAACAGAAACCAGGATATAGTGTGTGAATTGGAATGAACAAAACAAGTAAAAAAGATATGTGGATTAGGGCCACTTACTTAAATCCTCATGGTTTTAAGCTATGTTTGTGTGCAAAATTTCAAAGTAAAATATAAGCAATTACTCTACTTGTAATGGTTAGTAAAGAAAATTGGTTAGTAGTGATGGTGTGTGCAAGGTGAATAGTGCACATACAAAGTGTTTTCATTGCAAGTACGTGGATGTGCGGTTCATGATCCTTTAATATAGTTCCCCTAATTACACTATGTGATGTTTGTTCCTTGCAAGGAAAAAATGATGTGTAGATGATGAGTCACTTACTTCTTTCCTAATTATACTATGTGAGCATATAGGGAGATGGAAGCTTTAGTGCTTTGAGAAAGGGTCCAAATATCACCACATGTTTGCCACAAGGATGCAAGGGAGCCAATGCCTACTTTCTTTCTTTACTAATACTGTGTTGGTCCCAAAAATAAATTAATTAAATAAAAGCTTTGGTTAGCAAAACAAGTAAAAAAGATTTGTGTGTTAAGGGCCACTTACTTTCCTCTTATTTAAGCTAGCTGTGCTTTGAATTAGAATGAGCAAAACAAGTTAAAAATAAATGTGGATTAGGGCCACTTACTTAAATCCTCCTAGTTTTAAGCTATGTTTGTGTGCAAAATTTCAAAGTAAAATATAAGCTATTGCTCTACTTGTAATGGTTAGTAAAGCAAATTGGTTAGTAGTGATGATATGTGCAAGGTGAATAGTGCATATACAAAGTGTTTGAATTGCAGTTATGTGGATATGCAGTTCACAATCCTTTAATATGATTCCCTTAATTACACTATGTGTTGTTTGTTCCTTGCAAGAAAAGAAAAGATGTGTGGATAATGAGTCACTTACTTTTCCAAATTATGTTATATGTGAGCATATAGGGATATGGAAAATTAATGCTTTGGGAAACATTACATTTCCATTACCAACTAAATTAAATTACATGACTTGATTTAATTAAATAGCTAAAATTTGTTGCTTATGCATAAATCATTATTTAAGTTCAAGGGATTCCACAATTGAGAACATCCAATAGAGGCACCCCATGTAAAGGATAATAAATTTGCAAACTAGTTGAAGGTATGCAGTTTGTAAAATATTTGCACTTAAATTTATATTTTACGTTTTAAATATGATCCTATGTTAACAATGAAAAATTGATCCACACACACACACATATATATAGATATATATATATATATATATATATATATATAATAATTGAAGCGTTTAAAAATTGGCATTTGAAATATTTAGTATATATTTATAATGTGTGGTTATATATTTCTATAAAAGGTTAATAAAATACAATATTGATTTATTTTAAATTTATTTTTATAAATTTTCCAATATCATAAGTCAAAATTGTTAATATATTTTAATCTTCTTTATATAAAATTATTTCATTTAATTAATTATTTCAAGAAAATGTATCATAATGCTAAAAAAAATGGAATTGCTTTATTCATTTAATAATGTAAAAAAATAAAAAAATGAAATTTATAAAAATATATTTTTTAATATATCTAACTCCATCTCTCCATTTACCAAGTGAAGCATCTGACATTTTTCAAAATTAGTTCTTCTTAGTAACAATTTTTCATTTCCTCTAGAGACTATATAATTCCTAAATTAAAAGTGATCTCTACAACAATGATGGTATTATATTTTCATTCATATATCTCATTCACCAAACATGTGAATCAAAATCCAATGCCAACTAAAAGGGATTGTGAGAAGAGAATGCAAGAGAAAAATTATTTAAAAAGAATAGGTGTTAAGAATAAAATTAGAAAAATTGGAGTAAATTGTCAATATACCTATTTCCCAATTAATCTAGTCCCACAAGCAATAATCTCTCTTCACTCTCCCCCCGACGCATGTTTAAGAAATCACCAAACTTTTACTAGTGACTCTAGGTTTGAAACATTGTTTGGTTTCACAAGTCACATTTACCAAGTGAAACGTTTGACCTTTTTCAAAATTAGTTCTTCTTAGCAACAATTTTCCATTTCTTCAAAAGATTGTATAAATCCCAAACTAAAAGTGATCCAAACTATAACAAGGATGGTATTATATTTTTGTTCATATATCTCATTTAGTAGGCATTTCAATTTTTTAAATCCAATGTCAAGTAAAAGGGATTGTGAGAAGAGAATGAAATATATTTAAGTGATTAAAAAATGATAGGTGTTAGGAATAAAATTATTGAGATTTGGAGAGTTTACTAAAGAAACCAAAGGGAGTGGCTAAAAAATGAGAAGAGGATGAAGGTCTAGCAAATTTGATGAAGATTCGAATATTGTATAATAATTTGCAAGGTTGTTGAACTAAAGACTAATAGAAATTAAGTTTAAATTCTTATATAGGAAGTCTAAATACATATTTCAGAGGGAATTATTACTAACTTAATGATATGGCGAATCTTTTGAATTTGAGAGAATGGGAGATTCTTGAAAAATCAAGCTAGTGATTACCAAATTGAAGGGCCAAGTTTATTTCATGAGAGAACAAAATCTATATCTATAAATTTATACAAATTTAATCAAGTATAAGATAATTTGTGACTAAAAAACCATACAATACATAAATACACACTCCATGATACAAGAAGGAACCTATTCAACTAGTTTTTAAGTATGTTAATATTTGAAAGCCTACTATACAAGATCAAATTAGTTGGAAAAGTTTTTCTTCATTAGAAGCACCATATCATTTAGCGTTTTAAAATGTGTAACTAAAATTACCATAAAACAATAGTAGGAAGAACTTATCATAACTACAGATAATTTCACAATTCCAAACAAAAAGTGGAAGAAATGTGGGATGAGAAGTATGAGAAGACCAATGAAATTGTTGATAAGGAAACAAAAAGAAATCAAGAGATAGAGGTTTTAGTGGATTTAGAGAACAAGGAAGATGCTTCAAGGTCTTATCAACAATGGATGTACATTGTTATCATTTGTGGTGAAGGGCACAAATGGTTTGAGTGTTTTTTTGGGAAAATGTACATGGAAATTTTAGCACAACAATCAAGTAGGGCACAAGGAGGGGTAAGAGGATTTAAAAAACTATATGTTTCTACAAGGAACATTTTTTATTGACATACAAAGATGGATATCCAATGCCTTTTATGTTTTCAATTATTTTCATCAAATCTTGACAAAGTTTAAAATAAGGTTCCTATTTTTTACTTTTGAACCACAATTTGCAATATATTTTACGATTACATGTTGAGAAACAACTAGATGAATTTAATCGCATTATATTGCCATGGTCTAAAAAGATTCACATTATAAACATTTCTAGCATATCATCAATACATGCATGCTAATTTATTTCTTTTGCATTTATTATTTATGAATTTAATATTTATTAATCACATGAGCCTTCCATGGAGCATTATAGTGATATGAAATAATACACTCCTTTTTGTGCAAGCATGAATCTACACTACACTTTGTATGTCTTTAAAAAACTTGTTCTCTTTAAAAAATTCTCATAACCTTCATGTGAGAATTGAAAGAAGAAACTTGTGAGGTTTTCAAAGGTAGGGATCATCATTTAGGATTCAAGGAACCATTAAATGTTATATATGATGATGGATGTCACGAAAATTTAATGTTGTTATATGTTTAACAAAGAATGTCTTCTCAACATGCACATTGGAAGGAGGGATACTCTTGCTCCTTCTAGATCTTGACACATTTTCTCTCTTTTAACTCCTACAAGGATATCAAGCATCAATCAAACTAATGTTTATAGGTTTTGGAGCACCTATGTGACAACCATTTTTGCTAATCCCTCTTGTAAATAAATTTCCATGAATTGTAATTCATGTAAATAATATATGGAAATGTAACGATTTTCTTTGGTTAAATCACATCCTTATTTTTTTTGGGTTATCCTAAACCATTACAATTCGAAGGTGGTTCATAATTTGCATGAATTCAAGTGGTTTCAAAAAATAATAAGAATAAAAAAATCAATTTTTAATATGAAAAACTTAGTTCTCTCCGTGTATATCATGTTCCTATATATATATATATATATTTAAAAAATTACACATTTTAGTCTAAGTTATGCTACGTGAACACACGCATACCTCTCGAGATGTGCACAAATTTGCAAGGACAAGCATTGCATTTAATGGAAAATTGACTGATTATACGACACTAATTTTTTTTGCAAAAAAATATCATTAGGACAACAACATGATTGTCCACAAATTGTCTTTTTACTCTGAATCAAAATTCACAATGCTTATATGAATTTTAAGGGCTTCAATTCAATAAAAGAGAAAACATTTGAAATTTCGTCGCCACATTTGGCCTAAAAGTGAACCCATCTTCACACACACACACACACACACATAGATATACCTTCACCCACATCCTCATAATCATGAGGGTGGAGGTCAAGGAAAGTAATAGGGAAGAAAAAAAACAAAAAAACTGCTTTTTCTTCTGTTTTCTCTATTATTTCCAATTCCCGCACCATCATGATCATGAAGATAGAGATGTAGGGAAGTAATCAAGGAAAGAAAAGAAAAAAGAAAAAAAATAATTGTTTTTTTTAAATGTTTTTTCTATTATTGATCATGAGGGTGGAGGTGTGAGGAAGTAATAGGGGAAAAGAAAGGAAAAGAAAAATAAATGCCTTTTTTATGGTTTTGCTATTGTTTCCCACTACCCCCACCCTCATAATCATGAGGCTGGATAAGGGTTAGGGTGATCATGAGGGTGATGATGTGGTTGGAGATAAATAATAGGGAAAACATAAAAGAATGTTAAGGGAGATCATGACGGTAGAGGCGGGGGTAGGGGGGAATAAAACATAAAAACATAAAAAAAAATGAAATAGGATGAGGGTGATCATGATGATGGTGATGGGGGTGCAGGGATATAATATGGAAAACATAAAAGAACGTTGGGGTGATAATGAGGGTTTGGTGTGGATGAGGGTGGACAAAAATAATGGAGAAAATATTTTTAAAAGTTTCCTTTTTTTTTTCACCCCACCCCTATGTTTTTTTTCAATGTTTTCACTATTATTTTCCCCCACGCCAACCTTCGTGACCCTGAGGATCATGATGGTGGTTTTGGAGGAAAATAATAAGAAAAAGATAAAAAGAAATTACGGGATTGGGGGAGAAATAATAGCGAAAAACATTAAAAAAATGATCATGAGAGTAAGCATGGGGGAATTGATAAGGAAAATATCAAAAACACCCCCAGCCTTATGGGAATAATAGGGAAAACATTAAAAACCCCGTAAGGGTGAAGGTGGGGGGGCATAATAGGGAAAACACAAAAAGATGAGGGTGGGGTGGGGATAAATAATAAGGAAAACATTAAAAAATATATATATATATGTTTTCCTTGTTATTTCCTCCCACGAAAATAACATGGAAATCATAAAAAGACATTTCGATCATTCAACCCGCTGTCCCCCTGCCCCCTCAAGAAGGAAATAATAGGAAAAGTATAGAAAAGACGTTTTGATCACTCTCCCACTCCCACCCTCAAGATCGTGAAGGTGGAGGTGGAGGTAAATATTAGAGAAAACACAGTTATGAGGGTAGGTCTAGGAGGAAATAATAGGGAAAACATGAAAAAAACCAAAACAAAAAACAAAAAGCTTTGGGGATGGGAAGACATTCATAAATAAATAAACCAATTTATTTTTTTATTATTTCCTTCCACCTCGACCCTCATGATCAAATAAAAAAAGGAAAAAAGGGGATATCTAAATAATAAGGAAAACATAAAAGATGGTAGGGGTAAACAATACCAAAGATATTAAATAAATGTTTTTTCTTAAATGTTTTCCTTATTATTTCCCCCCACCTACTTTATATTTTCCCTATTATTTTATCCCATCCCTGCCCTCATCATAAGGATGGAGATTGGTCTTTTTTGTTTTCATATTATTTTTCCCCACCCATGAGGAGGGCGGGGATAGGTGGAAATAATAATATGGAAAACATAAAAAAACACCATCCCCACCCACATGGGGGTGGGGGGAAATACTATAGAAAACATAATAAAAAACATTGAGTGTGGGAATGGGAGGGAAAATAGGGAAAACATAAAAACATCGTCACCGTCATGAGGGTGGGGGTTGGAGAAAATAATATTGGGAAAAAAAAAAACAAAATATTTTTTCCTAATATGTTTTCACTGTGATTCCCCCCACCCTCATGACAATGGTGCCTTTTTCTTTTTTCCACTATCATTTCCCCTACCCCACACTTGTATGGGGGTGGGAGTGGTTTTTTACATTTTCACTATTATTTCCCCTCATCCCCATGCTCATGAGGGTGAGGGTGAGGGTGGAGGTAGGTGGAAATAATTGGGAAATCATTAAAAAATTAGGGTGGGGTGAAAATAATAAGGAAAATATAGAGAACAATTTTTCTCCTAAAGGTCGAAGTAGGGGGAATAATAGGAAAAACATTAAAAGGGAAAAAAATGAGGTTGGGGCTAGGGGTAAATGATAGGGAAAACATAAAAGAACACTTTTTCTCATCGGGTTGGGAGTGGGGGTAAGTAATAAGGGTGGGAGAGGGGGTAAATAATAGGGGAAACATATAAAAAAAGGGGTGGGGTAAATAATAGATTTTTTTTGTTTGTTTGTTATGTTTTACCTATTATTTGCCTTGATTCCCACCCTCGTGGTTATTTCCCTCCACTGACACCATCATGAGAAAAAATGAAATAAAAGGGTGGAGGAATAATAGAGAAAGAAGAAAAAGACATTATTTCCCTCTACTCCCCACTTATATATATATATATATATATATATATATATATATATGAACCCACCCGCATATAGGAGGGTGGGTCTAAGGGGTGTATTGGGTAAGTTATTATAATTTGTGTTTTTCCCCTATTATTTCCCCACACTACCACCTTTATATATGTGTGTGCCTCTACAATCATCTATTGAGTATAGTTTGTAAATTATAATAATTTACTCAATATTCCCTACCATCCCCATGGGTGTATGAGGGTGCGGATTAAGGAAAATAATACGGAAATAATAACCCAAAAAAAAAAACATGTTTTGTTTTTTAATGTTTTACTTATTATTTTCCCCAATCTCCATCCTCATATATATTCATGAAACATGTTTTTCTATTTATTTTCAAAATTTATTAGTGGGAGCCTACTCATAAGTATGCAAAGTGGATACTCAATGGATGCAAGATTAAATTATGCATCCAACATATGCTTACACTTGAATTTTGAGTAAACCTATAAGGATATAAGTCAAAAATACCAAAAAATGAAAAGAAAAAAGTAGTTTTCTTTTTTTCCTTTCAAAAGTTCATGACTCTTATTTTATTATTTTAACTATTATTTTATTGTTTTCCTTGGGATGTCAATTTTAAACCTCAAAATTCTCCTTTTAAACCTTAAAATTCTCTTAATTATGCATCAACTTCTTTGTCAACACTTTTACCCTGCTCCGTTCGATCAGGTGAGACACTTTCAACCGTTGATTTGAAGTGTGCTTTCTGCTGCCGATTTTTACACCGAAGCGTGATGTTAGTTCAAGGAAATAGCTGCCACTACTCTTATTTTTCACCATTGGTTTGAGCAAGCCGCTGTGAAGGCACGTTGCACACTAGCCATTATTCGTCAACCACTTGTGCAGTTGACATATAACTTGATGAAACGGCAAACACCTCACCTGTTCACACCAACAAAATCAAGAAATCCAAGATGCCCGAATCAGCCTTTAAAACCTCTGAACCTACTACTGTCAATGGCGACGATGAAGAGCTTGCTTTCCTAGAGGTCATTCAAAGGGTTTTTGTCTCCGTTCAGTATTGAAACCCTTGCTGTCAATGGCGACCATGAAGAGCTTACTTTCCTATAGGTCATTCAAAGGGTTTTTGTCTCCGTTCGGTATTGAAACCCTTGGCGTCTGTTCATTTTTTCATCTTCCTCGTCTTTTAAGAAACAATTCAATGGTGATTACATGTACAGAAGCGGCATCTGCACTCTGAATCTTAACGGTATTGAAATTTTCATTAAAACTTCTGAACCTACTACTGTCGATGGCAACGATGAAGAGCTTGCTTTCCTAGAGGTCGTTCAAAGGGTTTTTGTCTCTGTTCGGGATTGAAACCCTTTGTCTTTGTGTTCAATTTTTTCATCTTCCTCGTCTTTTAAGAAAGAATTCAATGGTGATTACATGTCAGTAATTTCTTTTTTAAGTTACCTAAACACCTTTAGGGTTTTACCCATTTCTATTTTAGAACCTGCAAGAGTTGATGTGGTGCAAAAAATTTAAAGGTCTATAATAAAACTGTATCTTCTAAGTTATTTTGTAATTGATTTTTCCTGGAATTCAAATGTTGAAATATTAAGGTGAAGTTTTGTGCATTTTGCCCAAAACTGGCAGCTTGAAAAATCTGCAAAAATGTTTTTGGGGTCAATTCAGAGAATAGGGGTACCATAGTTCAGGTGAAATTATAACTGGGGAGGGTTTCTCCATGTGAGGTATTGTTGGTCAAATTTGTAGTTCGAAGGGTTTCTCGATGTGGGTATTAAACTTGAATCAATTTTTATTAGGCTGAGGATTTCTCAATGCGGGCATTAAACTTGAATCAATTTTTTTATTGGGCGGAGGATTTCTCAATGCGGGCATTAAACTTGAATGAATTTTTTATTGGGCGGTGGGTTTGTTCAATCGGGGTATTGAAATTTAGTTGTATTTTTTTAATTGACAGGTTTTTTGGGGTAAATTTTTTTGTTGGCAGGAGGGTTTGGAATTGATAAATAGAAGGATGACAATGTTGTAATTAATATCAAAATCCTACTGGTGTGCAGGGAAATGTTAGTCTTCGTTTGAAGAATTGATTGAAGACTGAGCAAAGGGTAGAAGGGTAGCTCCTGATTTTCGAATTACGATTTTGAAGAATTTTCTCGCATTTTTGTAACAATTACATACTCACAAAGCGATTGTTCTTATGTTTAAGTCATGAAGTGGTTTATTGAAAGAGTTCCATGAGCTCTTGCCCCATAAAGGAACTGTTGTTTCTTGGAGGCCGAGAAGATAGTTAACCGAGGTTAAAATGCCATCTGCGCAAAACTTACTGAGGTTGAAAGCTGCTTTCCAAGGAAATTGCCAAAGAAATTAGAAACACCCAGAACATCAGAAGTCTGCAAGGGGTTTCCTATTCTCTTGGCACGGATAATTTATCATCAATTACAAGCTTGCGTAATTTAGGCCATTTCAATTAATCAAATAGATTTTTTGATCAGACAATTGATCACAAAAAAACCATTTCTATGTGAGGTACTCTTTCCCAGACATTTTCAATCCCCTCGGTCCATGGTCCTTCATGACAGGTTTGCTTTCCTAGAGGTCGTTCAAAGAGTTTTTTATTTGATCTATATTGAAACCCTTAGTGTCTGTGTTCCATTTTTTCATTTTCCTGATCTTTTACGAAATAATTCGATGGTGATTACTGTTGAGTCTTGAAAATGTCATTCATTTCCATTACACTTTCACTATTATGTCCATTATATCACCTCCATTTCACTACTATGTCACCACATTCATCCCACTTTCATTATCATTGGGCCACCTTTATGTTTTTCCAATCTTTATTATTTCTAAGCCTTTTAAGTGAATTTGTGGTTAAACATTAGAAAATAATGTGCATATGCTTATACCTAACAAATGGGTTGAGATTGTTGACATGTGTAGGTTGAAAGGAGGCTTCTAGAAGACCCTTATGTGGTACTGTAAGACCAAATTCGAATTTGAGTGGAAAGAATCATGGGATCATGAGGATATGTGTCACATCTCCTAATTGTATTGTAACTCTAAGAAGACATGTGTCTTATTAGTTCCTATTTTGATTAGGACTCTAGAGGTAGAGGGAGATATTCATGGATTCTCATTAATGAGATGGCTTCTCATCTTTTTGTATAAATAGGGGATCTCTCTCCTTCATTTGGGAGCTTAGCTTGTTAGTCTTTTAGCTTAGAGCTTAGAGCTTAGAGTTTGGAGTTCTTCCTTGATGGCTTTAGAAAGCTTTTGAGAGCTTTGTTGTACTTTGTAATTTTGAAGAATTTGAATAAAGCTTTGATGTTCTCAACATGGAAGGAGATGTGAAGTAGATGTCATGGAGCATATTAGAATGTAAGGTAGAGTAGATTTCATTTTGTAAATTTTGCTTTGATTTCATTATGTCATTTGATTGCTTTCAAGTTTGATAGATTAGATTTTTCATTCATGCAATTTTAATTCATGCAAGTGTGTTCAACCGGTTGATTGTAGATTAGTAATGCACATAGATTTTTAATGACTAATGACATGACGGAATCATCTTGTTCTTCCTGCTAATTTTCATTTTCTGAAGTTTAATTCCAGCACTGTCATTTTTCAAACTGTGTTTTGCTTATTTATTTTTCTGCTACTTAGACATCATACTACTCATTTGTTTATGGTTTCTTTCTATAGTCAAGTGACTCTATTAGTAAGGAATCATAATATTACTTATTGTAGTGTGAAATAGTTTGCTTTCTTGCAATTTAGATATCATATTGCTTAACTTGTTCATGATTGCTTCCCATAAGGTAGATTGAGCTGAAGGGTAAAGGATCAGAAGAGTTGAAGTGGTGTGATTAGTTTCTTTTATGCAATTTAATTCCCTGCAATTTAGATATCATATTGCTTAACTTGTTCATGATTGCTTCCCATAAGGTAGATTGAGCTGAAGGGTAAAGGATCATAAGAGTTGAAGTAGTGTGAATTAGTTGCTTTGCTTTCAGTCTTTGAGTTTCTTTAAGTTCAGTTTTTACTTTCTTCAGTTTTCTTTTTATACAGCAGCAAGGATACTGGGTTTCATAGTCACTAGCTCATTGATTGGTTATTGCATTCTATTTTGATTGAAGTAGCTACATATTTACACTTTTGTTTAAGTACTAATTACATCAATAACATGTTTTAAGATCTTTTGAAGTGCTAAGTTTTGGAAGTTACCATTAGGGACATAGGCCTTGTCTTGAAATCTCTATCCATACTTGTCCTTTAAAAGTATTCTTAAGACCTTAGAATAGGATTTTTATTTGCATTAGACACTTTAGGAAACCAACAAGAACAAAACCCCCAAAACAAACTATAAAACAACGAAGTAAGAAAAAGGTTAACTAAGAACATATGGTGCACCACACTTCATCAGTTTACGATACCCGGATTGATAATTTATGTAGAGCAATTAAAGACATTAAAATTGACTAGACATTTTGACGCCGTTGCCAGGGGAAGTGTAATTAGGAGACCTTATTTCTTACATCTATAAAAAAAATTAATAATTCTTGAGTATGCTCTACTCCTACACTTTGTGTGATCTGGAGGATCAGAAAAAGGATTGTTATGTAAAAAAAAAAAATAATAAAAGTAATTCTTGAGTATGCTTTCCTCCTGCACTTTGTGTGATCTGGAGGATCAGAAAAAGAATTGTTATAAAAAAAAGAAAAAAAATAAAAACAAAGAGGAGACAAAATAAACTTCATCATTTCAATTGATTCAAAAAAAAAAAAATGAAACTCAACTGCTTTGATAGGTTCAAATTGTCCAAAATTGTCTGGTTATGGTTTGTAGTGGTCTTCAAAACATTGTATCATGTTTTAATAAGATTTTACAACTTAGTTGCGGAAAGTGCCTTGATTCCGCAGCTAGTTGAGAATTCCGCAGTTGTTTCAAGGTTTAGTAGGTTACAGGCATCCAATGCAAAAATCGACCACATGGGCATCTCCAAAATTGTCCCGACATGGATCCTATCTTAGTCACCCAGCTCAGATCGATGAAAAACCAGCCTAGGACCTCAGTCAAAGTCCTGTTTTTAGCATGTTTTTCTTGAAGTATTTGCTGCCTGAAATTGAAAATCATTAATCCTTTTTATAAAATTTCACAATTTCAGAGAAAAAAAAGAGAAGAAAAACAATCTATGGTTATTCTCAATCCCAGCTTTCACTGTGGCCTCAAAAAAAAAAAAAAAAGATCTGCAAAATCCTTCTCTAGTTGTCTGCCTGACATTTGTAATCAACGGTAGTAGGTCAATGTTAGTGGAAATCTTAAACACTCATCTATATTCCATCCATTGTTGGAGTACCATTAGCATTGTTACAGCTACTATTTCTTATCTCAATCATTCTTTCCATCCCTTAGTCCAGCTGGAGCATCCCTACTGAGACCATACCTATATGGAGATGCCTGCCAAACATTTGTGAGAAAATCAGTGGCCTTCCTTGCATACCAGTTAGTTTGTAGGTATTTATGGTGCAGGAATTTTGCAACAAAATTGTGAACGAAAGAAGACTCTAAAAGCTAAGCTGCTTTTCATTTCCATGGTATTATTGATATACATCCAGAGACATGGAAGATCTTACAGCTACTGCGTTAGAGGCAAATCTTCAATGGCGTCTTCCTGAAAGTGAACAAAACAACTGTGAATATGTTGCAAAAGGAGTGAAACATATGTGACTTATGACTATCCCAATTTGAAGAATATTAGAGCGCTGATTTACATGAATAGAAAGATAAACACGCAGAGGATTCCTCTGACAGACAACGCTGTTATTGAACAGGTTTTGGGGTCAGTTTGGAATCACTTGTACTAAAAACTAAGTGAAGGTTTTCATGAATCGTTGAAGGTTCCAGCTACTCCAGATTGATTAGGATTATGTGCATTCCAAAATACATTGCCCCAGTGCTTCAGCCCTGTTATCGTACCTGTGTAATACACCTGACAAACAAAAAAAAAAACTCAGAAAAACGTAAATAGCAGAAAAACGTCTAATTTCAAACGCTCGATTTGCCCAAACGGAGGTGAATTTCAAGAAAAGAAAACATGGGTTTTTTTTCCAGCTGGGTCAATTAGATAACCCATAAATTGTTTGAAGAAATTTGTGGTGGTATGGGAGAAATCTTTGGTTCTTTGGAGCCCATTTTTGTCTGCCGCATGTAAAAAACGGATTTTTGAACATATTATGATTGAATTCGGCGTGCCTGAGAAAGGGCAATTCCAATTTGGTTCTGTGCTAGCACCTACTCTACCTTTACCACGTCTTCCACCCTTTGCCACCACGTCTTCTACCCTTATGCCACCCGTTTTCAATTCATTAACACCCGATAAACAACAGTTCCAATCCAAGACGGCTCTCCATTACGTGATCTGGTTGGGTACGACTCTTCATAGCATCACTCTATTTTTAATTAATGATTATGGTATTTGGAATCTTGTCTAGGATTACTGCCAGTTTTTTAATAACTAAGGACAAAATCAACAGTTGTTTTATAAACGTGCTTGCATCCATTCTACAGCGACCCACTTTTAAAAATTTTCGGATGCACTTTCTTCCCCTACTGTTCTATTGACCTCATGGCTTCATTTCCACCATGCTCACATAAACCTTCACCCCATTTTGTTCTCTATTCTGCCTCATTCCATGTACCTATTCTCTGATATCCACTTACAGTTGCTGGTTTCCTTCATAAACCCTGACCATTTCTGCTAATTCAAATGAGTTTTAAAGAACAGAAGGAAGGATGGGAGGACTGTTGAGGGCAGAAACTTGAGTTAAATTGAGTTACATCCTCCATATTTTTTTTTCTCCTTTTCCACGCACACAGCCACTCCATTTCATAGTATTTTCTACACTATGTTTTCATTAGCTGCGGAATCCAGCCAATTTCTGCAGCTGATCCAACTTTCCGCAGCTAGCTTAACTTTCCACAGCTGGTTCAACTTTCTGCAGCTGGCTTAACTGTCCGCAGCTATTTTGTTAAACTCTAGGTTGCAGGTGTCATCAACCAAAACAAACCACATGGGTAGTTAGGGGAATGTCAGTACATGGATGATGTCCTATTCATTTGGTCAAATTTGATGAAAAAGACCCTGGTCAAAGGGAAGTCAAGTTGAGTGTTATCACTAAGTCGCCACATTCAGTGGCCACACTGAGTCGCTGCATGTCAAGAAAAAAATAATAATTTTGAATCAATGAAATGAACAAGTTATTTGCTCACTTTTCTGAAGGTATTGATTAATTTTGGACTGATGATGAAAGATGAATGGCTAACTTTTTATTCAAGATTTTTAGCTACAGAACTATGCACATTCCGTAGCTAAAGTCCAATTCCGCAGCGGTTCTCCAATTCCGCAGCCAGAAAAACCTCATTGTTCAAATCAGCCTAACTTTTTCATACAAAATCAGATTTTGATGATTTAAGTACCATTGGAAAGATCTTAACAAGATCTACACAATGAGAAATCCATCATTTGAGCTTGAAATGAAAAATAATGAAATAAATTGCTGAAAAGAAGCAACATCAACTTGAGGCACTAATTTCAAATCAGGTATAAATTCTTTTGATTTTTCCTTTGAGAACTTGTTTCATTAATACAAATTCTTAGTTTTGTGTGTAAATATCATAACTAGAGAGATTGGCCATCTCTTTCCTTTGATAATCTTACATTCCATTGCAGAAGAAGTATTAGTTTTTTTTGCAGGTTCTAGGAGGAAGGACAAATGACTACAAGAGAATGGTGTCTCTTTAAGAGACCAATTTGTTTCATAAGGGGATGATCAGCAACAAAGAGGAGATATGCTGATGCAAAATCAGATCCAAACACTTGAAAGAAAAACTTTCAGATACTATTGTCTCCATCACATCCATACTTCATAATAAACCATTCACCTCATTCCACTCCATACTTTCCACTTACATTCACGTACAATTTCCATCTCTTTTTGTCCATTCATAACCCACAAATAACAGCAAGAGGCTCATTCACATGCTTATTGCCCATTTCCATTTCTACTCTCCATTGCCATCTTCCATTTTCATCTTTCATTTCCTGTCATTTTCATTCCGCAAATAAGTCCTACTTCAATGCAAATTATTGAGTCCATAGTCCTTTGAGTCTAAGTTCTTTGTAAAAACACCTTGAGGCTTGCATGCCTTAATGGCAAGTCCTCATGCTGACAAACAATGGGAATATATTAATGTCCCTTGTTCGTCAGATCTTCTAGGTGACTCGACTTCAGCAAATTCATTCGTACCTAGCAAGATGTGTTTGGGCATCTTGACTCTCATTGTAATCAATGGTGAGAGTTCTCGTGTTGACTAGTGGCATCCATTAATGGCCACTAAGACAACAATTTCCTACTATGTTCGACATTAGAACATCTTTTCACATAGTTGGAATTGTGCCAATGAGTTTTGAAGACATGAAGACTATTATTTTCAGTATTTTGGAGCAGATTCAGCGAGTTTTAGTAGAAGCAATAAAAAGTCATCTTATCTCTCTATCCATGACTCCTCTTGTTCAGCCACTTGAAGAAGAATATGATCAGAAATTTTCAGCCACTACACATACAACTCATCCATTCCAAAGGGTAAGTGAAGGTACATCATTTTCTAACTTTTGACCATATAATTCCATAAAAAGCTAGAATGATAATTGTTGGAAAAACATTTCTCTTCCTCATTTCATAAAATTGCCAATACCATCAGTTGGGGGGGGGGAATACATTCATATTCATATCTTGCCATGTCCATATCATATTCAGGAGCTCACATACTTCCAACATATATTAATTATTACATTGCTATTATGAGCATACAATGGCTTTTGAAAAAAGTGTTTAAAGGATAAATTGGATACAAACAAAATCATGGTTGTCACACAAGAACCAACCATCATGCAATCCAATAAAGATATACTTTGCAACAATAATCAAAATATCATTATGCAAAGTTCAAAGATCAAAATAGAAGGCAACAACAAAAAAAATGGTTGTAACACAAGAACCAACCATGTTGCAATTCAAGTGAAACACTTTGCAGAAATATGAAGTTATCAAATGATATCATGCAAAGTTAAGCCAAAGCTCAAGGATCAAAAGAGTTAATGTAATATATATTGCATGAGGACATGCAATAGCTTCAGTTGGGGGGTATGTTGAGTCTTGAAAATGTCATTCATTTCCATTACACTTTCACTATTATGTCCATTATATCACCTCCATTTCACTACTATGTCACCACATTCATCCCACTTTCATTATCATTGGGCCACTTTTATGTTTTTCCAATCTTTATTATTTCTAGGCCTTTTAAGTGAATTTGTGATTAAACATTAGAAAATAATGTGCATATGCTTATACCTAACAAATGAGTTGAGATTGTTGACATGTGTAGGTTGAAAGGAGGCTTCTAGAAGACCCTTATGTGGCACTGTAAGGCCAAATTCGAATTTGAGTGGAAAGAATCATGGGATCATGAGGATATATGTCACATCTCCTAATTGTATTGTAACTCTAAGAAGACATGTGTCTTATCAGTTCCTATTTTGATTAGGACTCTAGAGGTAGAGGGAGAGATTCATGGATTCTCATTAATGAGATGGTTTCTCATCTTTTTGTATAAATAGGAGATCTCTCTCTTTCATTTGGGAGCTTAGCTTGTTAGTCTTTTAGCTTAGAGCTTAGAGCTTAGAGTTTAGAGTTCTTCCTTGATGGCTTTAGAAAGCTTTGGAGAGCTTTGTTGTACTTTGCAATTTTGAAGAATTTGAATAAAGCTTTGATGTTCTCAACATGGAAGGAGATGTGAAGTAGATGTCATGGAGCATATTAGAATGTAAGGTAGAGTAGATTTCATTTTGTAAATTTTGCTTTGATTTCATTATGTCATTTGATTGCTTTCAAGTTTGATAGATTAGATTTTTCATTTCATTCATGCAAGTGTGTTCAACCGGTTGATTGTAGGTTAGTAATGCACATAGCTTTTTAATGACTAATGACATGACAGAATCATCTTGTCCTTCTTGCTAATTTTCATTTTCTGAAGTTTAATTCCAGCACTGTCATTTTTCAAATTGTGTTTTGCTTATTTATTTTTCTGCTACTTAGACATCATACTACTCATTTGTTTATGGTTTCTTTCTATAGTCAAGTGACTCTATTAGTAAGGAATCAGAATATTACTTATTGTAGTGTGATTTAGTTTGCTTTCTTGCAATTTAGATATCATATTGCTTAACTTGTTCATGATTGCTTCCCATAAGGTAGATTGAGCTGAAGGGTAAAGGATCAGAAGAGTTGAAGTAGTGTGATTAGTTTTTTTTATGCAATTTAATTCCCTGCAATTTAGATATCATATTGCTTAACTTGTTCATGATTGCTTCCCATAAGGTAGATTGAGCTGAAGGGTAAAGGATCATAAGAGTTGAAGTAGTGTGAATTAGTTGCTTTGCTTTCAGTGTTTGAGTTGCTTTAAGTTCAGTTTTTACTTTCTTCAGTTTTCTTTTTATACAACAGCAAGGATACTGGGTTTCATAGTCACTAGCTCATTGATTGGTTATTGCATTCTATTTTGATTGAAGTAGCTGCATATTTACAGTTTTGTTTAAGTACTAATTCCATCAATAACATGTTTTAAGATCTTTTGAAGTGCTAAGTTTTGGAAGTTACCATTAGGGACATAGGCCTTGTCTTGAAATCTCTATCCATACTTGTCCTTTAAAAGTATTCTTAAGACCTTAGAATAGGATTTTTATTTGCATTAGACACTTTAGGAAACCAACAAGAACAAAACCCCCAAAACAAACTATAAAACAACGAAGTAAGAAAAAGGTTAACTAAGCACATATGGTGCACCACACTTCATCAGTTTACGATACCCGGATTGATAATTTATGTAGAGCAATTTAAGACATTAAATTGACTAGACAATTACATGTACAGAAGCCGCATCGCCAACGGTATTGAACTTTTCAGTATTTCCTTTTTTTACAAGTTACCTAAACACCATTGGGGTTTTGCCCATTTTTATTTTAGAACCTCCAAGAGTCGATATGGTGAAAAAAATTTAAACGTATGTAATAAAACTGTGCCTTTTAAGTTATTTTGTAATTTATTTTCCCTGGAATTAAAATCTTTTCATTTTTTGATTGACATTTGTTATATGCTTTTCTATTTGTCATCTGGCACTAAAACTAGCTGCTATCATATTTCAGGTATCTGGCTCCAGAATATTTCATGTGTGGCAAGGTTAATGAGAAGACGAACGTGTATTCCTTTGGAGTAGTTCTTCTAGAGCTAATAACTGGAAGAAAATTAATCAATGACAAGAATCCTAAAGGCCAAGAAAACCTGGTTATGTGGGTAGGGCTCTAGTGTCCTTGCTTGTTTTGTATTTGATAATTTTGCATTCTTTTGGTTTCTTTGTCTTGGTTCAGAATCTTAATCTCTTTTAAATTTCAAAATTTAGGCAAGGCCATTACTGGCAGCTGGCTCTGTAAAAGAACTTGCAGATCCAGTTTTTGGAAGATGCTTATGACATGAGCGAGATGAAGAGAATGGTCATTGGTGCAACATGTTGTCTGAGACAGGCAGCTCAGTTTCGACCTCGAATGAACAGAGTAATTACTCTTATTCTCTTTAGTTGCGTATATATGTTTTAGTTTCTGATCTTATGTCAAATTTAGTTGCTTGAAGACATTTCCTTTCCTGTGAGGAGTTAGTGCTAGAATTTTTTTTGCCCATAACGAAGAATGGCACATGAAATATCGAGTTGATATCCTTCTGACATAGAGTTAAGGGTGTTTAGATCTAGTGTTTAGGGTTGTAATCTAAACATTTGTTCAGTAGTTCAATTTGTAAAATCATCACCCTTAAATAGGTTAGCCCTGAATGCTGAAGGTAGATTATGGCAAAATATTCAAAGCCTCAATTGCCAATAATCTCTTTTTCCATTAATGAAATATAAGATTCTTTGACTATTAGCAAAAGAGTTTACATCATATCTCAAACCAAAGCTTCAGTGTGCAAATTACCCCTCCCTGAATAGGCAAGAAGAGACAGCATATCTGCTTTCGCTCCAATATCAAGAGAGTATATATCTTTCCTGAGAATCACTATCCTAGCTGAAATCTGGATTGCAAGATCTAAATTGAAAGCTTTGGTTTCCCCAAATAAAGTGGCTTACCTTTGCATTAAACTGGCTTTGTCAAATTTCAAACAATGGATAAATGTTAATGTAAGAGCGTGAATTTATTCTTCCTCATTGTTTGTCTGTAACTTATTATTGCAGATTTTGAAATTATTACGAGGAGAAGGAGATGACCTACCTTATTGGACCATGAGGCAATTGACAATGTCCATGGAATTAGATGAATTGATTGAGGATGAATCTGGAGCAAACTCTGGGAGTTGTGACATCCAAACTCATCTATCACTTGCAATGCTTGGAGTTGATGATGATTTGGTATCAAACAGTAGTCCAAATCAAAGTGTAGATCTTGTACATAGAGAAGAACCTTGGACGATTATTTTTATGGACATTATAGCCGTTCAACAAGCTTTGATTGATTTAAATCTACTTCTCTGAGCTTCATAATTTCTTGCTCCTTGCTTCTGTAAAAGCTTCAATATTTTATAATTGGTGTGTTACTGTGAGCCAATGTCACTACTTAGCTGTGTTCAATTTCAATCACTCTGCATATTGGCTGAAGTTGTGTCTGAAGTTGAGTGGAGTCCATGTAAAATCCCTTGCCAATTCCTTGTATAAATGTGAAAGCCATTAGTGGTCACTCGTTTTAGTGACCCACTAGTGCTCACTAGAGCTGAAAATTTTCTTGTCCTTGCCTTTGGAGCAATTGTATGTATGTGGAAGGAAAAGCAATTATGATATCGCTATTGATTTTCCAAACCATTGTTATGTACTTTTTCAGGTCTGAAGATGTGTAACTTGTGGTTTAGCTTGGTACATTCTCTTGTATACCAGTTTACTTTGAATTTGTCAATATCATAAGCCCAGTAGCGATTTAAGTGTATGTCTGCATGGCAGAACTGCATTGGGCTTGAACTTTTCTAAAAAATTAAGTTGTATTTAAAGAAATATGGTGTCCAAAAAGCATAGAACTCCAAACATCAAATCTCTTTGCTCCTTGTAGGCTTGAACCAACATCTCTTCTAGAGAAATTCAACAATTCTAATTTAATAATCCTATCGGCCTCTCTTTGTACCTTTTGGGACAATTGCTAGTATTATTGCATGATAGTAATCTTGTGCATAAAGTCAAATCCACCCACAAAATGCATGATTGCTATCTACAAAAGCATGAAGCGATGGACATAAGATTTTCAAAATTTCTCTATCCCATCTTTTGGGAGGAATTGCCTCCATCTCCTCACTCTCTTCCTTAAGGTTGCTTATCTCAAACTTACATAGAGAGAGGGTGGAATTCATACTTGTAACAATAGCAATGGTATTTTTCAAAGCTATTCGAACCATACAGGATGGTACAAGATAGTGCTGTGTCCCAAGCGGTTAGTGATAGCAAAATAACCACGCTACATTGAATGATTATTAATAAACACCATTATTACCCTTTTCTCTACAAACATACATTATTCAACAATATCCTATGTGTTGTTCTTGAGCTCCCATAACATTAATGTAGGTATACTAATATTGTCCTCTCCATATCTTGTCAAATGACTCACCGTGCTTGGAGTCATCTTCATATACATCAGTGGATTTCACTCTTCCCAACATTATTCTCTTAATATTGAGTGCTTGGAGTCATATCCTCTTAAGAAATTTAGGGCATTATATTAAAAGGTTGATGTTCTCCGAGTTGTCTTACTCTTTTGGAGATTCTTTCATCGGCTAATTAGTGTGCTAATATTTTGACATGGGAAGGATTTTCATGATATCCTCACTTATGCCTTTTAAGCTTTACTTAGAAGCCACAATAAGCAATAGTTAGTAAACACTTGGCTTAAATGGATTCATTCCTAAATTCATTGATGACATCCATTAGAATTCAGAAATCCTCCTATATTAATAGATCCAAAACCTAAAAGCGTATTAGATTGCCAATTGAATCCATGTTTTTAGAGCATGTAGTTCAAGTAATTTATTTATATCATGTCCCCTCCATCCAACATAGATATGGGGTATGGATTCTTTGGCATCAATGAGGAAGATGCCTATACCTCTGGATAACGGGTTTCCCAGAGAGAGCCCATGAAATTTGACCTTGACCTTGTTCCTTGGAAGAGGTTGCCAACTGGAGAACATCTTTTGTGAATGGTCTATACCTAATGCTTGTGAATCTCAACAAAATGTATTTAATAAATTAGAATTTAAATTAATTAAATAAAAAAACATAATTATAAAATATTTTAAAATTTTATGATCCAAGAAATTGTATACATGTTTATACTTATATTATGGAAAAAAATATTTTATTTTTTATAATTAAGCTGAGTTTAAGTGAGAGTTAATTAATGTTGGATGGAAGAATAATCTATCTATTAATAAATTGTTATTACTAGATTTGTCTATCAACAAATTGCTATCATCAAAATTGTGTTAAAATTCATTTAAATTTAGATACTTGTCTATTAGCCGATTGCTAGCACCAAAAATATGTTAAAACTCATTTGAACTTTGGATATTTATAAAGTGTTCTAATTTCCCAAAAATAACTTCTATGGTCAAACTCTCTCATAAAATTTAAACTTATATCACCAACTAATATACGCCTCATAAATTAAAAAATAAATAAATTTTATTTTTTCCAAAATTCTAAAACCTTATATAATTAAAAAATAAATAAATATTATTTTTTCCAAAATTCTAAAGAAACTGAAAAATCACTCTGCCGAAAGGGTCAAACAACAACCCTGCAAAAGGGGTTTTGGCAGGGGATATTCCTTGCCCCCAGTCACCTTATACAATTACCAGAAATTGAAAAATCGCTCTGGCGAAAGGGTCAAACAACGACCCTGCAAAAGGGGTTTTGGCAGGGGATATTCCTTGCCCCCAGTCCTTGTAACTCTGTAAGTAATTCAAACGTCTCCGAAGTTCCACAGCTCAGCCGATTCATAGAACATGTACGGATACGGGTCCTGCGCAGAAATATTGAACTCCAAAGCCGCCGACACCTCGTCAATTGACGGGATTTTCTCCAAATTGAGTCCTCCATTGCCGTCAAACGGGGACTGCCACAACCCCAAGTCCTGCGCCTCCGGAATCTGCTGACTGTCACATGATAAATCGATTTCTGAAACCGAAGACGGTCGTGATGGCGATGTCGGCTTCTCCTTCGGCTTCTTCTTATCATTTTGTATATTCTGCAGAGAGGGAGAAATCAAAGGAATTTCGTCCAAGGCATATTTGGCGGCGGCATGCTGAATTTGAGGAGGAGAAAGAGAAGCCGCAGACGGTATGTCAGGCAGAAAATTGGGGAAATTGAGTTTAGCGGTGGGTCCTCTCAGGCAATACGTTGCCACGTCGTAGGCACGTGCGGCCTGCTCGGCGGTTTTGTAAGACCCCAGCCATATCTTCTCTCTGGATACCGGAATGCGAATTTCGGACACCCACTTTCCCCATTTTCTCATTCGGATTCCCTTAAATTGGCGGCAATTTTGTCTGCAACCTTCGTACGGGTGAGCGCGGGCATGCTGCTCATGGAGTTGTGCGGGTTTCTCCATATTGCGCCGGAAAATGTCTCGAAGAAAATGCCGGAGGCGAGTAAGATGAAAGCTAAACTCACTTGCGTTAAAATGAAAAGCTAAACTCACTTGTGTTAAAATGAATTTATAAGGCGACTCGCGAGTTGGGGACTACATAAACAAGTAGTCAAACCGCGTATTGCCAGCTGTAAAAACGCGTGTTGTGACAACGGTGCCGACATTTAAGGCCCGAGAGACTTTTGTAGTCGTGCGTGAATGAAGGGGTAGTTTTATTCCGTATTGGATGAAGTCGATAAATATTTCGTAAGACATGACGTACGTGGATAAATAGATGGCATCAATATTTTAATTTTCAATGGGTAACTAAACTCCCGCCTCCCACGTCATATTTTCTGAGTTACGTAAACGTTGATTTTGAGTTCACACTACATTCCATCACATGCTAATCTTACGAACTTTCGCTTGGGTATATCACTTTACAGAGTTTTGTGAGCTCATAATGTCCCACGTGGATGTGACAGCATTTGAATGTCCGACGTGGATGTGAACTTTCGCTTGGGGTATATCACATTACAGAGTTTTGTGAGCTCATAATGTCCCACGTGGATGTGATAGCATTCGATGGTTTCAACCCACAGTTTTTGCTCTCATAGTTTTGTGGGTTTATTTATAGGATAGTGATCTTGGATGTGATAACATTCGATGGGTTTGACCCACAGTGTTTGTTATCATGGTTTTGTGTTATCATGGTTTTGTGGGTTTATTTATAATATATAATGTTTATGATTATTATTTATATCATATTTTTATAATTAAATATTAATATTTTTATATATTAATTTTAAAATGCGTATTATTTTAAAATATTATTATATATAAATAAATTTTTAATTAAATGTATGTTGTAATAATATTACATATATATTATTAAATGAAAGCTTGTTCAATTTATTATCAATTGAAAGCTGGTTCACTTTAGACACTTTGAATTGATATGATATTATTTTGAATTTATTATCTATTATAAGTTATTGAAAGCTGGTTCACTTTAGACACTCTGAATTGATATGATATTATTTTGAATTTATTATCTATTATAAGTTATTTTTGTTATGTATTATGTATATTATATTATAAGTTATTTTGTTATATGCTTATTTTTTCTTTTATGTTCGAGAATTTCTTTTTTTTCAGAGAGAAAAAAACTATATAGATTATATTAAGATCATATAATTGTCAAAAATACATATGATAGAATAGCCATAAGGATCATAATGGACGTGCATGGGGGAAGAGGAGATCCCCAAAAGAAAAAAATCTGAATGTTTGCAAGATCCGAAGTTCGGCAATCCTGAAAGGAACCATAGGATGGCGAGTAAACATATGGCCTGTAAGAAACTGTGCAGGCTGGCAAGAATAAACACCGAGCACAGATGAGCCGTCAAAAAGCACGAAAGATGGCAAAAATTAAGCATATAGCCTGCGTGTAACTTGGATGCAGGAGACAATAGACAAAAAAAGAGATGTGCCAGCGACTATAAGAGGCGTTAGTCCGGAGGCAGAGATCCGGCGATCAACGAGATGATGGAGTCCAGCGGCAGGTTGAAGTCCTGAAAGATGCGGCGGCATCTCCACTTCCAGATGTGCCAACATGAAAGAATAAATAAGGCGAGCCAGGAGGGGCGATGTGTGGACCACCAGAAGAAAGCTTCCGGAACAGAGGAAAAAATGCAGAGAGGAAAACCATAAATTGAGGAGAGCTCGGACCAGATCGCCGAGGAGGCAGCACAATGAAAGAACATATGGATGTTCGTTTCCACTTCAGCTAGACAGAGTTGGCATCTACCAGGACCGTGCCACCCTTTCTTTTGGAGAACTTCCCAGGAGAGGTTCTTGTTGTAGAAGAGGAGCCAAGCAAATAGGATAGATTTTAGAGGGCAGGGGGCTTTCCAAAGCTTGTGAGGAAAGAGATTTGGGGGGGGGGGGGGATCAGATGAGAGGGCGGAGTAGAGACGACGGACAGTGATGGGGTGGATTGAGGAGTCTGGGGACCAGATTAGTTCGTCCTTGGTTCCAAGTTGTAAGATCCCCCGGCGGGAGAAGGAAAGAGTGGAGGAGGACCATAAGGGGCGGAGGGGGGGAGGGATGTGAAGTTGTTGTTCAGATTTCCAGATGGGCTCTAGGGAGGACCATGAATCTATGAGTTTGGACCAGGTGAAAATGCCCCTAGAGTGGAAAAAGGTGAGGAGGGCCGGGGGGATCAGAGATTCCAGGTCATATAAGGTGGGGTCGATACCAATGAGAACAGATATGCCTGAAAAAAAAGTCCATTTAAGGTTCTTCATGAAGAACAGTTGGATCTTTCTGAAACTGCACCATATAGGAGAACCATGCCTGATTCCGAGAGATGACCTTCTGAGCCAGTATTCCATGTTCCTGCCTTTCAGATACCTTTGCTTGATGAGAGCGGACCACGGGCTGCTCCCGAAAATACCCCTGTGCAGAGATTTGCAGATGAGCGCGTTCCCAAAGAGCCTCATGTTTAAGAGGCCCCATCCCCCTTTCGTCTTCGATTTTGTGATAAGATCCATTCTTACAAGGTGAATTTTTGATTGGTAAGAATGTCCACCCCACAGGAAATTTGCAGCGATTGACTACATTTTCTTGATGACTTTGTTCGGGAGGATGAAGAGGTGGCCCCAATAGACTGCGAGTTGGGAGAGCACCGCTTGTACCAGAATGAGTCTGCCGGCTAGGGATAACAGCCGCAGTTCCCATTTTGAGATTTTGTTATAGAAGCAGTCAATAAGCCACAGCCAGTTGTGGCACCGATTGCTCTTCACTTTGAGGCGGAAACCCAGATATGAAAGTCCATCTTTTAAGAGAGCGAGGTTGATGCCGAAGCGGTCCGCGATCCATTGAGCTGTAGCTGGGTTAGAATTATTGTGATATAGCACTGTTTTATCATTGTTGATCATGAGGCCCGTGGCAGCCCGGAACTTCTGTAAGAGCACGTATAGACAGACCCAAGAAGATTTACATAGCATTGCAAAGATTAGAATATCGTCAACAAAGAAGTTGTGGGAAAGAGAGATGTCCTTACAAATCTTGACAGGTTTACATCTGCCTTGGGCGACTGCATGGTTGATATGAGTGCTGAGAGAATTCATCACCAAAATAAAGAGGAGAGGGGAGAGAGGGCATCCTTGGCGGAGCCCTCTTTCAGCTTGGAAGAACGATGATGGAATGCCGTTGATGATTACAGAGTAGTGGACAGTTTCGACGCATGCCATAATCCAACTGATAGCCAGTGGCCTTAACCCAATTTTTGCCAAGAGAATTCTGAGGAAGCTCCAGTTTATGCAATCAAAAGCCTTTTTTAAGTCGATTTTGAGGGCCGCCGCATCAATGTTCTTGGTGGAGATAGAGAAGAGGCCCTCCTGAGCCAATGCGACTGCGTCGAGGATGAGCCTGTCCTTTAGAAAAGCATGTTGTTGCTGTGTAATAAAGGAGCTGAGGGTTTTTTTCATTCTTTCTGCAATGAGCTTGGAGATAATCTTGTAGAGCGAGTTGCACAAGGCGATCGGCCTGTAATCCCCAAAGGATGAGGATTTTTCTTTTTTGGGAATCAAAGCAATAAAGGTGGCCGAGAGAGCGCTGTTAATGCTCCCGGAAAGACGGGAAGCGTCCACCATATTGAGAAGATCGTGTTTGAAGAGATCATAAAAATGTGTGTAGAATTCTACCGGGAGTCCATCGGGCCCAGGGCTTTTTTCTTTTTTAAAGCTTTTTATTATGTCTGAGAGCTCCCCTTCAGTGATTGGCTTAAGGAAGTCGTCATTTGCCTCATCGTCGAACATAACCGGGAGATGGTCGACCGCCCACAGCATGTCGTTGATGTCACTGTGTTGCCGTTTATATTGGGCTTTGAAGAAAGTAGTAGCCTCGGCAGAGATGTCGTGCTGGGAGAAGAGGAGGTTTCCATTGCTATCTTCGATTTTCCATATCGCGTTTTTCGTTCTGCGGGCGCTGGCGAAATTGTGGAAAAACTTGGTGTTCCTGTCGCCCTGTTTGAGCCATGTGGCTCGACTTTTCAACCTCCAAGTTGCTTCCTCTTTTAGGAGCAGAGCTTGTTTCCTTTTTTCCAGGGACCAGAGATGAGCCTTTTTGTCAAAGGAGAGGCCATGAAGATGAATTGTTGATGTGAGCATACTAATTTCGAGGTTGATGTTGTTGAGATCCTGTGAGTCAGTTTGCTTCTTCTTGATCTGCCAAGATTTGATTTCCTCCCGCAGCTTGAGAATTTTTTCACGGAAAGTGAGGAAGGAAGCCTCCTCGGCATGATTGATATTCCTCCAGCAGGAATTGACGAAGACAGCAAAAGATTCATCCTGTAGATGGACTGAGTTAAACTTGAAAGAATAGCCCTTTTTTTGCTCGTCGCGCACCCATACTAGAGAGATGGGCTTGTGATCCGATGTATTGGCATCTCCAGTTTTGGCAATCGGCATCCCCCATTGTTCAATGATGAAGGACGACAGCAGAAAGCGGTCAATTCGTTTGGCAATGAAGGCAGGACCCAGCCTGCCGTTGTCCCATGTGGGAGCCATTGGCTCCGGGATGATGTCAACCAGATCTCTTTTTAATAGCTCCCCTCGCATTTTGTCAGCCAGTTTGTCCATAGAAGAGCATTGACCCCAGCATTCTTCCATTCTGAGAGTGAAATTTAAGTCACCTGCAATGAGCAAAGAGTTAATATCAAGGATACCTGAATGGAGCAGAGAGTCCCAGAAGGGAAGTCTATTCCGATAGGGCGCATAGACATTCAGCAGATTGATGGTTTGTGACCTTCCTCTAATGGAAGCCGAAATAAGAATACCAGCCATACACTTGTAGGCTTTTGCTTTTACCATGAGAGGGTCCCATAGAGTTACAAGCCCACCCGACAGGCCATCTGCACTGGTGGCAGCCATGTGCCAAGAAGGATACATTCTTCTGAAGAAGGCCAAGGCAATCGAGCTGGAGTGCATAGTCTCTTGGATAAAAATGATATGAGGACGGGCAGAAAAAAAAGTCGCCTTCAGAGCCAAGAATTTGGGGGCCGCTCCTAAACCCCGAATATTGTATGAAATGAGGAAGGTCATTTGGAAGGTTGACCAGCCAAACTTGCTCTAAGGGGCTGTGGCAGAGGAGACTCCATAACAGGAACATCTATAAGAGGAAAATTGATAACGCCGAAGTCGGTAGCTGTCGTTCGACCTTTGTAATGCCTGCTCCCACCTCTGTGCTTTTTTCTAACAGTAATGTTTTTGGCGGATTCGGGACTGATGATGGGGAAAGAGGGTTTGTGGATGGTCAGCGGTTCAAGGATGGAGGGTTGACGGTTAAGGAGAAGGTCAATGTCGCTGTCGAGAACATTGACCGGGGAGGCTGTAGGAGAGTTAAATGGAGTCGGAGTGAGCTGATGATCTTTTCCTTTGCCGATGGGGGATGGCGAGGATGAGGAGATTTGGATGGGGTGAGAGCCGACAACAAAGTCTGCAACATTCATCGGTGGCGGGGAGGGGACCGCATTCTCTTCGAGCTGTTCCGGGATCGGGGGGCAAGTGAAGTCCGCCATATTCATAAGAGGAGGGGAAAGCGGGGGGCTTTTAAAGTCAGCGAGGTTGGGCGATTCATCTCTGTTTTGAGAGACTTCCTGCTCTCCATGATGGTCTGATGACTTGAAGGAGAAATGCCTCCCCGAGAGACTGTCACTATCGGAGTTTGTTTGCCTTTCCTTTGCCTTTGTAGTAGGGGGATTCCTGTGGCGCCTGTATTTGCAGTCTTTGATGAGATGGCCCGTTCGGTGGCATGATGAGCATCTGAACGGGATACCCCAGAAGTCAATCCTTTGGCATATTCGGGAACCTTCCCAAAAGATCTCAATTTGTTCCGGATAGCCCCCCTTGTATGGCTTTTCGATGAGAATCCAGGCGATTCTTTTGTCCTTTTCGCCACGAACCCATGGGTCGACGTAGATGAACTTGCCAATCGCATTGCCTATCAATGCGAGAATGTCCGGCGTCCAAAGCTCGAGCGGGAGGTTTGGGAGCTTTACCCAAATCATGCTGTGGGAGGGGGTGTTTTTGAGTGGGTCGAAACCGAGATACCACCTTGAGAGGGAAAGGAAGCTTCTTCCCGATACCCATGGTTTGTTTAAAACCATCTCCAAGTCGGCCTCCTTTTGAAAATGGAAAGAAAACCATTCTTTCATCAAGCGAGAAATAATAGGTGTGTGCCAATGATAGGAGACCATGTTTTAGTAATCCAGCTTCTCATTTCAGCCTCGTCCAATTCCGGGAAGAACCATTTCCCGACTAAAGCATTCCTTTGAAGACTCTCTATGCGCTCCACGAGTGAAGGCCCAGAGACTGTAACCGCCTTAGGAGGAGGGACAGTCTTGACTGGGGCTTTGTGCTTGTACCGGCGGTGCAATTGATTGTGAGAGGCAAAAAGAGTAGGGTCCCTATGCCGAGAGGGAAGGGACACAGACAGCGTGTCATGCCAGCTAGGATTCCCGCTGGCAGCAAAATGGGCTGTTTCAGATTCAATGGCTGCTGCAAAGAGAGCCCGCGTGGCCGGGGAGTCACTGTCCTCTGCCATCCGGAGTCAGTAGCGAGATCCCAAAAAGGGATCCCCCGTACCACCCCAACTTAAAGAAGTACCGACGAAAAGTCACCGACGGAGAAAGATACCTGGACAAAAAGGCAATGCAGAAAGAAGAAACTGGAGAGAGTACGAAGACAAGATCGCTATCCAGAGCTCCCAGCAAACGAGAAGGACAGAAAGCTGACAGGGAAGAGTCTAGAAAATAGATTTGGAGGCGAGAGTGACGTTGGGCAGCCGCCAATGTTCCAAATCCAAGCAAGGAGAGGGGAGGTGCAGTTATGGAGACTAAGGAGAAAGCCTGTTGCTGCAGAGAGGGAGAATCGAGACTAATTAAGGATCACCGGAAAATGTAATTTGAAAACCTTTACCGGGAAGAAGGCCGGAAAAATCAGAAGGTCCCGGGGAAAGATAGCCGGAAGAAAGCTGGTGACCCCAGGCAAAGATCGAAGACGGAGAAAACTTATGCTTCTGGAGGACTGTAACAGTCGAAACAGCAACAATAACACTGTAAAACAAACCACCATTTCCCAATTCGGAAGCGGAAATCCTGACACGGACGGTAAATATAGAAAGAGGCTCTGATTCTGTTGATTAGAGCACAAAGCATTTTGCCTTGTCAAGCAAATCAGAGGAAAGATAAAACTGTAATGTCAACAGAACTGAGGAGATACTAAGATGGGAAAGTCGGCTGTAGGAGAAACCAAAAATAGCGAAAACCCATCTCTGCTTGGGAGAGAGACGTGGGATTATAAACTATACTAGTCCCCAGAGCCTGGATATACAAAACTAGTCCCGAAAATCCTTAAGACCTCTAAGAATTCAGTGTAGCTAAGAAATAGCAAAAAGAGAGGCGCCAATGTGCAGGCGAAAGGTGGCAAAACCTGTATGCATGGAGAGCGATGTGCTTGATAAGGACGCTTGGGTGGAAGGCGAAAGGCTTATTGGCTACTGGAAACCTGCACCGAGGCTATTGGACAATGGCTGCCATGGTTGGCGAATAGCTGCTCCTCTCCCGGCTGAAAACTATCAGAATTTCATTATACATATTTTTATGTGTGACGTATATAATTTTAAATGCACGACAATAAATATGATTTACAAAGAAAGATTTTATTTATAATTTTAATTTTATTTTTTATTTTTTTCAATTAGGGTGCTTTACGTGTGTTTTATGTGGTTGAATATGGTATTGAAATTGGGGTTATCTCACGTGGTTGAACATGGCATTGGAATTGAGATTATTTATCTTGCTTTTAGATGTGGAATTAATAGTGGGGTGGCATGGCTTGCCACCCTAGGCTCATTACATGCAAGGGAGGCTCCCTCCCACACTTACGCCTCACTTACACCTTAGAGAATTTACTCTTCCTTTTCTGAGAAGCGAGTTGTTTTTAGTGGAAGCTTTTCCGGTGGGTTTTTCTAGTCTAATTTCTTTAAAATCTGACAATAATTTATTTAAATTGCAAGCTTGATGGGTAACCCCTACACAATCGAAGATCCCTGGGGTTTGTCAGGGTGTTGAATCCATATATACAATAAAAAAAAAACCAGTTTAAATAACACAAATCAAGATTTCATCTCAAATTTTTCCTTCGGATTCCGGAAACGTAAAGTCCAAAAATTCATACTAAAGACAACTCATCTGAGAAGATTAAGGCATCATATGTTTCTCGCGATGAATTTATCGAGTTGAGGAAGGAGAGGGGGGGAGGTATATTACGCAACTCAGTGTAGGCAAGTTCTAGTGGATGGTATGGAAACATTATGTTTGGGATAGTTGGAGTATAGCGCAACCAAGGCGCTGGAAATATTTTAGGACAATAAATATGAATATGTGTGATGTGTATAATTTTAAGTGCGAGACAATAAATATGATTTACAAAGAAATATTTTATTCATATGAAAAATATTTTTAATTTAATAATATTTTTCTGTTCATTTTAATACTTTTTATTTATAATTTTGATATTGTAATGTTTTTCCTCGATCAGGGTGATCGATGTGGTAAAACATGGCATCAAGATTGGGGTTCTCCCTCCTTTTGTTAGATGTGGAATTTTCCCCTCCACTTTCTTATAAATTCTTGGCGTCTTCTGCGCTCTAGGTGCCTCTGGTGTTCTTAGGGCTCCTGTTGAAGGTTATGTCAAATCGAGGTTATGATAGGTTGGTGTGAGTACTCATTAGGGCTCGTTTGTAACGAAGAAAGGTAGTTGGCTCAGGTTCAGTGTTCGTCCTCAATGTATAGTGCTTGTATCCTAGGTAACTGCCTATTCCTAGTTTTATTTATTGCATGTGCCTGTGTCAAATTCTACTCTCGTCCTATTGAATTGTGAGGTGCTAGTTGTGCCGAAGAAGTGCCTAGCCAACCTTTTGGAGGGTAGTTCTAGTTGGTTTGTGCACTTGATGTGGTGCTTGGTATATCTTTTCTCAATAGGGTGACTACTCATTGGTGGAAGATTTTTCTATGTTTGTGGAAGTCTTGTTGGTTTATATGGAACAATGCGGTGACTTGGGTTGCTCTATTATATATTGTGAAGTGTGGGTCTGGCATTTTCGGGTGGTATGGGTCAAATGGTCGATGGAAAAAGTGATTCAACTTCTTTACCACCTGAGGGGGTTGTGGATACGATGGATAGATGCCATCTTATCTTTGGTCAATCTTTATTTGTTTATCAAGTAGTACATGGCCCATCTTCGTATTAAAGGGCATTGTGGTGTACACTTCCAATCCAACTTCACAAGTCTCATGTAGAGGCTTAGGCCAAGGATCTTGTCGCAGCCTTCCATCTGGAAACTCTCCCACCATCAGTTGAATGGACATTTAAAAGTGGGAAGCCCGGGTTTCACATGAGTATCTTGCTCATTATGATTTTGAGGTGCATGTTGAGGTATCCCACTAGCTTCCTAGCCCTGATCATGCCAAGGGAAGAAGGAATCAATATCCACAGTCAGTCACCCTTCATTAGTGTTTGGATACATTATTAGCATGTGTTCCCTGAGAGAAGCATGAAGATAGAAATTATATCATCTCTTTCTTAAATGAAATCCAAAGTAATCAATGGAGGATGCAGGACAGCATGGACAAGTTGGACACAGGCCTGGCTCACATGGAAAGACACATTCAATGTGAGTTTAAATTTGAAGAACCTCCTGGTGCAAGAGTAGCTGATCCAGCCACTATGACCTCTTCAGATTCTTGATTTGGATGTTATGTTATGGCTTTTTCTAATAGTCTTCTTTACTGTTATTTATGTAGGTTGTAGATGTGAGAACATGAAAAGAAATTAAAAGAGTCTTTAAGCCGAATTGTTTCTTTCGAAATAGGCAAGAGTAAGAAATTTTTGCACGCTTGAGTATTGTTGAGTATTCTTGAGCTAGTTAATTATTAGCATGGAATCCCTAAATACTTGAATCTGAGTGCAACCCTTTTCTATAGCAAAGAGTAAATTATTTTTCCAAGCCATAATTTCAGCCTCATTTTTAGTTCTTGTGCCAAAGCAATTTTGACTTGAAAGAAATGAGATTATCAGAGAAAGAGAACAAATCCTCCTCCTCTAGACTACCCTATGTTACTTGAAGCCCCATTAAAAAATGTCCATGGCTTGTAATGGTTTGAATTTTCTACTATTATAAATCTAGGAGCGGATACTCATTGTTCCTTATGGAAAGTGGTCTAGGATAGCTAAAGCTTCAACAACTATGTGCTCAGGGGTTGAAAGTTTATCATGAAAGATGGATATGTTTTGAGCCAACCACACCCTCGAACATATGATCATGGGGAGTGCTTTGTAGGCATGTCGGGACAGATTGGAGAGCAAGGCCCTCCAAGTCCCTTCCAATTCCTCCCCTTCACATACCCTTGTATGACTCGCAACATTTTTACACACATTCCATACCTGCTGATAGAATGGACATGCCATGAAGATATGCTTGGATGATTCATCATTATTCTTGCATAGAGAACACCATCCTAGCCTTATCACAAATCTTCTTTGAAGCATGTCCCATGTGGGAACCTTCTTTTCCATCATACACCACATTAATAGTTTCAATTTAGTAGGGCACTTAGATTTCCACACCATCTTCCACCACCACTAGGTTTCGACAACAACTCTAACAACCATTAGAGAAATGTTTTTTAGTTAGGCGTGTAGGTACCACAGGGGGAAATACTCCATACTAATTCGTCCTCTCTATATAGCAGTTGTATATAACCCACTGATAGAGAATTCAAATAGGTGCTTCATGCCTCTCAAAACTCCTCCTATAAGGCCAATTCATCAATTGAGTACCATCCTTGCCTCCATGTAGATGATTTTTTTGGGTTGGAAATATGAGATACTTTGGATTAACTTATATCTCTTAAGTAATCAATTAAAGGTTGGGGAAGAATATGTCCTTGACCACTGCCTGGCCATGAATCGAGGCCAATTCTCATCTTGTCCCCACTACCAACTTTCCATTTCAACCTATTGTTTATGATTTTAAAGGATTTTATAACATCCCTCCATATCACTAAGATGTTCACTTGTAGCTTATCCACCCTTCTAATCCAATCTTCTAGAGAATTCAAGACTATGTATTTTTGAGTAACTACCGACATCCATAGACTTTGCGTTGAGATTAGTCTCCATCCACACTTGGAAGAAAGATATTTTGAGAACAAGAAGATATTATTCAAGCCTCATCCACTCAGTAGCTTTGGAAATGCTAATTGCTCTGATTTGACCCAAGGGATCACTCCATGTTCTTGCTTTCCCAACCAAAGGAAATTGAAGCAAATTCTTTCGATTTTTTCCAAGATGCATTTTGAAATCCATGCAAGAGACATCCAGTATACAAGGATGGATTCTAATATTAACTTTATCTACACTAACCAACTTACCCTTGATAGCCACCAAAAGCATTGTCTTCTCATTCTTTTCTCCACCTTCGTAATAATCTAGTATCAATCCTCCTTGCTATAACAATTTGGTTTGAGATTGAATCCCAAGTACTTCAAATCCTCTTCCAGAGGCTTGAATTCAAAAGGGAGAATCTAGTTTAAATGATGTATGCTCCCATCTTCGAAGTTTTGCATGGATATTGTGGATTTTTGTTGTTTATAGTCATTCCCATGGCTTTCCCACACAGAGAGAGAATCTCCATCAACATGCTCACCTCTCTAGGAGATCCATTACAGAAAATGAGGATGTCTTCGACAAAGATAAGATGTCTGATAACCAGAGCTGAGCGATGAGAGTTCCTTGGAAATCATTGTCTTTTTTCCTCTGCGAGTAGACGACTAAGCCCTTCTGCTACTAGCAAAAAGAGGAGTGAGGGAGGGGATCCTCTTTGTGCATGAAAGAAAGGAGAGGCTATTCCATTTATTAACAATTGCAAAAGATATTATTTGTATACAACTCATTACCTTAGAAATGAAGTCTTGGTTAAAACCCACATGTGTCATAAGAAGCCTTAAATACATCTATTTGACTATGTCATAGGCTTTAGACAAGTCAACTTGATGACATCCCCTTTATATTCTAAATTTTTAGGTTGTATAAGTCCTCTTATGCCACACCTATCACTTCATGAATAATAATACACTTTAAATATATATATATATATATATATATATATATATATATATATATATTTTTTTTATTTGTTAAATTTTTTCTTTTTTTAATTAAAAAAATGATTTTTATAGTTACTTTAGTATATCTTAATTTTAAATTTTGAATTAATTATATAAACTTGTTGATTATGAATTGGGGCCATTACCCTTATACAGTTTACCCTAACTTGAAATCAATTACTTTTGTGCCCTCCACCTAATTCCAAACCCATCACAAAGATCTTGAAATCATATCACATATCCCATGGTGGCACTTAAGATACTTGTAGTATCCATTAGTAAATTTGAATTCATGACTTCTCATAGTTTGATGACAATAGGAAATCTTGAAAATGAATCTTTGGCATTGTTCAGAGATCACATAACTTTCTAGTCTGTGATGATGGATCAAGTTCTATCTGAAACATTGGATGCACTAACTATTATACACAATTTTCTTGGAGGAAAAAAAATATTTTCAACATAAATAAGTTTGGAAATTTCCAAACAAATATAAAAATAAATTTATCATAATATATATATATATATATAATATATATATATATATATATATATATATATATATATATATATATATATATATTATTATATATTATTATTAATAACACTTTAATTTAAATTTATATTTTTATTATAAAACCAAATTGATATATAAATTTTAATTTTATTATAAAATGAAATTGATATATAATTTTTTTTATTCAGGGAAAAAATATTTTTATATTAAAAAAATCTTATATTTAATATATCAAATATAAAATTCAAATACTTTTTTCAAACTCATCTTTATACGGACTATTTATTATGATTCTTTTAATATATATATATATATATATAAAGTTTTCCTATGTCTTTTACGAGATAAATAATAGATTATATTGCATTAAGGAGTCCCAATCATGTGATGCTTCGTGAATATAATGCTTAAATCACAAATATCCACGTAGCATCGAATTGGTAAAGTTGATATTTATTCAAATAATTTTAGTACGTAAATCATATATTATTGAGTATCTTTTAAAGTAAGAATCGAGGATGGTTATTATATTAAAATATATTAAATTAAAGTTTAATGTAAATATATAATTTAATAAATAAGTTGGAAATAATGGATATGGTTTAAAAAAATATGTATTATTGATTATCTACATAATTTTAATCTTGACATTTTTAAATAAAATGTTACAATGTATATACTATTCTACAGGTACATTCACTAATATTAATTTAATTAAAATTAAAATTTAGAGCATCTATCTTTTTTGTCTTTATTAAGGAAGGGGTATACCTCTTTTTCCTTTATCATCAAAGTTCACCTTGATTTTGCCTTGACTCCAAATTGACCATGTGATCAACTTTGGAATTGTTTGACCTAAAAACATAAAAGTATTTCTTCTTAAGGATAGACTGATACAAATAATAAATTCTCTTGAAAATCTCACTGAACTTTGTGTTTGAAGAGAAAGGTCCTAAATATAAATGGGGAATTATATTCAAAAAATCACAAAAAAAACAATCACCTCCTAAATTCCTAGATTCACAAATTAACTCAAACCCTAATATAACTTCAACACCGTTATTGAAAATGTAACCTAAACCCATAGCTATGTTCTTTTCGATTTTCAAAAAAAATACCATTTTTCTTAATTCTCATAAAAAGAAAATTACCACCCCACCCCACTATAATGAGTAATCTCGACACTATGATGATTTTCTAAAAACATTCATTTTCTAAACGAGAGATATAGTGGGACTACGTGAAATTCACATGTCTTAGTCAGTAAGCAAGTATGGCTTGTCTTACATTAAAGAATTTCAAATTTATAAGGAATAAAAATTATGACAGTAAACTGAATTCTGTACATATTTTTGAATATATATAATTAATTTACGAGGGTCATGCATAACTCATGCATCTATTTATGACGAGGGTTTTATGTATTAAAGGTTAAGTAAAATGAATTTGGAGGTAATTATTTAACCAAATGTTTTTTTTGTTATTAGCTTAAAATATATATGTGATTAGAGTTGTATTAGTGTTTGAATTATTAACCATTTAAATTTATGTGTAATTAGATTATTTCTAGCTTTTAATGGAGACAGTGATTGTAAGTTTGGGATGGTATATCAACTATCCATGATAAGGGTAACATGTCACTTTCACTTTCATGGCTCTCTGTTATATATGTTTAATAATGTTACACTACAAAGTATATAAATTTTAAAATTTTGGTTGATTTATTATTATTTTTTTTATTATTATTATTATTATTTTTTTTTGTTTAGAGGAAAAAGCATCATAGATTATATTGAGACAATATAAAAACCATCATAAGTTACAAAAGGGTGGCAAGAGAAGCCACGATCCAAGACATCTCGAGAAACAAGCATAAGTCAGATGTCCGATAAGGCACCTTGTACAGAAAGACAAATACCTCATCATGGAAACATAAAGAACTGAGAATACAGGAGCATCCATATTACAAAACATATACATCAGGTTCAAGAACATGGCAAAAATGCACAAAAAAATAACCAGGAGAAGCACATTCCAAGAACGGCCAGGACATCACATCCACCAATACTTCCATAGACAAAAAGCCAAAGTCATGTAGCGGGCCCATTCTTTTTGGGCTGCTTTTTTGGAACTGAATCGAAGATTGCAATGATGCGATGCAAAATGGACCTATAGGGATCCTTTGAGTCTCTGAAAATTTTATAATTCCTCCATTTCCATGCGCACCATAACATAATAACGATGAGAAAACGCCTTGGCTCCCTTTGACTGCACCACCATTCGAAAGCTGCATGGATAGAAACAAAAACAACATGAGGAAAACCAAAAAGAATGGCCAGATCATACCAGATTTGTTGAGAGGATTTGCATTGGAAGAACATGTGGAGATTTGACTCCTCGTCAGATTCACACATCGAACACTTGCTTGGGCCATGCCAGCTTCTTTTCCTCAAGTTGTCCCATGTCAGGTTCTTATTATTAAACACCAACCATGCGAAAAGTATCATCTTAGGGGGGCACCCCGATTTCCAGAGAACCATTGGAAATTTAGAGCTTGAATGCAGAACCTTTGAAGAAATAAAATTAGAGTAGATGTCTTTTACTCGGACTAGTACATGAGCGTTTGACATAGTAGGTGATCATTCGGCCCTCCACGTTGAATCCCGCAACCTTCTAGAGCATCTTTGACAGCTTTCCATGAAGAACTCAGTTCGACTGGCAAACCAAGATCAGTGGCATCCTTCCATAAAGGAACAAGGCCGCACCATTCGGAAATGAGTTTATCCCATGTAAAGATTCCATTTCTGTGAAGGGGATATAAGAGGTTTTCAGGAATGGAAATGTTTCCACGACTGCATACAATAGAATCAAAACCAATTAAGATACTGTTTCCAGAGTGAATCCTCCACCTCAGATTCTTTAAAAAGTATTTCTCAACCTTCCGAAAACTGAGCCAAATGGCTGATCCATGTTTGGTTCCTATTGCTCCAGATCTGTACCAATATTCCAGATTTTTGCCTTTCATATATTTTAGTTTTACAGTGACACTCCATGGTCCTTCCCCGAAGATCCCTCTCCAGAGCGATTTACATAATAGAGCTTTACCAAAAACCCTCAAATCCATTAAACCCCATCCCCCAAGATGCTTAGGCAATGAGATACTATCCATTTTGGAGAGATGGAACTTCCGCTGTTCAGATTTTCCACCCCAGATAAAATTTGCCGTAACCTTGGACATCTTGTGAATAATGCTTGCCGGGAGGAAGAATAAATGAGCCCAATAAACAACCATCTGCAATAAAACAGATTGAGAGAGAATGACTCTACCTGCCAAGGAAAGACTCCTATGTTCCCATGCAGATATCTTTCTATAATATCTCTCTGTCAGCCATTGCCAGTCGTTCTTGGAGTAACCCTTAGCTTTGAGATGAAAGCCTAAATATTTAAGGCCCTCCTTGAGCGGCCTTGACTCTATACCAAAAAGCTCAGAAATCCAATTCACCATCTCCATGTTGACATCATTGTGATAGAGTGTGGATTTCGCTTTGTTGATAAAAAGCCCAGAGGCTCTTTGGAATCTTTCAAGAATATCTTTTAAACACATCCACGATATTCTGCATAGCATTGCAAATAAGAGCACATCATCGACAAAGAGGTTGTGCGAAATGAAGTTTTGCCTGCAAATCTTAATAGGCCTGCATCTGTTTTCAGCGACCGCTTTATTGATGTGGATGCTTAGAGAGTTCATGGCCAGAATAAATAAAAGAGGCGAAAGGGGGCATCCCTGACGCAGACCTCTCTCTGCTTGAAAAAAATGGGAAGGAATACCATTGATAATGACCGCATAGTTCACATTCTCTACGCAGGCCATGATCCATTGGATGGAATTGGGCCTCAAACCGATCTTAGCCAAAAGACATTCAACAAAACCCCAGTCTAAGCAGTCGTAAGCTTTCTGCAAATCTATTTTCATGATGGCCGCTTCTGTGTTTTGAGAAGACATAGAGAATAGGCACTCCTGTGTATTAGCCACGGCATCCAGAATATTGCGGCCCTTCAGAAAAGCGTGTTGGTCCTTAGATAAAAAAGAAGCCAGCGTTCCTTTTATTCTTTCAGCAATAACTTTAGTGATGATTTTGAAAGAAATATTGCATAATGATATCGGTCTGAAATCATGAAAAGATTCCGCCTCCCCCTTTTTCGGAATTAAAGCAATCAAAGTGGAAGTAGTGATATGGTGAATGCTTCCAGTCATCCTAGACGCTTCCACCATCCTCAGCAAATCATGCTTAATGAGGTCGAAGAAGTGGGTGAAAAATTCGATTGTCCAGCCATCCGAGCCTGGGCTCTTATCTTTCTTAAAGGACTTCAAAATTCCAAGAAGCTCGTTCTCTGTGACTGGCTGAAACAGGGCCTCGTTCTTTTCATCGTCAAACATCTGAGGAACCAGTTCGATACCCCATAGCATGTCCTGAAAAGCAACATCTTTCCTTCTGCTGTATTGGCTCTTGAAATGACTTACAGCTTCCTTTGTGATATCATGTTGAGATACAAGAATGCCTCCATTTCCATCCCTTATCTTCCATATGGAGTTTTTCTCACGTCTGGCATTTGCATATTTATGAAAAAACTTTGTGTTCTTATCACCTTCTTTGAGCCATAATGCCCTGCTTTTAAGCCTCCAAAAATATTCCTCCTGCTTCAGCAATTTATATTTTTTCCTTTCAAGCTCTCTTATGCTACATTTCATGCTGAAGGGGCACGAGTTTGCATCTGAAAATTTTAAAATGCTATCCAGCTCCTGTTGCACTGCCTGAAGTTCCTGCCTGTCTTTTTTCCTTTTTTCAATTTGCCATTCCTTCACTAGCTTTCTCATAGCGGCCATCTTATCTCTAAATGTTAAAAAGGGGGGAGCCATAGCTTTAGCTGATAACTCTTTCCATGCCTTAGAGATGAGTTCATTAAAGGCTGGATCCTGTAAAAGAGTTCTATTGAATTTGGAAGGATACCCCTTTCTGAAGCCTTTTTCTCGCCAGGATAGAAGAATTAGTCTGTGATCGGATACAAGTGCATTCCCCACTGTTGAATAAGGCATGCCCATTTTATCTATAATGTTAATATGCACTAAAAATTGATCAATCCTTTTTGCAAAATAAGCCTTATCAGTTCTTCCATTAACCCATGTCGGCTTCATTTCCGAGGGAACGATATCCACCAAATTCTTATTTAGAAGCTCCAGCTTTATGCTATCAGCAAGTGAGTCCTTTTTCTTACAGCTTCCCCAGCATTCATCCGAGCTCAATGTTACATTTAAGTCGCCTGCAATTATCAGATTTTCGATATCAAACATATCTGAGGCAAAAAACTTTTCCCAAAAAGGAGCTCTATTTTTATAGGGCGAATAAATGTTTAAAATGTTTATAGGGAAATCTTTGCCCCTAATGGAGGCCGAAATGATGATCCCGGCGAAGCACCTGTATGCTTTGGCTCTGATCCGATGAGGATCCCATAGAGTTGCTAAACCCCCTGACAGACCTCTTGCCTCTGTGGCCACCATATACCATGATGGGAACATTTTCCTAAAGTAAGAAATGGAGGCCTGGCAACTGTGCATAGTTTCTTGGATTAGAATTATTCCCGGCCGGGAAGAGTAGAAAAAATTCTTCAGCGTTAGGAATTTAGGATCAATGCCGAGACCCCTGATATTCATAGAAATAATAAAAGTCATTTGGAAGATTCACCAGCCGCGCTTGCTCTAAGAGGCTGAGAATCTGGGTGTGTTACATATTTTATTTATATTTTTATATTTTTAATGTTTGTCTAATTAATTAAAATTTTGGTTGATTTAATATTGGAATTTACATTGGTGTGTTACATAGTTTTTTTTTTTTTTTTAACCAATTGAAATGTTTATTTTAATTATTTTTTTCTTTACAATTGGTTAGAATGAATTTATGGTGTATAACTAATTGTAGTGTTTGACTATGCTTATTCTAATTATTTTTTTCCAGATAGAATGGATTTAAGAGGTTGGCTTTTAACACACATTTGTGAATGGAAAATATAAGCTTTCTCTTTATAAGGATGAAAGAATTACAAAACATGTATTAAAATAACATATGATTCAAGTTTTGATTCAATGGCTTCGGGATTTGTCTTTCACGTAATTTTAAGTTTTACCACTTACATCATAAGTGCTTTACAAGCGTGACACTCTTTATCAAAATAACTAGAGATCTTATGGTAGCTACAATACTTTCCTGTCTACTAATGTTTGTTTTGATTTTGAAAACATCCCTAAGGTTGTTACGTTTTCGTTCATTGTGTCATTCATGGTTAAGGTAATAATCTTGGGAGGTCAAGCTTGTCAAATATTTTGAACAACATGATCAAATGGATTCTTGTGTGTCAAGTTCTTTGCACTAAACTTCATTTAATGATAAGCATCAACAAGGGTTATTAATGGTCAATAACTCCAACTCCCTCCCACTACAAGCGCACAATCCATTGTGATACTTGAGAATCTTAAGGCATTAATATTCTTGCATGTCAAGGCATTCCATTAGCTTATGAACTTATTTAGTGTACACTTGCACTGACTAATATCACCATTTAGAAGTAGCATCTATTATTAAATATATTGATCATTAAAATAATATTCAATCATATAATGTGTTATACATTAATATCTCTGTAAAATTTAACCAAAAGTCAGTAAGCCTCCCTCTTGTCATCATCGATTATGTGATTTATTAAGTGATGTTGGTGCAATTTTGATCAACTCTCCAAAGCACATCTTAGCTTTGTGGTTGAAATGGTAAAATGCAAAATAGGTTGTTTCCACTTAGTGGACATAATCATTTAGCACTTTGACATAGATTTTTCATTTATGTCAAGAGACGATGAGGTTTCCTTTGACATGGAAAGGACAATATTTTATAAAAATGTTAGATTTGGTTTGTGAAGACATAATGGGTATTTCTTAGGGTTGAATCTTGCATAAGATCTCAATAAAGTACTATTATATATCGTTTCATTTTTAGAGTCAATCATCATTGATAATAAACAATACCTACATCTGTTGGCTTACCATAGTAAGGGTATTAACAATAATGGAATTATAGTGTAGGGTGCTTATGATGGATTGCTCCACTTCAATCAAGTGTGTTATATTGAGTTCCTTAGTGGTGATATGGAAATAATATGATGCATTGAACCATCACTAAGGTGGCATATTTGTTAGACTCTCTCATAAAACAATAATAAATCCAAAAATAAATAAATTAATTAAATATTCCAAGTTAGGAATTTGTGCCTAACTCTTGGGTTGTTCCTCTAAGATAGGAGTTAGTTTAGGTAACTCCTATATTGGTGTGTCTGGTGAGAAATTATCTCAACCAAAGGAGAAATTATCTCAACCAAAGGTGTCTAAGATAGCACGCACTATCTTGAGAACACTGTCTCTCATCTATTTATTTGTAACACTATATTCAATTATTTGTGTAAGAATGAGAGAGAATGTGTAATGAGAGAAACATGAGGCTTCAGCCTTTTTCCGTCAATATTGTGTCTCTGATTTTTATATGTGTTTTTCTGTAATTTGTGTGAGTTAATCTCATTCTTCATTATGTGGTATCAGAGCATAGGATCAGAGGCCTGTGTGTTGTCTTGTGATAAAATTCCTAGCGCTGAGATGCGCTTGCGTTCAAGAGCTGTTTGCTCTGCGTTCTGGACAGTGTATTCTCCATTTTTTAAAAATTGCTGCCAGTGAGTACGCGGTCATCAACGCGGCCAGTTGAAGGCAACAAGGCATTGTCAACATCTGGTGTAAGGGCTGCTGCTTTGAGTCGGAGTCCATCCCAATTTGAAAATCCGTCATCCTCAAAAGGAGATATATCTGCTGCTAGATCTTTAACTCAGTTGGAAAGTAGAGATTTACAAGAGAAGCGACCGAAGAGGAAGTTAGAGCAGAAGGAGCATGTGGATTTGATTTCAAGCGTACGTGGTGGCAGCAGTAATGCAAGACCATCACCATTACGTTTTCAGACAGGAACTCTCCTCTCTAGTCCGCACAAACGAAAACTTCGAAGTCTTGTTATGAATCCTGCCAGTGAGCAACTCTTTGCAACTAGTGCATTGGATGGAACTGTAAACCTATGGCAACTTCAGGGAAAAGGTTTGAGTGTAGCATTGCTTAGCACATCTGACTGTCTATCTCCCGGACAAAGAAGATGGCCAGAGGACATGACCTGGCATCCATACGGAGATAGCTTATTTGCGGCATACACTGCAGATGGTGGAATATAGTTGAGTGAAAGTCTTGCAGGAATTTCAGCTTTTGTAGCTGTTTTTCAGAGCCGAATTCTCAATCAATCTCGCAAACGCTGAAGGAAAGCATGGAATTGTTTGACTGATCCGCGTGGAAACTACAAGTAATGCTTAAGTTTCATTGAAGCATTGATGCGTTGATTCAAAGCATGTCGTTGAAGTGAATGACCTCCAACTCTTCTAGCTTTCACATCATCAGGTAGATCAAATTTTCAAAGTCAAAACATTTTAAATCCCTCTTAATGGAGTAATATTTTTAAAGGTTTTATGCTGGGAAAATGCGCATTTCCAAAACATGAGCTTTTACTTGTATTTTTATGAACCCTGATGCATAAAAACGAATGAGTGGTGTAATATGAAATGGAGATAAAAACGAATGAGTGGTGTAATGTGAAGTGGAGATAAGTTAGTTAAAGTGTGTTTTGGAGAGATAAGGAGTGGAAAATATTTTTTTTAATTTTTGTAATGAGGTATGCCGTTTAAAGTGTACATTTTTGGAGTGCTTTTGGGAGATATAAGGAGTGACATAAGAAAGAAGATAAGTGGATTTCTTTGAGAGAAATTTTTCTTTGTAATCCAAAGTAATATTTTTACTTTGAGAGTGAGTGATTACAGATAGTTTTTTGAAGACATTTTTTTCAAAAGGTTCTAGAATTCTGATTCCATGAAGATGTTGTGAAGCTGAGCGATTATGTACTTCAATGTATAATAAAGATATCATTTTTTGAGGTGATTGTGTCCTAGATCCGCCCGAAATTGAATAAGGGGATCTTAGGTACACGAAGAGTGAGTTGATGATGGTGCATGCTTCATGTTTTTTTTTTGCTTATGATTTGTGTCTAGTTTTGACACATAAATGATCTCATTTAACACACATAAAGTTCAATGCAAGCAAGCACAATACTTGTAACAAAATAGCTGCAAGGAAGGATAATTCAGCTCAACTCATGCATTTGCGTCACATACAACAACTCATCAAAGTTTTCAACATCGGCATTCTACCTCAACAAACAAATTCACTCAAATGCAATCAAGTTCATGAAACTACAAACTCCAGCATTTCAAAGCAAAGTCTACAATCAAGTTAATGAATCTATAAATTTCAACGTTTCAGAGCACAGTCTACATCAACATTGTTGAACTTGTAATCAAGCTCAAAACACATTGAATTGTAAAGGGTTCATTCTCGGTTGAAACCGACACCCAAGTCTTGAATTGAATTCATTGTAGTGAATCATTGAAATCATTGTAAGCTTTTTTGGGTGCATTTTCGACAGTGTTCGACACCCTTCCTTTAAAGCACAATCAAGTGAGTCCATGAGTTTTAACTCCTTGAAACAACCATCACATCAACCAAAACAAGTTCAACTCTAACACCAATCAAGCAAGCTGAGTTCGTCATCAAGCGAGCGTGAATTCCAGAAAGTTCTAACAAGTGTTCTCAGCAAGTACAATAAGCCACAAATCAAGCGAGCGTGCCATTCAAGTCTCATAGCAAGCGAGCCTGTCATTCAAGTAAAGTGAAACAGTTCAAAGCACGACATCTACGACAAGAGAGCCTGACTTCAAGTGAGCAAGTTCAGATGGCGCAACATATTCAGTTGTTAAACATTCTTCACAGTTTGATCATCTCCAGTGATGAAGACATGGTGCACGTCAGCAAAGAAACTCTTGTTGATATTTCACGGCATCTACAGCAAACGCATGAAACCATTGAGTTTCTTCAACTTGAGTCCCAACTTCAAAGGAATGAATTGCAAGAAAAGAGTGCTACTTTCAAGTCTTTGAACCATCCAGATGATAAGTCATTCATCCAAACAACTTCAAGTGTCAAAGTTGTTCATGAGCAAATTTCTTCCAAACCCATCATCAAGCCCTGGGAAGAAATTCAAAATAACAAGAATAGACGAGGCTTAGGATATGTCACTGATGACACCAACTTACATATCCCAGATTATTCCAAGCCAATTAAATTCGTGAGTGCAGGATTTCTTGAACCACTCACCTCAGTAGGTTCTGAGAAAGTTGCAGACATACAGAATTACATGCAACGTGAAGTTGAAGTCCAACCGAAGTGTTCTCATTGTCAAAGAACCGGTCATATGGAAGATCAATGTTTTGATCTTCATCCGTGTTGCCATTGTGGCAAGCAGAATCATTCCTCAGAAAGATGTCGCAATCAACAAAAATCCGCCAGATTGAAGATACATTATCAATGGATCGACCCTAGGGAATGGTCATCCACAGTCAAACGATTGTCTCAGTTCTACAATCGACTACAATCACACATAGTGCAGCCAACAGTGAATAGATGACGGTACTCTCATGCAGTTGAATGAGGAGTACAACAGTGAAACTCTCCTACACCTGAAGGGGGGGAGTTCAAATATATTTTGGAGAAGATTGTCTCTCCTTTCAGCTGACAAAGGGGGGAAAATGTCAATGAAATTGACAAGTGGTTGTCAGACTGAAAGTCTCGACAACATCAGCGAAGCAGCCAGTGGGCATCTTCATCAGCCAGTGGGCATTTGTCATCAGCAGTGAGCATCAGCAAATTCGCCAGTGGGCGATCGACAGCCAAAGCAGCAGTGAGCAGCTTTCATCATAGCAAAAGCAACATTGAGTTGTTTTTTGACATCTTCAGCCAGTGGGCGATCATCATCAGCAAATACGCCAGTGGGCGTTCATCAAATTGTGTCAGTGGACACCGGATGCTGTTTTCAAGCAAAGGACAGTTGGATCCTTTTGCGGCTTGGCACATGATGGAGTTGTCAAGCGTCCCTCTGAGATGAATCAGTCATGCAGCTGACTCAGTCTCTTCATTTTGCGGTTTGTTCAGCATCCAGATTTGGCGGTTTTTTCAGGCAATGTTTTTGAGGATCAACATGAGAACTTGGAAGATGGTTCTCGTTTTTGGATTTATCATTGAGGGGGGGAATGTTAGACTCTCTCATAAAACAATAATAAATCCAAAAATAAATAAATTAATTAAATATTCCAAGTTAGGAATTTGTGCCTAACTCTTGGGTTGTTCCTCTAAGATAGGAGTTAGTTTAGGTAACTCCTATATTGGTGTGTCTGGTGAGAAATTATCTCAACCAAAGGAGAAATTATCTCAACCAAAGGTGTCTAAGATAGCACGCACTATCTTGAGAACACTGTCTCTCATCTATTTATTTGTAACACTATATTCAATTATTTGTGTAAGAATGAGAGAGAATGTGTAATGAGAGAAACATGAGGCTTCAACCTTTTTCCGTCAATATTGTGTCTCTGATTTTTATATGTGTTTTTCTGTAATTTGTGTGAGTTAATCTCATTCTTCATTAATATTTTTTTGACTCGTGAATTGAAAGTGCAAATATAGTCTTCCTTGATAAGAACAATTGAATTTCTATTGTGACAAGCATTGATGAAGCTCAAGTATGATGGGCTCATTTGGGTGAAGTTGACATTGTTGGTGAGTGCGACTGAAGTTGTCTAGATGCTTAAATTTGTTGTTGATCATAAGGTAAACATAGACATCATGGAGGATTTAAATTCAAATCACCCTACATCGCATGTTATTATTATATCTCTAGGCTTTGTATTCAAGATACAAAACCTAAAGATCACTTATGTGAAAAAATTTGGCACCTATTAACACTCCATAGTTTCCCAAGGCTGAGAAAAGAAAACATAGAGGTAACCACAAAAAAAACTTTTGACTTGGCAGCTAGCCCTACCAAATCCGAGATGGCTCTCTCTAAAATCAACCAAAATATGGTTGGAATTATTAGGGTTTTAGGCTAGATATTTACACAATAGGTTTTTGATTTAGGTTTTGTTGGATATGAAGCACTAGGTTTAAGAACTAGAGCCAAATAGGTCAAAAGATCAGTTGCAGTCATTTAATGAGGCAAGATAGATGTAATCAGAGACACAAATGGATCTGTCGTAGTAGTATGGTGATGAGGAAATTAGATAGAAGGAACTAAGTGATCATACATGCATGAATTCACTTGTTTAGAAGATAAAAACACTTAAATGATAATCTCAAACAAAACAGAGCATTTCTGGCAATGAATTTTGTTTAAAAGTTAAGAGATTAACATGAACAGAAATATGGATAGCTGCTAGAAACATATAACAATCAAATGCATAAGAATAACTGAAGAAAACAATGTCACTAACCACAAACACATGAATCCTAGAAAAATAGCTACAACTATATGTTAGTTCTGCCAAAAATCAAGTACACCAATTCCAAAATGTATTTACCTGTAGTATCCTACCATTTCTTAGACTTATTTTTGAGTACATATAAAAGGAAAACAAGATTTCCCCTCTAAGGGGTCGAATTTTGATCCATATCAACTGATTCATGAACCTATCTTATCATTGCCAAATCCTAGGGGAGTTAGAAACAACTTTCCCCTTTTAGCTAACTGATTGACCCAATCTCTAAAACAATGTCCAATTTCCATTTTAACCATACCATACCATATTTACATTTACCATGCTTCTAATTTACCATTTACATTAACCCATTTCACATTTTACCTTTTAGATGTAGTAAAAATTTCTCACACACAGAAGCGCAACAACTATTGCAGAAGCGCATCGAATGAAAAGCTTGAAAATTTGATGACTTGGATGGAGTTTTGGATGCTGTTGATGACTTGTGAAGAAACCTTGATATGTCTACTACATCTTTGAGCCTTTAAACCATGTAAAAACAGTTGTTTAACCTCTGCAAAATTGATTCCAAAAGTAATTGTCCAAAAGTGTAGCAACAATGCTAGAAAGGGGGAAGTGAGGTGTCAAAAAGGAACTTTTTGAACTTTCTATGAAAAGTTATCACTCCACAAGTATTCTTAGGTGCTTTTCTGCTTACCTTATGCCATGAACTATCCAGACATGCTTGAAAATTTGATTTCTTACCTTCTGAGGAAAAGCGCAACAAACTATCATTGTGTTTATGTAGGATAGCTTTTTCTTGTGTCTGATTAGCAAAATAGAGTGAAAAGTGTAGTGACTTGGGGGAAGGGAATGAGGGGAAAGGGAGGCAGGAAATAGAGGTGGATTTTCTAAAAAAGAATGAGAACAAAGGGTGAAAAGAGCAAATTATAGACTTAGGGAAAAAACGCAGCAGAAAGCTAGGTTTCCTTGGGAAAATGGTGAAATGAGGGAATTTTAGTAAGGGAAATGGTGGGGAATGTTTCATGAAGGTAATGAAACATATATGAACATAGAAACAAATTTTTTCACTTTCTAATGAAGTTGCAGACCATGAAAGGAAAAAACGTAACAAAAACCTTAAGGGAGGATTTTTCAATTGATTTATGAGGAAAAAGACTGCAAAGAAGGTGGTGAAGTTTGGTTTACCTATTTAAAGAACCTCTGAAGCACTTGAAATTAAAACTGAACCTGTTCTTCTTCCTTTAGATATCTCCAAGTGAAAAGCGCAACACCTTTCTTCACAAACACAACGAGAAAATGGAAAAGGGTAGTGGTGAAAAATTTTGAATTTTTTATGGCGATGGCAACTTTCAAAGTGGTAGAAGGGAGCTTTGGAGCTTTTTGAAAGGATATAATGAGATTTTTAAATGTCTTAATGCTCATTTATAACTAGAAAATCGATTTTTGGCTCATAGTGTAATGATGACCTCTTGTGTACTTTGAAGTAGTGGCTGATGATGTGATTGGTACTGGAAGCTATGATTCTTCAATAGGAAGTGTTACATATCCATGTGATGCAGATGTACTTTGATTTTCTTTGAAATAATTTATTTTCCTAATTGCTAACTCCCATGATGAAACTTTTTAATGACCATAATGGATGACAAGACTCCCTTTTTTAGAATGATGACTGAGATAATGATGAACATCATATGCATATTCTAGACCATGACCTAAATGATGACCAACTAACTCATTTGATGACTTATGACAGGAAATGATGACAGTGACCATGATGGATGATTTGTGACCTTGAATAAGTGGAGGGAGTAGCAATGACACCTTGACAATGACTTAAAACCATTTGACAATCAAGAGACATGTCAAATTTAATTTGAAAATATTATAATTTGACCTAAGACTCTAACAACAGTGGAAAGAGTAATTTTGATCACTATGACTATAGGACTCTAACAACACCGTAAAAACATAGAGTTTGGTGAGCAGAAATTTGAGAAAATTCTTATGAATAGATTTTGTACCCTAATAAACACATATAGATTTAATTATCACTAATAGAACTTAATAATTTTAGGTTTCAAACCCTCCATAAGATGTGTCGCAAAACACAATGATCTAGACCAATACAAATAGATTAGTTAATGCAATGAGCATGTAGTATTCTTAATGTTGAAATTATAAGATTACATCATGCACTAGGTTGGCTAGTTGCAACTTCAATGCTAACAAAATTTACTTATGTTATAGGGAGGGAGGATAGTAGTGGAAAACCCTTAGAAGTGGGTATCAATTGGGTAGAAAGGTCACCGAAGGAGTTGTATTGAGAAATGAGAGGGATGACGTTTATGTATATTGTGTTGCACAGTTTTGTCATTGATGACAAAAAGATGTCATTTATGTCAAAGGGGATGTATGAGACAACAACGGTACCACCTATGATGACCAAAGAAGAAACAAGACTCTCTATGAATCAATATGATAGTTGGATCCATTATACGTTCTCATTAAGAGAAGCTAAAGGTGCTTGAAGCTATTTGATTTTTTCACATAGTCATGAGGTGCTAAATACCATACAAATAACATGGTTGCATAGGTCTCGTCAATACCTTTCCAACTTTATATCTTTCTCAAAAAAACTCCTCCATGATGAGAACTTATGTCCAATTGAAGTTTCAGTATTAAATTGAGGGAACAAACTTTAGGAAAAAACCCAAATATAAAATTTCTTAACCAATATGCATGTTTGGAGCGGATCCACCATTAAACAAGTAATCAAAGGTCTTGGGTGCGCAAACATTTGCAATATTAAACATTGTTAAATGAAATTCATCTCTCGGGTATATCAATGATACTTCTAACATGAGTCGAACAGATGGATGAAGGATAAGATGCATAAAGTTTAATCAGCTCTATTGGACCAACCAGATGACGACACATGGCATCATCACATTCATGATGATGCAAACCTATTAATGAATGATACGTGGCACTCTCACACAATCAAAATGACACATCAGCAAGATGATGCCATCCCAATAATGTGGCACCACCAGAGGATACCACATGGCATGGTGATTTGGCACATTTGGATTGACATAAAGTTTGAAAAGAGGTGACATGTGGCACCCTCTAAAGATGCCACGGGCATGATAACATCATGGTGACATCATCATGCGAAGGACTAGTGACCCTTAGGTCACATGGTCATATAGGGCCAAAATTAAAGGCGCTAAGGTCAGCTCAAGATCCAAGTCATATGGAAAATTCGGGAATGGTCACATGGTTGGCCTTGTCCATTGAAAAATAGGTGAATCTCAGTTTGCAAACAAAAAATAACATAGCATGTCGTTGACTTGACTGATTTTGGGACCACTCACTTTATATATATTGGCACACCTTTGTTCCATTACACACAATGAAATTAAAATTATACGAAGAAATCAATGGAAGAGTTTGAGGAATATCATTACAAAGGTTTTGTTTTTGGTTATGGTTTCGTCCGACATCTATTTGTATGAATGGTGGATAGCTTAGCCACAAAGGCTTTGATCTCATTCACATAGATATACATTGCATTGAGGTTTGTTCACGTAGAACGATTCCAAGGAGGCATGTTCATATAGCCATGATGGGTTTGACCTCATCCATGTAAATATATATATGTGAGCAATGCGACAAAGGATTGTTTGGTGTGGAAGTCTGTGGGTCAATGAATGGACTCATCCCATTCAGATTAAGTATTATTACAATAAAACCAAAGTCGCAACATGGTATCACAAGTGACACTGGGAAGCTGAGTTGATAAGACGTGTGCATTGTATATCCCAGGTCATGGGTTCTATCCCTACGAGTCGACAGGTTGATTTGCTTTTATTTTTAATTCATGGATGTCATTCTATCGAATGAATAACTCAAATGGTAGTGAACAAATTATAGTGCCAACACCATATTTTGGCATTTTGTCAAAGGTGCTCATAAAGGGGGAAAGGTATCATATTTATTTTAATATAAATTTTTATATGGTTATTTTGGATTTTTGGGATCATTATTTCTCCAAATTTTGTTTCAAAAGAAACTGGACGATCAGGGCTTATAAATTAATGTAACCAGAGGGGTATGATGTTATTTTGACTCTTACTTGATGTTAAAAATTTCTTGTTATTGTTTTTAAGGTCTATGAGCATGTTGTAGGTGTTTTGGATACATGATGTAAATAGGTTTCGAGAAGGGGTTTGAATGACTAGATTGAAGAACTAGTTGAAGCAGAGTATGGACAACAATATGATAACGAAAAACAATGATTGAAATGGATTTTGTTGCATTATAATGATTGCAAGTTGTATGGAAGTGGAATGGTTGTAGGTTGTGTGTTAGTTAAGTGGTTGCAGGTTATGTATGACAATGTAATGGTTGTAGGTTTTGCAGTTACAAAGCTTAGAGGTTGTGATTGCAGTTTTTGACAACATTTTTGATAGCAGCTTTAGTGATATATGATGACAATGGATCCAGTTGGAAAATGAGATGAAATAAAGGTCCAAAAGGAAGTTGAAGAAGGAAGTGGGTACCTCCACTAAGGTTGGAGCCTTAATCAGATTGGAGCATACTAATTCTTGAGGTTGGAGCCTCAATTAGGTTGTAGTCTACAATGAATAGTTACTTGCATCTTTCAAGGTTGGTGCCTCAATTGAGTTATAGCCTATTGCAAGTGGCAACTTGCATATCTTTGGGGTAGTTGCCTCCAACAATTCATAGCCTGCAAATCTATGTAAATGAATTGAAGATAAACAAGAACATTGGTGGTTTTCTCTAATATGGGTTTCCACCTAAAGATTTTGTGTCTCTTTGACGTGATGGCTTCTTGATTTAATGTTAATATTATGCATGTTATGTTTATTGATATACTACAAGTGGTTAAGAATAATTGCTACATTTATAATTAATGAAAATTTGTGGAATAGTAAAATTGATCTCACACTGATCCACCCCCCCTCTCTTAGTGTGACTTTTGGGTCAACATATTGTTAGTTTGAATTGCTTTTGCATTAAAAATGAATATTTTCCTAAGGTATGGGCCAATTTGGTAAGGCAATTCATTAAACCATTTTTTTGGAGTCTGCAACACTAAAATATCATTGGTAATGGTCAAAATCTACATCACCTACACCCATTAGTTGTGTAGAGATTTATCCTTTGGATTACTCATTAGACCTTGTACTGGAACAACCAAACTCATTTTTCTCTACGTCCATGTAGCTCTAGTTTCGTTCTTGAGTCATTGGGCTAATATTTTTGCTAGCATGTGTTACGAATTTTCCTTCTCTGGTTTTGTTTACGATTAAGAATATTCTTTCAGATTTTGATGCCATAACATCGCCACACCTTTCAACTTCATTTTCTTGGAGCATCTCTAAAATCGCTTCAACATCCATCTCAATGGGTGATTCAGAGTTGTTTGGAAACATAATAAGATGCTCTATGATTTCTCAGAGATCTCAATCATAGACAATAGTAGTTGTGGGGAAACCCTCAATGCTCTACTTGTAGGTAATGTTCTTATTACTCCCAATATTTACAAATTTCACAACCTTTCCTAATATGTGGTATAAGGTTTCTAATGTGGGGTGTGCAACCTTCTGTAATTTCAATAAGTAGATATTACCTTGATCTATCTCTAGTATGCTTATTCACAAAATGAGTCAAATTTTCACCAACTAGAACACCTCTACATGTAGCATGGCATGTTGATGGTGTCATCTATTGACATTACTCATAGGGATGTCTTCCTATGAAATTGATGACCCTTCTTATGTTTGCAAGCGTAATAATGTTGTCATGGAAATATGCTATGTCATTGTGTTTTATATATTTATTAAGTGAAATGATCCATTGTGTTCTGCCATCAGGTTTCATCAAGTGTAATGATTATGTGTTTCTTTGTAACGACATTTTCATTTTTCTCTTTGTAATGATTGGAGCATGAAATTAGGTTTAATTCTAGCCAATTTGATTTTGCATTTTATTTTAAATACCCTAGAGTTTTAGGGAAGTGGTATCATTTTTAGTGCAACTTTGTGTCATAAATAGATCAACTTTATGTTTTCATGAATTTTAAATAGGATAACATTGGTTTCATACCCAGGAGTTCATTATAGATAAATTCATATTATATATAATTTAGAGTAAATCATATTGTCTAAATAAAGCCACGTTCCTCTATGATTGGGCTTAATACCCTAGAAAGAAGTGGAAATGTTGCAAAATAACATACATGAATGACCCATAAACCAATAATAAGGGAGGGAGGTGTTGGAACCAAATGATAGTCAACAATATACGTGTTTATCAAATCTTGGAATTCTCTCACATTTGATCCATAAATTGTTCACCCTTCTCCTATGTTTAATTTTTTGTACCTAATATGTCAAGCTTCTCCTTCCTTTCTTTGTCCTTTCAAAGCTACTCAAGCTCCTTCTATTGTTCTTTCTCCTACTTCACAAATTATTTTTTCTACTCAATCTTTTGTGTCTCCCTTACTATTTGAAAGCTTTCTTGGTTTCATTTTTTATTTTCAATAAAGATTGCAAACCTAAGTCTCAATTTCAAAATCCTTCTTCTTTTCCTTGAATTCCAACCTATGTTTTTATTTAATCTTATGAGGTTAGTAACTAGGAACTACTTCATCAACGAAAATATTTTGATCTTATCTTGAATTTCTCTATCACCCTCTCCATTATTAACCTTCATAATTGTGACAACATTGGACCATTACTTAAATAATTATATGAATCCACTAGAAACTATGATTCTTCATCTCCAACTCTGATATGTTGTTCATCAACTCCAACACCCACAAAATAATGGACATATCATCATTGTTTATATTAAAAAAGTGAAGGCATGTTAGGGATAAATTAAGTCATTTTAGTAACAATATTTTAACAAATAATAATTAACTTCTATAATATAGGGCCCTATATCAAAAATTGCATCATATATATATATATATATATATATATATATATATATATATATATATATATATATCCAGGTATTTGTGTTGCAATGCACAAATGTAATTGGGCGTTTTACTTTGTGTTGTTTTAGTAGATCAATATGCCTCCTTTTTTGCATCATCATTATTGATGTAATAGAGTAAATGCATCATTTTAGCATTGTTGTTTATAAAATCACTATTTATTCACATTAGCGTCAAGTGTACCTTGCTTATAACGTTGCAACATAGGAAATTTTAGTGTTGTGTCTATGCTTATATCATTGCATGAAAGGTGATTTTAATGTCATATTGAAAGCTTATATAAGACATATCTCCCATTGGTAATGATTATTACTGAATTATTAATTGATTAATTATATTATTAATTCAATTACTATTATTTTTTTGGTAAGTAAAAGTGGTACTATCAATTCATATAGAGAGTAGAGATTACAAACATATTTAGAGTTTAACAAAACTTGCTTGACCTCTCAAATATTTTAACTAATTAAAATACCTATAACTTGGGTCATTTGATGGTTATTTTCACTCCAATCGCCATAGTATAGAAAAATTAGTTTGAGACAACATTGAAAGAGACATTCAAATGTGCTTTATAGTCAAACAAACAAAAAATATGTAAAATCTCTAGTTTGTGAATTTTAAGTGACAAAATAGTGTATATAGTCATCCATGTGCAATTTACATGGGAAATACCAATGGTTCCAAAATTTAAAGAAAAGAACTAACGCTTAGGCCTAGAAATGGTAAGACCAACATTATAATGCATAAACCAAAAAAACTAAGATGCAACAATGTTATGGCTAATCCTCATCTTTTGTGAGGGAGATATAATGTTATGGGTTCTTCCAAATTGAGACTAGGATTTCTCCTCTACTATTGTCAAGTAATCCTAAGCATTTCCACCATTCAAGTCTCTAGTTAGGTATTCATATTTGTCATCCAGGAGCTTAAGGATGTCCAATGTATGTTTCAGGAGTGGATTGTATCATTTTGACTTCCTATCCATGCCACATGCTATCATTTGTTTAGTGTGCCAATACATGTGTAATGTGTGATTGTTATGGGAAGTCTTACTACGAGATATTGCTACGTATGAATCATTTTTCACTAGATCCTAGTCCACCAATCAACTATGGGTTCCTTCTCTAGTGGACATTGTCCCTAAGGACATCCAATTATTGTATGGCATTAACCTTGTGTTTGGAGGAAAATCCATCCACAAGGTGCGTGACTTTATATTGCTATATATAGATGCATGGCAACGTGGGGGTATTTGGATTTTCAAGGTCTCTCTCCACCCCATCTTCTAGGAGGTATTTCCACCATCTCCTCACTCTCTTACTTAAGGATTCTTATCTCATACTTTCATAAAGCAATACTCAAATTCGTACTAATAAGTACAACAATAGTATTCTCCATGGTTATTCCACATATAGTGGGATGGCGCAAGGTGGTGTGATGTCTCAAGTAGCTAACTATGTAATCTCTTGTCCTCCATCATAGAATTAAATAACAAAATAACCATGCTATGTTGTGTGAATGCTAGTAAATCCCATGTTGTTTGTCCTATCTCCATTCATGCATTACTCAATAATATCCTATGTCTTATTATTAATCTCTTGCAACACTAGTGTAGGTCTACTGGAAATCTCCTCTCCATGTCTCATCAAGTAACCCCAATCATGCTTGTAGTCCTCTTCACATGTTTTAGTGAATTCCAATCTTGGAAGCATCATACTAACATGAGTTCCATACATCGTTGGTAACCCATTAAGGTGAGCCATATCATTTTGAAAGATTTTGAAGAAATATATTTAATGGTTGTAGCTCTCTAAGCTAGTGGAGACTTTTCATAGGCTAGAGCCATTAACAAATTTGGTCATTCCAATGATGAGTATTTGGTAATCCTCTATTACTAGATCCCCTGAACCATATTAGATTGTTGGTTGAATCCATGTTTCCAGGGCCTATAGTTTAGCCAATATTTTGGTGCCATATCCCCTATATCCAATAGAAAGTGGATGATGGATCATTTTCCTTCACTGAAAAAGATTCATATACCTATAGTTCATGGGTTTCCCTTGGAGGCCCATCAAAGTTTAGCTTAATCTTGTTCCTTGGGATGTGATTACCGTAGTTGAGAGAGGTTTTTTTATTATGGGTGATCACTACTTAATGGTTGAGGGTCTAACTAGGATTTATTTTCCAATTTATAAAGATTTTCTTCCCTTAATTAGAATTTTTTAAGTCTTTTTTTGTCCATCTCTTAGCTTGAATAGCTCACAATTACATGAACAATGAAAAGCATGCCTTGTCCTTTTATGAAAATATCTATAAATATTTGTTTCTCTTAATTAGAGCTATTTTAGTCTTATTTTGTCCGTCTCTTGGTTTGAATGGTTCACCAATAATATCAACTACAAATAGCATGCCTTGTCCTTTTAGGAAAATTGAAGATATTGAAACATTTAAAGTTAACTCAAACAAAGGAATGATATATGAAAGCAAGACTCCCAATTCTATCCTAGTGTTAGTGGTTATTCTGGAGGAATATAAGCCCCTAATTATGTCTTTACGTGGGATTTACTAACTTTTATTAAAGTTACAAGTGAAAAACACATGGAATTTTAAGGAACATGACAATAATCATTGCCAACTCCAACCATTTTTCTCAATGACTTCATCTTATTTACTTGTCCCATTCACCCCACTCAATTAGAAGAAGATTTCATTTTTTACCATTTGGAATTCAAGGCTAGCATAAATATATATGACCCTTGCTTATTGTTGTATGTAGTGGATTTCATCCATGCAAGCAATGAGGGAAATTCTTTTTAAGGAGAGTGGAATGTTATGAGCCACATAAGTCATGTAATAAGGTGGAGGGGCCCACTAAAATTAAGCTTAGTAAAGGTAGTACATGTGGTGGTTAATGTAAGATGGTCTAGTAATTAATAAACAACTATTATATTGTTATTAAAGGAGTTATCTATGAGTGAGACTTTTTGGAATTTTTGACGGATTTTTGGCCGGAATCCGGTGAAAAACATAAACATTTTGCTCAAATCTTGATTTGTGTTGTTTAAACTTGTACATTTTGGTCAAATCATGATTTGTGTTGTTTAAACTGGTTTTTTGACTGCATATATATATTCAACACCTTCAAAAATCCTAAGGCACTTAGATTGTGAAAAGTTCACCCTAAACAAATTAAATCGAAAAATAAACCAAAAAACTTTTAAAAAATGTAACTTATAAACAAGATCACTTTATTAATCATTAAATAATGTCCATTGGTAGTTGATTATAGTTATTTTAGCTGTGTAATGGTAAAATCATCTTGCAATAAAGTTTGCTCGACTCAAAGTGGTAAGGAGAGTTCTGCTCTCAAATCGGTTGGATAATTATATTGTTGCTAACCTGCACTGAGGACTCACAGTGGTTAAGAGAGTTCTCCTTCTCTCAAATCGGTTGTATAATTATATTGTTGCTAACATGCACTGAGGATTTTATTCAAGTTTATGGCATGATATATATCTTAACCTATGATAGTTTGGTTGTTGGAGGTTGGATAATTATATTGTTGCTAACATGCGCTCAGGATTTTATTGAAGTTTATGGCATGATATATAACATAGAATAGTTGGTTGTTGGAGTTGGCTTAGGATAACAATGTTGACCCGGGGTAGATTATGAATACGATATGAATTGATGATGTGGATATGATTGTTAATCAAAATTTGAATTTCTAAAATTGTTTAATAGAATTAATTTTGATTATTAAATAATTTTTTTATTTAAAAAGATATATATAATATTAAATATATTATTTATCTAAGTTTTAAATAAATTCTGGTGTAATAAATAGTTAGAAAATAAAAGAAAGATAAGATAGGCATAAATCTATAGTAAAAATTAAAACATTTATTTCATCATACATTCTAAGTTGATAAAATTAAAAAAATGCGTAGTCTTTTTATAGAGTATATGACATTTTTTCACGACATTTTTTGGTTAATTTTAACAAAAACCTAAGGAGATTTTTAAAAACTTGAATTTAAGTTGTTTAATCTGTGAGTGCTCAAAGTTTTATTTATAGTGTTGAATCCATTTACGCATTCAAAAATGCATTTTAAATAACAAAAAATTACATTATCATAAAAACTAATTAAATTATAATTTTATTTAAAATTATTATTATTATTGATAAAAATAATTAATATATAATTTAAACATATGTACATTTAAAAAAACATGTAACAAGGTTCTTAACCATGGAAATTTACTCCTACGTGATCATTTGTAAATATACTTTATTACAATACCATGGTAACTTATCAATACCACATGATCCCATAAATAGCACTTGTTCATATGACATTTCTTAAATTAATGAATTTCATTAAAATGACAAAAAGCAATAACTACTTTGAAAATAAATTTCACTATTTAATTTGAGTATACTACTACGAATATTCTAAAATATTCTATTGAAAATTAAATCACTACCATCCACTTAATAATCACTGATAATTAAATTAAAATTGTAAAAGCTTTATTCCAAAATACACATATATATATCAACATAATTACAAAAAATGGATGAACTCTAATCTAAAAAATCAAAAAAATAATATGTTTCCAAACAACCCATTAACATCAAAACCCGTGAAGCATTAAATTCCACGAAAGACCTCCCGAGTCCGAAGTAACATGAACTGTAAGAAAATTCGAGAAGTAACCATGTCATCTCTGACTTCACAGAACTAAAAGTGATCCTCTCATCATGACAAATTCACGGATGTCATCACACGCCTATCTCTACTTTACAATTCCCAAATCACTGCAATTTGCACGTTGCTGATGTTGACGCAAGCAGTTGTACACAACAAAAACCTCACGAATTCTTTCTATATATATATATATATTGCCCAACAACAAATTATATATATTGCCTAACAACAAACAGTCTCAGCTTCATCCATTCACGCATGTTCACTTGCACTACTACAGTAGCACCTTCATACGTTCCGAGTTCAAATCCTATTACCATCACAATCCCTTGTTTTAACTTCACAACCACGCTCTCAATTCGATTCCTGATATCTTCGCAACAACCCAACATGGTAAAACCTTCTTCAAATCAGACCAGCCGCAACAGGCCCGGAAACTGCTCACTGAAGTCGGAGGTTTTCAAGGGAATTCGAATGAGAAAATGGGGGAAATGGGTGTCGGAAATTCGAGTGCCCAATTCCAAGGGAAAAATTTGGCTGGGCTCCTATAATGCCCCGGAAAAGGCTGCCCGCGCCTACGATTTTGCCGTCTATTGCCTGAGAGGACCCGAGGCGAAGTTCAATTTTCCCGACTCCTTGCCGGAAATTTCCGACGCCTCTTCTCTATCACCGTCGCAAATTCAAGCCGCCGCAGCCAAGTTCGCCGCAGAAGAATTCCATCTACCTTCGGAAGATGAGGCGACGTTCTCTTGGTCCTGTTCGAAAGGCGAGTCAAGCATTGAAGGCGAAGAGACTTCGGTGGAGCAGGATCCGGCATTTTGGGATTCATTTCTTGAGGATATCGACAGTTGGGACCCTATAACTTTGGAGGATTTTGCTCTCATAGATGGGTGTCTAGAGGATTATGGGTTTCTTCCAGCTCAATGAAGAGAGCGGATCGAGGGGTTCTAAATTTTCTTTTAATGGCCACCGGAGATTCCGCCATGAAATTTGAGTTAACAGATAAACCGCTAGCTTTCCACAAGCCAAAACCAGAGCCCTCAGCCGCCGCTTGAACATGGGGCCATCTCTGCTTTTTCCAAATTTGTACATAAGTAGCACATCCGAATTATTCTTATTCTTCCCAGAGATATCTGACTGCTGATCTGGTGTAGGGTCAGATCTGGTGTAAAAACGCCTATTGGCTGACCGCTGATCCGGATTTAAAGAAGTAAATTAAATTTATTTATTTATTTTTATAAAATAATCACGCCGAAGTATGCCATTAACGTTTAGATATGGAGTTGTCTATAATGTGATTTTTTGGAAATTCTGGTGACGGAATCCGGCGGAAGAAATTGAGGTTAAATGTTGATTTGTTGCAGTTAAAATGGTTTTTTAACTGCATATTTGGATTCAGCACCCACGAAAACCCCTGGGACGCTTTCATTGTGCAGAAACTAGCTATCAAACTTGGATTCCAATAAATTCCTGCCGGATATAGACAACTGCTTTAGATATACCTATGCTTAGAACTCAATATAGAGCGAAAATGTTTCTGTTCTGCACCAATCGAGGCTGCACTCATCAATGTTTTTTTCCTTTTAGTGTTTTACAAACATTCATCGTATCAATATATCAATATTACCCATTTATATAAATACATAAAAATAAGCAGTTGTCTATAACGCGACTTTTTGAAAGCCTTTCCGGCGGGTTTTTCCGGTCGAAATCCGGTAGGAATTTATTGGAATCGCAAGTTTGATAGCTAGTTTCTGCACAATGAAAGCGTCCCAGGGGTTTTCGAGGGTGCTGAATCCAAATATGCAGTTAAAAAACCATTTTAACTGCAACAAATCAAGATTTAACCTCAATTTCTTTCGCGGGATTCCGTCACCGGAATCTCCAAAAAGTCTCATTATAGACAACTCCTAAAAATAATTTAAATTTAATTTAACAAATTTAATATAATAATCTCTAGAGGCATCACTCATATGCCCGTAGTGTAGGAAGATACAAGTAATAAAAAGCAAGTCCCATCACCAACTCTGGCTTATGGAGTTTTGCTGTTTGGAATCGATTTGCAAAGAGTCCTACCCGTGTTCTCTCTGCGCTTTTTGGAACACTTGCTAATTACTTTGATAAATGAGAGTATGTAGAATTTTAATTTAGTTATCAAGTTGGTATGGATTTAATCTCCATAAAATAATATAAAGTACAAAAAATTTAGTCGTACTCATAAATTATGTCAAAATAATGATATATTTTTAATTAAATTGATTAAGTAAAAAAATATACATATGAATTTAAGTTATTGAGATATAGTAGTAGCAAATCATGATATTGGTTCATAATATTGTATTACAGCTATTTTCAACATTAAAAATTTCATGATAAAATGGAGTTGAATATCCATAGTTAAAATAAAATTTTAATATTTTTTATAAAGTATATAAATACTTAATTTATGTTAAATTCTTCTGGTAATCAATAATAATAATAATTTAATCATTAAAACTCTGAATGTTTGTGAGAAAGTCGTCGAGCAATCTAAAGATTTGAACGAGCCCAAGAAAAGAAGTGCGTATTTTTTTAATTTCCATCTTTGTTCGACATTTCAAAATATATTTCATTTAGGTTTGTTTCATTCATTTGCAAAAATATCACTTAGCTCTCTCAGTGTCAACTATTTATTACCATATCTTGAACAGTTTCCTTCCCTGTGGTATTTACGCTATTTATAAAAGAACCTATCATCAGGGATTCAACATGAAAATCTAGTGATCGAAATTCAAGAGGTTGTAATTTCAAATGACCCTTTTTGAAGTTACATTCGTCATATATTGTTGTTCTTTTAAGGAGTATTGGTTTACTGTTTCTCCTTCGTGGAAATAGAAACCCTTTTGAAACTCTCTGTGTCAGTCCATATGGAAAAGTTGAGGTGAAGTTGAGGTGCAAATTCTAACAATAGCTCTGATCAAAGAAACCATTACATGAATAATTTTATTAACAGTCCAGCCAACAAAAAATCCCTAACATTGAATCAACCACTTTGTAAAACATTATAAAATGTCAATTGGTTCAAGTGTTTCATTTCCCTGAAGTCTTCCAACATTAAATTACCCACTTTATAAAACATTTTAAAGTGTTAACTAAGTAACATTCAATTTTAGTGGAGCATTCGAGAGCAACCAAAAAGTTGGAGGGACATGTGATTGTTTATGTGCATGGCCACAGTCCAAGAGCAACCCAGTCCTTCGAGGGGCAGTGGAATGCTTATGAGCATGGTCATAGTCCAAGAGAAAGCCAGACCTTGGAGGGGCAGAGGAGTCAAGGGAAGGAGAAAATTCAAGGGCAAGCCATGTCTTGCACAAGAAAACTGAGGGGAGTGGTGGACGTGGTGTTTAGAGATGACCATGATCACATTTGAGGAATGTTGGGCCAAGTTTTTTGGCATCAAGAAGTTATGGAGGGCTTCACATTTGGCCGTAGAAGAGAAAAGGATAGAAAAATATATTATAATCCATATGAATGGGGAAATATAAATTCTTACTAGAGCCATATTTATCAGAAAATCTCACACATAATTTGTGAATATCACAAGCAAGGTCTCTTGGAAAAAAGAAGTTATCCAACTTATTATGGGAAAGGTGAATCCCGATAAGAATTTTCCTACCCAAAGTCAAAGAAGGAAAGAAACCCAAGGAGGTAATCTTTAATATGGTAGGGAGATAATCATGAGTGAGTTTCGAAACTCTGTTTTCACAGAAGAAGAGGTATGGACATCTGTAGTGATCAATATGTTTGGGTGTTTAAGTTACAATATATTTAACTGTTTAGTGAATATAGACATCTATAGTCCTAAATATGGTTGATACTAAACATGTAAATGTAAAAAAAATATTAGAAAAAATACCCTAAGTAATTTACCTGCAGAAACACCACAACTTAAAGTACAAACTTTGTCAAGAGGAGCCTTAGGATTAAGTTTGGCCACACATCCTGCATGCAGAACAATGTATTGGCTGAAAGTTGATGTACCAAGGAAGTGATAAATCAATTTCCTATTGATGGAACACCTTGACTTTCCATCATTTATCACAATCCCTCTCTCAGTGTTAATTCTCATGAGATCACACATTCTCTCTTCTGAATTGTATTGTATGCATTCTTTGCATTTCCCAGTAAACACTGGAAGCACCTTGTCATCTGACTTGAGGTAAGTTATCCCTTCTCCAACACTATCAACATCATTGTCTCCACCATTGCCACAATTGGCTAGCAATTAATCACCAGGAAATTTTTTCCATGAAATACTACATTCCTAATTGAATTATTATGTCAAATACAGAAATTCACGGCTAGAAAAAGGTGGATACCCAATTACTTCATGTCCAAAGATGTGGGGAAAGAGTGGAGCTTCACCCTGCAACATTAGAGATTTCATTACGAAGAACATTTAATTGCACTCGACTAATATAATGCTCTAGGTCAATTGTTGCTCCATAGATGTGGGTCAAGGAAATAAGCTAGATTTAGTCCTGGATGGGTCTCTAAATGGCAATTCCAACCAATTTTCCATGTCAAGTGTGTATAGATTATCAAAGCACTAGATGGAGTAAGAATTGACACAAACCTGAAATGAACAGGAGCATAGGTACGAAAGAATACACGTGCCTTTTATGTATTTACTTTATGGCGAATCCATTCCATCACAATCTGCATAGATCTCTCAAATGAAGCGCATCCACTGTCATGTTTATTGTTTCTCCTTCCTAGAAATACAAACCCTTGTGAAACTCTCTTTGTCAGTCAATATGGAAAAGTTGAGGTCCAAATTCTAACAAGGAAAGAAGCTTTTAAATTTTAACAAAACATAGAATGCATGGAAAGAACTGTGATGTTTTGAATTAGGATTTCTTATTTGCCAATGTAATTTGTAGAAACATTACCAAGATATAGCCCCAAAATCATTTTATGGTGCTTTGTGTCAGACAAAGCATAAGCATTAAAAGATTCTTATTTGTGGGACTTAACAAACAACCACCATAAACTTTGTAGTCTTCCATGACTAAGGCCTCCATTTGACTAACAAAGAATCCAAATTTAGCAATTGTATTGTTGTCAAACTGCAAAGTAAAATCTTAACCTCTAAAGTTCTTCTCAAAGTTCCACCAATGCCTTGTGTTGAAGACTAGAATATCTGCATCCTTCCAATACCGAGATGTCCAGTCAACCAAATCTAATTTTAGTGTAGTTCTAACTTCAAGGGGAGAGATTTTAGGAGGGTGGCCTTGCAAAACCAAAAATGGTGCCCTGTAATATTCCACACTACAATTGAACTCCTCAAATTTGAAGGACAAAAATCCCTTGTGCTTTGAAATGGGGCTTCCATTCACCTCGTTTATTAGGAGTTTATTTGGAGATGCCTCTGCTAGCATACAAATGAGTGATTCCCATTGGTTTCTTCTGATTGAATCACAAACAAAGACTACTAGACAATTTTGTATCCTATTTAGCATGTTGCTTGCATTGAATCTGATATCACATAAAAGGAAATTGGCTTAGACATAGAATATATATCTGCCCACAAAGGTTGCCAGACTGTTTTCAATTATCTGTAACATTCTAATGATGTTCAATTTGAAACTTTTGTAAAAATTATGACATCAAAGACATTTTACTTACTTGGAGTGCACCAGGTAATCAAGATCCCTCCATGATATCATCCAAATGCAATTATTTGGAGTAGGAGACACAAATTTTCAAAGCAAAAAAAAAGCACTCTTCTAATATATGAGTGTGTTTCAGTTACAACACCAGTGAATTTTTGCAATATGTTGAATTTCTATTGGTTGGATGACTATGTTTGAGTTATAATAGTAATGAAATTTTAGAAAATATGGAATTTCAATTGGTTTATTTCTTGCAGGTTCATTCTTCATTTTGTCCTTGATTTGTGCATCTACAGTGTTCTTCGTTGCATTTCTTTTACCAGAGACCAAGGGGAAAACTTTAGAAGAAACTCAAACGTCATTCCAATAATTTTTAAAAAAGGATTTATGCAAGAGACTATATGATGCAATCATCTCCCACTCATTCTTTCTATCAACTAGATAACATAATGCCATTTTTGTAAGAAATATGACAGAGAGTTATTTGTAAATTGACTATCTGAAAATATCAAATTTGTGTAATAGAAAAGTGATGTTTAGAAAAAGTATATTATGTATTAATTCAGAATTTGATAGCATAATGCCATTTTTGTAAGAAATGTGACAAAGAGGCATTTGTAAATTGGTCATCTGAAAAGATCAAATTAGTGTAATAGAAAAGTCATCTTTAGAAAAAGTAGGTTTAAAAGATGTTGTTAAATCTCAACAAGCATGCAAACACATGATTATATTCATGCTAACATCCCAATTATAAAATGTTACCTAGAAAATAACCAGATCCTACAGTCGAAGAACATATCTATGCAATAATTTTAGTAGTGAGTGATAGTACCAGCAACTCGACATGACCTCAAAATTTAAGATAAAGCTACTTTTCATGAAATTTATGGGGAAAAATCCAACAGAAGCATGGAGGATTGTATCTTTCAAAATTGATAGAAGGATTTGAATGTCTATTGGGAGGCATATAATGCATTTTATTGAAGAAAAACTTCTGCAAAAAGTTCTTCAGTTTCTGGTTTAGTAAATTGCATATTGTAAATAGTTTTTGCAGTGTGAGGTTGTTGTCTATGGATGTTACTGTAATTAGAGCAACCACAAAAATTATGTTCAGGGACTAAAAATTCTAAGTTTCTCAAAACCTAAATTGCACTGAAATGGATATGGGAACGGATATAGATACGAGGTTTGAAATGGATACGACAATTCTTCAAAAATTTTGGATACGATATAGCCAGGAAACGATATATATATATATATATATATATATATATATATATATATATATATATATCATATTACCATTCATATTTTAGAATATAGATTCTATATCTAAAAATACATAATCATCATCATAATTCAACATAAACAAATTATCATCATGAATTCAACATAAACATTGTTGTCATCATTAGTGACTATTAGAACATTCAACATATTATCATCATCATTTGTAGTGTAATCAGAAATGCTACAACGTTTGCTTTTTTGGGTCCAACTCCTTCAAAGAGCGTGCCATGCACGACAGATGGTATCTATCTTCCTTGCATGGAAATTAAAAGGCCAATGGGATCATAGGGATATTCCATCAAGACCTATTTGAACATTACAATCTTCTCAATGTCAACTTGGTCTCTTGACTATATGCAGGCAAAATATTGGTTAGAGAAGTTTTGTTATGTTTGAGGGATTTATAAAATCAAGAGAGAAATCAATGCCAATTAACAAAATCTTAACCAAATAGAAAATTAATCGCTCAAATAAATCTCTTTACAAAGACATTCACATCTATCTTTTTCTTAGTAGTAAGAATCCTTGATAAATGTATGTAGTGTTGTTGTTTCTAAAGATTTAGAAGAGACGTTATGAGACTTTGTTTATAGTGAGTTTATCTGCAAATCTAATTTCTTCATTTTTATTATATATTTATGGCTATACACATTTTCACGCATTTTAACATTTTAAGGGTGGATTCTGATCACGATTTTCATGGACCCGTTTACGAATTTCTGGAAACGAATCCAAATTTTTTTAAAACCCTTGGAAACATATCCAATTCCAAATCCAAAGTTTCCGATTTTTTGAAATGACACAAATTTTTTTTTACAACATTTCGGAAAAGGATCGTATCTGTTTCCATTTCGAAAAGGGGATCTGCATTTCCAGCAAATTCTTAAGTGTTTCCGATAATGTGTAGAAGTGATGTGTAGTTGAATGTTAGTTTTGTTGTGCTAATTTCAATTCAAATTTATAAACAAATGCTTGTCAATTGTTGTATGTGCATAGGTTCCCTTATGGTGTTTGTGAATCAAAACAAGTAAATTTATATCAAGTTTTATGTTAGAGTCATGAGAAAAATAGCATGAAAGACAAGTGCTAAACAACAACAAGTAAATGTACAACAAACCATCAAGAAGAAAACTTAACACAATGTTTTGATAAAGGAGTTCGCCCTTCATGGGCTACATCTCCTTGGTCCAACTTCGACGGCTTTGGTCTTTTTATTTGCTTAAAATGGAAAAACAATGTTGCTTATAATGCTCTACTTCTCCTGAAACCCACTTCAATGGACTTAGAGCACATAAATTAGCTAGGAACACCTTTTCCTGATCTCAATTTGGTCAAATTTTGCCCAAGTTATGGTCAAATCAGTTTCTCCTAGTAAACCTCCACTAAAACTGGAGGAACTCCAGTTAGTCCCAATAAAAATGGAGTCAGTGATGAAATTATCGGACCTTCAAAAACTCCCCCAACCTTAACTGCTGATTAATTAATGGTTAAGTGCAGATTAATTAATGTTAAACATGGTTAGGTGCATTAAACGCGTGGTGAGACTAACCGTCAACTTGTAATTTAGGTGGAGTGGACACATGTCAGCATTTAATTTCACTGTTACAGTTTGGTTGGTGCGGTTTTATGGATAATCGTTAACTGTAGTCGCCCGGTGGAGGAGTGTTCGCATGGGAGGCATAAGTTTTGAGGTTGGTGGTTATCGTTAGAACTGGCTGATAGCCGTTACCATAGCTAGATGGTTATCATATGTGTGTTCACATGTAGGGGGATGGCCCGCGTGCTAACTCCCTCCTAACCCCCAAATGCTATGGTTTGAAACTTTAAATACATATGGTGTCCATACATTGTTAAGACACAGACAGTAGCGGAGACGGTTAAGTGCTTGGTTTGTGCAGAGGAGGTTGGGGGGTCGAACCCCGAAGCCTCCATAAAATTTTTGGTAAAGTGCGCCAATGACCAACCTTTGGGGAGGGACACGTGACGGCCTCCGGGCTTGCCACTTTTCCCCTCCTCATTGGTCCACTTCAAACCAGTAATCACATGCCACATCACCACACCATAAACCAACCACAACTTGACACTTTTCAAACCCGGCTTGGACGTTGACCAACCTGTTGACCCTGCCCAGTCACCTGCCACGTTAGTAGTAAGGAATGCTAACGAGGTAGTGACTGTACCTTTTTTTCAAAAAATTCCTCTGTTTGGCAAAGCGGTTAGCGGGCTCTATCTTGCTCATACAAACTCCATTTTGAATGAAATGAGTTATGTTGGGATTGTTTTTCCAAAACGGACACGGTCATTCATGTTTGGAACGATTCCAAGCACTTTGATTTTTAAGATAATTTTTTCCCCTACTCCAGATTCTGATCACTCCTTCCCACTGATAGGCTTTTGGACCCACAAAAGATGGTTATATGACAAGAGTTGAATACTATTCTCCTTCCCAAGTTCTATCAATCGATTCTACTTGGAAAAATCTCCATGACAATGACTTGTGTTCACTGGCATGCCTTGCCTTGCAAATGGCTTAGCACTTCAACCAATGTTCTCCTTTTGCTGCTGACCCAATCCAACACTTGATGGTTGCTTGATGATTACCATTTTGTACCAAAGTGATCCCTCGGTGCTTAGAAAGCTAACTGATGGCCTTCTCACGGAGAATCATGTTCCTCTTTTGCAACACATGCATTTGATGCAAGCTTTTTCTTGGAAACCACTTTTCCAAGTTAAGCCCATCTAAGTGAAGTACAACAATGAGTTCCAATATCAGTAATAACAAGAAAATATATGACCATTCTTTTACCTCCATGGTTCCAAATTCCACATTTGGAAGAATGTATTCACCATCTCTTTCACTTCTTGGCGTCAACACATCAAATCGTATACAATGGCTGCAATTGATTTTTGGCATTTTTTTCCACTTTCGCTTCTTGATTCCATCATCCTATAGTATTAACATGTTTCTCATGTGATGATTTGAGAATGAAGGTTAATCATGAGCCTCTTGCTCAAGCATGAACCTTCCAAAATCCTACGACATCTTGTCACAAGAAACACACTCATCGTGTTTTTCAAAGTTAATGGTGTTTGAAAAACACTCATGCAAGAATATATAACTTGACGACCTTTTCATTTTGTTTTCTTCAAAGCAACAAATGTCACATCATGTGAACATCACTATGTTCTCTCACATCTTTTTATACACCAATATGTTATAAAACATTGACTAAACACAAGTCGACAAGACATGCTCCTTCAAACAACTGAATTTCAAGTCAAGCAAAAGCATCTACAACAACTTGACGATTTACAACAAGAATTCCACATCCTCATGAAACAATTCATCACATCTTCTTTTCATCTTTAGAGAAAAAATCAACTCTTCCAAGTCGATATAACATACATGTAGCAATCAATTGACCACACAAGCCGACACTCATGCATGTGCAAATGATCAACATTCTCAAGTTGACAACGTACATGTTAACAAAACAATCAACCAACACAAGTCAATCACTCATGCATGTTCAAGCACAATGAAACTATAAAAAATTCCATTGTTCACACACACAAACTCTCATGCATGTATAACAATTCTCAACTCTCTCACAAGTACAATCACAAGTGCAATCACAAGTACAAGAATCCCATTGGTATGTAAGAGTAATTAAAGAGCTAAATTGAACAAATTTTCTGCAATATAGTGAGTCAACATACTCCACTTTCGAACACCTTCTTGGTGTAAACATGCAAGTTCAAGAATGAAACATGCATGCAAATTGGTATTTGCAAATTGTCATCTTTGTTGCATCTAAGTGAGTCAACATAAATCTACTTTTCCAACATCTTGCTTCATGCAATATGCAAAATACTTTCGGGAGAAACGAAATGCATCTAAATAACAAGGAAATGCATCTAAAAGGAAATGCAAATCTTGCCTTATTTGTATAAAATATAAAAATAAATGCAAGGCCTTAATTGGTTAAGAAATCTAACCATCTCCTTCCAAACTATTTCAATGGCTCTCCTTTCAACTACACTTCATCATGTGTATCATACTGACCCACATCAATTATGGAATCATCTTTTCCATTTTTTCAAAAATCTCTCTCCACCTTCAAATGTTGTGGATGACTTGTTGGATGTAAAGTCCAACATTTGTCTACACGATGATATTGCTTATGGCAATGAGTGCACAATAATTGCATCTTCTTTTCAACATGGTTTCCATTATCCAATGGACCTTTGGCTTTCTGTCTCTTTTGTTCTGAAAGTTTCCTGTGTATGGCTATCCTCTTCCAACACCTCGAAACAATATAGTTATTCAAACCACAAAAGGAACATGTAAATTTTCTCCAAATCTTATGTGAAGATTTACCATGTTTATCATAATCAAAAGAAACTTGATTAAAGGCAGATTTATACCTTGCACATTCACCTTTGTCAAATTTGATGAGGTAGTGGCTCTCTTTGGAATACCAACAATGGTTTCAATGACCTTAGATCTTTCAACATCCTCTTGTTTGCTATTCCCACTAGTTGTATGCTTATGAGCATCCTCTTGCAAAGTGGGAATAAAAATTTTGCATTCCTCATGAACACAAACTTCACAGGCTTGAGGTAATGAACATGTAATGAAAGTCCTTCTTGGAACACCTTCATGTGCCTCCTTGGATTTGGAGCATTCTCCATCATGTTGTCCATAACAAAGACCAAAATACCTAGGTCTTTCCTTAATAACAATTGGCTCAACTATGCCTTGTGCATGTTTGCCTAACCCTTTACCTTCATAGCCCATTTCCATCAATAGTTTTAACCCTATTCCTCTAGTGTGTCTTCAAAAGCACTAAAACTTTCATTTTGAGAGGAAATTGAAGATAAACTTGAATTGCATACCTCATTTTCATGCACATACTTGGCTAGGGTTTCCTTGACATCATGGAGTTGAATCTCCATATCATGGATCTTTTTAAGAAGCTCTGGCTTCTCCTCCTTCATGGCCACCAACTTCTCTTGAAGTATAGTGTTCTCCTTCCTATCTTCATACATCTCTTGTACCATATCTCTCATGATGATAAGCTCTTGCAACATCTCTTCATCAAAGAATCTTGCTAAGGAAGAGGGAGGTGGATGAGGCACCCCGGCCAAGAAGATGATGCTGTGGAGGATGATGGCAACCCAGAGGAAGATGATGACGAGGAGGTTCACGGGGGCCGAGGTCGAGGTCGGGGACGAAGGGGTCGCGGTGTAGCACGAGGCCGTGGGTCGAACCGAGCTCGCAACGATGTGTATGAGGAAGGTGGTAGTGCTAGAGCTCCTGGCAGACCACGAGGCAAGAAGGATATGCAGCGTAAATTGCGGGAAGCTGAGAACGCTTCTGTGAAGGAAACCCATCCCAATGTGCGGAGGATTATAGATCATCTGGAGGAAGAGGCGTTGCAGGACCAGTCGGCAGATGAGATGGTAGACTGGGAGCATTATCTGCCCGACCCGGGTCACACCAGAGGGAGGATGTCCCTTTACAAACAGTCTCTGCACGTATATTGGGGCATGAAGCAGTTGCTTGCTAAATCAATGGAACAGGTAGCAGCTGAAATGGTGGAGCTTGCCCAAGCAAATCTGAAGAAAGAATTGAAGAATCTCCAAATAACTCTCATGATGCAGGACAGCAAGATGGACAAGCTGGTCCAGATGCTCCACGATGCTGGTATAGTTAAGACTGAACCGGATGTCCAGACAGAGGCCATGAAGCAGTAGCGTATGGAGGTTTTTATATGACTTTTTCTGTATTTTTGCTATCTCTGCGAGCATAGTTTAATGTCAAGTATAGTAAGCATTGTATGCTTTAAGGTAGAATAGCAGGTTTGTAGCTCTCGTTAGCCACACAGAACTCTTCTTTTTTGATGGGGATTATATCTTTTTGAAGGCCACCTGGTTTCCCTTCTGGGCAGGTGGTGTCATGTATCTGTATCTGTACATAGTTTTCGTATTTTTATATTAATAGAATCATACCTCAGCTTACAAAAAAAAAAGAAACATCACTTGTTGAAGTTGCCATCACACTTGTAATGCATCAAAAATCTTCACAAATCTGCAACCATTAAAACCCTACTTGCACAAACCTCAAGCAATCAAGAAAATAACCTTTGCTCTGATACCAACTTGATATGTTACTAGTTGATAGTTAGTTTTTCTGTGGTAATTTCAACTTCAGATTTATAAACAAATGCTTATCAATTTTTGTATGTGCATAGGTTCCCTTATGGTGTTTGTGAATCAAAACAAATAAATTTATATCAAGTTTTATGTTAAAATCATGAGAAAAATAGCATCAAAGACAAGTGCTGAACAACAACAAGTAAATGTACAACAAACCATCAAGAAGAACACTTAACAAAGTGTTTTGATAAAGGAGTTCACCTCTCCCGGGCTACATCTCCTTGGTCTATATTCCATGGCTTGGGCCATTGTATTTTCTCAAAATGGAAAAAAACGTTGTTTGCAATTCTCTACAACTCCTGAAACCTGCTTCAATGGACTCAGAGCACCAAAATCAGCTAGGAACACCTTTTCTTGATCTCAATTTAGTCGATTTTTTCCCAAGTTATGGTCAAATCAGTTTCTCCTAGTAAACCTCCACTAAAACTAGAGGAACTCTAGTTAGTCCTACTAAAAATGGAGTTAGTGCCGAAATTATCGGACCTCCAAAAACTCTTCCAACCTTAACTGCTGATTAATTAATGGTTAAGTGCGGATTAATTAAAGTTAAACATGGTTAGGCGCATTAAACGCACGGTTAGAATAAATGTCAACTTGCAGTTTAGGTGGAGTGAACACACGTCAGCATTTAATGTCGCGGTTATAATTTGTTTGGCGCAGTTTTATGGATAACTATTAATCGTAGCCACCCACTGGAGGAGTGTTCACATGGGAGGCATAAGTTTTGAGGTTGGTGGTTATCGTTAAAACTGGCCAGTAGCCGTTAACGTAGCCCGACGGTTATCATATGTGTGTTCACATGGAGGGGGCTTTCCCGCGCACTGGATCCCTCCTAACCCCCAAATGCTATGGTTTGAAACTTTAAATACATATGGTGTTCATACATTGTTAAGACACAAACGATAGCAGAGACGGTTAAGTGCTTGGTCTGTTTAGAGGAGGTTGCAGGGTCAAACCCCGGCGCCTCCATAAAAATTTTGGTAAATTGCGCCAATGATCAACCTTTGGGGAGGGAGACGTGGTGGCCTTCAGGCTTGCCACTTGTCCCCTCCTCATTGGTCCACTTCAAACCAGTAATAACATACCACATCACCACACCATAAACCAACCACAACTTGACACTTGTCGAACCCGAATTAGATATTGACCATCCTATTGAACCTGCCCAATCACCTGACACGTCAGTAATACAGACTATTGACTAGGCAGTCGCTGTACCTTTTTTTCCAAAATTTTCTTCTATTTTGCAAAGCGGTCAGTGGGCTCTACCTTCGTCATACAAAATCTCTTTTGAATGAAACAAGTTGCATTGGGATTTTTTGCCAAGATGGATGCAGTCGTTCAGGTTTCAAATGATTCTGAGCACTTTGATTTTTAAGCTAATTTTTGCCCCTAATGATCAAGATGAGTCTAATATCAAAGAAAAAATGCATGGTTCTAAATTGTTCCTTAAATACCCCTTTATTTCTTATGCAGGTTAGGTTTCCTAATGATCTGGATTTAAATAAGAATGCAACAAAATACAGAAATACCCATATACACAGAGATGCAATGGAAATAATACTTCATTTCATTAATGTAAAATACTGAAATATGCTTACAAACAGAAATGGAAATAAATAAGATAGGGCGATGGTAGCTTATCTCTGAGAAGATATGTGACGCCTACATGCCTCTGAACTGAGTTACAATGAGGCTTGAAGGCCTATTTATTGTTTAGAAACAATGGAAAACCCTAAACATCCAAAAACCCTAACCCTAGGAGATGAATAGCCACATTATGGGCCTCGTTTTGGGTAAATTGGTACATCAACTTCCCGGGGTCGTAACTTTGGCATACAATCTCTGTTTGATGCGCACCATAGCTCGTTAGAAATATCCATCCGAGGACCCATGTTGCTCCCAGTTTTCCCAAAAAAACGTCGTTTAGGGCCTCAAAACGGCTCCGGAAGTTTAGGACCCGAAAAACTGCTAAAAATAGTAAATTGTGCTACAATTAAGGAAACTGAAAAACTGAAAGAGACAGTTGTGGGGGTCCAAGTGGGATAGGTGGGTGGCCACCAACATCCACCTAGATCATTCCTCCCCTCTTAGGAAGCAATGGCCCCCATTGCATTGAGTTCCTCCTTGAGATGAGGAAACTTCTGTTGAGCTGGGTCCCTGGTGAGCTGTTCTGCAACCTATGATGTGTCCAGTAATGGTGGGAAGCATGGTCGAGGGCGGTTGACATTGAACACTCGGTGAAAGCAAAGGAATGGGGAAATGTTGTGATCCAAAGCATTGTTTCCCACAACCTTGGTATGGCCTCTTGTAAGACGTTCTTTCTACAAATGCAATCAGACTTTGTCACCCACTTGAAACTTGTGTGGTCCCTGATGTTGATCATGTCGCTTCTTGTACTTGGAAATTTCCAGAATGGATCGACGATATATCGACCCATTGGGTAGAGGTGCTCTAGGAGTCAGATCGAATGAATGCTTGCCCTGATAGTGCAACGGTTTATCCATGCACGTCATCTCTTACGAAATATTTATCGACGTCATCCAATATGGAATAAAACTACCTCTTCATTTACGCACGACTACAAAAGTATCTCATGCCTTAAATATCGGCACTGTTGTCACAGCACGCGTTGTTACAGCTGGCAATACATGGTTTGACCACTTGTTTATGTACTCCCCAACTCGCGAGTCGCCTTATAAATTCATTTTAACACAAGTGAGTTTAGCTTTTCATTTTAACGCAAGTGAGTTTGGCTTTCAATTTACTTGCCTTTGGCATTTATTTGGAGACATTTTAGCACGCAATATGGAGAAATCCGCACAACTCCAAGAGCAGCGTGCCCGCGCTCACCTGGACGAAGGTTGCAGACAAAATTGCTGCCAATTTAAGGGAATCCAAATGAGAAAATGGGGAAAGTGGGTGTCCGAAATTCGCATTCCTGTATCCAGAGAGAAGATATGGCTAGGGTCATACAAAACCGCCGAGCAGGCTGCACGTGCCTACGACGTGGCAACGTATTGCCTGCAAGGACCCACCGCTAAACTCAATTTCCCCAATTTTCTGCCTGACATACCGTTTGCGGCTTCTCTTTCTCCTCCTCAGATTCAGCATGCCGCCACCAAATATGCCTTGGACGAAATTCCTTTGATTTCTCCCTCTCTGCAGAATATAAAAAATGATAAGAAGAAGCCGAAGGAGAAGTCGGCATCGCCATCACGACCGTCTTCAGTTTCAGAAATCGATTTATCATGTGATAGTCAGCAGATTCCAGAGGCGCAGGACTTGGGGTTGTGGCAGTCCTCGTCTGACGGCAATGGAGGACTCAATTTGGAGAGGACTCAATTTTGAGAAAATCCCGTCAATTGAAGAGGTGTCGGTGGCTTTGGAGCTCACTATTTCTGCGTAGGACCCGTACCCATACATATTCTTTGAATCGACTGAACTGTGGAAATTCGGAGACGTTTGAATTACTTACAAAGTTACAAGGACTGGGGGAAAGGAATATCCCCCGTCAAAAGCCCTTTTGCAGGGTTGTTGTTTGACCCTTTCGGCAGAGTGATTTTTCAATTTCTGGGTGATTGTATAAGGTTTTTAGAATTTTGGAGAAAATAATATTTATTTATTTTTTAATCTATGAGGTGGAGATTAGTTGGTCAGATAAGTTTAAATTTTCCAGGAGAGGTTGACCACAGAAGTCATTTTTGGGAAATTAGGCCACTTGATAAATATCTAAGTTCAAATCAGTTTTAACATAATCGTGGTGCTGGCAATCCGTTAATAGACAAGTATCCAAATGCAAATGAATTTTAACCCAATTTTGGTGATAGCAATCCGTTAATAAACAAGTATCCAAATGCAAATGAATTTTAACACAATTTTGGTGATATCAATTCATTGATATACAAAATAATAAAAACAATTTATAAGTAAATAAATTATTCTTCTATTTAACCTTAACTAGCTTTTACTTAAACTTAACATAATTATAAAAAAAATAAAATAATATTTTCCATGATATAAGTATAAATATGTATACAATTTCTTGGATCATAAAATTTTATAGTTATGTTTTTTTATTTAATTAATTTAAATTCTAATTTATTAAAATACATTTTGTTGAGATTCACAAGCATTAGGTATAGACCACTCACAAAAGATGTTCTCCCGTTGGCAACCTCTTCCAAGGAATAAGGTCAAGGTCAAATTTCATGGGCTCTCTCTGGGAAACCCGTTATCATAGGTATAGGCATCTTCCTCATTGATGCCAAAGGATCCATATCTATGTTGGATGGAGGGGAGATGACATAAAAAAATTACTTGAACTACATGCTTTAAAAACATGGATTCAATTGGCAATCTAATATGCTTTTAGGTTTTGGATCTATTAATATAAGAGGATTTCTAAATTCTAATGGATGCCATCAATGAATTTATGAATGAATCCATTTAAGCCAAGTGTTTACTAACTAGGGCTTGTTGTGGCTTTTAAGTAGGCTTAAAAGGCATATGTGAGGATATCATGAAAATCCTTCACATGTCAAAATATTAGTACACTAATTAGCCGATGAAGGAATCTCCAAAAGAGTAAGACTACTTGGAGAACAACAACCTTTAAATATAATGCCCTAAAATTTCTTAAGAGGATATGACTCTCTCAAATAGGATTTCAACGATCTATGGCACTCAATATTAAGAAAATAATGTTGGGAGTGTGAAATCCACTAATGTATATGAAGATGACTCCAAGCACGGTGAGAGTCATTTGACAAGATATGGAGAGGACAATATTAGTATACCTACATTAATGTCTTAGGAGCTCAAGAACAACACAGTATATTGTCGAATAATATATGATTGGAGAGAAAAGGGTAATAGTGGTGTTTATTAATAATCATCCAATGTAACATAGTTATTTTTTTATTTAATTTTGGGATGGAGTGGAGGTATTACATTGCTAACCACTTGAGACACCGCACTATCTTGTACCATCTCTTATGGTTCAAATAGCCTTGGAGAATACCACTGCTATTGCTATAAGTATGAATTCCACTTCTTTATGTAAGTTTGAGATAAGCAACCTTAAGGAAGAGAGTGAGGAGATGGAGGCAACCCCTCTCAAAAGATGGGATAGAGAAATTTTAAAAATCTTATGTCCATTGCTTCATGTTTTTGTAGATAGCAAAAGAAAATCATGCATTTTGTGGATGGATTTGAGTTTATGCACAAGATTACTATTATGCAACAATATTAGGAGAATTTTGAGGTTTAAAATTGACATCCCAAGAAAAACAATAAAATAATAGTTAAAAATAAAACAAGAGTCATGAATTTTTGAAGGAAAAAAAGAAATCTAATTTTTTTTCTTTTCATTTTTTGGTATTTTTGGCTTATATCCTTACAGGTTTACTCAAAAGTCAAATGTAATCATATGTTGGATGCATAATGTAACCTTGCATCCATTGAGTATCCACTTTGCATACTTTTGAGTAGGCCCCCACTAGAAAATTTTGAAAATACATAGAAAAACATGTTTCATGAATATATATGAGGATGGAGATTGGAGAAAATAATAGGTAAAACATTAAGAAAAACAAAACATTTTTATTTTTTATTTTTATTTTTGTTTTTTATTTTTATGTGTTATTTTCCTCAATCCGCACCCTCATACACCCATGGGGATGGTAGGGAATATTGAGTAAATTATTATAATTTACAAACTATACTCAATATATGATTGTAGACACACACACACATATACAAAGGCAGTAGTGGGGGGAAATAATAGGGGAAAAACACAAATTATAATAACTTACCCAATACACCCCTTAGACCCACCCTCCTATATGCGGGTGGGTTCATATATATATATATATATATATATAAGTGGGGAGTAGAGGGAAATAATTTCTTTTTCTTCTTTCTCTATTATTCCTCCACTCTTTTATTTCATTTTTTCTCATGATGGTGTCAGTGGAGGGAAATAACCATGAGGATGGGAATCAAGGCAAATAATAGGGAAAACATATATATATATATATATATATATATATATATATATATATATATATATATTTGCCCCACCCCCTTTTTTATATGTTTTCCCTATTATTTACCCCCTCTCCCACCCTAATTACTTACCCCGACTCCCACCCTGATGAGAAAAAAAGTTCTTAAATTATGTTTTCCCTATCATTTACCCCTAGCCCTAACCTCATTTTTTTCCTTTTTTTAATGTTTTTCCTATTATTCCCCCTACTCTGACCTTTAGGAGAAAAAATGTTCTCTATATTTTCCTTATTATTTTCGCCCCCAACCTAATTTTTTAATGATTTCCCATTTATTTCCACCTACCTCCACCCTCACCCTCATGAGCATGGGGATGAGGGGAAATATTAGTGAAAATGTAAAAAACCACTCCCACCCCATACAAGTGTGGGGTAGGGTAAATGATAGTGGAAAAAAAAGAAAAAAACCACCATTGTCATGAGGGTGGGGGGAATAATAGGGAAAACATATTAGGAAAAGGTATTTTGTTTTTTTTGGTATTTTTTTTCCCAATATTATTTTCTCCAACCCCCACTGTCATGAAGGTGAGGATGTTTTTATGTTTTCCCTATTTTTCCTCCCATTCCCACTCTCAATGTTTTTTTTTTTTTTTTTTTTGAGTATTTCCCCCCACCCCCATGAGGGTGGGGATGGTGTTTCTTTATGTTTTCCATATTATTATTTGATGCCAGCAGGCTGACATCCCTTCATATACAAGCAACTATAATTTCCCGGAACTTGTGGTTATGCCCACAATCATCTATCGGAAGCATTATTGCTTTAAAAACCCGACTTTACAACTTTATCGGAATACAAAGGAATACAAGGGAAAATTCGCTCCGATCAACAAATTGGACTTCAAAATACATAGACCCGCATATATAAATGTCATCGGATCTGCTCCTTCATATGCCTTTTTCTTTTAAAACCCTGGGACAACTATGTTTTCGCGATACACAGAAATACACTAAAACACATGAGAAATCTGACTAGACGCTTAAGGCCGGAACTCAAATTGAATTACACCCACATCTATAAACTTTCGGATCCGCTGTGCTGCTCCTTTACACTCCCAATCCCCGATTGCCCCGATCTCTGATCTATTGCTATCGGCTATCACTTAATCGACCCATCACATTGTCACAACTTCATTACCCGCTGGCACTTTACCTTTCATAAGTGCGATCAGTAATTAAGTCTCCACCGTTGACCCCCTTCACAGATCTAACGGTCCTCGTTCAATCGCAATGTCGCAATCGGAGTTGGAAAGGGTTAGGTTCCGGTCCATGCATATGGAACATTGTGATGCAATCGATCGGCGATCGCTCATCGCATATTCTTAAGGCCTGAAGTCCTGTCGCATACAATTGAATTACGTCGATACGATAAAGTGGCTCTGCTGTCCCCAATTAGATCTGGTCCGTTGATCTTACAAATCCAACGGCCATTATACCTTCTCGCATCTATTTCCTCTTCTCTTGGTTTCGGTTGTTTTTAATGGACTCTACGTTATAAACACGATTCTCCTCCATACTTTGTTTTCACGCACGACCTTCATTATATAACCGTAAGCTATGATATCTTTGAAGCGGCTCAGCCACTGTTATAACGATAAGGACCCCAATTATGCTTTAACGCTGCAATTTATAACTTAAGGCATACAAACAGAGAAGGATTCTTCAGTTATTCTACATGCAACTATACAGAGGCAAGCAAAGGATTTCAATAAAAACAACACACTCACACACATTGAATCATTTTATTCAATACAATAAGTTTACAGAGTCTCGGCCCTCTGGCTCGATTACAACAATAAAAGACCCTGTTTCAATCTTGAAATCCTCACTCTCTCTTTCTCAATTCTAACCTAGCTAATCTCTAGCTAACGTATCCAAACTCTGAATTATATAAAAAGATCACAATTTATACAAAAGTGGATTCATGAACCAATTTTGGTTCAGATCTAGAAATCTCTCACTCTCTCCTAAAGAATCTCTTCAACTCCATTCTTTTCTAAACAAACGCTAAATCAAGCTTTCAAATTCCTCATATCCTATTCAAACCAAATAAATCTAACTGCTTGGCCTGATCTCCACACAGGGAGGATCACTCAGCCACTATACCCTTTTTCTCCTATTTTACAATAAATAAACACTCTCATACATTTAATAAATAAAATTAACTAAACTCTTGTCTTCCAATGTTAGTCACAACATGTGATCATGCCATCACATTGCTGACTAGGCCTAAATGCTCCTGCATCAGACTCCCAGAGTTGAAAGCTTTCATGACCTCCTGGTCATGTGTTTCTTCTGCTGATCATCTAGTATCCCAAACTTTACTTTGTAACTGGTCATCACTTTCATCATGCTGTTGATTCAATTCTATAGCCACTGTCACTTCTGTTCCTCCAGATTTCCAAATCTTATTTTGCTGCTATCCGCTTTCCTTACTGATACAAATTCCTTTTGTTAATTTCTCTTCCTTGCTGTCCCTCTTCTCCACTGACTTCATCTTCCACGATTTCTCAACTTCTTCTCTACAATTTGTTCTTAACTGAACTCCACTGACATCTGTCTGCTGTAAATTCTCCTTTACCATATAAATTATAAATTTTTTGTCCAATTCTTCTTCACCTCTGTCATTTACAAACTGTTTTTTGTATTATATAGCTCCCTTCCATTATTATTAGAGATAATGCTTTCCTCTATGTTATCAGGTTAATCTAATAACCTTCCCAGAAAAATACAAATTCCTTCATATTCAATAAGCATGTCATTTGCATATGACTCCTCCTTCCTGTATAAAACAAAATTTCCATCACAATTGTCAGATTCAAAATAACTATGGTTTTCACTCTTCATAGGTAATTCTGCCATCAAATCTTTATATTGTCCTTCTGCATAAGTTATGAAATTGTCATCAATTTTCATTTCCATACTTTCCTCTGCACTATACAGTGTTCCTTGTTCTAACACAAGACTATCATTCAATAGTTCAATAGCTAGGATTTCTTGGAGCATATTATTGTGAAGTATCCTTTCATCTTCTATACTTATACCATTGCAACAAAATGATGTTGTTTTATCTTCTCCTACAACAGAAACAAAATTCTATTTTTCTAAAGCTTCTTCATGGTTTACAGATTCATAAAAATAATCCATTTTAAAATCACAGAATTCCTGAACTTCTGCATCTATCAACATCGTCATATATTCCTTCACAATTTCCATAGTACTTTCATTTTGATTCTCTACTGAAGATATTAAATTCTGGTTATCATCACAAACTTTCATTTTCTTATCTTCAGCTTCTTTAATCATGACAATTTCCCTGTCAATACCATCATTCTCAAAATTATTAAATACATGCTTAAAATATCTTTCTGTTTCAGTCATCTCTTCCAGTAATCTCACTTCTTCATCAACATGTATAAGCACATTGTCCAATTGATGTTCATCACCTGTCAAACTTGAAAACATACACATCATGTTAGTTTCAAAAATACAAGGCTCTTCATCTGAAGCCTCAGTGATCAGCTCCTCATGCTTCTCTGAACTATTTTGATAGTTCACTAAGTTATTGAGAAATTCTTCCTCAACATCTCTGACTTCTTCCTCATTAAATAAAACTTCTGGGACTGCAACTTCTTGACTATGCTTGGCAACTTCATTATAGATTTGTAGAATACCTTTTATTTCTACACAATTTTTCCCAACACTCAATTTATCCAAATAAGACAACAATGTCTCTTCCTCTTCTCTGATAAGATTTTTATCTTTCAAAGATTTCCTTGACTTAACTTCTTCAACTAAGTTCTCTATGTCAGCTTTCCTTTTCTTCATTTCACAAATCTGTAATGCATCTGTTTCCTTTCCTTTTTCCATTTCCCATTGGTCTTCTATCCATGCTAAAATTCCTTCAAATATGATCCAATAAGTTTTCACTAAGAGAAGACAACCATTCAACCATACCTTTTAATTTCTTCCACCAATTGAAGTCTTGAAAGTCTTTATGCATCTCCTTTTGTGACACCGGTTCAAATTCATTAGGCTGCATCCCTGCAATTTTACATTCACAGAAATAGTTAATCCCAAAAATATGAGATCCTCTTGTCTGTGAGGATGCTACCAGCACATTCCTCTCATTCTCAACTATTCGGAGTATTAATTTCTCAGCAAAAAATTCTCTGACAGGCCATTTAACTCTTTTTCCCACATAAAATCCTTGTTTCCATTTTTCTCTAATTCTTTTCAATACCAGCTTCTTTAAACGACTGAGTTCTGCCTTCATCTCAGCCAACTCTACGTTCCTTTCTTCTTTACTCATTCCTTTGAGTCCAACTACTTCAGCACTCTTTTTCCTCTGTCTGTGACTTTCCTCTGTACCCCTGTCATTACTATCAATAGTCAATTCCATTTCTTCCTTTGGTGAACTTTCCTTGTTCACTATTGTGCTGCAACTAGCCTTTTTCATCTGTAACAAGTCTCCTTCATTCCTCACTAAACTTTCTTGAGTTTAGCCTTTTGGCATCTATTGGTTCTTTCCTCGAACCTTTCACTGACTAACAATTCTACCTAGCGCTCCTCTTGCTGGAATTGTTATCTCCTATCCACAATCACAATTGTGGAGCTGCCTCAACAACGTATACCAACCACATTTGGAAATTGTTCTCATCTCCTCTTGAACACTCCTTGTTCTAGGCTCTGCATCTTCAATTTCTCACTTCCTTCTTCATTCAGTAATTTCATTGACTGTCAGGTACTCTCACCTTTACTCATATGAGAGTTCTTCTTTCTCTATCTTCTTTAACTTAGCTCATATGCTATGATGCTGGTACAACTCATTCTACCTTTCAACAATTCCACTGCTTCCACTGACCTGCACAATCTTATCTCAATATACATCAAAGTAACCTTTTAAACCAACAACTTTTCCTTCAAATATGTCTTAAAACTAATTCCCATTCCACCAGTTAAATCTTTGCCAAATGATTCATCTGTTCACTATTTCATTTAAAATTTCCATTCAAAAGACTCCACACAACCAACAACTATTTCCCATTTTACTTTTCATAATAAACTCTTCAATTTTCAAGATCAATTAAGATTATATCTGAATTTCAATTATATTTACCAATTCATGACAAACACTATTAATTCCTTCTGATAACCTATTTGTAAGCAAATCCTGTCTTGCTTCTATAAATTCCAAAATTCATTCCTTGTAATGGCTCTCTTTTCAGATCTATTGAATCCAACCTTCAGTCTAACTACTCCTTCATCTATTTATATCATTGTCTTCAACAATTCTTTAAGCAATCCTCAATCATTCTCAATTTTCACAAAATTCTTCAAATCATTTAAATGACTTCAATGCCATAGCAAACCACTCTTCTATTTAGCTTTAACTTCTAAACCTTCTACTTCAATTTACCTTTTAAATCAAACCAATCATTCAATCAACTTACATGGAAATTTCATTTTCCTAAGGAAAAAATTTTCTCCTTCAAAATTTCAATCCCTTGTTGTTCTTTAGACGTTCAAAACACATCTTTGAAAAACCATCAAAATAAACATTCTTACCAAACATTCATCAGAGATTCACTACTTCCCCCATTCTGATATCAGTGTCCTTTGTAGTATGATCCCCATCTATATTGATCCACTTCCATGCAAATTATACAAATGCTGGAGTTTAAAATTTAATTTCCAAACCAGTCCTTACAGAGTGTTGAGCTAGCTCTGATACCAAAATGATGCTAGCAGGCTGACATCCCTTCATATACAAGCAACTATCATTTCTCGAAACTTGTGGTTATGCCCACAATCATCTATCATAAGTGTTATTGATGCATTATTGCTTTAAAAACCCAGCTTTACAACTTTATCGGAATACAAAGGAATATAAGGGAAAACCCGATCTGATCAACGAATCGGACTTCAAAATACATATACCCGCATATATAAATGTCATCAGATCCGCTCCTTCATATGCCTTTTTCTTTTAAAATCCCGGGACAACTATGTTTTCGTGATACACGGAAATACACTAAAACACATGAGAAATCCGACCAGACGCTTAAGGCCGAAACTCAAATGGAATTATACCCGCATCTATAAACTTTAGGGTCCGCTGCACTGCTCCTTTACACTCCCGATCCCCGATATCCCCGATCTTTGATCTATCGCTATTGGCTATCGCTTAATCAACCCTTCGCATTATCACAACTTCATTACCCGCTAGCACTTGACCTTTCTAAAGTGCGATCAGCGATTAAGTCTCCATCGTTGATCGCCTTCTCAAATCTAACAGTCCTCGTTCAATCGAAATGTCATAATCGGAGTTGACAAATGGTTAGGGCCCAATCCATGCATATGGAACATTGTGATGCGATCGATGATCTCTCATCAAATATTCTTAAGGCCTGAATTCTTGTCGCATACAATTGAATTACGCCGATACGATAAAGTGGCTCTGTTGTCCCCGATTAGATATGGTCCATTGATCTTACAGATCCAACGACCATTATACCTTCTCGCATCTATTTCCTCTTGTCTTGATTTCGGTTGTTTTTAATGGACTCTACGTTATAAACACGATTCTCCTCCATACTCGGTTTTCACGCACGACTTTCATTATATAACCGTAAGCTATGATATCTTTGAAGTGGCTCAGCCACTGTTATAATGATAAGGACCCCAATTATGCTTTAACGTTGCAATTTATAACTTAAGGCATACAAACAGAGAAGGATGCTTCAGTTGTTCCGCAGGCAACTATACAGAGGCAAGTGAAGGATTTCAATAAAAACAACACACTCACGCACACTGAATCATTTTATTCAACACAATAATTTTACAGAGTCTTGGCCCTCTGGCTCGATTAAAACAATAAAATACCTTGTTTCAATCTTGAAATCCTCGCTCTCTCTTACTCGATACTAACCTAGCTAACCTCTAGTTAACCTATCCAACCTCTGAATTATACAAAAATATCACAATTTATACAAAAGTGGATTCATGAACCAATTCTGGTTCAGATCCAGAAATCTCCCACTCTCTCCTAAAGAATCTCTTCAACTCCATTCTTTTCTAAACAAACGCTAAATCAAGCTTTCAAATTCCTCATATCCTATTCAAATCAAATAAATCTAACTGCTTGGCCTGATCTCCACACAGGGAGGATCACTCAGCCACTATACCCTTTTTCTCATATTTTACTATAAATAAACACTCTCATACATTTAATAAATAAAATTAACTAAACTCTTGTCTTCCAACCCTTTGTTAGTCACAACATGTGATCATGCCATCACATTGCTGACTAGGCCTAAATGCTCTTGCATCATTATTTCCACCTATCCCCGCCCGCCTCGTGGGTGGGGAAAAATAATATGAAAACAAAAAAGACCCATCTCCTTCCTTATGTTGAGGGTGGGGATGGGATAAAATAATAGGGAAAATATAAAGCGGGTGGGGGAAATAATAAGGAAAACATTTAAGAAAAAACATTTATTTAATGTTTTGCCTATTGTTTATCCCTACCATCTTTTATGTTTTCCTTATTATTTAGATATCCCCCATTTTTCCTTTTTTAATGTGATCACGAGGATCAAGGTGGAAGGAAATAATTAAAAAACTTTGGTTTATTTATTTATTTATTACTGCCTCCCCATCCCCAAAGTTTTTTGTTTTTTTGTTTTTTTCATGTTTGCCCTATTATTTCCTCCTAGACCTACCCTCATAACTATGTTTTCTCTAATATTTACCTCCACCTCCACCCTCATTATCTTGAGGGTGGGAGTGGGAGAGTGATCAAAACGTCTTTTTTATGCTTTTCCTATTATTTCCTTCTTGAGGGGGGAGGGGAGCAGCGGGTTGAATGATCAAAATGTCTTTTTATGATTTCCATGTTATTTTCGTGGGAGGAAATAACAAGGAAAACATATTTTTTTTTAATGTTTTCCTTATTATTTATCCCCACTCCCACCCTCATCTTTTTGTGTTTTCCCTATTATCCCCCCCCCCCCACACCTTCACCCTTGCGGGGTTTTTTATGTTTTCCCTATTATTGCCATAAGGCCGGGGGTGTTTTTGATATTTTCCTTATCAATTCCCCCATGCTTACTCTCATGATCATTTTTTTAATGTTTTTCGCTATTATTTCCCCCCACTCCCGCAATTTCTTTTTATTTTTTTCTTAATATTTTCCTCCAAAACCACCATCATGATCCTCAGTGTCATGAGGGTTGGTGTGGGGGCAAATAATAGTGAAAACATTGAAAAAAAACATAGGGGTGGGGTGAAAAAAAAAGAAACTTTTTAAAATATTTTCTCCATTATTTTTGTCCACCCTCATCCACACCGAACCCTCTTTATCACCCCAACGTTCTTTTATGTTTTCCATATTATATCCATGCACCCCCATCACCATCATCATGATCACCCTCACCCTCTTTCATTTTTCATTTTTTATTTTATTTTACTTTTTATTTTTTATTTTTATTTTTTTATTTTTTGTTTTTTATTTCCCCCTACCCCCACCCTATTTTGGAGAATTTGGTATCTACGGATAAATATTAATTCCCTAGATAAGTAGTTGTATCTAGAACAACATTTTAAATTGTTTTAGACTTTTCCTATAAGCAATATATAAGATGAGAAGATGAGAAGACCTACTTGTAGTTCTGCTTTCCTCTCGTCTCCCTTATATCGATCTTGTCGCTCCTTCCCGTACTTAATACGCTTGAGAAGTACTTGTAAACACAACAAAAAACAAAGAATCGATCAAAGCACATGATCTATTGAATATAAGTGAAAGGAATCAGATACAATTCACACATATAAGCATTATGAAACAATACAAACATATGGGAGAAAGGTTCAAACACTTTATTAGAAAGAAGAAGGAATTACAACCATTGGTGTCTACTTCAAAGCCATTCCTTCAGCTTGGATCCCATCCACATCACATCAAAAGCATGAAAAACATGTAGCATTACAATACTTGCTTCAAAGCCAAATCTCATAGCAGCATTGTCTCCTTACAATTCAACATAATCCAGCCCTTGATCACTTAGATGAGTGGTCAATTTATAGGAAGATTAAGGAGGTTTTGTCATAAATGGTGGCATTGAATGGACTTCCATACTTATAATTAGTTCCATGGAGAAAGGGATGAGAGGATAGGATGCATCTTAACTCATTCCTCATCCGTTTTCGAGCTCATAGGAGTTGATAAGCGAGGGAACCTTCTAGATGACTCCAAAATATAAGAATATTCCCCAAACCCTATGTGAATTTCGCTCAATATCGCCTAATTTAGGTGAAAGGAAGCCTAAGTGCTATGTAGAGCACCCTGGCATGGACTTAATTGCTCTGCAGCACACCCTTACATGGGCCGACTTGTGGTAGTCCCTCTAGAGGCTATTTCTAGATGTCTTCAAGTCAAGAAACTGTCTGGGAATGAGGCATTCAAAGGGGTGACTTGTTTAGGGCATGTAACAACTGAAATTAGGGTTTGATGAGCCCTAAAACACTGATCTAGATGATGGGATTGATGGCCCAAATGGATATGTAACAGCTGCCCCCTAAAGCATGAATTCGGAAAAATGCCAATGTCGAATGAAATGCTTTACGATGTGATGAGGAGGTATCAAAGTGGAAGGTGACCTGCATCAATTACAATACATATATCATGATATTTGATTTTACATGAATCGCTGAGGGAAGGCATACCCATGTTCAGCTTATAAACTTTCATTACATGTACATAAACAATCATCTACAGATATAGACCCATGATTGGAATGACTATCGATGTAAAGCCATTATATATATGATTTAGTACTCCCGAAATCGCAACCCGGATGGATGAAACTAGATCAGAGGTCTTCTATCTCATTCAATAATTTGCTCAAGTACGAGTCTAACCATGTGAATATGTGATCTGAAGTCGAACATGGGAAGACACCATCTGATTATCAGCCAATGACGTAAGTTGTTAACAGATGCGAGAGAAATCACCAATAATGATAATGATCCTCAAGGTACTATAGTACATTCTACATGGTGTGAATAGATTATTTGATATCTAACACCATACAAAGTCTTTCGATCGAAGGCCATTGATGCTAACCTATCGTCGAAAGTGAGAAGCCTACCATTGATGCATGCAAGCCTCAAGGTACTGGAAGGGTTTTTCTAAGTCAACTTGTTGGATAATGTGCTGATGTCGACAAGAAGTGACTCATCGCAGGAGGGCCTTGATGTATCCCATATCAATGACACAAAACGAGTGTAGTGATTTTGGAGATGGAAAATTTGACTGATGACATAAGGTTCAGGAATGGCGGTCATGAAAATGAAGGTTTATGGTATTGCAAAGGATGAATTTTGACTGGATGACTTCTCTTAAACATGTCGGCGACACTGAAATGAATTGGTAGCATTGACCCAAAACAAAGTGTTGGATGGTATGATAGACCAATGGTGTGATAACCGTCAAGCTAATAACCCAACCCAGATAGTCACGACGATGGAGTGAAAGTGTCATGTTCAAGAGCGACCTGCTACCATAAAGTGGCTTTCCCCATTTTCCCATTTTCCCCAGTCATTGCTGACGAGTACCTATTTATTTTTATCAAGCTTGAGGAGGATAACATATGCTTGTTGTATAATTTCACCCTTTGGGCGAATCCATCGCTATTTGATGTTTTAACGAGTCTAGGTCTTGTCTAGATGGACAAGTTTGTCTCTATTTTGATGTTTTAATGAGTTTAACGACAAACATAACTCGGTCCTTTTCATGTTTAGAGAGTTTGAAAAGGGACAAAAATAAAACTCCACAAGTTATTTTTCGTAAATTAATCTATCAAGCCCAAAAAAGCATAAAATAATACAAGAGAGATATTGTTTCCAATCCTTTAACGAGCTGGAAAGGACAAGCGCTCGACAATCTTTTCATGTTTAGAGAGTATGAAAAGAGCTTAAAGAGGACTCCACTTTGAGGAACGAGTGGTGTCTAGGATAGCAACTGGTGCCGGTGATGTTGGAACTTCTCAAAACATGTTGATTTATGTGAAGAGGTTGGCTAATAAGGCAACTCATTGCATCTGTTCCTCAAAAAAGGTAAAACAACCAAGTGAAAGTGTATGATCAGCCAAAGGGATGGTGGTGATGGGATGAAAACAACCAAGGATCATTTGACGAAAGAGGCTGATAGAATGGAAATCACAAGGGTTAAAATGGAAATGGGTTCATTTTTACACAAGCTTGAACCATAGGGAACTATGCTTGGGTTCAGTTTCATGTTTACACAAGCTTGAAACGAAAAACTATGCTTGGATTCAGTTTCATTTTTACACAAGCTTAAAACGAAGAACTATGCTTGGATTCAGTTTCATGTTTACACAAGCTTGAAATAAAGAACTATGCTTGAGATTGGTTTACATGCCCCCAGTATGATGAAAGGGAGAGTCTCCTGTAACCATATGGAAGTTGCTGCGGTGAAGTAGGACGGTTATCCAACACCTTTTTGGCTTGGACCAGATAGGGACAAGGGTGAATGGGGTGATTCCCTTTACATAACCTATAGGGAAACTTAACTTTACCACTAGGTGCATGCCCCCCAAGCTTCATTACATTCACCTAAATAGACTACTTGTGGCCAGCAAATGGATGGAATGAAGGTTCTTTTACAAGATCAAGTGAAAGACTCGACTGGGATTTTACGAGATCTAATCAAAGATTCGACTTGGAACTTTTATCCAGGGGACCTTGTTTCATTTTTTAATGAGATTGACACAAGACAAGGAACTATCCCCATATTATTGGTTTCATTTTTTAACGAGGTTGACACAAGACAAGGAACTATCCTCATTGGCCTGTTTCATTTTTTAATGAGGTTGACACAGTAAAAGAACTATCCTCATATCCTTGGTTTCATTTTTTAACGAGGTTGACAAAAGACAAGGAACTATCCTCATTGGCATGTTTCATTTTTTAACAAGGTTGACACAGTAAAAGAACTATCCTCATATCCTTTGATCACAACTCACAAGAGGTCATGAAGGAGAGATCTGGTTCCAATGCCCCTAGTACATAATGAACAACATCACTGAATTGATCATCAATTGATGTAGGTATGGAATGGGTTGCCACATAATTAACCTGTGGCGGGGATGATACCATTGGTACAAAAGGACCATTTAGGGAAGATGGTTGACTGGAAGCCATATTTGGATCAGGAAATGAAAGATGGTCAACGGTGACAATTCTGCCTTCATTCGGGAAATAGATCACTTGAAAGAGTGTTGAAACAATAGATCCCATGCCATAGACATAGTCGCGCCCAAGAAGTAAATTGTAATATAAAGGGCCTGGGACTACCATCACATTCAGATAAACGATTTTTCCTCCCAAAGTAATAGGTAACTAAGGAAGGATCCCTAATGGTTGACTTGTTCCTCTATTAAAAGCCAATAGATTTTGGGTAACAGACACAAGTGGCGGTGAACCGAGCACTTTCCAAGAAGTTGAGGAAATGATACTCATTGATGCACCTTAATCTATAATACAGCAGGGTACAATCATATTACAAATGTGTACTATGATATGGAAAGGCACATAAGAAGGAAGACGACATCCTACCAGTCGATTCCAATCAAAAGAAGTGACTAGACTACTTGGAGGGGGTACCGTAGAAATGGGAGTATTATCCCCTTGAGTTACAAGAATGGGAGGATTTTCCTCCTGTCTTGATGGAACATGAGGGTTGTCTCCAAGCTCATTAGAATCTGAAGAAACAAAAAGAACCGAGTGGTATCATATTCACTCTCTTTGGGAAAGGTTTGATTAACTAAAGGTGAAATCGGGTCAACTATTACCTTGACCTATTGATTTGGGTCGGGTATAGATTCACTTTCAGAGAGAGTGGTTTTGACTAACGGTTGATTTGAGTCAGTCAATTCATCAACTAGTGAAGGATTAAGGGAGAGTCTCCTGTAAACAGATGGAAGTCGTTGCGGTGAAGTAGGATGGTTATCCAACACTTTTTTGGCTTCATCTAGATATAGACAAAGGTGACTGGGGTGATTCCCTTCAGATAACCTACAGGGAAACTTAACTTTACCCTTCTTTCCATGAACTTTACTACCACTAGTTGATGGTGTGTCACCAACATGATCTCCAGAAGTTGATGACACAGGATGATGTGAACGGGAAGACCATTCTTCTAAGATCTGAGGAATACCAGAAGAATTTCGAAGAAGATGGTCTCCCGTACAAATTTTGCATGGATATCGAACTTTGTGAGGCTTGAAAGATGGTTTCTCATCAGATTTTGCATTCAAAGCAATGGTTGCTTGGTTGCCCCTCTGCTAAATTTGCTTCTTCTTCTTCTTATTCATCCCTTTCTTCTTCTTCTTAGCCACCTGGTTACTAGTAGCAATACTTTCACTAGGCGAAGAGGAAGAAGGGGAGGAAGAAACAACCGAGGAAGAAGGAAAAGCGTAACATTAGGATCAACTGGAGTTTGATTTTGTCTAGTTGGAGGAGTACTCGATTGCAGAGAAATCACGACATTTTGAACCAAGGAGGTTGAAAACAACCATACTGGCAAGCCAATGGTAAATCCTAGAAGGGACAATGTAGCCATATAAGGAGCACCAATATTTCCGAAAGGAGGAAAAGGACTAGGATTCCCATCAAAAGGAATTCCTTGATCAGTGGACTCTAGATTTGTCGCCATATGTTTCAACCTAAGATCAACTAAGGAGTGAGCGTGGAGGATTTTATCCGTGGTTAATTAATTTTATTTTAATTAAAGTAACATAACAAAACGAAAAAGGGATAATCTAGGCAAAAGGTTTACCAAGCAACTGTGAACTGCAGAATACCTCCCGGCGAACCGAGAAGTACGGGCATGCAATCTCCCCGAATGCTATGTTCGGTGTATCACAGTGTACAAGGCGACCGACTCAGTTACGTAAGGGTGGACAACAATCTAATGTTGTCCTCCCATATATACCCGAAAGTACGTGGAGGCCCAATCTGTATAAGTGCTTACTAATGCAAAACCGCACAATGAGAGCATTCCCATATACTTTACGTACTGTAACACAACCCTATATACCTGAAGGTATGTAGATGAGCTATCATATATTCATGTACGTGGAATGAGTTATCACACTCGGGATGTATTGTAGACAAGTTAGCGACAACTGCTTTGTTTTACGACGCCGGAACACGTCTCTACCCTAGAACCACTAAATGTTTTTCATTAGGTGATAATGCTCCATTAGGTAAATTCAGATAAAATTTAAGTTGATCTTCTTTAGAATTTGCCTTTCAAGGATCATCACGTGGTGTATGTTTGCAATTCCTAAAATGAAACTAATATGATAAGCATTATTTTCATTCAATTGAACAATGAAAACCTTAGCTACTAGGGATAGAGCAATCAGATTTCTTTTGATCAAAGAGCAAAGAGCATAATCTAATGCAATTTCCTAGCACTATTCCTATGAGCACACACAAAATTTTTCAATGCAACATGCATGTATTTATTTTCGATTTCCTTAATGTGAATATGAACGAAGGGAAATATGCACATACAATCAATCAATCTTTAATAAGAATGAAGACTTTTACGACAGTTTTGTTTCGAAGGAAAAGAAGACATTACCTCTACTCATCTAAGTGATCAGGGGCGGGATTATTTAGACTTTTCCTATAAGCAATAGATAAGATGAGAAGATGAGAAGACCTACTTGTAGTTCCGCTTTCCTCTCGTCTCCCTTGTATCGATCCTGTCGCTCCTTCCTATACTTAATACACTTGAGAAGTACCTGTAAACACAACAGAAAACAAAGAATCAATCAAAGCACATGATCTATTGAATATAAGTGAAAGGAATTGGATACAATTCACATATATAAGCATTATTAAACAATACAAACATATGAGAGAAAGGTTCAAACACTTTATTAGATAGAAGAAGGAATTACAACCATTGGTGTCTAATTCAAAGCCATTCCTTCAGCTTGGATCCCATCCACATCACATCAAAAGCATGACACACTTTCTTTTGAACAAAGATTAATAAAATATAATCTAACTTTGACTATGGATCAATAATGACAAAGAAAACATTTAAGAAACATTAATCAACCAAGTCAAAGTAGGGTTGGCAAAGGAGATAACAACTTGTTTTACGAGACATGACATTCATTGATTAATCAACAAGCAAACAAGCAGAGAAAATTTGGCAAAAACACATTCCAAAGTTGAAAATTTCCCCTAAGGTGGATCAGTGCAGGTCAAAGAGGGCCTAACTGCGCCGCAGAGCACTGTCCCGTGACCAAGCCTGCATTGATGACAATAAGCCATTTCAAGAGGCAATTTAACACAGTTTTGACCAATTTTTCAATGCAAGGAGCTGAATTACAATCTATCAATACAAATAAGGTCTGCAAGGATGTCCTAGGAGGTGGATAAGCTACTAGGAAAGAGGATCTTCCCCAGTATGGTCGCCAATTTATTTTGGAGAATTTGGTATCTACGGATAAATACTAATTCCCTAGATAAGTAGTTGTATCTAGAACAACAGTTTAAAGTGTTTTAGACTTTTCCTATAAGCAATAGATAAGATGAGAAGATGAGAAGATGAGAAGATGAGAAGACATACTTGTAGTTCCTCTTTCCTCTCGTCTCCATTGTATCGATCTTGTCGCTCATTCCTGTGCTTAGTACACTTGAGAAGTACCTGTAAACACAACAAAAAACAAAGAATCAATCAAAGCACACGGTTTATTGAATATAAGTGAAAGGAATCAGATACAATTCACACATATAAGCATTATGAAACAATACAAACATATGGGAGAAAGGTTCAAACACTTTATTAGATAGAAGAAGGAATTACAACCATTGGTGTCTGATTCAAAGCCATTCCTTCAGCTTGGATCCCATCCACATCACATCAAAAGCATGACAAACTTGTAGCATTTCAATACTTGCTTCAAAGCCAAATCTCATAACAACATTATCTCCTTACAATTCAACATAATCCAGCCCCTGATCACTTAGATGAGTGGTCAATTTATAGGAAGATGAAGGAGGTTTTGTCATAAATGGTGGCATTGAATGGACTTCCATACTTAGAATTAGTTCCATGGAGAAAGGGATGAGAGGGTAGGATGCATCTTAACTCATTCCTCATCCATTTTCAAGCTCATAGGAGTTGATAAGTGAGGGAACCTTCTAGATGACTCCAAAAGATAAAATATTCCCCAAACCCTGTGTGAATTTCGCTCAATCTCGCCCAGCGCAGGTGAAAGGAAGCCTAAGTGCTATGTAGAGCACCCTGGCACTGACTTAACTTCTTTGCAGCGCACCCTTACATGGGCCTACTGTTGGGTTGTGTTATATTCTTTCCACGAATAACCCACGTAGTGAACCGGGGGGTTAGATGGGGGGCGGAGCCCCCCCTTCGTTGCGTCGATTGCGCAGCGGGGGGGTCACGGGGGGGCGGGTAGGCCCCCTTTACGGGGTCTGGGGCAGCGCCCCGGGAATTTTTTTTGGGACCCTTTATTAGGTTGGGCGAACCTACCTATGGTTTTCAGTCCATGGTTTTGGATGCGATGATTTTCGGTCCATGGTATTGGATGCTTCGGCATGTATAAATATGTATTGTAAAATTGAAAGGAATATAATGAAAAATCAAGCTGGTAGTCCCGGTTTTGGGATCCAGGGGAAAATCTCTGTGTATATGTGTTTTATGTGTTATGCTCTCGCATTGTTTATTTTTCTGTGATTTAGAATTCGTATGCAGGTAATTTCTGTACGAGGTTAAAACCTACATTTGGTATCAGAGCTATTTTGGCTTCAAGGGGACGCCTTTGTTGCTGAGGGGTTTCGCTCGGGCCTGTGGTAGACCCTGTTCAGTGGGAGATCTGTGAGATCGATTCTGGTGGTGAAAGAAGATGCCGAGCAATGAAAAGATAGAGATCGAGAAGTTCAATGGTCAGAGTTTTGAGTTGTGGAAACTCAAGATGGAGGATCTATTGGTGGATAAATAACAGTGGATCGCGGTAGATCCAGGTACTAAACCAACGAGAGTGACTGATGAAGAATGGAAGAAGTTGTATCGGAAGGAAAAGAGCACAATACGACTGTGTGTCTCAGATTCAGTATTGCTGAATGTATCAGGGGAAGCTACGACAAAGGCTTTGTGGGACAAGTTAGGGACTTTGTACCAATCTAAGTCTCTGGTGAATAAACTGTTCCTGCGGAAAAAAGCTGTATAACCTGAGAATGAAAGATGGAGACTCGGTGACAGAGCATCTGAATGCATTTAATACTGTGGTAAGTCAGTTAGCGTCTGTTGATATTAAAATTTCAGATGAAGATAAGTGCATCAGTTTGTTGTGTTCTCTACCAGATTCGTGGGATAGTCTGGTTATTGCAATAGGTAGTAATGCAACTGCTTTGCAGTTTGATGAAATAGTCTCAGCCTTACTGACGGAGGAGATGAGACGGAAAAATATGGAGAGCCAGAATGGTGATGCCTTGTCTGTACGAGGACGGTCCCAGAATAGAAACAAAAATAAGTCATCGAGTGGGAGATCTAAATCTAGAGGGAGATCTAAATCTCCAGGAAAACCTGTAAAGGTGGTGTGCTGGAAATGCGGAAAGGAAGGGCACTTCAAAAGGGACTGTAAATCTAAAGCTCCTAATAAAGGAAAGGGATCTGATGATGCTCCTTCTGCAGAGGCAAAAACCACCTCAGATGAAGGTGGGGATGTGTACTTGGCTTCTTCAAGTACACATGTAGATCATGAGGCATGGTTGATTGACTCAGGTGCATCCTTTCACTTCACTCCCCATAGGGAGTGGTTCTGCGAGTATGAGAAATAGGATGGTGGTGATGTCTCCTTAGGAGATGATAGGAAGGCTAGAATCATTGGTCGCGGAAAAGTAAAGTTGAAGTTGCAAGGTGGAAGGGTTAGAACACTTCCGGGTGTTCTGTATATTCCTGCATTGGCCAGAAATCTGATTTCTGTAAGCAAGTTGGATGATGCAGGTGTAAAAACAGTGTTCGAGAAGGATACCTACAAGATGGTTTGGGGAGCACTGGTATTGATGTGGGGAGTTCGGACTGGAACTCTGTACAAGCTGCAAGGTAGCACTGTTGTTGATGGGTGCAACAGTTCTGTGGTTCCTGAAAGTGGAGCTCAAAATCTAGTGGTCTCTGGAGAGAAGGCCATGCTGTGGCATCAAAGGCTTGGACATATTGGAGAGAAGGGCCTTTGAATACTTCATGGTAAAGGTATGGTAGAAGGTATGAGTAATAGCTCTCTGGATTTTGATTTCTGTGAAAATTGTGTATATGGGAAGTAGAATTGGGTGAGTTTCCCCTCTGGTGCTAAGAGGGCGAAACAAATATTAGAGCTTGTGCACAGTGATGTGTTTGGACCTGTGAAGGTTCCATCATTGGGTAAGTCTGTGTACTATGTATCATTTATAGATGACTTCTCAAGGAATACATGGATATATTTCCTTAAGAAGAAATCTGAAGTCTTTGACAGGTTTAAAGAACTTAAGGCTCTGGTAGAAAATCAGACAGAGAAGAAGATAAAGGTGCTGAGGATAGATAATGGTGGAGAGTTTTGCAGCAAGGAATTTGAAGAATTCTGTAAGAAGTGTGGTATAGCACGGCAGAAGACTACTCCATATACACCTCAGAAAAATGAAGTCACAGAAAGAATGAACAAGACGTTGATGGAAAGGGCAAGAAGCATGCTTAGTGGTGTTGGGTTAGGACAGGAATTCTGGGTAGAGGCGGTGGATACTGCATGTTACTTGGTCAACAGGTCACCTTCATCAGCGTTGGAGGATAAGACTCCACAAGAAGTATGGACTGGTAAGAAACCCTCTCTTTCACATCTGAGGGTATTTGGATATGATGCATATGTACATGTTCCAAAGGAGAAACGAACCAAGTTGGATAGTAAATCTGAAAATTGCATCTTTATTGGGTATAAGGATGATTTAAAGGGTTATAAGCTTTGGAACCCAATCACACGGAAGGTTGTGTACAACCGAGATGTGGTGTTCAAAGAGGTAAAAGATGTTATTAAACATGAAGTCCAACCAAAGGAACCTTAGAAGATAGAGTTTGAGCTAAAGGAGGAAGAATTAGACTCTGCATCAGAAGAGGAATCAGAAGATGAAGAGCCACAAACTCCGGCTGTGAGAAGATCAGTTCGAGAAAGAAGGCAGTTAGAAAGGTATAGTCCTTCTGCTTTCTGTTCAAATTTTGCTTTGTCTGTTACTAATGATGATCCCAGAACTGTGAAGGAAGCAGTAGATTCAGAGGATGAAAAACTCTAGAAAGAGGCCATGGTTGATGAAATGGCATCTTTGCACAAAAATTAGGCTTGGGATCTGGTGGAGTTGCCAAATGGAAGGAAACCCATTGGAAGCAAATGGGTGTTCAAAAAGAAGACAAATGCAGAAGGGAAGGTGGAGAAATACAAAGCTCGGTTGGTAGCAAAAGGTTATTCCCAGGTGCCGGGAATTGTTTTTCGTCATGTTTTTTCTCTTGTTGCTAAGGTAACTTCTATTAGGTTACTTTTATCTGTTGCTACTTCTTTTGATTTTGAGGTAGAATAGATGGATGTGAAGACAACATTTCTTCACGGGGATTTGGAAGAGGAAATCTACATGAAGCAACCTGAAGGCTTTGCAGTGAAGGGTAAGAAAGAACTGGTATGCAAGTTAAAGAAGTCTCTGTATGGGTTAAAACAGTCACCAAGGATGTGGTATCAGAAATTTGATACATTTATACGGGGACTTAGCTTCACCAGAAGCAAAGCAGATCACTATGTGTATTTTAAATTAATTGGTGACTGTGTTATTTATCTGGTCTTGTATGTGGATGATATGTTGCTGGTTGGAAATGACAAAGATCCAGGGGTCTTCAAATTCGACATGAAAGATCTTGGTGCTGCAAACTATATTTTGGGCGTGGAAATTAAAAGAGATCGAGCAAAGAGGAAGCTCTAGTTAAACCAGAGGAAGTATGTCAAGAAAATACTGCATAGGTTTAATATGCAGGATAGTAAACTCGTGAAGGTTCCTATTCTTGTAGGTGTGAGGTTATCTACTGAACAGTGTCCCAAGACACAAGAAGAGGAAGAGGACATGTCCCGTGTTCCATATGCGAGTGCAGTCGGTAGCCTGATGCAGTGGTCTGTACTAGACCAGACATTGCACATGCAGTGGGAGTATTGAGCAGGTTTATGTCAAAACCAGGGAAGGAGCACTGGACAATAGTGAAGCGGGTTTTCAAGTATTTGCGTGGCACTAGTGATTATGGTTTGTGCTAACAAGGAAGACCAGGATTGGACAGAGTGTTGGATATTCGTGGCTTTTTTGATGCAGACTGGGCTGGAGATCTGGATCAGAGAAGATCTACAAGTGGGTATGTGCTTAACCTATTTGGAGGTGCAGTCAGTTGGATGAGTAAGAAACAATTTGTAGTGGCACTATCAACTACAGAGGCAGAATGCATGGCAGCCACTCATGCAAGCAAGGAAGAAGTTTGGTTGCAGAGATTGTGTTCAAGTATGGGGTTAGTACAGGGAGCTATAAGAATAGACTGTGACAGCCAAAGTGCAATTTTATTGGCAAAGAACCCTGCTTATCATTCAAAGACAAAGCACATTGATGTTCAGTATCACTTTGTGAGGGATATGATAGAGGACAAAAAGGTGTTGCTGGTAAAGGTGGACACTTTGAAGAATACTGTAGATGCATTGACAAAATTAGTGAGCTCTGAGAAGTTCTCTTGGTGTAGAGAAACAATGGGCATTTCAGGGCTGAAAAAATGACTAAGCTCTCCTGTGGCCCCCTATGGAAAGAAAACAACAAGTGGGAGATTGTTGGGTTGTGTTATATTCTTTCCACGACTAACCCACGTAGTGAACCGGGGGAGTAGAGGGGGGCGGGTACCCCCCCTCTACGGGGTCCAGGGCAGCGCCCCAAGAAATTTTTTTTTGGACCCTATATTAGGTTGGGTGAACCTACCTATGGTTTTCAATCCATGGTTTTGGACGCGATGGTTTTCGGTCCATGGTATTGGATGCTTCGGCATGTATAAATATGTATTGTAACATTGAAAGGAATATAATGAAAAATCAAGCTGGTAGTCCCAATTTTGGGATCCAGGGGAAAATCTCTATGTATATGTGTTTTATGTGTTATGCTCTCGCATTGTTTATTTTTCTGTGATTTAGAATTCGTATGCAGGTAATTTCTGTATGGGGTTAAAACCTACACCTACCTGCACTGGTCCCTCTAGAGGCTATTTCTGGATGTCTTCAAGTCATGAAACTGTCTAGGAAGGAGGAATTCAAAGGGGTGACTTGTTTAGGGCATGTAGCCACTGAAATTAGGGTTTGATGAGCCCTAAAACACTGATTTGGATGATGGGATTGATGTGCCCAAATGGATCTATAACACACCCCTACCGTCAATATCTCCCTTAACATTCTTTTATGTTTTCCCTATTATTTATCTCCAACAACATCATCACCCTCATGATCATCCTCACCCTTATCCACCCACATGATTATGAGGGTGGGGGTAGTGGGAAATAATAGAAAAAACATAAAAAAAGACATTTACTTTTCTTTTCCCCTATTACTTCCTCACACCTCCACCCTCATGATCAATAATAGAAAAAACATTTTAAAAAAACAATTATTTTTTTCTTTCCTTGATCACTTCCCTACATCTCTATCTTCATGATCATGATGGTGCAGGAATCAGAAATAATAGAGAAAACAAAAGAAAAAACGTCTTTTGTTTTTGTTTTTTTCTTCCCTATTACTTTCCCTGACCTCCGCTCTCATGATTATGAGGATGTGGGTGAAGGTATATCTATGTGTGTGTGTGTGTGAAGATGGGTTCACTTTTAGGCCAAATGTGGCGACGAAATTTCAAATGTTTTCTCTTTTATCGAATTGCAGCCCTTAAAATTCATATAAGCATTGTGAATTTTGATTCAGAGTAAAAAGACAATTTGTGGACAATCATGTTGTTGTCCTAATGATATTTTTTTGCAAAAAAATTTAGTGTCGTATAATCAATCAATTTTCCATTAAATGCAATGCTTGTCCTTGCAAATTTTTGCACATCTTTAGAGGTATGCGTGTGTTCATGTAGCATAACTTAGACTAAAATGTGTAATTTTTCAAAAATATATATAGGAGGATGATATACACGGAGAGAACTAAGTTTTTCACATTAAAAATTCATTTTTTTATGCTTATTATTTTTCGAAGTTGGTGAAGTAATATTTCAATTGCATTTTAAAAACATGTGTTCACGTAAGATTTTTTCAATTGTTTAAATAAATTGAAAAACCTTAAAAACACGTGTTCGCCTAAGATTTTTTCAATTGTTTAAATAAATTGAAAAACCAAAAGTACCCTTTTGAAGAGGACTTGTAATTGAGATAGTGGTAATTTTTGTAATGTTTTCGTTGTGTATATTTTATGTTGTTTATTTTTTGTTCGACCCCTTTGAAACTGTCCAAAAACAATTCAAGCATTATGTCTAAAATAAATTAGATGAAAAATATCATATGAAATCAAAAGTGTCAAAATCATATGCCATTGGCTAGAGGATTCTTTCACGAATCCAACATGATCAACTACGTCGCTTAAGGATAATGTTTGAGCTAAATTTGCTAGGGTGAAAAATGGAGTTGTAGAGAAATCTGCAGAAGGGGTGCTAAAACTTTGATTTTTAGGACCTCAATAGCTCGATCGAGCGTTAAAGAAATCCTCGATCTAGTCGTGAATGTGGTTAACCAATGACTAGATAGTTTTGAATGTGGTTAACCAACGACTATATTGACCTTATAGATCGATCGAGCCATTTAAAAACTAAATCCACACCAATCACACACCAACTTTTATTAATGGCATTGTTGTTAAATGCTACAGACTAGAAGCTTGATTGAACTTTTGCTGGCATCACAAAAAAAAAACAAAATAGTCTAAATTTGAAGGCATGAAAAAATAACAACAAACATTCATTCAGAGATAAATACTAGAACGTGAAAATTACACGGAATTCACATCAAACATGGGAAATTAGAGATTTGGATCTTGAAAAGGAAAGAAATTGCCAAACACAAAAGAAATGTGAGAAAAAGCTAGAGAAAGGACGAGAAAAAGATGAAACACATTGAGAGAACAAGAAGATCATGCAAATACAGGTAATTCTAGTTGTCTCACTTCTCATATTACTTACTCTATATTGTATGCTAGGAAATATGGTTGAAAAAAAGAAACAAATGGAGAATGAAAAAATAGAGCTATGATAAAATAAGCATTGAAAGAATTACCATGTGGTTAAAAATTGAGATGTAACAACAACTAAAGAAAATCACTTGAAACCATGCAAATTATTGAAAATCACTTGAAACCATGGTTTATTGGAATTTTTTGAAACCACTTGAATTCATGCAAATTATGAACCACCTTAGAATTGTTATGGTTTGGGAAAACCCAAAAAAACTAAGGATGTGATTTAACCAAAGAAAACTGTTACATTTCCATATATTATTTACATGAATTAAAATTCATGGAAATTATTTACAAGAGGGATTAGCAAAAATGGTTGTCACATAGGTTTGATTGATGCTTGATATCTTTACAGGAGTTAAAAAGAGAGAAAATATGTCAAGATCTAGAAGGAGCAAGACTATCCCTCCTTCCAATGTGCATGTTGAGAAGACATTCTTTGCTAAACATAAACCAACATTAAATTTTCGTGACATCCATCATCATATATAACATTTCATGGTTCCTTTAATCCTAAATGATTATCCCTACCTTTGAAAACCTCACAAGTTTCTTCTTTCAATTCTCACATGAAGGTTATGAGAATTTTTCAAAGAGAACAAGTTTTTTAAAGACGTACAAGATGTAGTCTAGATTTGTGCTTGTACAAAAAGGAGTGCATTATTTCATATCACTATAATGCTCCATGGAAGTCTCATGTGATTAATAAATATTAAATTCATAAATAATAAATACAAAAGAAATAAATTATCATGCATGTATTGATGATATGTTAGAAATGTTTATAATGTGAATCTTTTTAGACCATGGCAATCTGATGCCAATTAAATTCATCAAGTTATTTCTCAACATGTAATCGTAAAATATATTGGAAACTGTGGTTCAAAAGTAAAAAGGAGGAACCTTATTTTAAACTTTGTCAAGATTTGATGAAAATAATTGAAAACATAAAAGGCATTAGATATCCATCTTTTCATGTGCATAAAAAATGTTCCTTGTAGAAACATATAGTCTTTTAAATCCTCTTACCCCTCCCTGTGCCCTACTTGATTGTTGTGCTAAAATTTCCATGTACATTTTCCCAAAAAAAAACCAAATCATTTGTTCCCTTCACCACAAATGATAAAAATGTACATCCATTGTTGATAAGACCTTGAAGCATCTTCTTTGTTCTCTAGATCCACTAAAACTTCTATCTCTTGATTTCTTTTTGTTTCCTTATCAACAATTTCATTGGTCTTCTCATACTTCTCATCCCACATTTCTTCCACTTTTTGTTTGGAATTGTGAAATTATCTGTAGTTATGATAAGTTCTTCCTACTATTGTTTTATGGTAATTTTAGTTACACATTTTAAAACGCTAAATGATATGGTGCTTCTAGTGAAGACAAACTTTTCCAACTAATTTAATCTTGTATAGTAGCCTTTCAAATATTACCATACTTAAAAACTAGTTGAAAATGTTCCTTTTTGTATCATGGAGTGTGTATTTACGTATTGTATGGTTTTTTAGTCCTTATACTTGATTAAATTTGTATAAATTTATAGATATAGATTTTGTTCTCTCATGAAATAAACTTGACCCTACAATTTGGTAATCACTAGCTTGATTTTTCAGGAGTCTCCCATTCTCTCAAATTCAAAAGATTCGCCATATCATTAAGTTAATAACAATTCCCTCTGAAATATGTATTTAGACTTCCTATATAAGAATTTAAACTTAATTTCTATTAGTCTTTAGTTCAACAACCTTGAAAATTATTATACAATCTCTGAATCTTCATCAAATTTGCTAGATCTTCATCCTCTTCTCATTTTTTAGCCACTCTCTTTGGTTTCCTTAGTAAACTCTCCAAATGTCAGTAATTTTATTCCTAACACCTATCATTTTTTACACTTAAATATATTTCATTCTCTTCTCACAATCCCTTTTACTTGACATTGAATTTTAAAAATTGAAATGCCTAGTAAATGAGATATATGAACAAAAATATAATACCATCCTTGTTATAGTTTGGATCACTTTTAGTTTGGGATTTACACAATCTTTTGAAGAAATGGAAAATTATTTCTAAGAAGAACTAATTTTGAAAAAGGTCAAATGTTTCACTTGGTAAATGTGACTTGTGAAACCAATCAATGTTTCAAACCTAGAGTCACTAGTAAAATTTTGGTGATTACTTAAACATGCGTTGGGGGGAGACTGAAGAGAGATTATTGCTTGTGGGGCTATATTAATTGGGAAATAGGTATATTGACAATTTACTCCAATTTTTCTGATTTTATTCTTAACATCTATTCTTTCTAAATAATTTTTCTCTTGCCTTCTCTTCTCACAGTGCCTTTTAGTTGCCATTGGATTTTAATTCACATGTTTGGTGAATGAGATATATGAATGAAAATATAATACCATCCTTGTTGTAGAGATCACTTTTAATTTAGGAATTACATAGTCTCTTGAGGAAATGAAAAAGTGTTACTAGGAAGAACTAATTTTGAAAAATGTCAAATGCTTCACTTGGTAAATGGAGAGATGGAGTTAGATATATTAAAAAATATATTTTTATAATTTCATTTTTAATTTTTTTACATTATTAAATGAATAAAGCAATTCCATTTTTTCTTAGCAGTATGATACATTTTCTTGAAATAATTAATTAAATACAATAATTTTATATAAAGAAGATTAAAATATATTAACAATTTTGAATTATGATATTGGAAAATTTATAAAAATAAAAATAAAATAAATCAATATTGTATTTTATTAACCTTTTATAGAAATATATAACCACACATTATAAATATATACTACATATTTCAAATGACAATTTTTAGACACTTCAATTATATAATATATCATTAATATATATATATATCTATCTATCTATCTATCTATCTATATATATATATATATATATATATATATATATATATATATATATATATATATATATATATATAATTCATTTTTTTTCAACATAGTCATGATTTAACATAAAAGATAAATTTAATTTTTATCTCTCTCTCTCTCTCTCTCTCACACACACACACACACATATATATGAATTAATTTTTCATTGTTAACATAGGATCATACGTAAAACGTAAAATATAAATTTAAGTGCAAATATTTTACAAACTGCATACCTTCAACTAGTTTGCAAATTTATTATCCCTTACATGGGGTGCCTCTATTGGATGTTCTCAATTGTGGAATCCCTTGAACTTAAATAATGATTTATGCATAAGCAACAAATTTTGGTTATTTAATTAAATCAAGTCATGTAATTCAATTTAGTTGGTAATGGAAATATAATGTTTCCCAAAGCACTAATTTTCCATATCCCTATATGCTCACATATAACATAATTTGGAAAAGTAAGTGACTCATTATCCACACATCTTTCCTTTTCTTGCAAGGAACAAACAACACATAGTGTAATTAAGGGAATCATATTAAAGGATCGTGAACCACATATACACATAATTGCAATTCAAACACTTTGTATATGCACTATTCACCTTGCACACACCATCACTACTAACCAATTTGCTTTACTAACCATTACAAGTAGAGTAATAGCTTATATTTTACTTTGAAATTTTGCACACAAACATAGCTTAAAACCAGGAGGATTTAAGTAAGTGGCCCTAATCCACATTTAGTTTTTACTTGTTTTTCTCATTCTAGTTCATAACACACCTAACTTAAATAAGAGGAAAGTAAGTGGACCTTAACCCACAAATCTTTTTTACTTGTTTTCCTAACCAAAGCTTTTATTTAATTGATTTATTTTTGGGACCAACACAGTATTAGTAAAGAAAGAAAGTAGGCATTACCTTCCTTGCATCCTTATGGCAAACATGTGGTGATATTTGGACCCTTTCTCAAAGCACTAAAGCTTCCATCTCCCTATATGCTCACATAGTATAATTAGGAAAGAAGTAAGTGGCCCATCATCTACACATCATTTTTTTTCTTGCAAGGAACAAACATCACATAGTGTAATTAGGGTAACTGTATTAAAGGATCATGAACCGCACATCCACGTACTTGCAATGCAAACACTTTGTATGCGCACTATTCACCTTGCACACACCATCACTACTAACCAATTTTCTTTACTAACCATTACAAGTACAGTAATTGCTTATGTTTTACTTTGAAATTGTGCACACAAACATAGCTTAAAAGTTAAAACTACGAGGATTTAAGTAAGTGGCCCTAATCCACATATAATTTTTACTTGTTTTGTTCATTCCAATTCACACACTATATCCTGTTTCTGTTGATTTTACTATTTTATTTATTTAGATTAATATATGCATCTCAAAGCACCTTCTAATGTATATTTTTTAAAGAAAACATTGATCTAATATACTCTTACTTTGCAATGGTGAAACCTTTGTATAGGAAACTGAAAAATATTATACAAGAAAACTGAAAGTAGAACAAGATTTGTGAAATGAGGTTGTGTCGGTTTACTATTGAAATTGATTGAATGTTGGGGTCACGTCTAGGGGTCTAATAATGTAGTAGTGTGAGGCCTTAGAATTGTCGTGTTTAATTCACATTTTCACCCCATGATTACTCCTGGTTTTTCATTGTTATTACTATAATTTTACACAATTGTTGGGCTAGTATCTTAAACTTGGAGCATGATCAAGTAATTGTTCTTTATTTAACCCATTTCCTTTATTTCGATAAGATTTGCATCAAAATGGTTATTAATGACGGTGCTTGTGTTTTTTTTAGCTTTTAAAGAAGGTGTATGAAATAACGGTCAAAGATATACATTAATCAACAATTAATTGCACCAAGTTCTGTTCCTGTACCAACATTCCTACACTAACATGCCTGCACCAATTTGGGGCTTTGATAGATTGGCACACTTTCGAGAAAAAAATGAAGATGTTTTTTGTTCAAAATGATGTTCTAACACCTCTACATCAGTCAAAATGCACCTAGGTTGCACGTGTGAGCTTCTAGAAGCAAATTGACAAATCAGCCCTAAAATTCGCACAATTTTCAAACTTCTGACTTTGTCCTCTATTTCCATGCCAATGAAAGTGAATATCGAAATTATAAAACACGGGTTTTGTTCCCAGTATAGCAAATTGTCAAATTTGCAAAGGTTTTAGAATATTCTTCACGGTTTGGGAGATTTGAAGGGGTCTTTGAGGTCGATTTGTAAAAAATCATGTTAAACCCAAAATTGTAAAAGTATCTAAATAGTCAACTTGGGGCACGATTTATGAGGCAATGGAGTTGAATTAGAAAATTAGAAGAGAGGTATTTGTTGAAAACATGGAAAATTGGGCTCCCTGTGAATAGTTTTCTAAAATTATCCACGGTTAGGAATATGTACATGGTTCTTTGAGGCCAATTTGTTAAAAATGCAGAATTTTCTAGAACTGAAAAAAAATGAGTTGTTAGAGCCTAAATTTGTATTGTAACTTTTATAAAAAGCCTAGCTATGGCCTATGATAGGTGGGATGATGTTACTCTAGTTTCATATTGCTGGTATAGACTCTGAGGCAACTCTATTTCAAGTGCTGGACCCTGAAGCATCTGGCTCAAGATGTAAAAGACTGCATAAGATTTTAATGAATTCATGCCAGGTTATGCATTCCAAGTTTTCTTTCATATTTATACTTTGTGATTTGAATATTTTTTAGTAGGCACGAGCTGGTTGGTTGCGCCCACCAACCAATCTCGTTGCCCCCTTTCTGTTGATTCATTTGCTTGTATAGGTCTAGATATGCTTTCATCATTTGGTTTGTGTGATAATTGATACTCTCCCTTTCAAATCTAGTGATTTATTATGTGTCAATGGCAATAGAGGCTACATATTTTACTTTTCTAGTTTTTTTGAATGAATGAAAACACATTTACAATTATTTATGTAGCATAACCTTTAGATCTATTCTTATTTGTAAAGGCTAAACTTTTGCTGAATTGAATTGCATTGCCTCACACTTCATGATATGCACTAGTCTCACAAGATTAGATATCATTTTATGCGATTTATAATTCAAAGGGAGTTTGATTCTTAATGTGAAATTTTACCTTTGGATTCACTTTGAAAGTTGAAGGAACATGGTTTATTCCATTAATAAATTGTTGTTTTCCAAGTTGAAATTCGATACATATACCTGGGAATTGATAAAGAATTTTGGAATAGAGTATTCAACTATCAATTTGTTAAGTTTTAGAAGTCTTATACAAATTCATGAGTTGTAATATGGTTTTATTATAAATTTCCGTATTTTATGAAACTTTGATTTGAAAATAATTTGTGCATATATCTCGATGTTTGGGTCTATGCTTCAAGGAATTGTAATAGTGAAGCTTTTTCTTATCTCCTCTAAAATCTGAAAAGCATTTGCATTGAAAAAGATTTTAATTGTAAGTTTTTATGCAGTCTTTGCTTTAACAAAATCCTGTCATGGATTGTGTCAACATGTGAATCCCTCATAAATGATGTTTCTTTTGACTTGCAATTAGGTTTTGCATAGACAAGCTTCCTTCATTGAATCTGAGATATAAAAGACAATTAATAGAATATTAAGTTTTTCCTAGATCTTTAAAGATCATTAGTTTTACCAAAAAAAATTGTGTTCAAGATTGTTCCATGACAAGAGTACAAATATCAAATTATCAATCTATAACTCCTCTAAGTGAATGAAAATAAATTTATGCCTGAAGGATTCATTTGAATAGCCTTTTCCTTCTCTTTTTCTCATGAAGTGTGGCAACTATTTATTAGAGTGAGTTTCAAGCTTGTATGTAGGTTTGAACAAAGTACTCCTAGATATAAATAGAATTATTGTGATTTACGTGCCATATGATGTTTGAGCAGATTTAGAACCTTTATTACATTTTTTTAGTTTATACAAAGCAAGTAGGACCAAGTACAGATTTGGGTGCTTATCTTGGATTTGTATTTTGCATTGTGTGAAGGTTGAGCTTGAGTCTAGATTCCCAATGATGAGGGTTTTCCTCTTAGTTGCAAATAGTTATGGTTTTTGTTTAGTTGCTAAAAATGAAGGTTTTCTTACAGTTATTGATGAGAATTGTAGGATTAGTGTTTATGTTTTCTAAAAATTTCTTTTGAGTGCGGGATTCAAAGTGATAATTGATTGCAGGAATCTACTGATGTGAAAATTAGACTAGAATATGATTTGCAGGTTGTTAGGGGCTTTGGCATTTCCAGTGTTGCGCTTCGAATTCCAGAGACCCCAGATTGACATTAAATGTTGGCCCATTAATATACCCTATATTGCAACCAACACTTTGGCACCATTTTCGGGGAGGCACTTAGGGGATTGACCTTCTTGACCCGTTGCATTTAGTTTGTTTTCTCACCTTATTTTTCTTGCAAGTTTTTGTTTCTTTCCTATACATTTTTCAATGTTCTTTTTTAATTTTTTGGGTGTTGTAAGAACCCTCCCCCCTTATCTATTCATCCATGTGATGACAAAATATACCAGTTGGCTTGTTGAGAACAGGAAAATGGTACTTTAATGAATATTCTAATGAAGAGTTTTGATGTTGTTGTAGAGATATACAAATAATCCAATGATGAACTCATAAGTGAAAAAAATCTTTGCTTGAACATAAATATAATATTATCAAATCTTTGATTTCAACATTGGATGATTTGCAGGAAGAACAAAAGAAGGATGAAGAACCACTTATAATCTATTATGCCAACTGTAGGAAAAAACACTTCCTTGGAAAGTGTCCACTTAGTAGCCTGAAAGTTTGCAAAATTTGTGAGGAGGGTCACTCAACAAAACATTGCCCATCACAACCAAGATTACTAGAAGCATTCAGGAAATCAAGTAAGGAATTGAATCAATTGCGAGGTATAAGTCAAACCCCATCATTATTTAATATTTGGAATAATGTTTGTTATCGTGAGTAGGTTCCTCAATGGATTCATAATTCTATAGTTGCATGGAAAACTTTTAATCCTCCTCCAATTGAATACCCTACTTCATGGCCATAGTGGCCCTCTCCTTGACCCTCTTCTTCGAGTTAGATATCCCCATGGCCTCAAGAATGGTTTGGAGCCCCTTCCCTAGGGAAATATTTCATTGAAAATCAATTACTTGAACAACAACAACAACCACAATTTACACTTAATGCACCATCAAGTTATCCTCCTTCATGGTCCTAGTTACCTATGCAACCTTACTTTAACCCTAACCCTAATCCAAGCCAGCAGGTTGCACAACAATTTAAAACACCTATTCTTCCCGTTAACTCCCATACTGAGTGTAATGATATATCTTCGACGTTGGCAGAAGGTGTGAGTTTGGAAACATCTCCTATCACTACAAAACATTCACCCTAGGAAGATCTAATTTAAAGACCAATAAAGGAGCAATCCTTGATTGGAACATGTTCTGAAACTATTATTGAAGCTCAAAACCCTAGAATTTTCCTTAACCATTCTTATCAAATTGAAAAGAAAATATTTGAGCCAGAACTTGAGGGGTTTTTCTTTTGTCTTTCACCAAATCCCTTATGCCTCTTAGGGAGTGATTATCAAACAAGGAAGACTTGCATGAGTTGGAGAATCATGAATATGTGGACCCCGTTTCATAATGGTTTCAAGAAGTCATTAGCATACCTCATTCCCTCATTATTCGAAAACTCTTGAACCATATCAGATAAAGCAATTGGTTTCTTATACTCTAGTATATGTTGAAGTTTATTCTTTAAAACTGAGTGTGGGTGTATTTAGCATTTGGTTACACACATGGCTACATTGGAAGTACTCTTACACTTGAAGGAGTCATTCCTCTCTCTAAAGTAGGATAGGGTAGTATAAGAAAGATAAATAAAAATGTCATATGAAATGAAATTGTTACAACAACACTCTTGAAATTGCAATTCCCTAAGGCACAACTATTGAAATCACTGTCATTATGCACTCTTGTGGTAAGAATTGTCAGAAGAAATTCACTCTTAATGCCTCATATTTTATAAAGTGACTTTGATTATTGGAAGAGATTATTCGTTGGGTCAGTTAGGGGGATTGCTATTGTTATACTTTCCATTCATAGCCTTAAACACCTACTACTAGCCTATTCATTCTAATAGACTATCATCCAAGAAGCCATTTCAAGTTTCTCTTCGAAGGTATTGATGAAAAGCCTGCTATGGCAGACCACTTCTTTAAAACCCTAATAAGCTCTCTTGAGAACCCTAGCATGATTAACTTGAGGAATGTTTCAGTCATTATCTTATATGATTTCTTTAAAATGTGTCTTTAGGGTAGCAAGACCAACTAATAAAGATTAGTCATTAAAAACTTTTCACGCCATCCTGTGCTTTTAAGGAGCATATTTTCCTCCCCACCTATTAAGTAACCTATTTAAGGTTAACCATAGTTAGAGTTTATTTTAACATAAAAGGATTAATTGAGGGATAAGAGGTCTCATTATGAGCCAATCTACCATGATCATGGGATCTAACAAGAATGACATTACCACTACTCGTCACCAAGATAGGGTAATGGATTTCTGTTGAAAGTTGGAAGACAAGAGATCTCATCATGAGCTGGCTTGTTCATTCTTGTTAGTTCTTGTGAATGGCACTGTCGTTAGCGGGTTACCAAGCTAGGGAAACGACCTTAAGTTAATTTCTAACCAATATAAATACTTTTAAATAGCTTTGAATATATATCTAATAGAGGGGACACATACATTTCATTGGGTTAAAAGGCATCCATGTTGATGCTATAGATTCCTGCTGGTAGCAAGGCCATGCTTGTGGTTTTAAAGTTAATTTTACACTATGAATTACTTGGTCATTTTTATCTTTTCCTGAACTCATTATCATATTTCTCTGAGAATAACTTTAAGATCCTTTCAATAATGTGCTTTGTAGTTCTATATTTCAAAGATATTAAGGTTTTCATGGATGTGGGACCCTTAATGCAGGTGATTCACTTTGCTTGACCAAGAGGAACTTCAAATATATGATTGGGTAACGGTAAGATGGTCATCCTGGGAAGGTATCATTTTGTCATATTTATTTTTCCTGTTTCCATCCTTTTTAATGTGTTGGATTTCAAATAAAGTCACTTCTATTTATAAGAATGAGGCTATTGAAAGTGACAACCTATTGATTTGGACTGATCTTGAGATGATTTGTGGAAATTTTTATGGTTAGCTATTTTATGATGACATTATTCCTGTAGTAACAACATTGTGAGCATTCCTTTAGTAGCCCTAACATTAGTTTTTCTTTTGAAATAATAAAGGTCAGTATTGAGATCACTGAATCTATTGACTCGGGTCTTTCTTATCTTATTGATGCAAAGGGAGTCAACATCATATATCACTTACCTACATGATCTTACTCAATTATCCCTATAGTTTAACCCAATGAAAAATTACTCTAATAGAGAAACCCTAGCCATATAGTGTTAATTAACTTTGGTCCCTATTAGAGGTTTTGCTTGCATGAAGACATGCAAGATGAACGACATGAGGGGAATTCAGGACCCATAATTTTCATGTTTAATTCAAATTTCCACCCTATGCTTACTCATGGTTTTCATTGTTCTTACTATCATTTTACACAATAGTTTGGCTAGTATCTTAAACTTGGAGCATGATCAAGTAATTGTTCATTATTTAACCTATTTCCTTTATTTTGATAAGATTTGTATAAAAATTTCTATTAATGATGATGCTTGTGTTGTTTTAGGTTTTCAAGAAGGAATATGAAATCACGGTCAATGATACACATGCATTAAAAATTAATTGCACCAAGTTTTGTTCCTACACCAACATTCCTACACTAGCATGCTTGCACCAATTTGGGGCTTTGATAGATTGACACACTTTCAAGGAAAAATGAAGATGTTTTTGTTAAAAATGATGTTCTAACACCTCCAAATTAGTAAAAATGCATCCAGGTTGCATGTGTAAGTTTCTTGAAGCAAATTGACAAATTAGCCCCAAAATTCGCACAATTTTCAAACTACCAACTTTTTCCTCTATTTCTGTGCATATGAAAGCGAATATAAAAATTCAAAAACATGGGTTTTGTTCCCAGTATACAAAATTGACTAAATGTGAAATGGCTTTCCAAAATTTGTCAGATTTTGGGAGATCCAAAGGGGTATTTGAGGCCGATTTGTAAAAATCATTTTAGACCCAAAATTGTAAAAGTATCTAAATAGTTAACTTGGGTTACGATTTCTGAGGAAATGGAGTTGAATTAGAAATTACAAGAGAGGTATTTGTTTAAAACATGGAAAATTAGGCTCTTGAATTTTTTTCTAAAATTCGCCATGGTTAGGAAGAGATTCAAGGTTGTTTGAGGCCAATTTGTTAAAAATGCAAAATTTCCCAGAATTGAAAAAAATGAGTTGTTAGAGCCTAAATTTGTATTGTAACTTTAATAAAGATCCTAGATATGGCCTTTTATAGGGGGGATGATGTTCCTATAGTTTCATATTGTTGGTATAGACTTTGAGGTAGCTCTATTTTGGGTGTTAGACCCTGAAGCATTTGCCTCAAGATGTAATATACGCATAACATTTTAATGAATTCATGCCAGGTTTTGCATTCTAAGTTTTCTTTCATATTTGATACTTTGTGATCTAAATAATTTTTAGGAGGCACGAGCTGGTTAGTTGGACCCACCAACCAAGCTCGTTTCCCCATTTCTCTTGATTCATTTGCTTGTACAGGTCTAGATATGCTTTCATCATTTAGTTTGTGTGATAAATAATACTCTTCTTTTCAGATCTAGTGATTTATTATGTGTCAATGGAAATAGAGGCAACATATTTTGATTTTCTGGTTTTTTTGAATGAATGGAAACAAATTTACAATGATTTATGTAGCATTAACCTTAGATCTATTCTTATTTGAAAGGGTGAACTCTTGCTAAATTTAATTGCATTACCTCACACTTCTTGATATGCACTAGTCTCATAAGCTTAGATATCATTTTATGAAATTTATAATTCAAAGGGAGTCTGATTCTTAATGTGAAATTTTACCTTTGGCTTCACATTGAAAGTTGAAGGAACAAAGTGGTTTATTCCATTAATAAACTGTTGTTTTCCAACTTGAAATTCGATAAATATTCTTGGGATTTAATAAATAATTTTTGAACAAAGTATTCAACTGTCAATTTGCTGAGCATTGGAAGTCTTATACAAATTCATGAGTTGTAATACAGTTTTGTTATAAACTATCCTATTTTATGAAACTTTGATTTGAAAACAAATTGTGCATATATCTCGATGTTTGGGTTTATGCCTCAAGGAATTGTAAAAATGAAGCTTTTTCTTATCTGCTCTAAAATCTGAAAATCATTTACATTGGAAAGGATTTTAATTGTAAGTTTTTATGTAGTCTTTGCTTTAACAAAATTTTGTCATGGGCTGTGTCAACATGTAAATCCTTCATAAATGATGTTGCTTTTGACTTGAAATTAGGTTTAGCATAGACAAGGTTCCTTCATTGAATCTGAGATATAAAAGAAAGTTAATAGAATATTAATTTTGTCCTAGATCTTTGAAGATCATTAGTTCTACCAAAAAAAGTTGAGTTCAAGATTGTTCCATTGCAGGAGTACAAATATCAAATTATCAATCTATAACTGCTCTAAGTGAATGAAAATAAATTTATGCCTGAAGCATTCCTTTGAATAACCTTTTCCTTGACTCTTTTTTTCATGAAGTGTGGCAATTGGCAGATATTTAGTAGAGTGAGTTTAAAGCTTGTATGTAGGTTTGAACAAAGCACTCCTAGATCTGAATATAATTATTTTGATTTATGCAAATGATGTTTGAGCAGATTTAGAACCTTTATTACATTTTTTTAGTTTATACAAAGCAAGTAGGACCAAGTAAAAATTTGGAGGCTTATCTTGGATTTTTATTTTGCATAGTGTGAAGGTTGAGCTTGAGTCTAGATTCTCAATTATTAGGGTTTGCCTCTTAGTTGCCTATAGTTAGGGTTTATTTTCAATTGCTAAAAATGAAGGTTTGCTTTTCATTGCTGATGAGAATTGCGGGATTAGTGTTTATGTTTTCTAAATATTTATTTTGAGTGTGGGATTCAAAGTGATCATTGATTGCAGGAATTTGTTGATGCGCAAATTAGACTAGAATTTGATTCATAGGTTTCTCGGGGCTCTCTTTGGCATTTCCAGTGTTGCGTCTCGAAGTCCACAGACCCTGGATTGAAATTAAATGTTGGCTGATTAATATACCCTATAATACAATCAACAAGTTTTTTGACCCAGCTTAAATGAATGAGTTACACAGGGACACGACATTTTTAATCCTAAGCAGAGTGCTCTAACAGAACATTGCAGTATGTAAACACCTAGCTTTAATTATGGGAAAATAAATGGCCCTAAATCCACAAATATTTTTTACTTTTTTTGTTAACCAAATATTTTATTTCATTCATTTATTTTCGGTACCAACACTTGGTGCTAGTAAATAAAAAAAGTAGGCACTAGCTACCTTGCATCCTTGTGGTGAACCTGTTGTGGAATTTGGACCCTTTCTCAAAGCACTAAAGCTTCCATCTCCCTATATGCTCACATAGTATAATAGGAAAGAAGTAGGTGGCCCATAATGCACACGTCATTTCTTTTCTTGCAATGAACAAACATCATATAGTGTAATTAGGGGAACCGTAGTAAAGGGTCATGAGTTGCATATCCACATACTTGCAATTAAAACACTACGTACGAGCACCATTCATCTTGCACACACCATCATTATTAACCAATTTTATTTACTAACCATTACAAGTAGAGTAACTGCTTATGTTTTGACTTGAAATTTTGCACACAAACATAGCTTAAAACTAGGAGGATTTATGTAAGTGGCCTCAACATATCCTTTTTACTTGTTTTTCTCACTCTAATTCACACCACACCTAGCTTAACTAGGAGAAAATTAAGTGGCCTTAAATCCACAAATCGTTTTTTATTTTTTTTGCTAACCAATTCTTTTATTTCATTCATTTATTTTTTATACTAGGACTTGGTGTTAATAAAAAAAGAAAGTAGGAATTACCTCCCTTGTGTCCTTGCGGTGAACCCGCAGCGGCATCTGGACCCTTTCTCAAAGCGCTAAAGCTTCCATCTCCCTATATGCTCACATAATATAATTAGGAAAGAAGTAAGTGACCCATCATCCACACAACATTTCTTTTCTTACAAGGAACAAACATCACATAGTGTAATTAGGGGAATTGTAAAGAAACACCACATACCCACATCAATTCACACTTTCTATGCTCATAATTTCACGTGCACACACATTCACCCAACATACTAAGCTCACTTAAGTTTTTTTATAAATGGTATCCTATTTTTGGCATCTTTGTACTTAGTTTCTTTGAACTTGTATTTTGTTGCACACCCTAAGTGAAGCAAAGCCTTTCTAAAATAAACCTTAACCTAAACACACTAAATTATGCAAGGGTCCACAAGATAATTTATAGTTTAGGCTAGGACCATGGTGGTAGGAAACACATAAGCCATCGTGTTTGTTTTTCACATTAAACCATAGAAAGTTTTCTCTTAGGGAGCTTAAAATCCTGCATCATCTAGTGAAAAATATCATACATGGAATGAAACCCGTGAAGGGGGTAAGGCTTAGGTGGCAGATTATCGCAAACCTCCATGTTGTCTCCCGGAACATGGTAGGGGTTTTGGGTCCAAAAATTACAACCAATACCTGAGATTCCTCCATTCCCACTAGACGTGGGTGACTTAGTGGCTAAATATTAGGGAATATTTCCCTATAGCTTGAGGTGTGGTAGCACTTAGACCTAAGGTGATCTTGGTCAGACTACTGGAAGTGTCACCAACTCTTTCAGGATGTAGCCCTAGTATGCCAGTGTTATGAAACCAACTCAAGAAATGATAGATCAACGCCTTAGAATTCAACCTCTTCGAGGGGGCAACCTCCTTTACATTACATAAATGAACAATTCTTTGATGATTCAAATGACAAAACCTCCTTTCTATATATAGGAGTCTGAGGAGTCACAATATAACCCAACCGACCTAACAATAATAATGTAAAGCCACAAAAATAACAATAGATGGATTCTATGCGGCACAATAATAACAATATGGGGATAATAGGGGCACAACAATATTAATAAGGGATGCAACTACAATAGTAATGGGGTAATGACTAGTATTATAGGGACCCAACATGCCCCTCTCCTTCAAAAAAGTGTTGTCCTCAATGCTTGAGTAGTTTTGGACGATTCTGTATAAAATTCTCATCCTCCCATGTGGAATCTTCAGCGGATAAGTTCTTCCACTTGATAAGATACTCCGAAATTGATAGATTTCGTAGGTTTCGAGTTCTTGTTTTTGTGACTGCTTCCGGTTCCAATATAATTTTTCCTTCCTCGTCAAGTTCTGGCAATATTGTTTGAACTGGGAGCTTGTCTCCTATAACCTTCTTTAAACATGAAACATGGAAAACTGGGTGCAATCTAGAAGCTGTAGGAAGCTCCAATTTGTATGCCATAGTACCAATCTTTTGCAACACCTTGTACGGACCATAATACTTTGGTGATAATTTATTATCCTTCTTAGCTTGCTTGAGGGACATTTGCTTATATGGTTGTAGCCATAGGAATACCCAATCACCTACATCAAAACTTCTTTCACTACGATGTTGATCTGCCTGTTGTTTCATTCTATTCTGTGCTAACACGAGGTTATCCTTTAAGAGTTGGAGGACTTGTTGTTGATGTTCGATGTGATGTTCCACTACTTGAACCTTAGAATTTTCTCTTAAATATGATGTGATGGATGGTGGCTGATATCCATAAAGTGCCATAAATGGGGTCATTTTTGTAGCTGTATGGAAGGAAGTGTTATACCACCATTCTGCCAGAGGTAACCATTTGACCCATTGTGTCTGTTCATCAGATACAAAGCAACGAATATATCCTTCCAAACATTTGTTTACTATCTCAGTTTTCCCATCAGATTGAGGATGATAAGATGAGCTATGAGCTAACTGAGTACTAAGACAAGAAAACAATTCTGTCCAAAAATTTCCAGTGAAAATGGGATCTCTGTCACTTACAATAATCCTTGGGTTCCATGTAGCTTTTGAATTGTTTCCATAAATGCAGTAGAAACTGTATTGGCTATAAATGGATGTGATAATGCACAAAAGTGTGCATACTTGGTAAGTCTGTCAACTACCACCATGATGACACTATTTCCCTTAGACTTGGGTAAACCTGTGATACAATCCATTGAAACATCCTCCCAACGTTGGCTTGGAATGGAAAAAGGTTGTAATAGACCACGTGTCTTAATTGTTTCAACTTTATTTTGTTGGCAAACCAAACATTCAGCCACAATTTTTTGAATATCTGATTTAAGGCCATCCCAAAAAAATTCCTTCTTAACCCTGTGGTAAGTTTTTAAAAATCTTGAGTGCCCTCCTAAGGGAGAAGTGTGCAATTCCATAAGAATATTTTGTTTTAGTTGGGAATTCTTACAGAGGTATAAGCGATCTTTGTACCATAAAGAATCATTTTTCCAGCTAAATGTATCAGGCGTACTGGAATCTTATTGTAACTTTCGAATAAGTGCCCACACTTCTTCGTCATTCTTCCATTCCTCCCTTGCTTCGTTTATCCAATTTGGTTGGATAATAGAAATGGCGCACAACAATGCTTCCACATCCTCATCCTTTCTTGAGAGTGCATCTGTCACCACATTTTTCTTCCCTTTTTTGTAGATGATTTCAAAGTCATAACCCAACATCTTTGTGACCCACTTTTGTTGCTCTTCAGAGGATAATCTTTGTTCTAAAAATTATTTAAGGCTATCATGATTCGTTTTTACCTTAAAGTGTCTTCCCATTAGGTAGGGTCGCCATTTATTAAGTGCATGGAGTATTGCCAACATTTCCTTCTCATAAATAGCTTTGTGTAAAAACTTTCCCTTGATTGGACGACTTTAAAAAGTAATGGGTCTTTCATCTTGCATTAAAACAACACCAATTCGATTTCCTGAAGCATCACATTCCACAATAAAGGTTTTTGTGAAGTCCGGTGTAGCTAAGACCGGTGCTTGGCACATTGCCTCTTTAAGATGTTTGAAGACCTTTGTTGCTTCTGGAGTCCATGAAAATGCATCTTTCTTCAATAACGTTGTTAGAGGTGCTGCTATTCTCCCATAATTTTTAACAAACTTGCGATAATACCCTGTCAACCCAAGAAATCCTCGCAGATGCTTTATGGATGTGGGGATTTTCCATTCCTTAATGGCTTTAATTTTGCTAGGGTCTACCTTAACTCCTTCATGAGATAAAATTGACCCATATATTCCACCTCTTGTACTCCAAAGAAACATTTGGATCTTTTTGCATATAATTGTTTCTCCTCCAATAGTTGTAGCACCCTGTCAACATGTTCAACATGATCCTTCTAAGACTTGTTGTAGATTAGTATATCATCAAAAAATAATAACACAAATTTTCTAAGGAATGGTTTGAAAATGGAATTCATCAAACCTTGAAATGTTGAAGGTGCATTGGTAAGGCCAAAAGGCATGACAAAAATTCATAATGACCCTCATGAGTTCTAAATGCTGTTTTCGGAATGTCTTCAGTCTTCATTCTGATTTGATGATATCCTGAACGAAGATCCAACTTGGTGAAGTAAATTGATCCATGCAATTCATCCAGTAATTCATCAATGACTGGAATGGGAAACTTATCTTTAATAGTGAGCTTGTTGAGCTCCCTATAATCCGGACACATCCACCATGCTCCATCGTTCTTGTGCACTAATACTATTGGAGCAGAGAAAGAACTTTGATTCAGTTGAATTATACCAGCCTCTAGCATTTCTACAATCATATGTTCAATTTCACTCTTTTGGGCATAGGGATATCTGTACGGCCTGATGTTTGGAGGAACAGTTCTTGGAATCAGATGAATAGAATGATCATGATCATGAATAGATGGGAGACCTTTGGGAGTCTCAAATACCTTGGAATGATTGTCCAAGACTTTTTGGAGATCTGGAGAAATAGATGATTGCAATGTGGAAACATCTAGCGAACATAATTGTGCAATTACACCCCTTTATTCCTTTTTTAGAAGCTTTGTCATACCGTTAGAGCTGATTATGTTTCTCGGTTTCCCTGTAATACCCCTCAATTCAACTTCCTTTCCTTCCATAAAAAATTTCATGAAAAGTTCTTGAAAATTAAAAGCTATTGTACCCAAGGATTGTAGCCATTGGAGTCCTAGTACAACATCAGCACCTCCCATTGGAATGGAAAGCATTGGGCTAGTCAATACATATTCTCCCATCGATAGCTTGATATTATGGCACTTTCCAGAGCAATTCATTGTTCCTCCATTTGCAATCATCACTTGACACTCTGGTGCTAGATATAAGAAGCAATTCAATTCTTTTGCTACCTTATAATGAATAAAATTGTGGGTACTTCCTGAATCAATCAACACTATTACCTTTTTCTTTTTGATTTGTCCTTCTATCTTGATGGTTTGAGAAGTGGTAATTCCCACCAATGCATTACAAGATATGGTCAGATTCATTTCTTCTTTATCTAGGCTTTGTTCCTGGAGTATATCCTCTTCTTTTGACCTTTCTTGCTCCTTTTCTTCTTCCTCTTCGCAATCTATGTAGAATAATTTCTTCTCAGCACACTTATGACCTTTAGTGTATTTGCTATCACAACTGTAACAAAGCCCTTTTGCTCTTTTTTCTTCCAATTGTTGTGGTGTCAACCTTATAGGTTGTGGAAGACTAGGGGCAACAACACTTCCATGTTTATAGTTGTGAGTGGTATGCTTCCTAGTTGTCATAATTTTGCTTTCCATTTTTCTTGCTAACCTGAATGCCTTCTCTAATGAATCAGTTTCCCAAAGACGGACAACATGTTGGATATTATCCTTTAAAGTCCCTATGAACACATCAATCCTATGCTCCTCTGGAATATTTTTTACCCTCATGTTCAATTTTTGGAACTCCTCAATGTGCTCCATTATTGAACCCTTTTGTTTGAGACTTATCAATTGGCTAAAAAAGGTGTTGCTTTTTGTATCCTCATAATGTGCTGTCAATTTTTTCCGTAAAAATTGCCCAAGTGATAATTTTTTTACGAGAGCAAAGCCATTGATACCATACAAACTGATGTGTTTCCAAATATAAAGTTGCAATACGTACCTTTTGTGTGTTTTGCACATTATTGAGATCGAAAAATTGCTCCATCTGTAATATCCATGTTGCGGGATCCTTGCCATCAAACTTCCTCATATCAATTTTTGGAATATGGTGGGTCTTCGATCCCACATTATAGTCTAATAAATCATGATTAACATTTATTTTATTCGCATCATGAGTTTCATTTACTACCTTTTCACCATTAGTAAGTATTTCTTGTAGCAAATTTGTCAAATTTGCCATGTCTGTCTTCAAATCTATCTTCAAATCTACCATGTCTCTCTTCAAATTTTTCTTCAAATCTATATTCAAATCGTCCATCTTAGCTTCCACACCCTTTATCTTATATTCCACGCCATTTATCTTAGATTCTGTTAGCTTTTGTGAGAGTGACATTTGTTGCACTTGTTCTTGTAATTTTGATATATCATGTAGCATTTCTTCCTCTTCTTCATGAGTCATGCTAGAGCTTTCAGGTTGCTTACGAGGTGTTTGCATTTTCTTTCCTTGGGGCATCAGTTATCGATAATAATGATCTACTATGCCCTTTGAATTCCTTCAAAATAAATTTTCAAACCAAGCTTAAGCAAAAATTTAAAAAAATATACACACCTTTTTTCACTTTGTAGGAGCTCGATATTGCTTCTGATGTATCTCTGTACTTTCTGATCATCCAGTTCTGAAATTACGACCTATAGTATCCCTCTGTGTCCTCTTTCGGATGCCACCAGACTGACCCAAATTGGATTCTCCAAGGAAGAGTTATGTGAAATCTCCCACAGTGACTTGATTATAGACTAGTTCAGTAGATCGAACTTGTATGACGTGCCACAAGTCACAATTTTGACCTTTCGCTCTAAAAAATATCTACAAGAAACTACAGTCCGTCCTCTTTCTGTAACTTCTTACAAAATTTCAATCCAATGCTCAGAGAGAAAGTTATAATGATTTTCCCCATGTCACTTGTTTGGAATGTAATTCAAGGGTCTGCAAAAAGACCAACTTCCTCAGATCATATCTCCGCAAATATAGCACGAAAAGCTCCGAAATTAGGAACGAGGTTTAGCGCGATGTCTTCTCAAATGGGTTTTTTTTTTAGCTTCTGAAACGTCGCAGAAAAAAATTTATAGCAAAAATGCCACGATGACCTATTTGGAGTAGCGAAACACTAGAATTCAAAGCCTCTGATACCAAATGTTATGAAACTAGCTCAAGAAAAGATAGAAAAGATAGATCAACACCTTAGAATTTAGCCTCTTCGAGGGGGCAACCTCCTTTACATTACATAAATGAACAATTCTTCGATGATTCAAATGACAAAACCTCCCTTCTATATATAGGAGTCACAATATAACCCAGCCAACTTAACAATAATAATATAAAGCCACAAAAATAACAATAGAGGGATTCTATGGGGCACAATATTAACAATATGGGGATAATAGGGGCAGAACAATATTAATAAGGGATGCAACTACAATAGTAATGGGGTAATCACTAGTATTATAGGGACCCAACATCCAAGCTATTATAACCCTCTCCATATCTTGGTTGGTCTTTTGGCTGCTAGAAGCATCGCTAGTGACAATTATGATATGGCCTGAATACCCTATTCTAAAATATTCACAAGGCCCAATTACTACTTGAGAAGAAGTATGTTAGGTATTTTTAGGAATTTTTTTCATACGAAAAACCTCACACAACCCTTTTGGTTGATTGTTTCACGCATTAGAATTAAATTGAAAATTAACCATTTATTTTTCATTCTATATCATGAATGATTCAATTGGTTTTCCTAAAGAAAATGTATGTGTTCAATTTTTCCTACAGATGCAACAATCTCGGGTGTTTTTGATTTCTTTCCTTTCTTGCCAACTAATTTCTTTCTCAGAACATAACACTTGTCACTAGTTACATGTTTCATAGGGGATTATATCATCTTCAAGTGCCTCCTACATACAATTCACATCATCATGAATTTTTTTTTTCCAATAGAAAAGTGAACCTCTTTTGAAGCAAAGGATTCATACTCACGATTTGATCCATCAAAAAATGAGGAGAATTGAAGTGTCCTAACCTATAAATGAATCTTTGAATGAGGAGGAATACTTTTACCTTTCATCATATTTTGAATCGCCTTTTTTGTTGACACAAGGACCGATACTTTTACTGGTGCACTCTTCTTCAACCCATATTTCCCTGAGCTCGAAACCATTTTCTTTTCATGTTTCAACTCAGAACCCTTGGGTCATGTCAAATTTCGCTACCTAACTGCCAAGTCTCAACTTGCTTTTCATTCTTTTCCCTGGGGTTTGTGACTAGAATCCTAGGGTTTCCAAATTGATTTTAATTAGGATGTCATCTCATGTCAACACACAAGGTCATTACATCATGGCTAACACCAACAAGATACCATTTGTTGCTTCGTTAAATCTCCCAAATTTGATGAAACTCATAAATGATCCCATTGCTTGTAATAAACAATGCTTCCCCATGCCAACGAAGTTACCATTGGATATCCCGAAATTCAAAGGTAAATAGGGGGGATACCCAAAAATCACATCATTACCTTCCACCTATTGTGATTTCTTAAATAAAAATGTGTAGATATGCTATTCACTTGTCTTATGATGGTGATTCACTTGACTTACAATTATATTTCGTATTCCACTATGCAGGGGTGGAAATTGATCAACCATGCGAGGAATAAGAAGTGTTCTAGTTGATGGATAATAGGAAGTCGTAGTGGTTTGGAAAGGGGTGGAAGGTTTGTAGAAAATTTGGATGCGCACATAACATAGGACCTTAGGGAGCCCATACCTGCTCACACTATTAGAGAGCATGTCAATAACATCATTCGACAATATCTTGAGAAACATTCTGTTGTTGTAGAAGCTTTGATACTACATGGTTTGATCAAACATAAGAAACTAAACCATGCCACAAAGTTTTTGGGTGTCCAAGATGTTAAAAGTAGAAGAAATGTATGAATGTCATTGAAACTATATCAGGAATTCACTATGTTTTGAACATTAAGAAAAATCAATGTTCGAGTTGTGTGTAGGTAAATTACAACTTATATGTTGTGCCAAGTACATCAAGACAACAAAAGTTGCCAACAATGTCAAAATTTCTCCATGTCTCGAGAAAAACATTGCACGAGCATACCAAATTCATGGTTCAAGTAAATGGAAATGATGAATATGCTTGTTGGGCTCTTATCACCAGGAAACCCTAACAAGACAGGCTTACAACACGAATAATAGAACTTGTGGTAGAGTATTGAGTGAGCCATTCCCATGCTATTCCAGATAGGAATCATGTCATACAACATTTCATAGGTAAAGGTGAGTATGTAGATCACGTTAAGCACATTGTAGAAATGATAGAATTTTCTTTGTTCGAGTAATTTCAGGAAAGCAATCACCATGTGCATATATCCATAACTATGTTTTAGAGATTGAAACCATGGTTTATTAGGCCTAATACAATCCATGACACGTGTTGTTGTCGACATCATATTGAATTTCAACTTCATTATGACACTTTTTGGGAATTTTACAAGAAGAAATGTCACCACGACACTCCTCCTACAGTGTACAATTTTGTTTCATCAATATTATGCAGAAGGGAGCCATAAGAGTTGTTTTACAAGAAAATATGTATAGGTGGGAGAAGATCCATTGAATGTGGTGATTTGAAATTGTTCCATAGGAAGTTTCTGATTGATCCCAACTAGTCTAGGATGTCATATGTCACCATTACATGGAAGTAATATGAGTATTCCATGGGAAATCAACCATATTCTTCAACTCTGGTGCCTAGAGGGATCAACTATGTTGAGGATGAGATTCCTATTTCACAATTCATGGAGTTTTTTTAGAACAAGATCTATAAATATATCAAACACTCACACAAGTCTAGGTGGAAAGCTTCTAAATTTAAGCATTCTCACAATGTATTCCAGCCAGACACAATCTTATTAGTGGTATACTTTGCTAAGAATTACACATTTTCTCCCGAGAAAAACATCCAAAGTGGGTGTTGTCACTTAGGCTAAGTGTCCATATTTGTACATGTTTTATACAGACATGAAAAATTGAATGTTGATGGCAGGGATAACACTAATGAGTCACGTGATGTGATTAAGGAGTATCACTTTTACATCAATGATTATTGTGAGCATGACACATTGTTTGTGCAACATTTATTTGACCTAATTTATGAATCATTCAATAAAAATGGCATATCATTTAGAAAGAATTGGATATGGTCAGATGGTTGTGCATGGATTTTCAAGTCAACACACAATTTTTATTGGTTGAGCCAACTACACAAGAATACAAACATTCTGCATACTTGGAGCTATTTTGAAACATGACATGGAAAGTGTGAGCATGATGGTGTAGGTACTTATGTGAAGCAATTACTTAGGATGTACCAAATGAGTCATGATGCGGATCAACTCAAATCATCAATAGAGGTGGTCAACTAGTGCAGATCCCATTCAGGACACGAAGGTCACAAATCTATTAGGCTTGTGTGTAGGTTCTCCTTGAATGTTGAAATTAGTGATGTGAATAGATCTATTCCTTGGTATTGTAATACTGTATAAGGAACAAGGTAATTACACTCAGTGCAGAGAAAAGACATGGGGGAAATATTTTCCATAGAGACTGTCAAGAAAACTCACATTTTTTTGTGAGTTTTGCATGGGTGTTGATGGATGTAGACATGATCACTATGAAAAACATGATTACGTGAAAGGATGGAAATATTTCCCTCTTAATCCAAAGGGACCTCAATCAATTTTGACATGGCAAGATATTCATGATGAAGAGGCCATCGTTTCACTTGATCATGGTCGAGTCTCTAATATTGTAAGGCAAGGTATGTGGATCGTCTATCATTAATGGTTTCATCTATAAATTAAAATATTGAACGTTTTTAACTAATACATATTTTGTATTTTGTTTGTAGGCGATGTTTTTGTTGTCACTGCACCCTTAAGAAATGAAGAGAATGTGGCCTACTATTTGATGTGATGCACATAGGTGAAAAGCAGGGTGGTGAGACCATATGAAGATGCACAATTCACATACCAAATTGGTGACATGGTTTTTATGGGCCATATTTTTGAAAAGGTTAAAAAACAGGTTGATCACATCATTTATAAAGATTTTATGCTTGAATATATATCTTGCCAATACAATCATCTAGTCATAACAGCTCAGATCAATATCATAGAAATCAAAACAAAGAAAGATGAACCAAGGAGATGGGAGATAACATAATCAAACCATGAATGTATTATGAAGACTTTCATTCCTTTGATCCATTGGCTAGATGAGTAGATGATGCAAATGGAAATCCCTAAAGCCAAGTCTATAGTAGTCAAGTGTAATATAATCTAGTATAAGAGATCAACATATGAATTTTGTAATTTATAAATGTGAGAGTTGAATACTCTTGCAATTTTGTAATTTTGAATAGAACAATGTTTCCTTCTGGTCTGGGATGGATTCATAATGGTGTACATATATGTTATATAATCTTCAGTTTCCTTGAGGTGATTAAGTTTCTAAAGTTTTCAAAATTTCAAGGAGGTTTTATTTTAGGGATATGATCTTTATGTGAACCCCATAGATCTAAAATTTAATTGAGATTTAGAATCAATAGAGATTTAGATTTAGATTTAATTAAAAAAAAATTATGTTAATTTTTTAAAATGTCATGTATAGTATTCATGCTAAGCATGGAATAAATCTTATTGATGTACATCATACATATGGTTTCTGGAAATTTAATCTATTTTAGTATCTAACAACCAAGTTGATGTAATATTATTTTACTTAAAATGGAAATTCAACTATCTAGAATATGAACAACATTGAAATATTTTTATGTTATTTATAAATATCATGTGTCAGTTTGATATCAAGCATGGAAAGAAGCCCCTGGGGGTGCGGCCCGTTGGCCAACGAATGCACTGCTAAGGCATTCATGCCATTATGCAAGTCACATGTTCAAACCTCGACATACTCATACGTCGTGCTTGGGGATGATGTGGTTGCACCTAGAGTTTATAGTGGCAGTTGTTGGGGATAGACCCTATGTCACACGAGTATGAGAGCCAACACGTAACGAATTCCGTGGCGCATAAAAAAAAAAGAAAAAAAAAAGAAGAAGAAAGAAAAAAAGAAGAGTAAAGAAGAAGAAGAGAGAAAACAAGAAGATATAAAGCATGGAAAGAGTTACACATGTTTCATATTGGATTGTAAAAAGTGATATATATATATATATATATATATATATATATATATATATATATATATATATATATATATATATATATATATATATATATATATATATATATATATATAATGTATTGAAGGCCTTAAGATAAACAATTGATTGAAATACTTGGATAGCCAAGTAAATTTAGGAAATTTCATAAAATTATAGAAGCATAGCATTAATTGTTTAAATTAACATACATTGATTGCACAAAAAGACACCTTCTACAATATCAATATTAAATTGATGTACATGATACATTTTAGTTCATTTTAAGTGTCAAAGTGACTTGCATCATAGTAAGATTGCACTTGTTTCCTTAGTCTATGGAACTTGAAATCAAAATTGTTATTTTGTAAAATTTTACTTCTTGAATGTTCTTAATTGAAGGTCTTAAAATAAGGAATTGATTGAAATGCTTGGATAGGAAAGCAAATTTAAGAAAGTTCATAAAATTATAGAAACATATCATTAATTGTTTAAATTAACATATATTTATTGCACTAAAAGACACTTTTTACAATTTCAATATTAAATCGATGTACATGATATATGTTAGTACATTCAAAGTATCAAAGTGACTTGACTAATAGTAAGATTGTACTTATTTCCTTAGTCTATGAAAATAGAAATCAAAATTGTCATTTTGTAAAATTTTACTTCTTGATTGTTCATAATTGAAGGTCTTAAGATAAGGAATTGATTGAAATATTTGGATAACCAAGTAAATTTAGGAAAGTTCATACAATTATACAAAATTATCAAAAAACATATCATTAATTGTTTTTTGGTATATTAAATTCAAATACATGTGACTTATATCATGTTATGACCAAGCTTTTTTAGATGACCTCAAAAGAAATAAAATTGAATAAAAACTTATTTGTTGTTTATTGGTTGAAGACATATTTTAAAATTGAATTTAAAACTTATTTCAATCCTATTTGTGGTTTTTAATTGAACCATGATATATTTTAATTCATTTTAGGTATCAAAGTGGCTTGCATCATAGTCTAAGATTGTACTTATTTTCTTAGTCTATGAAGCAACAAATCAAAATTGTTATCTTTTTTATTAAAATTTATACTTCAAAAACAAATTTAAGCTAGGGAAATAATTAACAAATCCATAAAAGAAAATTTTAATGAACATCCATAAACAAAATTAATAAACATACATAAACTGAAATAATGAATTTATGGTAATAAACTGTCCATGTGAAAATATATACAAATTGCATTACATGAACATCCATAAACTGAAATAATAAGCATCCATAAATTGAAACAATGTTCATGCATCCATAAACTGTCCATGTATGAAAATATACAAAATTTGTATCACATGTGAATGTGCCTTATGAAATGGGCCTGAAAATATATAAACTATCTATGATCCGCTCTAGAAAGTATCACTTCTAGAACTCTTAAGTGAGTTCCGTTGTGCAAAGTAAGCATCCATAATATGGTATTGCAATACAATACATTCAAATTCAAATTAATTAGAACAATATTTGTACAAAAATAAACAATCTGGAAAAAAATGATTTTGAATTGTGCATTAAATTAGTTCCCTACTTGTGGCTCAGTCAAGTGCAAATGGAAGTCAGGTGAGATGGGTGTCTGATCAATTTGTTTTTGGTGCTCCCCTTCCCGTGGCTCAGTCAATTGCAAATGAAAGTTAGGTGGGATGGGGGTCTGATCAAATCTAGGTTTGGTGCTCCACTGCTTGTGGCTCAATGCCTCCATAACCAACATCCCACTCATGCATCCACATATCTGCAACATCAACACCAATTTGCACATGGGCCTATGTACATAATGGTAAAGAAAAATTATAATTATTCTATGAATTAATTAGCATGTTGTTTACAGTGCTGAAAATCCATCAAAAAATGGGGTCTCCCTGATGTGAAGTCCCAATTAGACCTCACACAATTTGGAGTAGGAGTCCCATCTGTAATATCAATGACCATCATAACTCTAAGGTTTTCCTTAGCTACAATGGATAACATAAGGGAGTATTCACATAACCTTTGAAATCAACAAGTGTATTGATATTTTGAAACATCAATTCCAGTGTGTAAAAGGAAACATTCATGAGAGGAGAAAGAGGAGTGAGTCCCTGGAAGGAAGTAATAGTACTAACTTAAGAGAGACACACGAGAGCATGAAAAAACTCATTAGTTATCTAGTGAAATAGTTCACATAGACACAATGAATATTAAAACAAATACACCACACGTTCAACAAGATAACTACCTAATCCAGTGAATTAATTCAATTTTCTTAGTACATATGAACAAAACATATATTGCAAACATCTAAATAATAGTCTTACAATATTCATGATACATGCATGAAAATGTGTTGGCTCACCAAGCTCAATTATCATCTTGTCTTCACAACTTCCCAAGTGTCTTCTAGCACAATATCCTTCTCCTCTTCTTTGAGCATCATCCTTTCATGTCAATATGTAATACTTGCAAGTGAAGTCCACTCATGACAAGGTGACATCAGTGCAAATCCTCCTAGTCTAACTTGCATAATGAAAATTGTTGATTGAGTTGGAATTAGGTACTAAATAGGGAGGAAGACTCAAATATTGCACAGTGCGTAGTTCCAGAGGACAAGAGTGAGTGACTAAGGCTTGAAACTGCACAATGTGCATTTTTGGAGGACTTAGAGACAAGAATGTGAAATTCTGGAGCAAAGTGGGGCAGGCTTAAGCATTGAGACTGCGCAATGCGCAGTTCAGGAGAGAGATTGGGCAACAAGATTGCGTAGTTGCATAGTTCAAGGAGACAAGGAGACAACTTGATGAATGAGATTGCACAATGCATAGTTTAGGAGAGAGACTGGGCAACAAGATTGCATATTTACATAGTTCAAGGAGACAGGGAGACAAATTGATGACTAAGACTGCGTAATGCACAACAAGAGGTTGGTTGTAAGAGATGATTGCATAGTTTCTAAGGGCAGGAGGTCGTGCTTTAGCACTATTACTACGTAATGCACAATCCTTGTAGACAGAGACCATGAATTGCACAATTATAGGAGGAAAGGGTGCATTCTTGAGTCTTGCAACTACACAATATGTAGTTCCATAGGGCAGAGTGATTTAAGTTTGGTCGGGCATGAAAATTTCCAGAATTTAACCAAGTGTGGAATCAGTGAGGTAGAGATGAAACCAAGGTAGGACTTGAACATGATTACACACTTAGAACCATTGACAACGCAACTTAGAACACTCAAAATTCAGAAACAACATGATCCCCTTAATGCAGTGGCGAAACAACAATCTCCTCCAAGTGCGACAATCAAGATAAACTTTGTGATGACGCTAGTAAAACAATGCATAAAAATTAGGAATGAGTATAATACATGTCTACATGATATATAGGACCCTTTGGTATCAAATTTTCCTCTTCAAATGAACATAACTCCACTTTTTCAATGTGTGACACTTCCCATTCCAAAAGATCACACTTGCAAAAGTAAGAGAAAAGTGTGAACAACACTTGCAAAGGCTTAAAGAAAGTGAAAGCGACACATGCCAGAGTGAAGATAACATGAAAATGACACTTTTTAAAGTGAAATAGATCCAAAATGACAATCGTGAAAGTGAAGGATCCACTTGCTAAAACAAAGGTGTGCTAGAGCGCTAGTTGAGAAAACTCATTGAAATAGAAGTACAATTGTAATTAGAGGGAGGGAGAATGTCAATGGAGAGTGCACATTGACTGTTAATATGTGTTGTGTAGTCCACCGTACTTATGAATTATGCAGTCACTGTCACCAGTGATTACGTAAGCCTTACTTTTAAGAGTTGCGTAGTGCCTATGTAAGCTTGCATCAAAATAAGTGCACTTGTCAATTATTGGAGAACTGAGCATGCATAAAAAATTGAATTTGAGACTTAGAATATGAGGGATGTCAACCAACCATGAAGAAAATATGAACAATCAAGGAAAGACAAAGCCTAGGATCACAAGTAGGCTCCAAAATTCAAGTGTAAGAAAAATTTTGGAGGGTGTTTATCGTAGCGACAACACTTGGTGACACAATGGTAGAACTCCAAATTATTTGATTAGGCTTTAACTTTAATTGTAAGGTCTCAATATTTTAGGAATTATTGGAAAGATCTAATTACACAGTTACAATGATGAGCCACTAGCTCAAATAGTGGAGTATTAAGTCACTTCTTGCTTCTCCAAATAATGATCTTCTCCCCTATGCTAAGATAGAGAAACCAAGGCTATCTCTCCAAATGCTAAGCCTCCAAAAGCCCTTTGCTTGAGCTATGAGGGTGTATTTATAACAAGAGGGATGACCTTTCATATCCCCATGACTCTTGAGCTTCCCTCATGACTCTTAGAATTTTAATGTGACATTTGGCCTTCTATATGACTTTTGGACTTTTCCTAAAGACTCTTTTGTCCATATATGACCATGTGACTTTTCATATTCCACATATGACTCTTGGACTTCCACAAGTTACATTTTTTTCCTTTCGTTTGATAATTACATCATTACATCCACAAATGATGTGGCAAGACACATGGACTCACATGACATTGTGATAGCACTGGTACTAGTCACAACATGACAATGATGACATGGACTGCACGATGAAATGGCAATGCAAAGTTGTTTATATTTTTGCTTTGTCTTCAATCTCCATGAGAGGTTTTTTTAGTACTTCATCTTCATGAAATATTTGTTTTGTTCTTCATCTTCGCCCTCCATGGGACTGAATGGTATGGAGTCTTCGTGTGGTTGTGATATTTTGTCTTCTGTCATAAACTGGTGTCCCTTCATCTTCTTGCTCAATGATCATCCTGTCTTGACAACTTCCTAAGTGTCTTATAGCACATTGTCCTTCTCCTCTTCTCTGAGCATCATTCTGTCATATCAAGATGTAATACCTACAAGAGAAATCCACTCATGACAAGATGACATCAGTTCAAAAGCCTCCTAGTCTAACTTGAATCATGAAAATTGTTGATTGAGCTGGAACTGGGCACTAGATAGGGAAGAAGACTCAAGGATTATGTAGTGCATAGTTCAAGAGGAGAAATGTGAGGGATTGAGACTTGCAACTACACAATGCACAGTTGTGGATACCTAGGAGATAAGACTGCACAATGTTGGAGCACAGTGGGGCAGGCTTGAACACTGAGATTGTGCAATGCACAATTCAAGAGAGAGATTGGGAAACAAGATTGCGCAGTTTTGAAATTCAAGGAGATAGGGAGACAACTTGATGACTGAGATTGTGCAATGTGTAGCAAGAGGCTAGCTAGGAGAGTTAATTACACAGTTTCTAAGGGTAGGAGGTTGGGCTTGAGCATTATGATTGTGCAATGCATAGTCCTTGGAGGCAGAGAATATGCATTGCATATTTCCAGGTGGAAAGGGTGCGTGATTGAGGCTTGGAACTGTGCAATGCACAGTTCCAGAGGGCATAGTGAGATCAAGTTGGCCAGGCATGAAACTTTTCGTAATTTGACCAAGTGTGGTATTAGTGAGGAAAATATGAAATCAAGGTAGGAATTGAACATGACCACACACTCAGAAACATCAGTGACACAAAAAAGAACAGTTAACATTCAGAAACAACATGATCCCTTTAATGTGATGAAAAAACAACAATCTCCTCCAAGTGTGACACTCAAGATACAGTTTGCGACGAAAGTGACGAAAATAGTACAAGCATGCATAAAACTTTGGGAATGATTCTAATACATGTATACATGATATATGAGACCCATTGGTACCAAATATTATTCTTTAAATGAACCATAACTCTACATTTTCAACGTGCAACACTTACCGTGCCAAAAGACGACACTCGCAAAAGTAAGAGAAAAGTGCGAACGACACTTGAATAGGCTTAAAGAAAGTGAAAGAAAAACATGTCAGAGTGCAGATAACATGATAAAAACACTTGTTTAAGTGAAATAAATCCAAAACAACAGTCACAAAAGTGAAAGCGACACTTGCGAAAACAAAGGTGTGCTAGAGCGACAATTAAGAAAACTCACCGAACTAGAATTACAATTGCAATCAGAGTGAGGGACACTGTTAATGGAGAGTGCACACTGACTATTTTCATGTGTTTTTCAGTACACTATTCTTATTAATTACACAACCATTGTCACCAGGAATTGTGTAATCCTTACCTGTAATAGTTGTGTAGTGCTTATGTAAGCTTGCATGAAAAGAATTGCACTTGTGAATTCTTCAAGAACCGAGCATGCATAAGAAAGTGACTTTGACACTTAGAATATGAGGTTACTCAACCAACCATGAAGAAAATTTGAACGATCAAGGAATGAAAAATGCTAGGATCTAAAGTGGGCTCCAAAATTCAAGTGTAAGAAATTTTTTGGAGGGTTATGTATGCATGTTATCATGAAATTATTAATATAAATGTAATCTGATACAAACTTATTAATATAAATAATTTATAATTTGACAATAGGAGTCAAAATTTCCGTATATATGTACCTAGTCAGTGTCCTGTGGGTCATGCACCCTCCAAATCTCATGGATGATATCACGACATATACGTTCATATGAAAAAATATGTCGATTCCCTAGAATCTTGAGATATGAAACATCATGTAATAAAATGCGTGGGTCCTGAGGCAAAAGAGGAGGTCTACTCATCTCTCCATGCAATGCGACACACACAATTGCCAATGTCATTTGCATGTTGTCTACAATGGTATGCCTAGTATCAGCGTCGAGATGTAGCGATTGCTCTAGCTCTGTAGAAAATATCATGCTCCTTTATTGTTATCGGGAAAACTAGTGTCTATACAGAGCTGCTAGTCCCACTAAGGCTGGTAGCTACCTTAGAAATAAACACACTAAACACTACTTTCGTTTTCCTTTATGAGAAAAATATAAGAGAAGAATAAGGAGACCAACCTCTGTCTTGCGCTTGGTTCCTTGCTCGATTCCTCCCTCTTCTGGTAGGTCTTTGCCACTCGCTTCCTTGTCTACCCAGCTTCAAGGAGTACCTGTAGAATCAAAGCAGAATAACACTATCCAAGAACATAGATCTATTCTCATAAACAATATAGGATCAGATGTACATTGGCCACACAAATGCATAAATCATCAATCATACAAGAACGTGGAGGAAAACTTGAATAGCTTTGTTGATAATCAAGAAAGAGCAAAGAGGATTACAACTAATTGTTCTGACCCAGCATCATCCTCTCAGCAAGAAAGCCCTTCTTCACCTCATGAAAAGCTTAGATCACCCAACACTATGATATTGCACCAAGAAACCAACAACACTTCCTTACAAGATACAAAATTCCAGCCCCTGGATCTCTGGGATGAGGGATCCATATATAGATGTCTGTAAGGGAGGTGAGTCAGCTTTTGAGATTTGATTAGTGTCTTCTCTCTGATAGTTCTTGATTCCACTTGGAGATTGATGATCTCTTACTCATCCCTGGTCGAATTCAGAGAAGCAAGTGTCACAGGAGAGGTTTCTAGAAGATTCCATGCTCCTCCACCTTGTAGATTGACCCTGCCATTTGTCCCTTCTCGCCCATCGCACCCCATAGAAGGGTTTTTTGACATGCATCACACCTACTGTGTGTATTCAGGTGGGATGCAACGCACTTTGCCTATGGAGCAGGTGAAATGGTCTAGTTTTGACCAGTTCTGAGTAGTTTTTCATGGAGAACTTCTGGGAGATGCTGTAATCAGTTGACCGTGTTCTTTTAGGGGTTGGAACAACACCTTTAGGGACTTAGGAGCCCTTGGTTTATGGAAATTTATGCTTGGGGTTGTAGTGCCCAAAAATTTCTATAACATTTATGGTCATGGAAACAATATCGGAGGTGGTTCTACATGTGGAGGGTCCCTACGAGCCCTAACACAATGATAGCTAAGTCCCAAGCTAGGTCCATAAAACCTACATCTAGTGTTGGTGTAATCCAGCCTCATATGTAGCACGAATTCTGCATATATATGCTTTGAAAAGTAAATGGTGAGATCATCATAGTGGGGGAACTAGCCCAAATCTCTAATGGATCGATCATAAACAAAAGGGTCGACATCAAAATTATTAAAATATTTGAGTGGAATCAGACCAACATGTCTAGCACGATGGTCTCGAGGGATGCCAAACAACTTCCCATGAACATCATTGTCCTTGGTGGCATCTTTCATTGCCTCCAAAGTATGTGGGCTTGCCCTCCGGTATGTCTTGATTAACCTATTGAGGTTATCCATCATTAAAGACAAACTATGCCTAGTAGGCAAACTTGCAGAGATTCTACCAAACTCTCGTGTGATCCATGTATGTATCCTCAACTGTGATATTGCCTAGCGTCATTCCATGGAGGAATCAACATTGCAGTGTGATCCTTAGCTTCACCCTGCTGAGGGTCTGCAAATCATAAACATAATAACATATATAAAAAACTAGAAGCATAATAACATATACATTAAATTCAAACACACAAATTGAAGATGATTTAAGAATTAAAGATAATTTCAACACATAAACACATAAAGTTTAAAGAGGATGTTAAATTACAGGAGATGTACATACAATAGGTGAAGAAGGTCCAAGATCAGTAGAAAAATCATCAACAAAGATAGAAACAGTGCCTCTAGCACTCCAACTAGTGTTAGAGGGAGGATATATGAGTGGAATATGCACTTTGGTTGGGCTATGTGATCTAACACGAGCTTGATCATTTATATCGTATCCCCCAACACTCCAACGGGCTGCAATTGGGGGGCGTATCGGAGATGGATCTGCATATTACATATAATACATGTAAACTTTAATCCAAGAAAAAAAAGGTGACTAAACTATTACATATAATACATAGAAACTAATCCAAGAAAAAATGTTGACAAGAAAACCATTTATAAACTCAAGTAGAATATCTAGCTTGAAGCCCTAAACTTTAGAGTCTCTTTTTGATAAATTATCAACCAAATTTTTGAGTTCCATGTAAACAAAATTGAAAGAAGTGATCAAATCTAACTTACACTTTTCCCCATTTCTAAATAATGCATTTTATTCATAAAGCATAAATATGTAAATATATGTAAAAAATTGAAATAAACCTATTTGCAAAACTAAAAAAAAATCATGCCAACCAAATAATCCATAAGACAAGTTCTTATGATGTTTGACTTTGACACATGACATGTACTAGGGGCATTCACATGAAGACAATGTTTCTGGTACAACACACTACATAATGAAACAATGTGTTACAAATTAGAAAATATTCAAAATGTTTTTATTCACTTTAAATGCACTTTTTATCGTGGATTTAATGTATGTATCAATAATGCATTGTTGAAACTTGAACTTATATATATATATATATATATATATATATATATATATATATATATATATATATATATATATCTAACAAAATTTTCCCATTTTTGACTTTTCATTTAGTTAATATTTTATTTAAGTACAATTAAGTTTTTTTAAACAAATTACTATATTTATTATTAAAAAAATATTTAAAATATAAATTAATTTAAATATAAAATAAAATTTCTTATTTGATAAATAGAGGTTCACCATGAGTAACGATATTCATCATTTCAATCTCAAACTCCTAATTTATTTATTTATTGGTTATAGTTTGGTTGTTTTCTATTTTTTTTTGGCATATTTCTAGTCAAATTTGTTTGAAATTTAAAATGCATTTTAAATAACAAATCTTTTTTGAAAATTTGTTTCACTAAATTCCTAAGAAGAAACTTTAAAACCTAAAATAATTAAAAAATAAAGTTTCTACCAAAAAAAAACATGTTACCATTGCATAAAACTTATACAATGAAATAAATAAAAAAAAATTAAAACCTAAATTATAGTTTTTTTGGTTGGTTTTCAATTGTTTTCTTGATGGTTTTATAGATTTTTTATGTGGTTTTCAAGGGATTTCTTGGCGTTTTTCATGGTTGTTTTTGCAATTTTTGTATGGTGGGTTTCTATTTCAGATTATTTTTGTTACTTTGCAAGAAAATTTAAATAAAAGAGACTGAAAAGACAGGAAACTTACCTTGGCTTGAGCCTCTCAGTCTTTGGTAGGGTTGTTGGGTAGTTGGATTGAGTTCCTCCATCTCGGTTGAGCTTAAAAATCCTCTATCAAACTCCTTCGTCCTCGTTGTCTACACAGGACACAACCGGGTTTTGAATAAGAAATAAGGGCTCAATCAAGACCTAGTGCCCCATCTATCCCTAATGTTCAATGGAGACATAAATCTTGATCGAGCCCTCACTCTCAGTTGAGATCCTAACTCAGGTTACATAGGTGGTCAATCGAGGGTTTGTTTAATTGCTCGATCGAGCTTCTTTTTTCACAAAAACGTACTCTTGCTTTGCCAAAAAGTGTGTAACATATATATATATATATATATATATATATATATATATATATATATATATATATATATATATATATATATATATATATATATATATATATATATTCCCTATTACTTCCTGCCACTCCCACTCTCATGATCAAGAAGGTGGGAGCCTTTTACTTTCTCCCACCCACCCTCATGATCATGAGGGTGGGGGTAGAGGAAGTAATAGAAAAACCAAAAAGTTTAACATTTAAAAGGAAAATGTTTTTATTTTTTTTCGCCTATTACTTTCCCCTACCCCCACCCTAGTGCAAAAAAAAAAATGAGTTATGAGGGTGGGGGATAGTGATAGAAAAAAAAATGAATTTTTATATGTTTTAGCTAGGGTGGGAGTTGAGGAAATAATAGGGAACACACACACACACACATTTTTTTAATATCTTACTATTATTATTATTATTGTGTTTTACTTATTAGTTTGCCCAACCCCACCATCATGATCAAATCATTTTTTTAATATTTTCCCTATTATTTCCCCCCACCCCCACCTTCATGACAATGTAAGTGGGGTAGGGTGAGGTGGGGATGACGTGAAATCATATTGAAAACATGAAAATATTTTTTTTTTGGGGGGGGGGGGGGGAGAGGGGGAGCAATAGAGAGAACAGACTATGTTTTCCCTATTATTTTCCCCCACCCCCAATAGGAAAAACATGAAAATAATGTGTGTTTGTTTTTCTCTCTATTACTCCCCCCGGGAAGAAATAATATGGAAACCATAAAAACACTCATGATTGTGAGGGATCATGATGGTGTGGTGGGGGGAATTAATTGGAAAAATAAAAAGAAAATGTTTTCACCCAAAAAAAACCATGGGAGGAAAATAGGGATGGGGGGAAATATAAAGGAAACATAGGGACAAATAATAGGGAAGACATAAAAAAATGTTCGTTTTTTTATGATTTTCCTATTATTTACCCCCAACCCTATAAGAGTGGGGGTAAGGAAAAAAAAAATCATTTTTTCTACGTTTTTCCTATTATTTTTCGTCACCCCGCCCTCAAATCACAAGGGGGGAATAATAGGGAAAACATTTTCTCCCTTACCGCACCCTTATATATGAGAAAGCACTAAAAAAAAATGTTCTTTAAGTTTTCCCTATGATTCCCCCCCATTTCCATCCTTGTTATTATGTTTTATCTATTGTTTACCCCCATACCCACCCTCGAGATCTTGAGGGTGGGGATTGGGCTAAATAATAGATAAAACATAATAATGAGGATGGATTTAGGGGGAAATAATATATATCAGAGAACACTAAAAAATGTTTTATAACATTAAATAAATAAATAACAAAAACAAAAACATTATTTGAGGGTGGGGATGGGAGTAAATAATAGATACAACACAATCACGAGGATGGCGGTGGGGGTGGGGGAACAATACGAAAAACATAAAAAAAAAAAAAGAAAAAAAAAAAGAAGCACTTTTCTTTTTAAATGTTATTAAACATTTTTTTTAATGTTTTCTCATATATGATGTTGGGGAAGAGGAAAAAATTGTTTTCCCCTACCCCCACCCTTAGTTTTTTTTCTTACATTTTCCTTGTTATTTCCCCCCTCGCAATTTGAGGGTGGGGGTGAGGGAAAATATTGTGCGGGTGACGGAAAATATTAGGAAAGATATATTTATTGATTTATATTTTATTTTTTTCGTATCATTTCCCCTCACCCCCACTTTTATATATGGGCGAGGAAAAACAATAGGGAAAACATAAACATTCCATACTCCATATTCCACCATATTAGAGACCAATTTAAATTATCCTTCATCTAGGATTGTTTGTTAGTATTTCTCCATTTTATGATCAAATCGAAAGAAATTATTCCAGGAGCATGATTGAAGGTCATCTTCCTATTTGGTTGTCCTTGGGAAGATGCCTTCTTACTATTATCAAACATGAAACAAACTTCAGACATCTTCACCTCACAATCAACCATCTGGATGCCTTATGATTTGCATGCGATTACCCATCATTTAATTTCTTGGCTCTCATATTAAGGTGGGGGTTTGAATCGCACTTTTGGACACCATCATGAGGGAGATGATAATATAAATGACCAATAAGAAGTTAATTTTTTTAACTTAAAAAATGTAGATAAATATTATAATTTACTAACTATTGTATATCCATCTTAATTCGTAATTTACCCTATATGTTATGTGTTATGTGTTAACTTTGTGTTAATTATGAAAAGGATTTACACTTCTTCCTCATATTAAGCAATACATCATTAAAATATTTTAATCATAATTTGAAAAACAAATCCATTTTAAACGATTGGATCCATTTCAAATGATAAATCCAAATTTAAAATGGATTTATAATAGTTACTTTTCTATATGCATACACAAATATATTTCAATATTGTGTTGCTCATTATAAGGAAGATGTGCGATTCCTTTTGTACCACCCACACACACACACATATGTATATATGTGGTACAAAATAAATCATGCATCTTCCTTATAATGAGCAACACACTAGTGAAATATATTTGTGTGTGCATGTGTCAACTCCATGTGGAACATCTAAAGAAATATACATATTCTTCATAGTAAACAACACGCCATTGAAATATTTTAACCAACAAAATAGAACCATATTAACTTTGGATTTACCAAGGGTCAAGAGGGATCAAATCCCTTTTTTGTGTGCGAAATCCGAGGAAAGGTTTGCACCTCAATAACTTTTATCTCTCTTAACACTTGATAGATTTGAGGTTAAGATGGGTCTACACCAATTTTTTGTAATATTATTTATATTATATATAAGTTTCACATCTCTATATATAAAAATATTCTTATTTTAGCCCCAAGGAATAGCTCAATTGGTCGAGTTCCCATTGCTAAGTATCTTACCAATTGGGAGGTCACAAGGTCAAATCTCCTCGACGCCCTTGGGGTTAGGTCCAACCAGATAATCTGGTGGGTTGATCCCTTTTGTTGGATCTATTGAGATTATTACCTGTGGATGTAGAATCCACTTAATGATATTAAAACCATCATATCACATATATCTACAAACATATGCTCATAACATTTGTTCAGGACATATTTTATAATTGTTATAATTTATTTTAATGTGATATACAAAACATATATTGTATATAGAAAGAGGGGAATGAAGTTTTGAAAAAGAATTTATTGTAAAGGATTAAACCTTTATATGTTAAATTTATTAACTAAATTTAAAATGTTAAGTATTATTGTATAATTATGTTGCTATAGGATCCAGAAGAACCATGCGATATTGGTATCCATCGTATTCTTTCCCGCCATGATGATGCTTACATAGGGGTTGTGGAAGTAATCTAATCTTAATCTAAGAGGTCCACTGGAAGGGTTTGATGGTTGAAATAGGCGGCATAAGCTCAATTCAACTCACAAAAGGAACCTTGTATTTGCATCCCCTTACTATTTCATGTTCTCAATGGACGAAGGATAGGGTTTGATGGTTGACAGATGCAACAAATGTTCATGGTGGCTCAATAAATGAACCTTCTATCTAAAATGAATCCTAGAGAAAATAATCAGAAAAGACAAGGATGGAGTGGAATATATGCATCATGGATAATGCTATTGAGCTTTAGGCTAACTATGGCAATAGAATAATAGTGTTGGAAAGTACTAGAACATGCATGAGGAAATCTCCACAGAATAGAAGCTAAGATGTTGAGGTTGCAGTTTTAAATTTTTGTACAAAAGGAAATAAGAAATTGAAGTTGGTAACTTCATATCTATAGATCGTATAGATGGAATAATTTTTGGAATAACGAGAATTCCTCATCATTGCTAAGAGGTGAAAACCTTATCAATTGTATATAATGACGTGAACCATAAGCACCGTAATTTGTGGTATAAACCCTAGTTTCCCCCATTACTGTTAAGGAGACTCTACGATAATAGAATAAACTCGCTACTATTCAAGGATTCAATGTCCTACACAACACGACAAGTCGTAGTAACAGTCATGACTACAGGAGTAATTTACAACCAGTTGATCTGAAGGTAATGGAATCAGATCTCAGGGTTGATTTGGGCTTTGAGTTGGATGATGAATAATTTTGATTGATTGTATTCTATTTAAAATAAATGACAAATGTACGAAGATTCTTCAGCGTGATTTCTTGCAAAAACATTTTGAAGCATCAACGGGAAAGGTTTTTCATAATGATGTAAGCCTACATTGAAAAAATGTGTCATATCTAGGTTATGATGTGACATGGAAGGAACAAGTGTGGTTAGGTGAAAGGGTTGGTGGTGGATGCTTAATCTCAAAATGGATTTATGAAAACCCTTCATCTAAAGTAAGTAAGACACAGATTGCAGAGGGATCAAACCCTTAGGGAGAAGGAAGTGCTCTAAAAAGGGGTCCAAAGGAGAAATTTCAAAAATAAATAAATAAATTGTATTCTGGAAAAATCGAGGTGTTTTGAGTGTCTTCTAGGGTTTGATCTCAACATAGATTTACAATGACTCTTTCTGAAGTCAGAAAAAAGGTCTTGCAATCTTAATAGAGACGATGGCGGGAAAGTCAGTAGATGTTGGGTCCCTGCTCTCTCTTCCTAGTTGGTTTCCGCCCTCTTCTTTAGGGTTTATTTCTTTTTATCTATTTACTTATTATTATTATTTTTATTATTTATCTAGTATTAACCTTTTTATTTTAACTGATTTATGTTTTATGGATTTACTTTTATTGATTCATTCTATTATTACCTTTATTTTTTGAGTCCTTTTAACTAATTTTTATTATTTTTATTCTTAATTTATTTGTTCGGTTATTACTTTTTTAACTAACCTACCCTCTTATATTTTGTTTATTTGTTTTGTCTTTATTTTATTTATTTATTCCGACTTTTTTACTAATTTTTCTAACTAACCTATTTATTTTATTCTTTTTATTTTCATTTATTCATTACATTGTTACCATTTTTGACTTATTTTTTCTAACCTCTGTGGTTTTCTTCCATTAATTTTTCGATAATTTTTAATAGTATTTATAGGCTTTTAATTTTGATTTGATTATTTTATTTTTATTTTTATCTTTATTATTTTATTTACTATTATTACTATTATTATTATTATTATTTTAACTGATTTATGTTTTATGGATTTACTTTTATTAATTCATTCTATTTTTACCTTTAATTTTTTGAGTCCTTTTAACTAATTTTATTATTTTTATTCTGAATTTATTTATTTATTTGTTCGGTTATTACTTTTTTAACTAACCTACCCTCTTATATTTTATTTGTTTTGTCTTTATTTTATTTATTTATTCAGACTTTTTAACTAATTTTTCTAACTAACCTATTTATTTTATTCTTATTATTTTCATTTATTCGTTACATTATTACCATTTTTGACTTATTTTTCTAACCTCTGTGGTTTTCTTCCATTAATTTTTCGATAATTTTTAATAATATTTATAGGCTTTTAATTTTGATTTGATTATTTTATTTTTATTTTATCTTTATTATTTTATTTACTATTATTATTATTATTATTTTTATGTTTTTTAACTAATTTATTTATTTATTTACTTTTTCATTTCTAATTTAATTTTCATTTATCCATTTATTTGTTTTATTTTATTATTTTTTTCCTAACTAACCTATCCTCGTTTTGACGTTTCTTAGTATTTTATAATTTATAATTTATAATTTATAATTTATTTTTTTATTTATCTATTTACTTGTTTTATTTTGAATATTTTTAACTAACCTTCCCCTTTTGACATTTGTTAGATCTTTTATTATTTTATAATTTTAATATTTTAAATAATATTATTTTATATATATTGCTTTTAGGGTCCATTATTTAACTAATTTCTAATTTTTATTAAAATTTGTAAACTAAATACCCTTCAATTTATATTTGGTCCTAATTCTTACTAACTAAGCTAATAAAATATTTTTGACCCCGGTCCTTGAGTCAAACTAGCCGTTGGTCAGGAGACTCTGTTCTGCCTATTTAACTTGCTTAGCTGGATCTGTTTCTTCAACTTGTCCTGATGATGAACCACACTTGTGTTGTGGGGAAAAATGCCTATGCAGGACGATCATATCCACCTAAGGTGTGACAGTGCCTTAGCAACAAACGAGTACAGCTATACTGGTTTCTTCCTTTATGAAATGTGAAAGAAGAGAGATCAATAGACTTACCGGTGTCTTCTGTTTGTCCCTCGATCCAGATCCTCTTCCCTTTGGGTGTTCACAGCTACTTGCCTCCTCGCTCGCCCAAGAGAACAGCTACTTGATTCCTGCGAGATCACAAGAGAACAGCTACTTGCGACAAGAGAAGAACACAACACAAAGGCAAATATACATATTCATAAATGATTCAGGATTAGAAACAAATCAAATACACTAATGCAATCATACATCAAGAAAACATCAGCATATAGGAGAAACCAAGATAGCTTTATTAATGAATAACAAGGTTTAGGAAGAGATACAACCCAGAGGGCTCCAATCCAGCATCTCCTTCCCAGCAAATGGAATTCCTATCTTCAGCCCCTTCAAAGCATTAAGCACCCAATAGTTCCAGTCTCAAACCAACAACAATTCTTTGCAATAACAAAATTCCAGCCTCCTGATCTCATGGAAGAGAGATCCATATATAGATGTTTGGAGAGAGGATGAGTCAGCTTGAGATGTGACTAGTGTCCTCTCCCTCTGTCAGTTCTTGAGTCCACTTGGAGGTTCTTGCTTCCACTTGGAGATTTGGAACCTCTTACTCATCACCAGTCGAATTCCCTGAGGCAAGTGTCATTTTGGAAGCTTCCTGGGTTTTGACACCTTGAGAAATGAGCCTGCCACTTGTCCATTCTCGTTCAGCGTAGGTAGCCTTTGTTCCAGTTGACATTCAACGCAGGTAGCCAGTGGAACCAGTGACATTCAGCGCAGATAGCGAGTGGAGCAGTTGACATGATCCTGAATTGACTTGTTTTTGAGTAATTTCAGGTGGAGAACTTCTGTGAATTGCTGTGGTTTGTTAGCCTTGTTCCTCTAGGGGTAAGAACAACATGTTTAGGGACTTTGGATCCCTTAGATTATGGACATTTCATGCTCAATGCTGTAAGGCACAAAAATGTCTATAACAACTTGTTGGTTCGAAACGCGTCGACAAATGATTTTCCATGTGATTTTCGCCGAAAAATCTCTCTCTACACTGGTAGTTTCTTGGATAAAAAGTTAATCATTACAGCTTGAGTGATTGGTTTTCAAATGTTTTGGGCCCAAGGCTGGGATATACGTCATGCTTCCATATCCTCGTAAAGGGATAGATTATCTTTCAATTTATATTGAAGGTGGATTCTGAAGTGATCTTAAAGGGATTGCAGCTATGGTGGGTGTTAAGTCTCGTTCATTGTCAATGGTATTTGGCCTTCAACCCAAGACACAAAGAATTTTTAGTAAGGCATGTGTGGCTCTTACTTCCAGGACTCCTGCCATAGTTTTGGACTAAGAAAGATCTTGGTGCAAACGAGAATGCAGTTGGAAAACTCTATTGGTAAAGGAAGATAAGCTAAAGCTAGAAGATTGATGTCTTGCAAGGTTTCTCTTGGAATTCAACATTAGCAAAGGGCTAGTGGTAGATCTAATGATTAGGTGGGGAAGTTTTCCCTCCTCTCAACCCCTGGCTTATTGAGTGCCCTTTTGGTGTGCTCATTATAGGAAGTTGGGGCACATAATGTGTGAGTGTCTTTTAAAGATAAACCATGGGGTCAGGGAATCCAATTCAGAGAATCTAGATATTTATGCGGGGTCAATGGAAAATGAAGGGCATGTAGATTAAGGAATTTCCTCAAGGTATGGGATTTATTTGGATCAAATTAAAAAAGAAGAGTCATTTTTAGAAGTAGAAAAAATCACGCAGGTGGTTGCTCAAAAAAATATTGCTCGAGATTTGGCCCTTCATTCAAAAATTGATCAATAAATAAGTGCATTTGAAATTCCAGGGCTGGAGAGAAATTTGATGGTTTCTTCCACCAAAGAAACAGAAGGAAATAAATTTCAAGATTATGTAGAAAAGGAATCTATTATTCTATTGGAAGAAGGAACCTGAATTTCACCTTTTCGATGAGAGAAGTGTGGGGTCAAAGTAGCAGAGGAGACATATTGGTTGGTTTCTTCTATCTTTGGTTGGAATCGACTATTATGGTGGATATAGAGCTACTGAAGCTAAGTCCAACGTGTTCAAACAATAAAAGAGGTGAAAATGTAGTAGGGAAGAGATTAGATAGATTTCTAATTAAAGAGTCTCTTGTTGGCACATAAATAGCAACGGGGTCGAGACCTCGGGTTCGGGAACAAGGGCCAACAGAGCTCTGTTGTAGTCTAGCACAACACCGACATTTTCACCTTACCCATAAGGGGTGAGTCTCACCTTAGGCATGTTGCGACCTTTGTTAAATGGGAGTTGGAATCGAGCATCAAGAAGAATCATATCATAGAATCAAGAAGCAAGGAACATTGAATCATTATACAATGAATTCTAATCGCAACAAGCCATACATGTTGTAAAAGAGATATTCCTCAAATATATGCATACATAAAATTTTAATGAACCAAAGAACTAGATTAACATGCAACACAAGATGGTCCCAATAGTAGTCTTCATCATTAATCCGGGTAGAAAAATGAATTACATCAGGCTCAAGGCCTCTTTTCTCGCCTACAAAAACTCTAGACAGAATAGTACACGAGCATATGAAATAAGACATATAGAGCGACTCTCTTAGCTCCACAACAACCACGATCCTGTGTTCTCCATTTTTCCTTTTGACTTGTTCTTCCTTATCTCTGCACACTAACCTGGACCACGAGTTCGTTCTTCCTTCTCTATGCACACTAACCTAGACTATTAGTTCCTTCTCAGGCTCTCTGCCTTCTACCTTGCTTTGTTGTTTCCTTTCCTCAGTTTTCCTTGCTCTTTTCCCACTCAGTTGTGTTTGCTCCTTCCCGTCGTCCCTCTGCAACTTCCAGTCTTCCATGAGTTCCTTCCTTTTTCCCAACTGTTATTCCCACAACTCTCTAATGACCATTTGCGCCAATTGGCGCCAACCTTTTAACTCATCACCAAAACATCTTAGTTCCTCCAAAATTGAAGGCCCGAACATGCCTTGACCATAGTCTTTTGACTCGTCCCTCAACATTTGACCAATGTTCAATCTGAAAAGTATTCTGGGGCATTGAGCACAACATTAGAAATTGAAGGCCATAATACCTAGAATTTTCAGTAATATGCTCTAGCTGCCCTTGAAGTTGTTGCTTTTCTTGGTGAAGTTGATCATGTTCTACTGTGAGTGCAGCAATTTGTTTTTGTTGTTGTCCATGCATAGTAGTTATGTCATTGTGCAACGCTTTGGCTCGACATGCAACTCATTGAATCAAATTAAATAATTGGGTTGAAGAACAGCCATGGAGATTATCCTGGTTCATGGTAGAGGGTTCTCGAAACTGACTCTGCAAGGGCTGCCCATTGGTCACAAACTTTTCTAAGTGTTTGTTGGGAGAGGTAGTATGTTGTGAAGGTTTGGCCAATGTGGAGTGGTGTGGATGGAAACGGGGAGGGTTGTACTTGACGGAAACAGATGAAGTGGTAATGATATTGGGTTGATAGCGGGGGTGAGTGGCTAGTTAATGATTGGTCTAGTGCCCATTAATGTACCTGAATCAAATAATAAAGACAACATGGAAGTAGGGGCGACTTCTATGCTGGAGGTTGTCATGATGGACTGGACAATAGAGTTAACCTCCATGTCCATCTTTGTTCCCAACAGTGTTCCAGAGGGTATAGTGTCTAAAATGGTGGCAGATGTTGATTTTGTATACGGTGATGTGTTGCACGAACTAGGTGATACAACTGAGGTGGAGGGTGGAATTTCTTCATAAATGGGCGATGCAATATGTGATTGGGTTTCCTCAAGTGTGAGATCTACAATGTAACTAACAGGGGTCGGTTACTGCTTTTTGGCCCCAACGGGAGGTTTTGTAGCTTTTGAACCATAGTGTTTTGGGATGGTATGCTTGGACTGGGAATGGGGTCCTACTACCGACAATGTAGCAACTAGAGGAGTAGTAACCAATGGATCTTGTTGTCTTGAACCTTGAAATTCAACAAAGGTGGGAAACAAACCTGTTGAAACTCCGATGTTGGCAATGGTTTCCTTTAGGGAGATCATTTGTTTCTTAAGTTGTATGATAACCGGTTGCATCTCCTCTGGGTCGAAGCATCTTCTTGAATCCACAAATATTTCTCCTGGTAGTGGCTGGGGCACCATCCCTTCGAAGAAATAGATGTGCTTGCCTTCTTGAATATCCCTTGCAATGCCTGGCCACGAATCAACCTTTGTATGGAATGCTTGGACCATCAACATAAACTTTTTGGGTTTCATATGGAAGGTGAAGGCATGAACAAAATGCATCCTTATCCAAGCGCTTCCATGAATAATACCAAACCAAATTTCTGACCAGTACTCATCAAGAAGTGACTTCGGAACCCTTTCCACAACCTTGACGACTTCCAGGATTTTCTTGTACCAACTGATAAAGGAAGCCTCATTTATTTCTTTGTTTCTTGGGTCCCTTGAGGTTCTCCAGGGCATGTACCTGAGGGAAAGATGTTGGTCTTCCATGACGGAATCCAAATCCCAGCCCTCTGGTGGGTACCATTTCCACATTACCAGAAAAACAACAAGGTGCCCATAAATGAAATGAGTCGCATACTTGTAGATATCTTAGTAGGCTTTGAACAACTCATGGAGAAGGAAGGCACACCAATTCAGCTGTGTGCCTTCTACATAGTGCTTCGCAACCGAAATTGTATCAAACATACACACATTCTTGGAAAAATGATGCATTAGATCCCCGCAATAATGTAGCATGTGAATTTGATATTCGGGTTGTTGATCAGCTCTATGCATCCTCCCTTTCGTCCTCTCTGTGTATCATACTTGTTGTAATAATAATCATTTCATGTCTTCTTCACTCACTTGGAAGTTGTTTGGAATGTAGTTGATACCACGTTTCCCACAGCTGATAAACCTATGAGCCTTTGAATTTCCATTGCATGAATTGGATATTCTTTATCAAGCCAGAGCAATTCTCCATGCATCCTGCTGACCAATAGCTTTGTGGACTGCATTGTGGCCGTTGTCGTCCTAAACACATGTAGACTTCTCAAATTAAGCAATGTGGATGACTAGATTCCTCTGAAATAAGTTTTTTATTTGATGGATACACTTCCATCCTCCTTTCTTACAGGTTCAGTGTAGACTTCACGTTTCAGGGCTGGAAACTAGAAATATTCTGAGAGATCATTATCAACCAAGACAACTTTATTATATTTCCCACAAATTGACTCTATCTTTACAATTATCTCATCAAATTTGAGCTCTAGAATAGATAGAATAGTCTTCGTCATATTGGAAATGCATTGGCAGACACAAAATATGGGGGGCTAGGATATGATATCGGAACGAAAGAACTTAGAAACAGAATACAAACTAAGCGACTCTACCACCTTGACTTCATACTCTTAAGAATTCAGCATTTCCATGCAGATTAAGTAGAAAAGCTTGACAAGACATTTCTGACGAGACCTTCTAAATAATTACTATGATAACTTTCCCTATGCATACTCAATCATGTTAATTCTTCTGTCGGCTGAGCTAGACCTAACTCAGATGACACAAAAATGAAAAAGGAAAGGTGGAGTTGATGGGTAATTATTTTATCGTGATGGAATACGCTTAGGAATTGATTATGTCTATAATGGGAAATATTTAGTAGAAATCCAAGCTGACAGTAGAAATTATTGTATAATTATTACAGAAAATACACCTAACACGTGTGACTCCCCCAACCATAATCAGTTGTGGTGGGTTGATAGAATATCCACAACCGAAAGAGACCTGGTGGAATATTTAATTTGAATAAATTGATTGTAAAGAACTAACTGACGAAAGAAACCAACACAACTAGTGACTAACCAACTAAATGACTCCTACCTACTCCTACCTATGGTATCCTTTTGGAAATCCAATCAATTTTGAGTAACATTTTTGGATCTATGGAAGGGTTTTAGGCATGCACCGTTCACCCATCCTAGTAGAAATACACTATCCAATTGTGCTAGCTTAACAACTCCTAACTATCTTACTTCTGCAACAAAAAACAGCCCTAACCAATGCATCTGTAGCTTTCTTGGAAACTTCAAGAATTTTCTATCGTATAACAGAACATGTTCTCCTACTGTGAATGCTTTTATCTTAATGTTCCTATCATGCAATGCCTTCTACCTTTTCTTTTCGACGTTTTATGAAATGCTGCCATAAACCTAGCCTCATCCAACTTTGAAAGTTCATCTAGCCTTTTATGAATTGGTTCCTCCTCTGTTATATGAGTGGCCTAAGCTATGAAAAGTTTGGGGATAACAAATTCAATAGGTACCACAACCTCTCGTCCATACACAAGCTGGAAAGGTGTATCCTTGTGTAACCATTTAATAGTAGTGTGGTATTCCCATAAAGTCGATGGCACTCTCTCATCCCAATCATCTCAGTTGGCTCATCATATCTTGGTCAAACCCTTCTCCAATATATTGTTGAAGTCCTCCACCATACCATTTTCCTGAGGGCGATACGGGTTGCTCCTATTGTGCTATATCATAAAGTTTTGAAGTAAGGAGGAAACTGTTTCATTTATGAAGTGGTTCTCCTTATCACTAGTGAGACTCCTGGGGCCCCCAAATATGGATATGATGTTCTCAAATATGAATTTGGCAGCATTATCCATAGTACAATCCTTAACCAGTGTTGTCTCTATCTATATGGTACAATACTTTGTTGCAGTGATGATATATCTGGGGTGAGAGTGACATGCCGACAGATTGATAGGTCCTATAAAGTTGACCGCCCATTTCTCAAATATCTGTAGTACACATACTGGTTGCAATGGCACTTCATCACGGTCTGATGGTCGCCCAACCCTTTCACAAACTCTAGCATATTCCTTCGCATCTTTGAAAATCGTCAGCCACCATAGTCATGCCTGCAATACTTTCCATGCAGTAGCTTTCCTCCAACATGTCCACCCATAATGCCTGAATGAAACTCCCATAATACAATGTGTCTCTCATGATTAAGGACACATCTGCACAACCCCTGGTCAAGGCCCAATATATATAGTTTCCCCACAATCAATTGATAATCTACAGTTCATATGACCATATGTCTCTATTGTGTTGTTATGCATTGTTCTATACATTTACCTGTAGCTAAAAATGCTGCAATGTCCTCCAAGTAATCTATTATTGCCTCACTTCGGAATAGTTTGGTGTTTGGTAGCTGATCATCAAGGGATCTCGCACTTTCTCCTGATTCCAGCCGTGAGAGGTGATCAAGTCCCACATTCAATCGACTAGACTTAACAATTAATTCAAATGTGAATTCCTGGAACAACAAAAGCCCACAAGGATGGCGGTGGGAGCGGGGGAATAATACGAAGAAAAAAAACACACACACACACACACACACTCTCTCTCTCTCTCTTTTCTTTTTAAATGTTATTAAACATTTTTTAATGTTTTCTCATATATGATGGTGGGGAAGAGGAAAAAATTGTTTTCCCCTCCCCCCACCCTCAATTTTTTTTCTTACACTTTCCTTGTTATTTCCCCCCTCACGATTTGAGGGTGGGGTGAGGAAAAATATTAGGAGAGATATATTTATTGATTTATATTTAATTATTTTCGTATCATTTCCCCTCACCCCAACTTTTATATATGGGTGGGGAAAAACAATAGGGAAAACATAAACATTCCATATTGCATATTCCATGATATTAGAGACCAATTTAAATTATCCTTCATCTACGATTGTTTGTTAGTATTTCTCCGTTTTATGATCAAATCCAAAGAAATTATTCCAGGAGCATGATTGGAGGTCATCTTCCTATTGGTTGTCCTTGGGAAGATGCATTCTTACTATTATCAAACATGAAACAAACTTCACACATCTTCACCTTACAATCAACCATATGGATGCCTTATGATTTGCATGCGATTACCCATCATTTAATTTCTTGGGTCTCATATCAAGGTGGGGGTTTGAGTTGCACTTTTTGACACCATCATGAGGGAGATGATAATATAAATGACTAATAAGAAGTTAATTTTTTTAACTTCAAAAATGTAGATAAATATTATAATTTACTAACTATTGTATATCCATCTTAATTCGTAATTTACCCTATATGTTATGTGTGTTATGTGTTAACTTTGTGTTAATTATGAAAGGATTTACACTTCTTCCTCATATTAAGCAATACATCATTAAAATATTTTAATCATAATTTTAAAAACAAATCCATTTTAAGAGATTGGATCCATTTCAAATGATAAATCCAAATTTAAAATGGATTTATAATAGTTACTTTCCTATATGCATACACAAATATATTTCAATAGTGTGTTGCTCATTATAAGGAAGATGTGTGATTCCTTTTGTACCACCCACCCACACACACATATGTATATATGTGGTACAAAATAAATCATGCATCTTCCTTAAAATGAGCAACACACTAGTGAAATATATTTGTGTGTGCATGTGTCAACTCCATGTGGGACATCTAAAGAAATATAAATATTCTTCATAGTAAACAACACACCATTGAAATATTTTAACCAACAAAATAGAACCATATTAACTTTGGATATACCAAGGGTCAAGAGGGATCAAGTCCCTTGTTTGTGTGTGAAATCCGAGGAAAGGTTTGCACCTCAATAAATTTTATCTTTCTTAATACTTGATAGATTTGAAGTTAAGATGGGTCTACACCAATTGTTTGTAATATTATTTATATTATATATAAGTTTCACATCTCTATATATAAAAATATTCTTATTTTAGCCCCAAGGAATAGCTCAATTGGTCGAGTTCCCATTGCTAAGTATCTTACCAATTGGTAGGTCACGGGGTCAAATCTCCTCGATGCCCTTGGGGTTAGGCCTGACCAGATGATCTGGTGGGTTGATCCCTTCTGGTGGATCTATCGAGATTATAACCTGTGGATGTAGAATCCACTCAGTGACCATGAACTACAATTAGAAAAATAATTATATTCTTATTTTTAATGATATTAAAACCATCATATCACATATAGCTACATACATATGCTCATAACATTTGTTCTGGACATATTTTATAATTGTTATAATTTATTTTAATGTGATATACAAACCATATATTGTATATAGAAAGAGAGGGGAATGAAGTTTTGAAAAAGCATTTATTGTAAAGGATTAAGCCTTTATATGTTAAATTTATTAACTAAATTTAAAATGTTTAAGTATTATTGTACAATTATGTTGCTATAGGATCCAGAAGAATCAAGCGATCTTGGTATCCATCATATTCTTGCCCGCCATGATGATGCTTACATAGGGGTTGTGGAAGTCTTAATCTAAGAGGTCCACTGGAAGGGTTTGATGGTTGAAATAGGCGGCATAAGCTCAATTCGACTCACAAAAGGAACCTTGTATTTGCATCCCCTTACTATTTCATGTTCTCAATGGATGAAGGATAGGGTTTGATGGTTGACAGATGCAACAAATGTTCATGGTGGCTCAATAAATGAACCTTCTATCTAAAATGAATCTTAGAGAAAATAATCAGAAAACACAGGGATGGAGTGGAATATATGCATCAAGGGTCATGGATAATGCTATTGAGCTTTAGGCTAACTATGGCGGTATAATAATAGTGTTGGAAAGTACTAGAACATGCATGAGGAATGGTCAGTGAAAAATTTGAACGAACCTCCCAACAAGTAATGTCAAAACTTATGAAGTGAGTATACCATCACAAGTGCCTCCCGCTCAGTTGTTGTATAGTTATTTTCTATTGTGGAAAACTTTCTATTGGAAAAATGAATTGGGTGGTCGAGGTTCCCTTCCCCCGACTAAGCCAGAACAACACCTAGAGCAATGCCTGATGCATCAATGTGGACATAGAACTGCTTTTTCCAGTTTGGCTAGACCAAGATTGACACACTTACTAGTTTTTCTTTTAGTATATTAAGTGTAATATCACATTCTTCTGACCACATGAATATTTCAGCCTTCCTTAACAACATCTCCATAGGTGCAGTAGTCGAGGCATAGTTGCGAATAAACCTCCTGTAGTATCCAGTATGGCCCAAGGTGGATCTGAGCCATTTTACACTTGTGGTTGGGTTCATGTTCTTAATTGGCACAACCTTAGCAGGGTATACACACACTCCTTCCTTGTGCACTATGTGGCCCAAGAGCATGCCAAAGGGGACTGAAAATATGCACTTATTCAAATTTAATAAGATATGTAGTTGTTTACATCGATAAAAATTTATTTTAAGCAGCCTGGAGTGTTTCTTCAGCCAAATGTATACTTTTTAGCCATCCATATAAACTTCTAGGAATCTGTGGATGTAATCTCTATAGGCGACAGTCACAATCCTTGAGAACACTGCGGTGCATTCTTGAGTCCGAATGGAATTAATGATATGCATAGGATCCCCATTATGTGGTAAATGTAATTTTATTTTTTTCCTTATCTGTGATCTTGACTTGGTGAAAACCAGAGAATCCATCTGTAAAAGAATATGCTTCATTCCTTGCCACATTGTTTAAAACTTCATCTTTGAACAGAGTACGAAAATGATCATGAATGCAAGCATTGTTCAGACTGCGGTAGTCCACATAGACCCTTATCTTTGTTGCATCTTTATTATTTTGTATCAAAATTAGACTTACCCACTCTACCTCATCCACCAGCAATATAAGCCCCTCTGCTAGCATCTTATCTATCTCTTTCTTCACTTTTTCCATAACCCTTGGCTTGGGTTTGTATGGTCAATGCTTTATTAGCTTTTCATCTGGTTTCAACATGATTTTCATCTCCCCTATTTCTCCCTTAATCCCCTTCAGTTTCACAACAGACGAGGCGGACGAGTCTTCATATTCTCTCAAGAGGTCGAAAATATCCTTTGTAATATTCTCATCCCAATAATCTCCATTTGTGGCTAACTTTTGTTTGTAATTAGTCTTGATGTTATGTTTCCGCAACTTCAATGGGAGTAAGTGTGGAGCATTGATCACAGGTCCATCCTTGATGCCCCTTTCCCCTTTAGTTTCATTGAATGATAGATGTCGTAACTCCTCCAGATCACCCTCATCCAGTTCTTTGTCCACCTTCTGACAGGATATGGCTTCATGATATCTGAACTCATAAATATGCTCTAAAGTCTTCTCATCAATTCACCGCTCCATTAGCTGACTCATTGTAAAAAAAATGCACTTGACAACTTGCAATGCCTCAATAAGCCTTTTTTCATTGTCCGAGAAAGAAAATTTGTTGACAAACTGATAAACTAAACTACCCCAATCTTGAGTTTGTCTCCTTATTTCTTCTTGTACATACCAAGCTTTTGGAAAGGTTCCTAGGGTGTGTATAAAACCATGTACCCTCAACTCCTTTGGAACTCCATCCCAGTTCCATCTTGCCTTACAATTTTGCAAATGTTGTCGAGGGTTAGAGTATCCCCTGTACTTAACAAATCTTGAGGGTACTCCCCTTCTTGTCTAAATATTACTAATTACATGGATATTTTGATCTTCTCCCATTCTCAGAGATATATACGATGAACTCCCCACCACCTTGTCGGTGCCACTTGCAATGCGACATTTAGTGGAGGTACTTTGTGCTCTTTAAGAACAGTTGAATCAATCTTGTTGCTAAATGAGTTGACTAAATCTATACCATTAAAAATAGGGAAGTTTCGTACTCAATGCCAATCCAATTAATTTGACAGATTGTGGCACAATGTCTAGTGTTGATTTCATATCCAACCTACTGCCAATCATCCAAAGTGACTTTTGATCCAACTTTCAAACTCTAACAGACCCTTCAGTCATTAGGGGTATGTATTCCTCCCTTTTTCCTATTGTTAATCTATACAATTGATCCAACAAGCATAACTCTTCCCTGTCATCTGTTGGTTTTATGAATCTTGGTCCTTGATAGGGATCTATAGGTTGAATCACCTTAACCCCTTCCACCTCAAAAGTCATCAGTTCCTTCTTCAAATCGATTATAGCGTAGTTCTCAAAGGCCCAGTCTATCCCAAGCAACGCTGAGTAGGGTCCTTGTCCCCCATTATGTTTATCACTTCAAAGTCTGCATGGGTCTTCATCCCTGCTACATTCACTTCCATGTCTTCCAGTCACCCAATTCATAGGATACAATACTGATTCACCATACGCAGCTGGATTGGTGAAAATTTCAACTAAGGTTTTCCCAGGGCTTCCCATGTTTTCCTTGGCAAAATGTTGACATATGAGCCTAGATCCAACATAGTGTCCTTAATCTGGAACCCCACAATCTAAGCAAAAATCTGGAACTCTCTCCCCATTCTCTTCTTGTTCCTTCACACCCTCCTAGAGTGTCTTTCAGGTAGGTTGGCAGAGATGACTCCCCCCTCAACTGCTCCATCTGGGATGGCCACTTTCAGACTTTTCCACAACTGCCCCAACATTTAGTCATCGTTCATGATTTGCAGGAATAATATGAATAATTATTCAATGGGTCGGATGTTGGACTGTAGTAGGTCTGTGCTCTTAGCTTTAGGATATCCTAATTGCACCTTCTATGGCCCTCCACCTCCTATCAGATTGTTGAAAACTTTTTTGGCTTCCTTGTAATAATGCTTCTTCTTCTTATGGTCATATGTGCACTTTGGGGAATCTAACCTTATAATATTAGGTTGTTCCTTCGCTCCCAGGTCATCTCCAATATTTTTTCCTAAACGTGTGACTATATTGATATTTGAGAGGGGGTCGCCTTTAGAAACCTTAACTCCGCATTAATTAAATTTTCTCCCCTCTGGCAGTTTCGTTCTTCCCATGTTACAATTAGTTATGGATGGTCATTTTTTGCATGCGCGTTGACCCTGCACTGAGAGCCCCATGGTGTTCTTGGTAGTGGGAAATCCTGCACAACATGCCCTTCCTCATCACAATTGTAATAATGAACTGGGCCTCTGCCTCTTATCCTTCCTTCCCTAGTTCCTCCTCCTCCTCACCCTCAAGGAGTCTTGTTGAATCGGAAGGTTGATCGGTCTAACTGATCAGGTAGAGCATCCAGTGCCCTATATTGATTAGTATGGTGAGTTCTTGAAGCATATAATTCATAGTACGTATTATTTGGAACATTGGAGCATTTTTTCAGTATTGGGCATAGTCGAGGGGGATGCCCATATCCCGTGCATACCTCACAGTACTCGCTTTGTGTATAATTCTTGAGACCTTATCTATGAAACTCCTATTGGAGGTGTAGACCTAGGTAGTCCTGCTGGTGTAGACGTGGTATTTGTGCCTCGCAACCTTGGGCATTCTGTAGCAACACGACCTTCCACTAAGAAGGTTGTGCACCATATGTTTGGTCACACTGGGCAAGCTGGTTGCAGATACTTCAAATTCTCTGTCAGATTCATAAATTGATGTTGTAGACCTAAAATGGATGGATCATGAGGTGTCGCTCCCCCCTCGATACTCATGTGGGTATCCTGCCATAGCTTCCATCTGAGTTTCTTGCTCTAGAGAATCTTGTAGTGTATAGTGCTTTGATAAACTAGTCCCTTTGATGATTTGGATCTATCAGGTAGCTCAGTTTACCAATTGCGTCCTTAAATCTCTACATCAGCTCCCATGTAGTCTCTCACTCCTGTTGCTTTATTTCCCACATTTCTAACAACCCTTGTTGATTATTTTAGGGAAGTTTAAATTATTGTACAAATTCTCTTTTAACATCATCCACAGTTGGATTCTGGTGTAACTTTGACCACTTTATGAACCATCTCAAAGCCCTTTATGGTCTGGAATTTAATTAACTTCATGTCATCCGAAATCTGGTGGGCCCTCCAGATGGCTTCACATAAATACCAATGTTTTTCTACGTCATCATTCCCTTTACTAGAGAACTTGAGATACCTAGTGAATGATCCCACCATTTTTTTTTATCGGGTTGTAATGATCCTTACAGACTCGTACCACTACTACTAGTTCCACTTCTACTAGAACTAGCTTTGTAATTACCATGCACACTATTAGGATTTTGATATAGTATTAGGGGAATGTTGGGGAGGACACTACCTAATCTTTGGGGAGGAAAATCATTGATTCCTTTGGATGCATCATCTTCAGAAAATAGTCTCCTTATAACAAAGTGTGTGTCATCATCTAGGCTTCCCTTCAAGCCTAAGTGGACCATTCCATCCAACATTTCCATTCCTACTGGCAGGGGCGGATCCATGTCACCTTCCATACCCACAGCTGTTGCAACCATATTTCCCCTTCCCAATGGACTTCCTTCCATACTTTCTTCCTCTTCCAGATCTCTTAACACCACTCATGCTTGGTGAAAAAAATTATGTCGCCTTTTAATCACCTGCGTAGCCCTTTCCTACCATTTCTCTACTATACTCGCTCTCCTTTGTGCTCTTAGATCCCCAACCTTTCAAAATTCATCTGCGTCCATCCTTGTGAAATTCTCATAATTCCATGCTCTGTAGCATCCATCCCTTTAGGTCCTTCCCCTAGTACTAGGTGTTTACACTGCCATTCTTGGGTTCTGGAAACTCAATAATGTGCCCCTCCAGCATGGTTTGTAACTACAAATATGCTGCTTTCGTCAGATCTGTATCAAGGCGGTGTAGCTCAGTAAGGTCCGCTTGAGTATAGGCATGAGGAGATGGATCTTGTCCACTGGACTTTCTTTCACTTGCAATCTCCATAACTAGTTGTAAAATTCTTCTAGGAACTTGCACCATAAGATCTCGTACTAATTACTAGCCGGTTCCAAGTACAATATTTCTTCCTCCAACTTCCCAACACTTCGTCGGAGAAGTTGAACTTATTGAGAAACAAACTAGTCCACTTTCTCATTCCACCATTTCTGTAGTTCTTTCTTAAAAATACTCGATACCATATTCCAAACCCCCTTTTTAAATCTTAGTGTCTGTTAGGTCCCTATAATACTAGTGATTCTCCCATTACTATTGTCATTGTAGCCCTTATTGTTATTGTTGTGCCCCTATTGTCCCGATATTGTTATTATTGTGCCCCATAGAAGCCCACTATTGTTATTTTTGTGCCCTTATATTATTATTGTTATGTCGGCTTTGATTATATTGTGATCCCTTATACTCTTATATATAGAAAGGAGATTCTTTCATTTGTATCATCTAAGAATCGTTAATTTGTGTAATGTAAATGAGGTTTCCCCCTTGAAGAGGTTGATTTCTAAGTTGTTGATCTATCTTTTCTATCTTTTTGTGAGCTGGTTTCATAACATTTAGTATCAGAGCTTTGGATTCTAGGGTTTCGCCTCTCCAAAACATGTCATCATGGAAGTTTTTCCATAACATTTTTTCTGCGACGTTTCAGATGCTAAAAAAAACCCATTTGAGCTAAAATCTTGATGATCCTCAGGTCCGAATTTTAGAACTTGTCTCGCTATATTTTCGAAGATATGATCCAAGGAATTTAGGGTTTTGGGAGGCTCCCGAATTACATCCCAAACAGGCGACCTTGGGACAATCGTCATAACTTTCTCTCTAAGTATCATATTGAAATTTCATCACAATTTACGGAAAGAGAACGTGCTTTAATTTTATGTACATCATTTTTAGGTCCGAAGGTTGAAACAATGACACGTGGCACTTCGTACAAGTTCACTCTACTTAAAAAGTGTATAATCAGGGCATCTTGGGAGATTGGAAATAATGCTTTCTTGGAGAATCCAATTTCGATTAGACTAGTGGCATTGGAAAGAGGACTCAGAGGGCTACCACATTTCACAATTTTAGACCTTGGAGATCCGAAATTTCAGAGATACATCAGATACAATATCGAGCTTCTACAATGTGATAAAATTTTGCATAAGTTTGGTTTGAAAAATTAGTTTGAAGGAATTCAAAGGGCATAGTGAAGCATATCTATCATTAATTGATTCCCCGAAGAAAGAAAATGGAAACACCTAGTAAGAAATCTAAAATATCTAGCATGACTCATGAAGAAGAGGAAGAAATGCAACATGATATATCAAAATTACAAGACCAAGTGCAACAAAATTCACTCTCACAAAAAGTAATAGAAGCTAAGATGAATGGTTTAGAGAAACGCGTAGAAGCTAAGATGAACGATGTGGAAGATAAAATGGATGGCGTGGAAGCTAATATAGATGGTTTAAAGGAAGGCATGGAAGCTAAGATGGATGGTTTAGAAGAAAAACTTAAAGGCAACATGGAAGAATTGAAGACAGATTTGACAAAGTTTCTACAAGAAATGCTTACTAATGGCGAAAGGGTAGTAAAGGAAACTCATGATGAGAACAAAATAAATTTTAATCATGATTTCATAGACTCTAACGTTGGATCGAAGACCCACAGTGTTCTGAATATCGTATGAGGAAGTTTGATGGCAAGGATCCTGTAACATGGATATTACAGATGGAGCAATATTTCAATCTCCATAATGTGAAAACACACAAAAGGTATGCATTGCAACTTTATATTTGGAACCAAATCAGTTTGTATGGTATCAATGACTTTGCTATTGTAAACAAATTTTCACTTGGGCAATTTTTACGGACGAAATGATAACACATTATGAGGATACAAAAAGAAACACTTTTTTTAGCCAATTGATAAATCTCAAACAAAAGGGTTCGATCACGGAGCACATTGAGGACTTCCAAAAATTGAATATAAGGGCAAAATTTATTCCAGAGGAGCATAGGATTGATGTGTTCATAGGGACTTTAAAGGATAACATCCAACATGAGGTTTTCCTTTGGAAACCTGATTCATTGGAGAAGGCATTCAGGTTGGAAAGAAAAATTATGGCAATAAGGAAACCTACCACTCACAATTATAAAGATGGAAGTGTTATTGCCCCTAGCCTTCCAAAACCTACAAGGTTGACACCACAACAATTGGAAGAAAAAGGAGAAAAAGGGCTTTGTTACAGTTGTGATAGAAAATACACTAAAGGTCATAAGTGTGCTGAGAAGAAATTATTTTACATAGATTGTGAAGAGAAAGAAGAAATGAATCTGACCATATCCTGTAATGCATTGGCCGGAATTACCACTCCTCAAACTATCAAGATAGAAGGACATATCAAGAAGAAAAGGTAATAGTGTTGATTGATTCGGGCAGTACCCATAATTTATTCATTGTAAGATAACCAAAGAATTGAATTGCTTCCTATATCCATCATCAGAGTGTCAAGTGATGGTTGCAAGTGGAGGAACCATAAATTTCTTTGGAAAGTGCCATAATATCAAGCTATCCATGAGAGAATATGTATTGAATAGCCCAATGCTTTCCATTCCAATGGATGGTGCTGATGTTGTACTAGGAGTCCAATGGCTACAATCCTTGGGTACAATGCTTTTAATTTTCAAGAACTTTTCATGAAATTTTATTCATAATGAAAGGAAATTGAATTAAGGGGTATCACTGGGAAACCGAGAAAGATAATAAGCTCTAACAGAATGAAAAAGCTTCTAAATAAAGAACTACGAGGCATAATTTCACAATTATGTTCGCTAAAGGTTCCCACATCGAAATCATCTATTTCGCCAAATCTCCAAAAAGGCTTGGATAATCATTCCAAGGTATCTGAGACTCCCAAATGCCTCCCACCTCTTCGTGATCATGATCATGCTATTCATTTGATTCCAGGAAGTGTTCCTTCAAACGTCAGGCCTTACAGATAACCCTATTCCCAAAAGAGTGAAATTGAATGCATGGTTGCAGAAATGCTAGAGGATGGTATAATTCAACCTAGTCAAAGTTCTTTCTCTGCTCCAGTAGTATTGGTTCACAAGAAGGATGGATCATGGCGCATGTGTCTAGATTATAGGGAGCTCAACAAGCTCACTATTAAAGATAAAGTTCCCATTCCTGCCATTGATGAATTATTGGATGAATTGCATGGATCAATTTACTTCACCAATTTGGATCTTCGTTCAGGATATCATCAAATCAGAATTACTAAAGACATTCCGAAAACAACATTTAGAACTCATGACGGTCATTATGAATTTTTGGTCATGCCTTTTGGCCTTACTAATGCACCTTCTACATTTCAAGGTTTGATAAATTCCATTTTCAAACCCTTCCTTAGAAAACTTTTGTTAGTATTTTTTGATGATATACTAATCTACAACAAGTCTTGGAAGGATCATGTTCAACATGTTGATAGGGTGCTCAAACTATTAGAGGAGAAATAATTATATGCAAAAATCTCCAAATGTTTCTTTGAAGTACAAGAGGTGGAATATCTAGGTCATATTGTATCTCATGAAGGTGTTAAGGTAGACCCTAGAAACTTAAAACCATTAAGGAATGGAAAATCCCCACATCCATAAAGCATCTGTAAAGATTTCTCGGATTGACAGGGTATTATCGCAAGTTTGTTAAGAATTATAGGAAAATAGCAGCACCTCTAATGACATTATTGAAGAAAGATGCATTTTCATGGACTCTAGAAGTAACGAAGGCCTTTGAACATATTAAAGAGACAATGTGCCAAGCACTGGGCGTAGTTGTGCCAGACTTCACAAAAACCTTTATTGTGAAATGAAATGCCTCAGGAAATGGAATTGGTGTTGTTTTAATGCAAGAAGAAAGACCCATTTCTTTTGAAAGTGGTCCAATGAAAGGAAAGTATTTACACAAAGTTATTTATGAGAAGTAAATGTTGGAAATACTACATGCACTTAAGAAATGGCGTACCTAATGGGCATGGAAAATTTTAGGGGCGAATGTTCGCCCTTTGGTGAAATTAAGGAGTTTTAAATTTTTAGTGGGCGAATATTTTGTATCATAGTACATTTTTACAAATCACCTCAAATAGCCCACCTTATTTTAAGGGAGAGGGTAAAATAGGTAAATTTAGCCCTTGAAATTAGGAGTTACAACCTTCCATTTGCCCTAATTTTCAAGAATAGGTTTTATTTAAGTGAATCCTATGGGCCAAATACCATATTTATAAAAGAGGTATGGTAAATTAATAAAAATATAAATAAATGAGAGGTATGGTAAATAAATAAAACAATTTTTATATTTACTCACCTTATATACATGCAAGAGTGTAAACAAATAAAAATATAAATAAAGTGGAGGTATGGTAAATAAATAAAACCTCTTTTTATATTTAATCCATAACCTTCTTTCTATTTATGAAGGCTCAAAAAAGAGGTTTTATTTAAGTGAATCCTATGGGCCAAATACCATATTTGTAAAATAGGTATGGTAAACTAATAAAAATATAAATAAACGAAAGGTATGGTAAACAAATAAAACGTTTTTTTATATTTACTCCATAAGTCACCTTATATTTACGAACACTCGAAAAATGCATTATATTTAGGTGAAACCTATGGGCAAAATACTATGGGCCAAATACCATGGGCGAGATTATTATTAATACCATGCAAAAAAACATTATTAACCCTAATATTAGTATTAATAAAAATAAAAATGGCACATGGTATTGACCCATGGTATTCACGTGGAATGTAGCCTATTTAAATGGGGGATTAAACCAGCATAGATCCATCTTTACTCTGGATCTACTAAGCCCCGAGAGGTATCAAATATCGTGATATGCAAACTAGCATAAAGTGAAAAAATATTTAATCCCTCTCGGGGCTTGGTGGATCAAGAGTACAAATGGATGTTGTAATTTAATGTATGTTAAACATTTTAACTTGGTTAAAATAAAAAATAAAATAAAAATCAATTATTAATTTTATTAATTTTTATAAATTACTAATAGTAATTTTTAAGTTCCAGGTTTATGATAACCCATGGTATTGACCCATGGTAATACCATGGTATTCATGTGAGCATAGACTATTTAAAGGGGAAATTATATAATATTCGATCCATCTTAATTCTGGGTCTACCAAGTGCTCAGAGGGATAAATAGATTTCATCCCCGTAAGAGTGGTAGATGTGGAGTTAAGATGGATATAGGTTGGTTTTTATGATAATGAAGATATTAAATAGACTTCCTGAAATTATATTGTAAAAACATCTTAAGGTGAATGGTTAAAGCTACATTTAGTCACTTCACAAAATTTAGTAAAAAATACCAATATCTCCATTAATATTGGTTTTTAACTTTTTTCTGATTTAACAAAAAAAATTCAAAACAATAAAACCTTATCACTCTTTCCGCATCACCCTCGTAGAAGATTTCTCACCATTTTTCAAACATTCTCAATATGATATCTTCATGAAAAAGTTTAGGTACTGATGTTGGATTAGTTGTTTGAAAAATAAGTTGGTTTGTACAACCTTTCATCTTCTGTGCTACCATTTTTCAAACATTCTCAATATGATATCTTCATGAAAAAGTTTAGGTACTGATGTTGGATTAGTTGTTTGAAAAATAAGTTGGTTTGTACAACATTTCATCTTTTGTGCTATTCTTAGTTTGTCTTAATGATCTATAGGTTTGTCTTAATGATCTATAGGGGTTGGAGCCACTGCACCATATTTTCCTAAAAGGTGGAGATTGTTCACCAAAAAGGAAATTAATCTACATGTTACAACGCTGTTAAAAAATGTGAGACCTATGAGGGTAGTGAATTATGCTAATAAACAATCTAGATTGGGAGAGACGTAATTAAATTTTATTATTTAATTGAAGATTTCCAATTAAAATAATAATAAATCTACATTTATATATTCATATATTGATTTGAAGGATTCTCACAATGGTCACTTATTTCAATTAGATCCCCTTCAAGCCCTTGGGATACCTAATACTTTCTTATATATTATAGTTGGGGCTTTCTACTTGTTAGCGTGTTGGGGTAAACAAACTTGATGTCTTTTTTTTTATCGTGCAGTTGGAGTCTATGGAATAAGAAAGAAATTTGATAACTTGAAAAAAATGGTAGCTTGACAAAATTTGTAGAGAAAAGATTAATCTCTCCTACCTTGATAGAACTCGTTGTCAATATCAACACCTACAAGAACTTTGTTATGGAATATTATCAAAACTAATAAAAGGATATGAAAGAGTGTATTGTAAGAACCTTGACAAACACGGCCACTGAAACTTGGAACATTGTTTGTAGGAAGAGAAAATTATGTTTCTTTTTCCAAACATGTATGTTAGTATATTACAGTTTAATGAATATGTTTTCTTATTATCATATATGGTTTCATACTTTAACAAAACATTCCCCAAGACTTCACAATGTTTTATTATTCAGTAAAAGATTTACCAAGATCTTACAAGATTTTATAATTCAGTGAAAGATTCTCCATCACTATACAAGATAATATAATCTGGTGAGAGATTCGCCAAAAAAATTATACATACATATTATATTATTGATAAAATCGCCTCCCATTTTTCCTATGTATCATGGGGATTAGCCCATTTATTATACATATAAATTTAGGGTGGTTCTTAAAATTTTCCCTGCTAATGGGAAGACACTTCAAGGTAAAAGCAAATCATGATAGCCTTAAATAATTTTTAGAACAAAAATTATCTTCAGAAGAACAATAAAAATGGGTCACAAAGATGTCTGGTTATGACTTTGAAATCATCTACAAAAAAGGGAAGCAAAATGTTGTGGCAGATGCACTCTCAAGAAAGGATGAGGATGTGGAAGCATTTCTTTGCACCATTTCTATTTTCCAACCAGATTGAATAAACAGAGCAAGGAATGAATGGAAGAATGACGAAGAAGTGTGGGCACTCATTCAAGAGATACAACAAGATCCAATTACATCTGATACATTTAGCTGGAAAAATGATTCGTTATGGTACAAATATCGCTTATACCTATGTAAGAATTCCCAACTCAAACAAAATATTCTTATGGAGTTGCACACCTCTCCCTTAGGAGAGCACTCAGGACTTCTAACAACTTACAACATGGTTAAGAAGGAATTTTTTTGGGATGGCCTTAAATAAGATATTCAAAAGTTTGTGGCTGAATGTTTGGTTTGCAAACAAAATAAAGTTGAAACAATTAATACCCCAGGTCTATTACAACCTTTATCCATTCCAAGCCAACATTGGGAGGAGGTTTCAATGGATTTTATCACAGGTTTACCCAAGTTCGAAGGAAAGAGTGTTATCATGGTGGTAGTGAAAAAACTTATGAAGTATGCACACTTTTGTGCATTATCTCATACATTTAAAGCGAGTACAATTTCTAATGCATTTATGGAAACCATTCAAAAGCTACATGGAAACCCAAAGATTATTGTAAGCGACAAAGATCCCATTTTCACTGGAAATTTTTGGACAAAATTATTTTCTTGTCTTTGTACTCAGTTAGCTCATAGCTCATCTTATCACCCTCAATTTGATGGCCAAACTGAGATAGTAAACAAATGTTTGGAAGGATATCTTCGTTACTTTGTATCTGATAAAAAGACACAATGGGTCAAGTGGCTGCCTTTGGTTGAATGGTGTTATAACACTTCCTTCCATACTGTAGCAAAAATGACCACATATATGGCACTTATGGATATCATCCACCGCCCATCACATCATATTTAAGAGAAAATTCTAAGGTTCAAGCAATGGAAGATCACATCGAGCATCAACAACAAGTTCTCTAACAATTAAAGGATAACCTCACTTTGGCGCATAATAGAATGAAACAACAGGCAGATCAACATCGCAGTGAAAGAAGTTTTGATGTAAGTGATTGGGTATTCCTACGACTACAACCATATAAAAAAGTGTCCCTCAAGCAAGCTAAGAAGGATAATAAATTATCACCAAAGTATTATGGTCCGTACAAGGTGTTGCAAAAGATAGGTACTATGGCATACAAATTAGAGCTTCTTGCAGCTTCCTGAGTGCACCTAGTTTTCCATGTTTCATGCTTAAAGAAGGTTATAGGTGACAAGCTTCCAGTTCAAACAATATTTCCAGAACTTGATGAGGAAGGAAAAATCATATTGGGACCTGAAACAGTCACAGAAACAAGAACTCGACAGCTACGAAATCAATCAATTTCAAAGTATCTCATCAAGTGGAAGAACTTACCCACTGAAGATTCTACATGGGAGGATGAGAATTTTATACAGAAGCATCCAAAACTACTCAAGCATTGAGGACAACACTTTTTTGAAGGAGAGGGGCATGTTAGGTCCCTATAATACTAGTGATTCCCCCATTACTATTGTTATTGTAGCCCTTATTGTTATTGTTGTGCCCCCTTAGACTCCTGTATATAGAAAGGAGGTTTTTTCATTTGTATCATTCAAGAATTGTTCATTTGTGTAATGTAAAGGAGGTTCCTCCTCGAATATGTTTATTTCTAGGCGTTGACCTATCTTTTCTATCTTTTTGTTAGATGGTTTCATACCATTTATTGGTGCATAAATAGTAACAGGGTTGAGACCTTGGGTTTAGGCACAGGGGCCAACAAAGCTCCATTGTAGTCTAGCACAACACCGATATTTTCTCCTTACCCATAATGGGTAAGGAGTCTCACACGAGGCGTGCCGCAACCTTAGTTAAATGGGAGTTGGAATCTAGCATTGGGAGGAATCATATAAGAGAATCAACAAGCAAGGAACACTGAATCATTCTACAATGAAGTCTGATTTCAATAAGCATACATGTTGTAAAAGAGATATTCCAACATAAATATATGCATACATAAATTTTTTAAAGAAACAAAGAAACTAACACACAATGCTCCTAAGAGAAATTTTCATCATTAATCTGAGTAGCAAAATGAATTCATCAGGTTCAAGGCCTCTTTTCCAGTCTATGGAAACTCTAGAAAGAACAATACATAAGCATATGAAACAATAGATACAAAGTGGCTCTCCTAACTCCACAATAATAATTGTCTCGTGTTCTCCTTTCTGCCTTTTGACTTGTTCTTCCTTCTCTCTACGCACCAACCTGGACTACCCATTCCTTCTCAGGCTCTTCACCTTCTCTCTTGCTCAGTTGTTCCCATTCCTCGGTTGTCCTTTCTATTTTCCTGCTTGGTCGTGTTTGCTCCTTCCTGTCATCCCTCCACAACTACTAGTCTTATGTGGTTCCTTCGTTTTTCTCGATTGTTATTCCTACAAATCTCCAATGGTCATTTCCACCATTTGTCGCCAGGCTTTTGACTCATCCCCAAAACTTCTTAGTTCCTCCAAAAATGAAGGCCCCAACATCTCTTCTACCTAAATGTACATTGGTTCATTCTTTGATAGGTAATGAATCCATATCAGATATTAAACCTATTTTCTTAGAAATGGGAGAGGTTGATAGGAGGCATTATCCATTTCGATTCAACCGAGGATGGCTTGATGATGTTAATTTTAGATCTCTTTTTCATTTGGTTTGGAAACATATTGATAGGTCAAGTAGAGTACCTCCAATGGATCAATTTACTACGAATTTAAAAATTTTGAGGGAAGCTATATGAAAATGGTCAAGAAAGAAAAAGGAGTAGACTTATGGCTACTCAAATAAGATAAAGGAGAAAATTTCAGATCTATATCTTCGAGGAGATGGCCCCTTCACTAATTATGAACAAGATCAAGTTAGAGATATGGCATAAAAATCAGGAATTTTACAGGATTAAGAATTATATTGGAAACTAAAATCTAAGCCACTTGGATTCTGAAGGTGACAACAATACTCGATTCTTCCACATGTATGCTAGTCATCAAAGGGTTATAAACCATATTAGGGAAATTTATACATTGGATGGTTTGAAATTTGTTTCATCCTTTGATGAATTTACGCAAGGAGTCACATTTTATGAGAAATTGTTCGAAGACAGTGGGAATATAAATATTATGGATAAATTGAAATCTATTTGAAACTTCCCCTGATTATTCATATATGAATAATCAAATTGGATAGGGAGACCTATTACAAAGGAGTAACTTTTAAATATTCTTAAGAAGATGACCAAAGACAAAAAACTGAGGCCTGATTGTTGGGGTGCATAATTTTTCTTGTTCTTTTATGATTTGATGGGAAAGATATCTTAGAGGTGGTTGAGGATTCTAGAAGAAGGGGGTTTGTTTCTAGAAATTTTAATGCCACTTTGCTTTCTTTGATTCCTAAGATGGCAGAGCCTAATTATTTTAATGATTTTAGGTTACTATCCCTATGCAATTTTTTGTACAAGATGATCTCTAAGTTGATTGCTAACGGGTTAAAGGTTGGTCTGTCAAATCATACATCCTCGATTTAATTCAATTTTCTCTACAAAAGGAAGATTCATGATGCAATCAAGATAGCAAAGGAGGTAATTTATACAATCAAGGCTTGAAATTATCTAGATTTGGCGTTGAAGATTGATTTGAGAAAAACATATGACAGAGTGGACTAGTCTTTCTTAAGATTAGTTTTAATAGAAAATGGTTAAAATTTTGATGTAGTTTCTTGGGTCTGGGTTGTATTTGATAGGCTAATTATTTTTTTCTTATCAATGGTGAGCCTTCTAAATTCTTTAGGGAATCAAGGGGAATAAGGCAAGGATGCCTTATGTCACTTTTTCTGTTCTTGCTCACTATTGAAGGCTTAAGTAGGTTAATAATGGAAGGAAAAAGAGTGGAAGTTGGCTCTCATGTGGCGATAACACATATATTATTTATTGATGGCGTGTTATTACTACGTCATGGGAATGTGGGTCAATGGAATATGATTAAATAAATTTTGGATTATTTTTGTAATCCCACAGGCATGGAGGTAACCCTTGATAAAACAATTGGTATTAGCGGTAACATGGAGGAGGAGAATTTGGAAACCATTAAAGGTATTTTTCCTCTCAATTTTGATATGCTAAATGATGGTTTTAAATATCTTAGATATTTCCTTAAACCAAATAAATGTAGAGTAGTTGATTGGTTCTAGATTTTGAGGAAAGTGTAAAAACACATTAAACTTTGGTGTATGTAACAACCCCGGGTTAAAAGTTCATGTAATAAAGTTAAGAAAGGAAAAATAAGACCAAGATCATGTGACATGTATTCCAAGTTGATTGTTTGGAAAAACAACCTAGTGGACATTCATTTGGTTTATTACGGATAAGGGAGACTGGCAAAGGAATTGAAAAAGACATTAGCAAAGGCAAAAAGGCATTAATTGGCATTTTATTTATGAAAATAAAGGAAACATGAGAAAAGGGAGATGAAAGGTCACAGGTTTGCATGAGAGGAAAATTGAAGAAAATAGAGGCCTCAATGATTAAAAAAGCTTCTAAGGATTAGTTCACAACTTTTTGTTAGTTTTAGCTTGGAGCTCGCTTCTATTCTCTCACTCTCTCATACTCTTGGACACTTAGAGAATTCTTGGAGCACTCTAGGATTGGAAAAAGGAGAGAAAATGAAGGACAATATGGCAAAGGAAAGTGAGGGACAAGAAAGGAAAAGTTGGATTAAGAAGCCTCAATAGGAATACTTGCAGGTAGTAGGTTGCATGTGTGATTTCATAGCTAGTTTTTGAATGCATGGCACATGCATGTGTATATTTGGTTCTCTTGCTGCCATTGGCATCAGTTTTTCCAAGTGTGAAAGTGGTTTCAACCTTGCCTTTCCATTTCTGGATAGCCATGGTGTGATGACGTTTTTTTATTTGGTTGAGCTTTGGATCGCTGAATGGTTTTGGAACCGGGTGAGGTGGTCGCAAGAAAATTCCCATAGGGATTAGGAATCCCTTGGCTGGTTTTGGCAGGATTGCGGTAAATCCTGAGGGTGGAAACAGGAAAATTCCTCCACGTTTTGGTGAAGAAATTTTGAGGCATCTAAGATTTTTTGGGATCTCATAATCCCTTAATCGGTTTGGGAAATATTGGATTAAAGCTTGAGGGTGGAGCTATTTTAATCTTCGAGAAGCCTTGGTTGTTTATGTAATAGTTTACTTATGTGATCTCTTGACCGGTATTGCAGGATCACAGAAGCATGAGGGTGGAGGTGGTTTAATCTCCAAGAAGCCCTGGTTGTTTATGGATTGAGTCTCATATTCATGCTTGGAATATGGTACGTGGGTGATTGGCTGAAAGAAATATTTGGTTCAGCTCAATCTATGGTCGGGTGGTACATGGAAGTCCTTGATTTGGTTGGATTTTTAATATGCTAATAAGATATTTTTCCTCTTGTATTTCATTATTACTTGTACTTTTTATTATGTGGATTCAATGGTTGTTCTATCATGGTTATAAGCATGGTTTCATAACAGGTTCTAGCTCTTGACATGTTTTGATTAGTTTATAAATGGTTATTGAATGCATGAGCTAACAATGTTATTATAACTATTACGAGAGGGAATTAGACCTTCCTGATGATTCTTAGATAAGTATCAGACCCCTATGTTGAGATATGCATTCATGAGTTGTAGATTACATGTTCTCAATATGTTTGATGAAATGATTGTCATGGTTAGGCCTAGCTAGGTAAAATATTTGATTAATCTTTGTATGAATGGATTTTTATTGATGTTATTTATCTTTCTGGAAAAGCTCATTGAGTTCTGGGTAGTGTAATGAAGGGTGACCTATAATTTAGGCTCAAAAGTCAGGACCGCACCCTCTAAACTGAGGATTTTAGGTCACAACCACTACCTGGTAGGATTATGCATGTGGTTGGAGGCCCTCAACCACATTGAGGCCATGTCATGCATGTTTTTGGGAGCATAGGTCACTGAAAAATAATTCTAGGTCATGGTTTGGGCACTGGGAGTGGTGTTTGGCTCCTGGGTTTCTAGTAGCTCTTGAGGAAGGCCAGTAAGGTTTAAGTTCGATGATTCCACTTCCTTAACTATACTTAATTGCACATAATTACAAAGCCTCTACCTACGCTACAACCCAAAACTAGACTTTACACTTCAGATCTATCTCACATACATCATATGTTCTTCATCTTAGATTAGATTAGTTGCCTTAACTACTTAGAGCTTCGCTCTATTATACAATCCCATGGACCATGGGTAGATCTTCTACAGCCAACACTACATTATCAAAATGAGGGCGGACAACCCTATGACTCTTTAAGAGCTATGCGCTCCGCGCCCACAAAATGCGAAGTCTTTACATTGGAATTACAAACTTGGACCAAAATCTCGGCTCTAAGCCCCAAAACTTCTCTTGGGGGATCCCACGCCCAATAGGACCCCAACACAAACATCGTGACTCACCCTTGAGTCAGTCTATAGGTGTGGAGAACTCCTAGCTCTGTCTGGATCATTGCAAGTTCGGCAGTGCATTTAGTGGCTGCCTGCTGGACTTCCTCCACGCGTTGTTCAGTGACCATTGCTATTGAATTGCTGCCATGAATCCTCTCCTGAGTTACTTACAGCTGCGCAAACTTTTCTTCAATGGAATCTGTAATGGTATAAGCCTCGTCGATTCATGTTTGTAGGCGCACTTTCAAAACGACCTCTTTATGTCGAGCGGCATCCACCTGTTCCTTGAGCGCCTTTGCCTGCTGCATCCTTGCAAGCCTATGTGTAAGGGAAACTGTCTGTGCAGTCCCTTTTACCTCATCGTATCTTTGCTGCAGCTCGCGCGCCTCTGTCTCTAGGCGCTCTATGTTCAGGTCCTCCTGCAGGGTGGTGAGGACCTCAAACGACTGCTCGAACAGCCTCATGCAGTATGTTACTACACTGTCAACCACTGCCATTGTTGTTGTGACTGCGGTGGTGCATTGTTCTCTGACCTCCGGCGGAGTTGAAGGCTGAGCCTTTAATTGCAGTTTTGCGATCTGCAGATTCAGTTCCAGTTGAACCTTGGACATTTCTGCTCTTTTGTCGCGCACCCTTGTGGTTAACTTTCGTACACGCGCCTACACTAGTTCCTCTACTTGGATGGCCAACACTGGGACCATCTGGCAGGCTTCCTCCACAACCTGCACTATTTGTTTGTTCTGCTCCACAGCCTCGTTGCGCTACAGGCTCAATTTCTCAATGTTGATGCGTTGCTCGTTCATTACCTGTATAGCGCGACTCTCCCTGGCCCAAAGTTATGCGATGACTCCATCTTGCAAAAGATAGAGCGTCTCCTGAGGGAGCACAACCATGTTTAATCTAACCCCTTTCAAGATGTTGACCATAGGCCTGTCAGCCTCATTCTCTGTCATGAGTGCTCCATCTGGTAGCACTATTGTGTTGGTCACCCTGGCACGCAGCATTTCCTCGGCAGCTAAAGTGCCGATTGTGAGGCTGGTGGACACTATTCCAGCTTGTGGAGTGTGCACCTGTAACTCCTGTATTTGTGTCCGGAGAGCCCCCAATACCAACTGATGTTGTTCCTCAAACTGCTGTAGGGCATCCGCAGTGACATCCCTCACAGTTTCATTGATATCGTGCAAATATCCTTCAGTAAGGGTGATAGGGTCGAACAAAGTCTTCAAGGCCTTTGTTTTCTTTCACGGCCCTACCTGCTCTCATGGTCGCAGACATTTTAGATGGGTGGACGTTGTCTGCGGGTCTGTACCACCTTATTATGTATCAGTCTTTGGTTCGGGGAAGGTGACTTCTGTCCTTTGCACTCTTCTTCTATTGTTGTTCTTCTAACTTCGCAGTGTCGCGCTCCACCTGGGCCTTAGCTACTCCTTCTTCTTTCTTGCGCTTTTCCGCCAGTTGCGCCATCTGCAATTTCGTCTCTTCCTTCTTCCGCTACGCGACAGACTTCTCTGCTTCCACCGCGGAGCCAGCTAGAGTGCACCACTCTGGTGGCCAAGACTAAAGGACTGCGAATATCACATCGTTAGTCACCAAATAGGGTAACTCATTCCATGTCTTCGTGGGGTCCTTCCACGCCCTGATGAAGACATGGTGGAAGTTTGCTTTCAACTCCGCGAAGCTCTGCAAACTGTTGTAGATAGTGGGCGATAATTGCGGATTGCGATTGATCCCCATCCTGATGTTCATCTCCATGAGCACCCAAAATATCTTGCTCTCCCTTATCCTTTGTGTGTCCCTGGTTTCCCACAGCGAAGCATACTTCATTGCCTCTGGAAGGTCTTGCACGATCGATGGGAACTGGCTATCTTTGGGCAACTCCCATGCCACCAGTACTATTGACAACATGAGCCATGCGTAATGAAATGTTTTTCCCTGATCCTATGCCTCGCGACAATTCGCAAGGAACTCACCACATAGATAGTTTGCCCAGTTGAACTAGACCCCTTCTTTGCATTGTGCTGCTAGTGCAACCACTGGCGTGGGCACCTCATCCACGCGACACTTCCACATCACTTTTCCTTCTAATATCTGTTTCACGACCTTAACTACAGGGTTGTTGATGTTGGAGATGGCATACCCTCACTTCTTCTTCTCCAACTTAAATTTATTTTTCATGGCCTCCACGATGGCAAAGTCATCATTTTTTCCCTCTAAAATGTTTTTTGGGTCCTCCCCTGCGCAAGGTAGTTGTGTAATCCGATGAATCAGATGGTTTGTGATGGGGATGGACTCCTCCAGCCACAAGCACCCATCATGCACCAAGCAGAGCAGCTGCCTGATGATGAAAATGGTCACTGGGGCGCGATGGTAATGCGTCACCCAGAGCAGGTTTAGCAACCCTGATTTCTCAACACCTTTGAGCCATTTGCGCGGTTCCAACTCTATCATTCCAGCTGGCGCACTTGTCTTCTGGTGCATTAGCTACGCAGTCGCTAAATGCCAGAACTTCTCGTGGTTCGTGAGGTCCCAATCTTCAAATTTCAATATGGGAACCCGTCCCAAGTGCGCTCCCTCAAACACAATATCGTATGGGAGCAGAGGAGTTTACAAAGAGCTCTTGCTCTCATCTATATTGTTGGACACCTAATCCTCAATGGGTTAGTGTGGTAGCCGAATGGACAAAAGGAGTCCAAGAGACCTTGGGATGTGAAACCCAACGGTCAAACAATGTACTATAAATGTATATCATTTGTCAATAAAAATTGTACTGCATGTTTTATCTTTCATATTTTCTCTTGCTGCCCATGTGTGTTTAACATGGTATCAGAGCGGGCGATTGCTGGTCCTGCCCCAATTTGAGCCACTTGTTTTGTGGTCTCTATATACATGTCAGTTCTGTCTTTCTCCTAATCAGAGTTTATCAGTATTTCCAGTTTTACTGTGTGTTGTACACTAGTCTGACATGGTCTTACATTAGTATGCGTTGATGCTTCTCATTACAACACTCATGTTACTATGCGTTGATGCTGCCACAGGTCCCAGGTTTCTAGGTTTAGGCATTTTTCATACACCTTTGTAACTCCTTTGATTTGCCAGTTTGGCTAAGCCTGACAGCTCTGATGTTAACGCTTCCACTCGTCTGACAATTTATTCATTGACTTGAATGTTTATGTAGTGCTGCCATCTCTACTCCTGTCGCTAATGATACCTGCATAAAAAAAAAAAAAAAAAAAAAAAAAAAACTGCTCAGCCTTTTCTGCGCTCAGATTTGTAACTCCTATTCCTGCCATAAATCCCTGCAATGGACAGAGCATTCTATGATTTATGCCTTTAATAGTCTGGTGTGTAAGTTGTTGGAGTATATGTGGAAGTCGAGACTTGGAAACCCCGTGCTGGTAGTGTGGAAGTCGAGATCCCGTTTTGAAGCTTGAAAGCTCGCGAAGTTTTGAACGCTACTCCACGATGAACGCTGCTCAAGTTAACGCAATTTGTAGAGATACTATAATGTTGTCTCTGTTTAAATTGTAATGTTGTCTTTGATTCCAACTGTTGGTATCAGAGCTGGTACATGCATAGCCTGCTCAATCTTTTGTGAGCCACTTGTTTTTGTGGCCTGTGTAAACCTGCGCTTCTCTGTCTCAATGAAGCTTGTGGGTTTGTCTTTCTGAGCATTTGTTAGGACAAAGAAAACTCCCAAATTAGTGTTTTGTGTTGTAACTCCTCCTGCAGAACTCTACCATTATTTCTCTGCCCATCAGCATACATCCTATTGAAAGAAGCAGCGTTGAAAGTAAATGATTTGAGCATTGGCTTTGTGCGTTAAACAATTTTGAATACCATATGTTGTGTTGTACATTGTACTGGGATGTGTTGAATGTTATTTTCAACTCTTCCATCCTGAACAATTGATCTCAAGTAAAGTGGACGCTTCCAATAACTTCGCTCACGGTTTGGGGTTGGACTTCTGAGTCGAACTCATGTACATGATGCGTTAAACATTTTAGAACAATGTGCGATGCTTAAGCTTGGAAAGACCATACATCACTCACCGTGCACTGTGTAAAATTTCAAGTTCCGTGATTAAAGGCGTTGAATGGATTGAGGCTGAATGTTGTAAGTGAACCTTCATGTGCGTTGGCATTGAAATGATGCTCTTTGTGTTTGTGATATTCAAATTGGTTTGCTAGAGAATCTCTGTGCTATATTAGTTTGTATTACCCTCTATTACTAGATTTTGTCTATACCACAAATTCAATAAAGAGTGCAGTTATGCAAAAATCCTAGCCCATAGCAAAAGTTCCTTGGATTTAATCTCTATGTGTTGAGTTGATACGTTGAAATAGTAAGCAGTCAAATCTGGAGGGAATTTAAAGAAGGTTTAACGTTTGCGCAGTTTCCAATAGCCCAAATCAACGACCCTTGATGGATTGTAGGGGTCGCGTAGTCCTGACAGTTAGCAGGTGGGGTGCCCCCATAAGTCAGTTTCCCTGAAACTGCCCAGGTCTCTCTTCTTCTGCTCCAGCATTTGGCACCTGCTTTTGGTTCAACTAGCACACCTGCATTGGATCTACTTCAACACTTGCCTTTGGTCAGAAAATTGCCTTTGGTCAAGCATCTACTGCATCTACACCAGCTACATCGTCTTCCATTCCTTTTGGTAATAAACCACCTGGATTTGGCGGTAGCACATTTGCATCTTCACCAGGTTCTGCATTTAATTCACCATTTGGAGCGACCTCCTCATCCACCCCTTTTGGGACAGCTTCTTCAGGTCCATCTCTTTTTGGATCTTCAACAACATCAACCTTTAGAGTGGAACCCACGCAGGAATATGTTCATAAAAAAAAAAATGTCATATGGACCCAATCCTTTACTTGGAAGATTAACAACTTCAGAAGCAAGCTTCTCTAGTTCTGCGTTTTGTTCTTCTAGTTGAATTTCCAACAGATATTTTTGTTATCAAGAAACCCAGAGCAGGAGATGATGGACAGAGTTTGAGGCCATTCTTGTGATATCGCAGTGTTAACCATATGTTGTCTTAATTATTGAGGCTACAAAAATTTTGGAGCTCTACAAATCGGATTTCTGGTTTGGTACGAAAGTAGGAGACGTGGTTTTATATGAGTTATATGGGGCCTTGAGTTTGTGTCCAAAATTTATATGGTCTATGGTCGATGAATCATAGAAGCTAATCTCATTTATGTTGGGGTCTTGTTATCACTGGAAAAAAAGAGCCTGTGTGCTGCAAACCTGTCAAGATGGACATTTTGTTAAAGCAACAATATTGGGATTGCTGTGAAGTGAAAACATGAGCAGACATCAATGCAAATTAATTTGTGTTGAAAATTTGGAAAATTAATTTTCTAAAACCATTATTGTTTTTTACAAGTGCATTTTTGGTCATTTATTGATTTGATTGTTTGAATAATGGAGAAAATTCATGGATTATTGGAGTCTTTAAGCACTCTAATATTATCTATTGATGGAAGCACAATTAAAGTCAGCAAAGAAAACATTGATTTTTTGCAGCTTGAATCTCAGCTATAGCGAGCAGAATTACAACAATGGAGTCATCATTCTGAACCTGTTTCTGTTCAGAATAATGAAACAAACTCCCATAAACAGCAAGACAATAATGTAACAATTGATTCAGATCTAGTTCCCAATAAAGCAGCAGTTGTACATGCAGATGCAGAAACTCAGTGTGCACTTCCCAAGCCCATCATCAGACCTTGGGAACAGCTTGTCCACAACAAGCACAGAATTGGTCTTGGATATGACAAGGACTTGTCCTTTCATATTCTAGACTATGCCAAGCCCATTCAGTTTCAGAGTGTTGGATTCATTCATGATAGTTCACCTGCTCCTCATGACAGTTCACCTCCAGCTGTTCCAGATTCTGCCCCTCTTCCACAACAACAACAACAGATTGTGAAATGCCAACACTGTGACCAAGTTGGCCATCTGGAAGATCACTATTTTGATCTTCATCCATGTAAGCACTGTCATAAAACCAGTCATTCTTCACACAGATGCTTCAAAAACAAACGTCCTGCAAGAACAAAGATTCATCTTGGATGGATTGCTTCTAGGCAATGGGCATCAACAGCCAAGAAGATATTCCAAACACATGTCAGAACTTGTTCCAGAGTATTGAACAGTCTTGCAATTGAGTTTTCTCCATCATCTCACCTTGTATCTGAAAAGGGGGGAAATGATGGTCATCTACAAGCTTCAAAGCCACATCAAGCGAGCCTGAGCCACAACCTGCCACACCAGTTTCAGAGTTGTAGCCAGAGACAAAGATGCCCCTGAACATGCCTTCAGTTGGCAATCTGGGACACTTCCTCTAATAGAAGACTTCAACTTCTTGCCAGTTTTGGAAGAATTCCACGAACAAAATTAAGAACACTTCCTCCAGTAGAAAACTCCAGCTTCTTGCCAGTTTTGGAAGAGTTCCAGGAATTGCATTAAGCGTTCCAGAGTTGTTGGTCATCCTTAAACCATCACAGGTTGAGACTTCCCTTTTCAAGTTGAAGTTCTCCCTTTTATGCGGGGTGAGACCTCCCTTTCATGGTTGAAGGTTTCCCTCTTTAAAACAATAGGAGAACTTCCTCTAGCAGAAGACTTCAGTTTCTTGCCAGTTTTGGAAGAGTTCCAGGAACTGCACTAAGTGTTCCAGTGTTGGTGGTCATCCTTAAACCACTGCCCTTTATACCAACATTTCATAGAGCACATTCAGCCTAGTGCTGCCATGCATTTTTTCACATTTTGTATTACAGCTCTCTTCTTGGACTCATACATAACCCTTCGGATTAAGGGGGGGAATGTTGGACACCTAATCCTCAATGGGTTAGTGTGGAAGCCGAATGGACAAAAGGAGTCCAAGAGACCTTGGGATGTGAAACCCAACAGTCAAACAGTGTACTATAAATGTATATCATTTGTCAATAAAAATTGTACTGCATGTTTTATCTTTCATATTTTCTCTTGCTGCCCATGTGTGTTTAACATATATCCTTGGGCACCTTGGCTTTACCCTTCCGCGAAGGAACATATGCAGGCAGCCTAGTGAGAGGGTCCACACCTTGGGTTTCGACTTCCATATCTACATCCTCCTCCTCCATCAGGATTTCTTCAAGCTCTTCCTCCTCATCGGCCTCCAAATTAGTGGCCTTCCCCTTTTCCTCCATTGTGAACTTGGTCCTCAGCGGATTTCTAGGCGAGACACGCATCAGTATCATGGCCTACTTGTCCTGTAGAAATTCTCTAGAAATCTCGCTCTGATACCATGTAGAAAATTTGCTTATAGGTTAACCCTCTAATGCAATATAAATCAAAGTAGAATACTATAACCAACTTCTACTATCAATTTACGGAAGCTTAAAGATCGAGCTGAACAATATAACCAGAAGAAGAAGAATCAATCACACAATACACATGAAAATACTTTGGGGAAAGCCTCAGCTAGAAACCCCACACTATTGTATTATCATACAGGTGGAAATACATATAAATTATACAAAGCCTTAGCTCTCATAGCTAGCCAGCTCTTAGTACAATCCTCACAGATGCTCACAAGAAATCCTGGCTTCTCTCAAGCCTTCCTCTCTACCCTCCAAGCTCCTATTCCTTGCGCTATTCCTTGTGGATGATCTTCACCTCACAAAATGGATGATCTCTCTCACACACTATCAGAATTGTGCAATCCTCAAGGAAAAGATGCCTTGACTGCATGCATGAGTTTTATCCATGAGAAAACACATGCAATTCATAGTACATTGTCATTGAGTTTAATCTCAATTGGGTCTTTCTCAGAATAAACATGCGCGAGTTTCTGATGAGGGAATCTTCAGTTAACTAGAGTAGCACTAGTTGAGTGCATGCATGCATCAACTGACTGTTAACTCACCATTAGTTCCTCAAACAGTTTGGAACTAATTTAACTGGACATAACTCAATAAATTGAGTTAACTAATTACAACTCAAATATAACTCAACCTTATCTCCCTAATTTAAGGGATAACTCTTGCATGACTTCAAAAAGACTTCTAACTTGAATTTCTCCAACTAATTAATTTGAAACAAATTAATTAATTATTTCAAAGTAGTTGTTACGACTAAATTCGATTTTAATTCACAATTTAATTCAAGGACAAATTAAATTGGAATATTCTTGTTGCCATATTTCAACATGTACTTCTTAGGTATCGGTGTGCACGATGATTTAGGGACCTCTGTGATTATTTTGGCACTCTCTGGGGCTTCTACTTCCGTAATTTCCCGCGCGGCTGCCTTGGTTGTCACTACACTTGTGTCCATGGCTTCTTCGGGTGCTGACATAGTGCGATTCCACAGTTCTCTCAGTGTCTCTGGTAATTGCTCAAGCAACGAATTCGCTTTCAGAATATTGAATAAGTCTCACTTCATGAATATCTGAGTGCACAACAACTCAATGCTCAAATTACCAAGTGTTGTTTGTTGGACAACCATTTGTAATTTATAGCAACTTTTGAATTTGAATTCGACCATTCCTCCCACATTTGGTCCATTAATGCTAGATTAGCAACATATTTTCAAGAATCTATCCCATAAAGTTTGCCTTAAATTCTTGCCGCCCACTCTATTTGGCCTCAAACCAAGCATCACATCGTGAATAGTGACTTTAACGATCACTTTCCAGCCGACCCACGCACCAGCGTAGCTACCCTCGCATTATCACGGACCTTGTGACACTTCTCTACTGCGCGCAGTCCTGACATCGCAAAATTCCTGGGCAGAGTAGTTAATAGTAATGCCTCTTTTTAGCTTCTTGGAGCGCTAATACTATGCTTTTGTCGACTAGTCAGATGGTCGAGCCTCCTGTGTATGGCTTCAAATGACTGCCATTCACTTTTCGTGGGAAGGGTTCTCCATTTAGCTTTACCAGCTGCACCACACCTCCATCAGTAATCTCCTTAATAACATACGGTCCTAACAAGTGCATTCTAAGCTTCCCTGGAAATTTATCAAACTTACCATCATACAATAGCACCAAATCATTCACCTTAAAGGTGTGTAGCTTAATATGTCGATCGTGCCATGCCTTTTCATGCTTCTTTTGGACTTGTTGGTGAAATCCGGCCAAAAATCGTTCTTCTTCGAGCTCATCCAACTGTGCGAACCTCTCCTCCAGGGCTCTGCAATCCATCATACCTGTGAGCACTGCTATGCATAGACTAGGTATGATGTATTCCATTGTCATTACACCTTCCACTCCATAGACAAGTCTAAAAAGTGTCTATCCCATCAGTTTCTTGCATGGCGTTCGATAAGCCCATAAGAATACTGGTATGCGTAGGTCCCAATCACTTCGCTACGCATTGCATACCTTGGTCAACGCGGTTTCCAGTACTTGGTTGAATGCTTCTACTATCCCGTTAGCCTGTGGGTGATACGGTGTACTCTTTTGATGATACACCTCAAACTTTCCGTCAGCGCACTGATCGTTTCCTTTAGGAAGTGTGTACCACGATCGCTCATCAAGATCTTCAGACATCCAAATCACATCAATACATGTTCAAACAAAAACTTCACGGCAGCCGTGCCCGTGCAATCCTTCACCAGCTGCACTTTTGCTCAACGAGTCAAGTACCCTATCGTAGTGATAATATACCTCACGCCTATCTTTCCTTGAGGTTGAATAGGTCCTACAAAATCTATTGCCCACTTTTCGAAAGGCTGCAACGTTGTTTTTGGATTCAAAGGAATTTCATCCCTTCATGATTGCTTACCTGTTCTTTGACATACATCACATGCCTTGCAATATGATTTTGAATCTTGATGAAGGGTTTGCCACCACAACCCTGCGTGTAGAATCTTATGCGCAATTACTCTTCCTGCATAATGTTGTCCTGCAGCGCCCCTATGAAGGTCTGCGAGGATGCTGCTTCATTCAAATTCAGGTACATACCTTCGCAGTGTTTAATCATTCCCCATCTTGTACAAATGCCCAGCAATGACAAAGAAATCTGTCGCGCGCCCCACTAATTCCTTCTTTTGCTGGGCAGAGTATCCTTCCAACACAGTTCTAGTCGTTATAAAGTGAATTATATATTCAAAATGTCCATCCACTATGCGCACAGCAAAGAGCTGCGCGTCAGGTAATCCTTCCTCCAAACTAGTAGGTTCCTCCCCTGTCTCGATGCGCGACAGGTGATCTGGTCCCGCGTTCAATCATCCAGGCTTCAAAACAACTTCAAAGTCATACTCTTGGAACAATAAAAGCCATCGGTAGATGCCCCCCCCAACACAGGCTTATTGATCAGGTATTTTAGCACGGAATGGTCTGTATACATCTTAAAGTGGCCTCCTAGCAAGTAGTGTTGATACTTCTAGAGCATATACACCATAGCTAGTCCCTCACGCTCAGTGGTGGAATAGTTCTTCTCTACTTTAGATAATCTGCGACTTGCGAATGTGATAGGGTGATCCAAGCCTTCTCCACCATCCTGTGTTAGTACTGCCCCCAGTGCTATACATGACGCGTCAACATGGGCATGAAACTCCTTTTTCCAGTTCGGGAAGAGAAGAATCGGCGCAGTAACCATCTTTTCTTTCAATATATCTAAGCTTTTCTTATAGTCATCGTCCCAACAAAATGTGACATCCTTCTTCAACAATTTTTCCATCGGTGCGGTGGTCTGGGCATAGCCTTTGATAAACTTTTTGTAGTATCCCGTATGTCCTAGAGTATCGGGCAACTATTTCACACTTCTCGGTGCTTCCAAGTTCTGAATCATCGCAATCTTTGTGGGGTCTACCATCAACCCTTGTCTGCAAGCCACGTGCCCTAATAGGTTCCCAAAAGGAATGAGAAACACACACTTCTTGAGGTTGGGTGCGATTTAGTATCTTCGGCAGGTATGCAGCATCAAGAGCAAGTTTGCTACATGGCGCTTAACCAACCCAAATACAGTCTAGTCATCAAAATAGACCTCCAAGAACTTATGAATATATTCCTTAAATGCCACAACAACCACGCGTGAAAATATGGCCGACGCATTCTTCAATGAAAATGGTATGACAGTAAATTGAAAGCAACCCCACTCAGTCGCGAAGGTTGTCTTGCTCCTATCCTCCGGCGTGATTTTGATCTGGTAGTACCCTGAGAATCCATCAATGAAATAATATGCTTCCTGACCACCTACATTTTCCAACACTTCGTCCATGAACGGAGTTGGGAATGGATCATGCACACAAGCGTCATTCAATTTTCTAAGATCCACGCATATCCTTATCTCATCCTTCTGCTTCTTCTCTTGCACCACCATTGGGCTTACCCAATTGGGTTCTTCCACAGGCTCAATGATGCTTGCCACGAGCATTTTATCTAGTTCTATGTGGACCTTCTCCTTGTATTTCAGATTTAAGCAGTATGGCCTCTGCTTAATTGGCTTCGCGTTAGGTTTTAACGTGATCTTCATCACTCCTAGATCTCTGATTATTCCTTTCAAATCCGTAAACTTGGTAGCGAATAAGTCTTGATACTTGCGGAGTAACTCAGTGACCTTATCCACCGTCGCATCATCCCAGTAGTCTCCACTCTTTGCGAACTTGAGCTCTGCCTCCATACCAATGTTCACCTGTCTAGTCCTCACCGACGCAGTTATATCAAGGTTCTCAATATGTGGTCCTTGAACCTCACGGTGGCCTTCCGTCTCTCGAATGTGAACATTCCGCGAATCTTTATCCTCTTCTTCAGCAGTTACATTATAACATTCCAACGCATAACTCAGCTGAGTAGCCCATTCAAGCTCCGTTAGGTCTAAAGGATCCTGCGGGATCCTAAAGATCACTGCTCTCACCTCTTGTATCACTTCCTCAATACCGTCAAACCCGTCCTCAAAACTAAATGTCATCATAAATTCTTTGCGTAGGACATCCCATTCACCTATCCCATGGCGAAGCTTTGTTTCTACATACCAATTCATTGGGATAACATCCAGGGTATGACGAATAGGTGAACCCACTCAGGTTGTGGCTTTTCTCCATAAGCCTGCATCCACTTGGACAGATGTGCACGCAGATCATCCTATCCATTGTACTTGTCTGTTAATCGCACCTTAGGCTTCCCAAATTGTACTCACAACATTCTCCTACATTTCCACCAATCGTCAAAGCTTCCTTTGTGTGTACCCCACCATCTCACGGGCATAGCGCGTAGTACCCAGTCCAAGGCCTAGAAGCATTGCTTTTCCTGCACCTCCCTTTCAAATGCATCCAAGAAGGTATCAACCTCATCCAGACCATCATAAGTAGGCATATCTCTTACTCATGTCGACACGCAACACAGTGACCTGGTCATCATATTGGAATTTAGCGTAGTTACTTCATGTAACCGATTCTGCCAGCGCTCTATTTCTTCATCAAAATCCGAAGTGCAGGAGTTTTCGCGCTCACATGTAATCCGTCCATCCGTGGTGGGATTCATCCAGTCTTGGTCTCATGCTGTTATGTTGTAGATGCATACCAAATCATCATCACTCTCATAGTTGCAGACCAGTTCCGTATAGCGTGATCCTTCAACAGGGTCCACGGGTATAATTACACGTAGTGACTTCTTCTCAAAGATCATCTTCCACTTTTTTAGATTGATTACCATGTTCATATTAGTGGCCCAATCAATTCCTAATAGCGCGGGGTAGGGATTACTGTCATCAACAATCTCCATCACTTCGAAATCCGCCAGTGCGCTCGCTCCCTCAATATCCACAGTTATTCCCTGCAATCGCCCCATGGGTATTATTTTTTGTTGGTTCACCATCCTTAGCTGAATTGGAGGCCATTGCAGCACAGGTCTCCCCATTCGTTCCCATGTCTGTTTTGGCAGAACATTTGCATCTAATCCCAAATCTAGAATTACTTGGTCCATTTCGTATTCTCAGATCTGCACGGTAAATCTCATTTCCCATCTCGTTCTTGTCTTATGTTTTCCGATCTTCTGGACTACGCATGGTTCTTCTGGCGTGGTCCCAACGCATCTGTTGATGAGTTTCTATAACCCTTTTTACAACCTTATTGTCGCGCAATAACTTCATACATGTTTCAAGGAAATTTGTCAACATGGATGGGTCCATTTTCGGCTCCAGTTTATCTTTGCTTCCTGAGGTGGAGGCATCAGCGAAGCTCTTCTTAGCTTCCATGAAGGTTTCCCGAGAGCGCTCCAAATCAAACTCAACTTCTTTTGTCGAAGCTTTGCGAACCCAAGTACTATCTTTTGGTTATTTTCCTTTGTCCTCTCCCATCACAATTCCACTTCGGAGCACAAAGTTGACGTTCGGATCTTCCTCGCGCGGTTCAGACCTCATCATCTGCAGGTTCTGAGTCGGGGGAGGTGGTAGTGCTCCTTTGTCACGTATCCTAGCCATAAACATAGGACAATCTTCTGTCTCATGATCGAACAGCATGCAATACTTGCACGATGGACGCGTTGGATTCGTGCAATCGCAGGCATAGTGTCCTGGCCCTCCACAATTGTAGCAAATCAACTTTCTGTGACCTCTACAAGGTCCTCCTCTGCCTTGGCCTCGTCCGTGCCCCTGAAATCCTATTCGCGTCATTCTTGTATTCTGGTCAATGGGCTGCGTTTCGTCATGAACTCTATAGGTAGGCGTTCTATCCATCATCAACTCATAGCTTTTGCAAGTACGCTCGTCATGTCCCACTGACCTACAAAAGTTGCAGAACAACTGCTGCAAATTTTGCATATAGTTCTGTAACATGTGATAATTGTCTGTGGCATGTTTTTCGGCTATTTGACAGATCGCGTACGACAAAGTAGGCACCACGCTAGGTCCTGCTTGAGCTTCCGGCCTTAAAGGCATCGGTCCTCCTCCTACGAGGTAATTTGTAAAGACCGGACAGTGGTCTTTGTCGTGACCCTGACTCTTGCATTTCACATACCATACTTCTTCCCGCACTTCTAGGCGAACCGTCCTGTCCTGTTTCAGACTCTGCATCTCAAGGCACAAATTCTTCAACTATGCGTGGATTTGCTAAACTCCTAGGTTAGGATCCTGCATCGAGGTCTCATGTAACCTCATAGAAATCTCCAGGGCCTCTGCCTAAGTTGTTATATTCTGCTGCTATAGCGCACTCCTTAAATGTGGTAGTAGCGAAGCTACAAACCACTCGCAATGTTTTCCATTCGTCAGATTCATATTCGCTTCACGGATCATAAATTTTAACCTCTAATCTAGTTCCCAAGGGGTCTCACCTGGTAGCATCATGATATCTTTAAATCCCACAATCGACTGCGCTTCAGACTTAGGCTTGCTAAATTCTCTATTTAGAGTTGTTTGGATATCTGTGACTCTTGCATTTGGGTTATCATTGGAGTACTTAATATACCAGGTCAGCACGCAATCTTGTAGGGCGCTAACCAGTGCCGCTTTCTTTATATGGTCGTCTGTAACACCTTGCGCTTCCCATGCAGCCCTTACAACGAACCAGAATTGGTTCGGATCCTCATTTCCCAAACCTTTGAACACAGGAAACATCATTGTGTTTTCCATGCTGAATTGCGGTGGTGGTGGAGTTGGTACAAGTGAATATGGAGGTGATGGCGGTGAAGTTGGTGGTGGTGTGCTTGGAGGTGGTATTCGTGGAATTCTTTGTCTTATCAGCTGAATATCACTTTGTAGAGAGACCTTCGCGAGCTCTTGCTCGTCTCCTCGTGGAGGTGAAATCAAGGGGCTGTTTTCTGGACCCTTATTTCCTTCGTTCTTGTAAACCTTTCAGCTTCGCGTAGCTCCGAACATCAAGGTAACTGCATAACCCGCTTTTCACACAACAACATTTTAATCCAAGTATTCAAAGACTTTACGTACTTACCTCACGGTCCTTTGAGAAAGTGTCGTTCTGCCTTGCTATAGCTGACTAAGGTGTCGACTGTGAACTCAGTAACAAATCATCCTATAATACGATCGAGCCAATGATTGACAACGTGTGCGATCTTATCCTTCGATGCTTCCAACCTTCGCACTAGCTCTGGGGTCCACACAATAGGATTGTCAAGTTTCCACCTTCCTTGGCTATCTGCTAGCTTCGTGATCCACTCGTATAGCTTAGTAGGGAAGGACGCGAAAAATATTTCATGGATCTCCGTATACAGGTAGTTTTCTAACCACTCTTCTTTTGACAGTCACAGGTTTCTGTTCTCCTGCGCCGCGAACTTGTGAATTCTTTTGTTCAACCAGCCGTCAATTTCCTTCTTAGTTGGATTCCAATGATACGACATCACACATATTTTATGCATATTTCGGTCTCGACAACAGAACCATTTGTTGGCTTATGGGGCCTGACCCAAGTTCAGAGTTATTTATCCAAACAAATCCCTACACTACTGGCCCTTTCGGCATCAACCAGCAAAGTGCGAAATGAAGTCTCACCCAAAGCAATATGGGGGATGCTAGAACTAAGTTTCCGCACCCCTGAGATGGTTGTGATGTCGGTTTAGTCCAATTGGAACTGCCTTCGCACATGTCGCTTCGCGCTCTGTTCCACTCTTCAACACCTTCTAGATCTGTTACAATCGGCTTTCGCACAGCCCTTACCAGGGGCTGAAATGCTTTCATGATGTTAAGGAAGCGAACTATGCTATTTCCCAAACTAGACTAAGTATCTTACTTCTCTTATTAACAGATCTTGATTATCTTCGCGTAAAAAGATATTCTAACTTGCATTCACTTAACCAATACAGTTCTACACATTTGTGCATCATATTAGAAGTAAAATTCGTACCCAATATAACACATACATAAACAGGAAATAAATATGCAGAAATGATAGGAAACTTCTCTTTATTAATTCTTCCAAATGATTACAGACTAGACTCGCCCTGTGCACTCAGTTGCAGGGGTCCGCGCACTCAGCTACGGACTACTAGGCCTCTGTGCACTCAGCTGCAGAGCCTCTACCTAGGCTACAACCCAAAACTAGACTTTACACTTCATATCTATCTCATATACATCATATGTTCTTCATATTAGATTAGATTAGCTTCCTTAACTACTTAGAGCTTCGCTCTATTTATACAATCCCATGGTCCGCGGATCATGGGTAGATCTTCTACAGTCGACATTACATTATCAAAATAAGGGCGGACAACCCTATGACTCTTTAACAACTACGCGCTCCGCACCCACAAAATGCAGAGTCTTTGCATTGGAATTACAAACTTGGACCAAAATCTAGGCTCTAAGTCCCAAAACTTCCCTTGTGGGATACCGCGCCCAACATAAGACAACAGTCAAAGTTGACTAGGGGCGTATCAATTATTTGGAGAAATGTGGTTCAAGGGATACATGTTATGGAAAAATGGATCACGTGGAAAATTGGTAACGGCATGAATGCATTAATTAGACGAGATTCGTGGACTGGGTGTGACGGTAGACACATACTGTCTACGCATTTGGTAGAATTTTTAAATTTTCATGGTGTTTATAATATTGTAGATGCGGTTAGAGATGATCCCATGGATGTTGATAAACACATTTGGGATTTTGCTCAAGATTTACAAATCTCACCAATTTTTATAAGTGAATCGAATCTTTTTTTGATGACTTTGGGGAACTTTGGGTTTTTAAAATATGGATGAAGAGGATAGTCTTTCTTGGTATATAAATAAACAATGTGGAGTTATTCCAACAAATCAAGGATACAATTCTTTGATTCAACAAAATTTGACATATGAATCAAAATGGTGGTTTAATTTAGTTTGGAAGGGTCAAGGACCCCTGAAACGTTGTCTTTTTTAATGGCTTCTCCTTGAAAGGAAAATTCTCACTTGGGATGTTTTAGTAGAAAAATGATAGGGAGGTCCTGGATTCTGTGTTTTATGTCATGAGAATAGTAAATATATTGATCATTTATTTGTCTTTTTCCCTTTTTTGATGATTGTTTGGAAAGAGGTCTTGTCAATCCCTAAAATAAAGGGTTCATGGTTTGGGAACTTCATTAAAGAAAGTTTGTCGCTTTAGGTTAAAATATTTTTTTTCTCCTTTTTTAAATTTCTCTCGATGTTTGTCATGTGGGCATTTGGTTAGGGAGAAATAAGGTTCTCTTCCAAAATGATATTGTATGATCACTGATATTTGCACAAAAAATTAAAGTTTCTTTTCTAGAATAGGTCGAGCCTTAAAACCGAAGAAGACAAATTATAAGGGAGTTGGTGTTATTTGAAGGAAACGTATGAGGTTTCTATGATGGTGCCTGTCAAAGGGAGAATTATGGGGCTAGTGTTGTCATTTTATTCATTCAAAATGTGGTTCTAAAATGTAAGTTGGGTATTGGAAATGGTACGAAATTTATTGCATAGTTGATTGATTTGTGGTGTGCTTTGAGGTTAGCTTTGTGGAAGTAGGTGAAGGTTTTTAAATTGGTTGGTGTTTCCAATATAATAGTGGAACGGTTCAAGGGAAAGGTGGATCTTAGAATCCTTCATTTCGAATCATGGTAAAGGAAGATTAAAAAATTACATTGATAACTTGATGATCTTCAAATCCTTCACTATTATAGGGAGCATAATTTTCTAGCAAATCTACTCTCAAAGGAAGCTTTAGTTTTGGATGTTGGCATTTGTACATGTTCAAAATTTCGCAATGGTGTTTTATCATCAGTCTTTTCCTTTAATCTCTTTAATCTCTTTAATATTTCCTTTCCAATGACTAGTTAGTATGTCTTCTTTATGTATGATTGAAGCATATTTTGGATGTTAAGATGAAACGTATGTTTAGAAATCAAGTGAGTTGCTATGCAACTAGGGGACTGCACTTTTTGGTTTCTATTCTAGAAATATCAAAATCTTCTTTTTCTCTTGAAAAAAAATAAAATAAATTTAAACATAAAGTTCTAAAAGATTTTGGTTATTAATATAAATATTCATTATTTTACTTTATATAATAAGGTGGATTTCTAATTTATAGTTACTAACAATATTTTATATATAATTCACAAATCTCTATACAAAAAATATTATTATTTCCATTTCTATTAAAACCCTCATAATATATGCCCACGGAGCGTAGAGCATACAGTGGCTGGTTGTTCTTCGTGGTGAAAAGGTTACCAGTTTGAAACTCTGTGGGAAAAAATCTAGCCATGCTAAGGGTTGGTGTGGCCTAGGTTAGGTGCAATCCCCTGGTGATACCGATGGCTCAGATGCCCCCGGTTCATCGCTACTCAAGCCACAAGTTAATCATGCATTCATCTCAAGACTCACATAAACTAGCAAACAAAAAACTCTCTCATATATATGTGTGTGTGTGTGTGTGTCAATTGGGTTTATCTTGAGTGGTTAAGAGGAATGAATGTACTTACCACCCAAATTCAATTCCTACAAGTGACATGATGAGTTTTGTTCTTTAATTGCTTTGTGTCTTGTTATTGACTATGAGTAGGACCGAAACATCTATATCACTCATATGAAATATTTATTGTAAGTATTTAATTTTTAGATGGTTATTAACTCATGGTTATGAATATGAATTATAACAAATTGAATGGAGTCAACATTATGTTTTATTATTATTATATTTTGATCTAAGCTTCATTACGACATCTCATCTAATGCTTTACTACAGGTATACCCCATACTGGGCTAGAGAGCACTACAAAATTTGCTTCATACTAGGAGTGACAAACATAATGCTTTAAATTAAAAGCAACCAAATACATATGTTTATTTTTACTATTTATTATAATCGACATTGTTTTTTCATTTAGTGATTATTTTACTTTTATTTTTACGAGGACATGTGTCAACTTGAGGATGAGCACACAAGGTATTACACATCTCCCTTGTAATTGGTTGTGGAATGTACCTCTATAGACAATTAAATTTTGTACTTTTAATTCATTTATAAAGAAATATATAATAAATGGTTTCGTGACTGTGCGCACATAAGTGGATCAAAGTCCATCGCCATGTCCACCTTTTAAAGCACAAAGGGGTTGGATCCAATGGTGGAAATTGAGGAAATTTTCACCTTTGGGCGAAGTTCAATTCCCATGAAGGCTTCCTCAAGCCATTTTAGTGGTTCAACTTGTGGTTGCACCAAGAGAAACCATATTAATTGGTTTGGGGCACCTTCTATAGAGCCCACCCTCATGTCCTCCTTTTTGTTTTTATAATTTAATATAAAATTGATATATAATTTAAAGGGTATATTGAAATATTTTATTTATAAAAGTTGTTTCAATATTTTATTATGGCTTTGTCTAACTTATAGCGAAATGACATTTTTCACGATATGTTTTCCGGTTAATTTAATTTTAATAAAAAATCAGGAATAGAAATTTAAAAACTTGAATTTAAGTTGTTTAATTTGCAGAATTTGAGTGCCCTAGGGTTTTTGAGGGTGTTGAATCCATTTATGCATTAAAAATGCACTTTAAATGACAAAAAATCACGTTCTTTTTTGAAATTGTTTTGTATGATTCTTGTGAAAAAAGTATATTTGGTCTATAAGTTAGATTATGCCTTTTATTATTAAGCTTACGGGGTGTAGAATAAATAGTGATAGGGTGTACCATTAAGTCACTATGTGATGCGAAGGTCACTAGTTTGAAACTTTGTGGGCAAAAACCTAGTCATGTTAAAGGTTGGTGTGGCCTAGATCGAGTGCAATCCTTGGGTGTTATTGATGGATTAGATGCCCCTAGGTCATAGTTTCTCAAGCCATGGATCAAACCTGAAGTAATCTCCAGAAAACTCAGACAACTTAACAAACAATCAATATATATATGCCTAGTCTAACTTATAGAGGAAATACCATTTTTCCCTTAATTCACCAAAATTAGGCAATACAATTTCAAGATTTTTTTGTTATTTAAAATACATTTTTGAATGCATAAATGGATTCAACACCTAAAAAACCCATGGGCAACTCGAATTGTCTAGATTAAACAATATAAACTCAAGTTTTTAAAATCTCTGTTGAATTTTGTTTAGAATTAACAAGAAAAATGGTCATAAAAAATATCATTTCATCTATAAATTAGACTAAGCCAATATATATAAATTATTAAATTCCCTAAACATCTTGTTATTATATTAATTTTTTTTAAATAAAGTAAAATATAATAATATTTAATAATAAAATTGTGGAGTTTTTTTAGTTTTACATAGATTAACGAAATACCTTATAGCGTCCAAAAGAATCAATTTTTCCTAAAGGGTAAATATTCTATCGTTTAATTTTCTATTATGTATTAGTTTTTAAATTTAAAACATTTTAGAATGATTAAAAAATAATCTCACTGATTTAAAATTAGATTTTTTCTAGAAAATTTCCAGACGGCAGGATAGATGAAACATATTGGTGTGCTAGCCAAGAATCTGTATGCTCTTGAGGTTCAAGATATATGTAAAGCCTTGAGGAGAAAGGCAAAGGTTAGAGACTTGGTGGTTGAGAGGGAGAGTAAATTAGCTCTCAACATGCAGCCCCCGAAGAAGCCCCTAAAGGAGCTTCAGGAAGTTGTGGAGAAGCCACAACTAGAGAAGTTGAGAGGAGACTGAGTAGAGAGATCCACTCAATCAAAGAAGAAGCCATATCATTATGGAGTAGCCACAATTGGAGAAGCTGAGAGGAAACCGAATGGAGGAATCCAGTCATGCAGAGACCTCCATTAGGGGGGAATTCCGAGACAAGTGGGCAGAGGTATCTCATGTAGCCATACCTCGAGGTGTGAGGTGTGGCGATTTGAAGTGATAGTCACAAGAGGGATTAAATTGGGTAGGGTCCATTGAGTGGTTTTATCTCATGGATTGTACCTTGCTACGAGAGCCCAAAGTACATAGTAGTGGGAGGAATCAGTGGGATTGATGCAGTCATAGATCAAATTGACAGAGGCTAGACCAGTAAGATACTGAAGAAGCGTAGAGAAGGGTTGAAAACAATGCAAAAAGGCAAAGTCAACAGAAGCACACAGTTTTCAGTCGATAGAGGTAATAGCAGTCAAAGACTTTGATGAAAGAGGCATCATTCTAATTCAGGTTGGATGTTTTTTGTTTTTGGAGTTGCTGGAGCAATGACACTAGAGAGATGCTTTGCATGCAGAACATTCCAAAGGCTCAATATCGGGATGCAGAACAGTATACTAGAGGAGATTTCAAAGTTTTGAGTTTTGGGCCACAAGTTTGCAGAGGAGATCTGAAAAATTTTGTGCAAAATTTTCAGAAACAAATAGTAGATTTTGATTATTTGCAAAATAATACCCAAATTCAAAAAAAAATCATTCGAATCAAAGTTCGAATGAGGGAGATATCACTGATTTAAAATCAGATCTTTTTCCAGAAAATTTCGTGACGGCAGGATAGATGAAACTGAATAGTGTGCTAGCCAAGAACCTGTATGCTCTTGAGGTTCAAAATGCATGCAAAACCTTGAGGAGAAAGGCAAAGGTTAGAGACTTGGTGGTTGAGAGGGAGAGTAAATTATCTCTCAACATGTAGCCCCAGAAGAAGCCCCTAAAGGAGCTTCAGGAAGTTGTGGAGAAGCCACAACTAGAGAAGCTGAGAGGAGACCGAGTGGAGAGATCCACTCAATCAGAGAAGAAGCAGTTTCAGAATCAGTCTCAGAAAATTGTAGAGTAGCCACAATTGGAGAAGCCAAGAGGAAACCGAGTGGAGGCATCCAGTCATGCAGAGACCTCCATTAGTGGGGAATTTCGAGCCAAGTGGGCAGAGGTATCTCATTCAGCCATACCTCAAAGTGTGAGGTGGGGCGATTTGAAGTGATAGTATCAAGAGGGATTAAATTGGGTAGGATCCATTGAGTGGTTTTATCTCATGGATTGTACCTTGCTACAGGAGCCCAAAGTACATAGTAGTGGGAGGAATCAGTGGGATTGATGCAGTCAGATATCAAAGTGACAGAGGCTAGAGAAGTCAGATACTGAAGAAGCATATAAAAGGCTTGAAAACAGTGCAGAAAGGAAGAGTCAACAGAAGTGCAGAGTTTTTAGTCAACATAGGCAATAGCAGTCAAAGAATTTGATGAAAGAGGCATCATCCTGATTCAGGTTGGATGTTTTTTGGTTTCTAGAGTTGTTGGAGCAACAATGCTAGAGAGATGTGTTGCATGCAGAACATTCCAAAGGTTCAAGATCGGGATCAAGTTGAATTCCTTTCTTGTTAAAAGGGAGTGTTGAAAATAACAAGAAGAAATGATAAAAATAGAATCTAGAAGTTCCAGTTTAATTTGTCCTTGAATTAAACTGAGAATTAAATCGAATTTTATTCTCATGGCAACTTGCAATAGTTAACTAGAGTGAGTTGACTTAGTTAACTTAGGAATTTCGAGTTGGAAGTATTTCTGAAGTCATGTACACGTTCTCCCTATATTATAGGGGTCGAGGATGAGTTAAGTATGAGTGGTAATTAGTTAACTCATTTTACTGAGTTAAGTCCAGTTAAATTAATTCCAAACTGTTTGAGGAACTAATAGTGAATTAACAGTCAGTTGATGCATTAGTGCACTCAACTAGTGCTACTTTAGTTAACTGAATATTCCCTGATCAGAAACTCATGCATGTCGATTCTGAGAAAAACCCAGTTGAGACTAAAGTGCAGGGACAATGTACTATTTGTTGTATAATTTTATGAGTTGTATAGATGGTGCATGCAATCAAGAACTGAACCTAGTTTGGATTGCATAGTTATGGATGAGGAATTTCCCTTTAAATACAGGCTAATTCATGGATGATGACTATGGTGCTTTCACATGTATATGATATGATGTGAATGGTTTTGTGAATATATAGACATTAGTTCTTGGAGATATGGCATATGCTTAGTTACTTCATGAAAGGCTATGTTTTTTATGAACATAGATTAAGGCCTTTTTTACTAAAGAAAAAGAGCAAGTTGATCTTGATAGGGTCAAGAGGATGAGTTGATATCATATATATATGAAAATATATATGCGGCATACTTAGTCACAGGGTGATGATATTAAGCTACATTATCTTATCTTGTAAATTGATGATGGACATATACAGGTTGTTTTTCTTGATGCTACTAACATATGCTTATGGTGCAGATAATATATAGTGTATGATAGTTGCTGATAACTATCATGGTCTTGTTTAGGTCTTTAGTCTTTGTTATAAATGTAATTTGATGTAAAGGTCATATAAATACCTACGATGTACTCATTGTAAAATTCAGCCATGTATACACTATTGTGGTCAAATCTTTTTGGACACATGCTGAATTTCTAAACCCCACTGTGTTCGGGAAGTTGATGTAAAATGTGCAAACCCATTGTGATTGGGTGATTGATGTAAGTCTTTGGTGATAGGAAAAGTTCTATACTTCATTATACATCTGTCATAGATTTTAGCTTGTGTTCAGGGGGAGCATGATCAAAGAATTTAACATGTGCTCAAGGGGAGCATGGTCAATATTCATATTCAGCAGTTCAGAAATGGAAGTCTCCATTGGTCAGCGCTTTGTCCATGATGTCTAAGGGGTAGATTAGCTTGGTGTTTAGGTTGATGTTTGGAGAGTAACTTGATGTTTTGAAAAGCTTGGTGCTTGGCTTGATGTATTTACAGGTTGTCGTGACCAAACACCAAAGTGGTTGTCATCAAGTCCAAAGGGGGAGATTGTTGGCATTATGAATTAGGTGTTGTCCTTGATGGAAACCTACCTAATGAGTTTTCATTGATGACAACCTATTTGATGAATGGAAACCTACTTGATGAGTTGTCTCTTGATGATACTTGTTGAAGGTATAAACATGATGTGTTTATAGATGTGACAGAGTGTTTTGAAAAATGCATGGCAATTCAAAGGCAGAAGAATGATAAAGTTGGAAGTTCAAGAAGTATACATGCATTATGTTAAGTCAAGTCGTGTATACACACGATTTTAAAGAAACAAAGTAGCGTATGGTTTTTGCACCATGGTATTCTAAATACCAGGGGTCTTTACCATGGTATTAGCCCATAGTAATGAGTGTGACAACGAATATTTATCTCGTCAAGGAATACCATCGACATAACTATGGTTTTGACCTGTGGTATTGAAAAAGGCTAAACTATATAAGGTGGTGAAGATAAAAGTGTATAGAGGGTGCAAGTGATGGAAATCTTATGAATAGTTAGATCTAAAGAAAATATGCATGTTATGGTCTTTTGATGCTTTGCTTGATCTAAACTAAGTATGCCCCCGAGAGTTTGATGATGGATAAGATCCAATAGATCTGAAATAATTATGCACCGATGAATACAATGATGGATCAAGATCATGAAACCTGAAATGACTTTCCAATGTATGATTTGATGACAGAATGACTAAATCTAAGTATTGACGCATGTTTTTATCTCTCAATATTATGATCTAGGTCTTTTTGAAGAGCTGTGCAATTTTGGGTCAAAATTTGCAAATCTATATGCGGGTTGGTCTCAGTGAAGTCGCATATACACACGAGTTCGTTACTTCGAAGTCGTGTATATAAAGTAAGGGTTTATGTTCAGAAATGACTGATCAACCTGATCAATGTTGTTTTTTCTCTATTGCCTGTCAATGATGTCCTCATGTTGATCTTGGTTGAGTGATCATGTCTGAAGTGGAACTGATTCAATGATGAAGTTGAATTTGTTTACATTTTGATTGGTTGAAACGATTATTGATGTTGGTGATTGTATGAGGGTTCTGTAAGCTAATAGAATATTTCATAATATCTCTAGTCAACTATGTGTTTGATTCATAATTAAAAGTTTTTAGTTTTCAGTATATTGACATTTGTACGCAGGTTTCTCTACTGAAAAGTGCGTATACATGCGGGTTTCCTTAAGTGAACTAGCGTATACATTTTGGCATATGAATTATCAGGGTTGCAGTTGACTCTGTGTGTTGATGCAATATTCTGAGTTCAATTATGTGTTTTGGTTACAGTGATCTCACTATTCTATTTGAATTAAGTTGGTTTTTGCTTCAGTTGATCTACAAGTTGTGATGTATTAAAGCAGGTGGATCTAGTGTGAAAATTTATGAAACATGGTCCCCGGAAATGAGGGAGTTGGAGCTTCCTTCCACTAGTAGTTGGTAAATCGGATCAGAGGGTTGGAGCTCTCTTCTAGTAGTAGCTGGAGAACGAGTGAAGGTTGTAGCCTTTTGTAAGTTGGTGCCTACGTACTGGTACAAGTTTATGCCAGTACAAGAGCCAGGGGGTTGAAGCTCCCTTCCCGTAAGAGTTGGAGAATAAACGAAGGTTGTAGCCTTCTGCAGGTGGGTGCCTGCGTACTAGTACGAGTTTGCACCAGTACAAGATTGTAAAAAGCTTTTTCTTTATATGAAAAATAAGACAGAGATGACATCAGCGGGTGGTTTTTTCCCACATTAGGTTTCCACCTTAAATCCTGGTGTTCTTGTGTGTTGCTTATGTGTGACGGTTTATTTTGTTCTTACAACACATGGTTAATGTCTATCTAATGTTTAATAAAGTTCTAATGCATATGCAAAAGAAAAACATATGATAAATTAATTAAAACTTAAGTTTACTGGATGTACGCTAGTTGTCTTAAGAATAGTCGCGTACACACGTGGGTTCCTTTCAGTAAAGTCACGTATAGAAATCAGAATATGAAATAAAAAAGTTATTGATTTGAAAATACTGATTCAACCCCCCTCTCAATATTTTTCCCATCAATTTTATTAGAAATAGTATGAAATTTATTGTTGAGTTGATTAATTTGTGGCATGCTTTAAGGTTAGCTTTGTGGAAGTAAGTGAAGGTTTTTAAATTGGTTGGTGTTTCCAATATAATAGTGGAATGGTTCAATGGAAAGGTGGATCTTAGAATACTTCATTTGGAATCGTGGTGAAGGAAGATTCAAAAATACAATGATAATTTGATGATCGTCAAATCCTTCACTATTATAGTGAGCATAATTTTCTAGCAAATCTTCTCTCGAAGGAAGCTTTAGTTTTGGATGTTGGCATTTGTGCCTGTTCAGAATTTCGTAATGGTGTTTTATCATCAAGCGTTTCCTTTAATCTCTTTAATATTTCCTTTCCAATGACTAGTTAGTATGACTTCTTTATGTATGATTGAAGTATAGATTGGATGTTAAGATAAAATGTATGTTCAGAAATCAAGTGAGTTGCTATGCAACTAGGAGACTATACTATTTGGTTTCTATTCTAGAAATATCAAAATCTGTTTTTTCTCTCGAAAAATAAATAAATAAATTTAAACATAAAGTTCTAAAACATTTTGGTTATTAATATAAATATTCACTATTTCAATTTCTATAATAAGATGGATTTCTAATTTATAGTTACTAATAATATTTTGTATATATTTCACACGTCTCTATGCATAAAAATAATATTATTTCCATTTCTATTAAAACCCTCATAATATATGCCCACGGAGCGTAGGGCATACAGTTGCAGGGTGTTCTTTGTGGTGAAAAGGTTACCAGTTTGAAACTCTGTGAGAAAAAATCTAGTCGTGCTAAGGGTTGGTGTGGCTTAGGTCACGTGCAATCCCCTAGTGATATTGATGGCTTAGATGCCCCTGGTTCATCGCTACTCAAGCCACAAGTTAATCATGCATTCATCTCAAGGCTCACATAAACTAGCAAACAAAGAAATACCTCATCATATATATATATATATATATATATATATATATATGTGTGTGTCAATTAGGTTTATCTTAAGTGGTTAAGAGGAATGAATCTACTTCCACCCAGATTCAATTCCTGCAAGTGACATGATGAGTTTTGTTCTTTAATTGCTTCAAGCCTTGCTATTGACTATGAGTAGGACTGAAACATTTATATCACTCATATGAAATATTTATTGTAAGTATTTATTTTTTAGATGGTTATTAAATCATGGTTATGGATATGAATTATAACAAATTGAATGGAGTCAACATTATGTTTTATTATTATTATATTTTGATCTAATGCTTCACTACAACATCTCATCCAATGCTTTATTACAAGTCTGCTTTACTACAGGTCTTCCCCATACTGAGCTAGAGAGCACTACAAAGTCTGCTCCATAGTAGGAGCGACAAACATAATGCTTTAAATTAAAAGTAACCAAATGCGTATATTTATTTTTACTATTTATTATAATTGATATATATTTTTTCATTTAGAATGATTAAAAAATAATCTCATGATACTGATATGTATAACATAAAAACTTTTCTAATTTTATCTACTTCGGAAAATTGCGTACACGTCTTTAGGTAATATGTATAATGTGAAAAAATTGTTTTTATCTTCCAAATCATGGTAACCCGTCACAATACAGATCGAAAAAAATTTTAACGAAAGAGTCGAACGCCAACCCTGGAAAAGGTTTTTTTGGCAAAGATATCCCTTTCCTCCAAGTCTTTGTTATTCAAACGTCTCAGATTGTTCCAGCACTCTGTCGATTCAATGAACATGTACGGGTAGCTCCAAAGCCGCCGACACCCCGTGGGGATTTTCTCCAAATTCAAGCCGCCATTGCCGTCAATATCCTCCATGGGAAAATGTCTTTGGTGGTGGGTCCTCAATATACTGCCACGTCGTAGGCACATGCGGCCTGTTGGGCAGTTTTTTATGAGCCCGGCAATACCTTCCCCGGGAATCCGAATTTTGGACACCCATTTTTCTCACCATTTTCTCTACTTGAAATGACACGTGCCATGACACATGTGCCGACATCTACTGCGTGAGAGAGAATTCTGAGATGGATGACATCCATAAACATTTCGTAATAATTATATATTGATATATATTTGTAATATATTTTGGTAATTTTTGTGTAAAAATATATTGGATTAGATTTTTTTGGAGTTGTTTTTAATGTGGTTTTTTGGAAGTTTTTACAGGGTTTTTTTGGTCTAATATTTTTAAAATCTGGAAGGAATTTATTGAAATCACACGCTTGACGGTAACCTGTGCAATAGAAGTGCTAGAGTCGAAAAATTAGTTTAAATAACACAAATCAAGATTTCAAAGTCCAAAAAGTCACACTAAAGACTACTCTGATTTTTTTTTATGAGAGTTACTAGCATGCAACATTCCAATGACTTATTCCAACCTCTTAACTGATTATTAGATAAAATCACCATAAGAACGTGAAGTAACCATGGAAATATCATCGTGGATTGTGTAAAGGAATACTCATTATTTTTATTTTTTAAAATACTACAATCTACCATAACTTTGTTTACCTTCATCAATTAATCAATCTTAATTCAAAACACAAGATTGATATGATTTTCCAATGTTATGCAAAAAGATCACATCATCATGACCATAAAAAAGGCAAGCATATAAATGAACATTGATATACCTTGGAACCTGAAGGGAAAACGAGCAAACATTTATTTTATTGCACGTTTCGTAAGAGAGTTTACCCCTCACTCAATGGCAACAAGGGAGTTCATCCCTTGTTCGTTGTTAAAATTTACAAGAGAACATAATCTTTAATTCAAACATAATTAACTAGAGATCAATACATTTAACATGTTGTCATGTTTCTCAACACTTTACCCCACATTTCTTGAGCACAATGTCTTTGTGGCATGGTAAGTTATTTCTTGTAAACTTTCTTTGACGATCCTTCACTCTACATGATCTATTAGTCAAACATGATGACTTCATTGCCTGTCACAGTGTTAGTTAACATCTATCTTTCGATTGTTGCAAAAGGAATCGATTATGCGGATTCAATGGTTGTTCTATCATGGTTATTATTATCGTTATATGTTGGTTATAAACATGGTTTCATAACAAGTTCTGGCTCGACATGTTTTGATTAGTTTATGAATGGTTATTGAATGCATGAGCTAACAATGTTATTACAACTATTATGAGAGGGAATTAGACCTTCTTGATGATTCTCAGATAAGTATCAAACCCCTATGTTCAGATATGCATTCATGACTTGTAGATTACATGTTCTCAATATGTTTGACGAAATGACTGTCATGGTTAGGCCTGGTTAGGTCAAATATTTGATTAAGTTTTGTATGAATGACTTTGTCTTGATGTTATTTATCATTATGGAAAGTCTCATTGAGTTCTGGGCAGTGGTATGGAGGATGACCTAGAATTTAGGCTCAAAATTCGGGACCACACCCTCTGAACTGAGGATTTTAGGTCACAACCACTACCTGGTAGGATTATTCATGTGGTTGGAGGCCCTCAACTGCATCGAGGCCATGTCATGCATGTTGTTGGGAGCATAGGTCACTGAAAAAGCATTCTAGCTCATGGTTTGGGAACTAGGAGTGGTGGTTTGGCTCCTGGGTGTCCAGATGCTCTTGAGGAAGGTTAGTAAGGTTTCAGTTCAATGATCCCACTTTTTTAACTGTACTTAAGAGGTTGAGTCATACCATAGTAGTCCTCAGCTCATGTTTGTCTCAGCAGGTCGGTGAAAGTGGGTAAATGTGGGAGAGGTGGTTACAGTGTAATCAATGGCTCTCTTAAGGACGTTGACCGATTCTAGTGAAATCTGTTATAAAGAGCATTCTGGTTTTGCTAACCTTAGCCAAAATTCCCAAAAGAATTTTAATGTTGGTTAGGAAATTGAGTGCTTACTTTTTATGGAATATGAAGAATTAAAAAGAGGTTTGTCTTTGGTGATGAGGGAAAAATTGGCAATTCTATAAAAAAATTGGAAGTTGGGTCCTGAGAAATATGGAGTTGTTCAACTTAGACCTTGCTGCAAAAAGTGACTAGTGGATGATTTTTGAAAACAACCTCCGGAATTTGATCATGAGACTAAAATACCTAAAGGATAAGTAGATGGAGGTATGGTTAAGACAATAGTCAAAATTGAATAGGGGTGGATCAATGATTTGGAGAAATGTGGTTCGAGGGATACATGTTATGGAAAATTGGTAATAGCATGAATGTATTAATTAGACAAGATTTGTGGATTGTGTGTGACAGTAGACACATACTGTCTACAAATTTGGTAGAATTTTTAAATTCTCATGGGGTTTATTATATTGCATATGCAGTTAGAGATGATCCGATGGATGTTGATAAACACGTTTGGGATTTTTCTCAAGATTTAAAAATATCACCAATTTTTATATCTGAATGGAATCTTTTTTTGACGACTTTGGGGAGCTTTGCATTTTTTAAATATGGGTGAAGAGGATAGTCTTTCTTGCTATATAAATAAGTAACTGAATTTATTTCAACAAAGCAGGGATACAATGCTTTGATTCAACAAAATTTGACATCTGAATCAAAATGGTGGTTTAATTTAGTTTGGAAGGGTCAAGGACCCCTGCAATGTTGTCTTTTTTTATAGCTTCTCCTTGAAAGGAAAATTCTCACTTGGGATGTTTTAGCAAAAAAAGGATAGGGAGGTCCTGGATTCTGTGTTTTATGCCGTGACAATAGTAAATCTATTGATCATTTATTTGTCTTTTTCCCTTTTTTGAACACTGTTTGGAAAGAGGTCTTGTCACTCCCTAAAATAAAAAATTCATGGTTTGGGAATTTCGTTGAAGAAAGTTTGTGGCTTTAGCTTCAAAGATTTATTTTGTCCTCTTTTAAATTTCTCTTGATGTTTGTCATGTGGGCATTTGGTTAGGGAGAAATAAGGTTCTCTTCCAAAATGATATTATATGCTCACCGATATCTGCACAAAAAATTAAAGTTTCTTTTTCTAGAATAGGTCGAGCCCTTGAAACCGAAGAAGACTAATAATAAGGGAGTTGGTTCTATTTGAAGGAAACGTATGGGGTTTCTATGATGGTTCCTATCAAAGGGAGAATTATGGGGCTAGTTCTGTCATTTTTGTTGGGATTATGAATAGGTGTTGCCCTTGATGGCAACCTACCTGATGAGTTGTCCTTGATGACAACCTATTTGATGAATGGAAACCTACTTGATGAGTTGTCTCTTGATGAAAATATACTTGTTGAAGGTATAAATAGGATGTGTTTACAGATGTGACAGAGTCTTTTGAAATATGCATGTCAGTTCAAAGGCAGAAGAATGATAAAGTTGGAAGTTCAAGAAGTATACGCGGGTTCTGTTAAGCCAAGTTGTGCATACAAGCGAGTTTAAAGAAGCAAAGTCATGTATGGTTTTTGCACCATGGTATTCTAAATACCAAGGCATTTACCATGCTATTGACCCTTAGTAATGAGCGTGACAATGGATATTGATCCCATCAAAGAATACCATCGGCATAACTATGGCTTTGACCCGTGGTATTGAAAAAGGCTAAACTATATAAGGTGGTGAATATCAAAGTGTGTAGAGGATGAAAGTGATGGAAATATTACGAATAGTTAGATCTAAAGCAAATATGCATGTTATGGGATTTTGATGATTTGCTTGGTCCAAACTAAGTATGCAGCTAAGAGTTTGATGATGGATAAGATCCAATAGATCTGAAATAATTATGCACCGATGAATACAATGATGGATTAAGATCATGAGACTTGAAATGACTTTCCATTGTATGATATGATCATGGATTGACTAAATTTAAGTATTTACAAATGCTTTTATCTCTAAATATTATGACCTAGGTCTTCTAAAGTTATGAAGAGCTGCGCAATTTTAGGTCAAAATTTTCAGATCTATACGCAGTTTGGTCTCGATGAATTCGTGCATACATGCGGGTTCGTTACTTCAAAGTCGTGTATATAAAGTAAGGATTTTTGTTCATAAATGACTGATCAAATTGATTAGTGTTGTTGTTTCTTTATTATCTGTCAATGATGTCCTCATGGTGATCTAGGTTGAATAATAATGTCTGAAGTAGAACTGATTGAATGATGAGGTGGGATTTGTTTACACGTTGATTGGTTGAAAATATTATTGATGTTGCTGATTGTACGAGGGTTTTGTAAGCTAACAAAATATTTCAGAATATCTCTGGTCAACTCTGTGTCTGATTCATAATTACAAGTTTTTAGTTTTCAGTATATTAAGATCTATATGTGGGTTTCTTTACAGAAGAGTGCATATACACACAGGTTGTCTTAAGTGAAGTAGCGTATTCATTTTGGCATATGAATGATCATGGTTGCAGTTGACTCTGTGTGTTGATGTAGTATTCTGAATTCAGTTTTGTGTTCTGGTTACAATGATCTCACTGTTCTGTTTGAATTACGTTGGTGTTTGCTTCAGTTGATCTACAAGTTGTGATGTATTAAAGAAGGTGGATCTAGTGTGAAAATTTATGAAATGTGGTCCCCGGAAATGAGGGAGTTGGAGCTTCCTTCCAGTGGTAGTTGGTAAATCAGATCAGGGTTTGGATCTCCCTTCCAGTAGCAACTGGAGAATGAGTGAAGGTTGTAGCCTTCTACAAATTGGTGCTTGCGTACTAGTACAAGTTGACTCCAGTACAAGAGCCAGGGTGTTGAAGCTCCCTTCCAGTAGGATCCAAAGAACGAGAAAATGTTGTAGCATTCTGCAGGTGGGTGCCTGCATACTAGCATGAGCCTGCACTATTACAAGATTGTATAAATATTTTTCTTTATATTAAAAAGAAGACAGAGACAACAACAGCAAGTGTTTTTTTCCTTCATTGGGTTTCCACCTTAAATCCTAGTGTTCATGTGTGTTGCTTATGTGTGATGGTTTATTTTGTTCTTACAACACATGGTTACTGTCTATCTAATGTTTAATAAAGTACTGATGCACTGGTTGAAGACAAACATATGATGAATTAACTGAAATGATGAATTTACTGGATGTACGCTAGTTGTCTTGAGAACAATCATGTACACACGTGGGTTCCTTTCAGTAAAGTCGTGTATAGAAATTAGAATATGAAATAATAAAAAATATATATATTGATTTTAAAATATTTATTCAGCCCCCCTCTCAGTATTTTTCCCAACAATTGGTATCAGAGAAGGTCCTTTGGCAGAAGCTTGATCACTTGAAGGAGATCCGTTGAGACAATGGGAAAGAAGCAAAAGAAGAAAACACCTCAAAAGAAGAAGACATCTCAAATAGATAGACATGAAGAAAATTGACAAGATGAGAAAATATTTAGAAGAATCATGAAGAAGCATTAAGAAATATCAGGTATATCTAGGATATTGGAAGAAAAGGATGAACTTTTGTGATTTCAAGATAGTACTAATATTTTGGATAATATTCTTAGTAGTCAAAAGTCTCCTGCCATCAAATTTGGTCTTGGTTTTCATGAAACTGTAAAGTTGAATCTTGCTCACAAACTGAGGTAAGGAATTCTAATGAAAAATCTGAAATGTTCAAGAAGGAGATAAGAAATCAATCCCACCAACAACCAAGGAAAGAAAGTCTTCAAAGGAAATCAGTTACTCCTAACTATAGAAGTATTAATCAAATTTTTCCTTTGATCAATAATGTTGAATGTTCTATATGTCATAATTTTGGACATGTTGCAGCTAGTTGCAATAGTATAATGTTTCAAGCTAATAACTGTCTCACAGAAAGATCATCAACTTTCAGGTACTTTAAGGGATATTGTTTTTCTTGCAGCCATTCATTACAATAGAAGGAATATGAAACATATAATATGTTATGCTTGTACCAAGTTTGGGCATGTAGCAAAAGAATGTAGGAATAAGTCTATAGATCACCGTAGACAATATGGTAAGCAACCAAATAAGAACATTGATATCAGAAAATACGAAAAAGATGGATCCACTAATAAGAAAGAAAAGCAAGAATAGATAAGGTGTGGTCTTGCTCTCTGCTCATTCGAAGACGAAGATGAATGGTACATAGATAGTGGATGTTCTCATCACATGACTGGAGATAAGAATAAAAGAAGATGGTGCCTATGGCAGTCTCCTATTCTTAAATGAATATTTCTAACATTGACTATAGAAGTGGTGAGAGGTACTTGACCTCATGAAAACAATTATCAGGTCCTCAAGATCAGTGATATGTAATCTCAGGGGAAGTAATACATGTGATGACTCCCATGGTTTTTTTTATTTTCATGCTACTTATACTACTGACAGTGGCTCTGGTGTAGTAACAGTGCACAGGTACAGTCAGAACAGACTCAGGGGGAGTTGAAAGTGTGAAATTTCAGTATTTCACTTTCTATACGTGGGTTTCATGAAGTATAGTCACGTATATACGTGAGTTCTAAACTGCACAGTCGTGTATATTTTGGTTTGATGAAGAAACAGTGGGACAGACTCAGGAAAAGGGTTTGATAGTTTCAATCAATTATCAATTATGTTTTCTGTTTTGATGGTTGATGATTATTGTCTGTTGATGCTATTTAGAAGTGCTTTTGGCCCTCATAAGTTGTTGATGACTTGATGTATAACTGGTTGATGATGATGTCTTGATGATTCTCACTGATATATGAAATTATCAGATCTAATAGTGAACAGTTGGCACAGGTTCGGGGGAGCATTTGCTATGCTTCTAATAATGCATTGTTGACATTATGTTTGCTCTAGAATTCCTTGGTACGTAATGATGCTTATCAATGGTGATGATGCTTATGTTGCTGAAGTGTTTAAATGATGCATCATGCTATGCTACGACCATGGGTTTCCTATGATGAAATCACAGATGATACTTATATTTTTTGAGCCACATAGTTGTTTTGATGCTACTGATTAGATTTATGGATGATTCTTTTGATGATGCATATAGTGCATATGTTACGTTGCTTACATGGCAATCTTCATAAGTTCAAGGAGAAAAACAAAGCTTGAGTACACAAATTCATTATTTGATGATGATAAGTGTCACTCATTACTTTTGTGTTGTTGTCATCATGCCTTCAAAGATGCATAAATTTCATATCGTGCAGTTATGTATGAGGGTTCCTATAGTTATTGGCTTCCACATGGTATATTATTTGAGGATTGCTGCTTTTGATGGTATTGAGAAAGTTTGACAAATGATTGTGAGCTCATGGCTCGATTTTCTCATTGATGAGCAACTAGATACATATTGCTATCTCTATGATGGATGTTGAAAATAACAACAAGAAATGATAAAAATATGATCCAGAAATTCCAATTTAATTTGTACTTGAATTAAATCGGATTTTATTCTCATAGAAACTTGTAATAGTTAACTAGAGTGAGTTGACTTAGTTAACTTAGGAATTTCAAGTTGGAAGTCTTTCTAAAGTCATGTATATGTTCTCCCTATATTATAGGGGTCCAGGATGAGTTAAGTATGAGTGCTAATTAGTTAACTCAATTTACTGAGTTAAGTCCAATTAAATAAATTCCAAACTGTTTGAGGAACTAATAGTGAATTAACAGTACGTTGATGCATTAATGCACTCAACTAGTGCTACTTCAGTTAACTGAATATACCCTCATTAGAAACTCATGCATGTCAATTCAGAGAAAAACCCAGTTGAAACTAGAGTGCAGGGACAATATACTATTTGTTGTATAATTTTCTGAGTTGTACGGATGGTGCATGCAATCAGGAACTGAACTTAGTTTGGATTGTGCAGTTATGGAGGAGGAATTTCCCTTTAAATACAGGCTAATTCTCTTAGGAATTGTGCAAAGAATTAGAAGCTTGGAGGCTTGGAGGCTTGGAAATTTGGCTAAGTATTGGCCAAAGGAAGTCATCAGGTAGAGGATAGGAAATACTTGTGTAGATTAAGCTCAAGGTTGAGCATAGCATATTGTATTCATCCAAATTCTTTAACCAAGGGCGCATTGGAATATAGACTTGGAGAGCTTGTGAAGAGGCTAAGCTTTGGCCTTGAGCTTGCTTATGAGTTGGGGATTGAATTTTCTGAGTGTTGGGATTGTTCTAGAGAGAACAAGCATTGCAATTTCATTTTGATTGTTTGGATTAATACAAAATAGATAGTGGGGTTTTGATCTGTGGTTTTCCTCGCATATTTATTGTGTTATGTGCCTTTGATTCTCTTCCTCTATTGATTATTGTTTGCTCAATGTTTATGGGCTTCCACTGTAAAGAGTAGAAGTAGATTCTTGTCTCTTGCTTTAACAAATTGCATTAGCTTGTGAATCTACAGGATTTTTTACATAGTATTGGAGCTGAGAACAATATATAGAGGATATTTCAAAGTTTTGAGTTTTGAGCCATGAATTTGCAGAGGAGATCTGAAAAATTTTGTGCAAAATTTTCAGAAACAAATAACAGATTTTGATTATTTGCAAAACAATACCCAAATTCAAAAAAAAATCGACCAAATCAGAGTTTGAATGAGGGAGATATCGCTAATTTAAAATTAGATTTTTTCTAGAAAATTTCCTGACGGCAAGATAGATGAAACATATTGGTGTGCTAGCCAAGAATCTGTATGCTCTTGAGGTTCAAGATACATTCAAAGCCTTGAGGAGAAAGGCAAAGGTTAGAGACTTGGTGGTTGAGAGGGAGAGTAAATTAGCTCTCAACATGCAGCCCTAGAAGAAGCCCCTAAAGGAGCTTCAGGAAGTTGTGGAGAAGCCACAACTAGAGAAGTTGAGAGGAGACTGAGTAGAGAGATCCACTCAATCAAAGAAGAAGCAGTATCATTATGGAGTAGCCACAATTGGAGAAGCCGAGAGGAAACCGAATGGAGGCATCCAGTCATGCAGAGACCTCCATTAGGGGGGAATTCCGAGACAAGTGGGCAGAGGTATCTCATGTAGCCATACCTCGAGGTGTGAGGTGTGGTGATTTGAAGTGATAGTCACAATAGGGATTAAATTGGGTAGGGTCCATTGAGTGGTTTTATCTCATGGATTGTACCTTGCTACGAGAGCCCAAAGTACATAGTAGTGGGAGGAATCAGTGGGATTGATGCAGTCATAGATCAAATTGACAGAGGCTAGACCAGTAAGATACTGAAGAAGCGTAGAGAAGGGTTGAAAACAATGCAAAAAGGTAGAGTCAACAGAAGCACACAGTTTTCAGTCGATAGAGGTAATAGCAGTCAAAGACTTTGATGAAAGAGGCATCATTCTAATTCAGGTTGGATGTTTTTTGTTTTTGGAGTTGCTGGAGCAATGACACTAGAGAGATGCTTTGCATGCAGAACATTCCAAAGGCTCAATATCGGGATCGAGTTGAATTTCTTTCTTGTTAAAAGGGAGTTGAAAATAGCAACAAGAAATGATAAAAATAGAATCCAGAAATTCTAGTTTAATTTGTCCTTGAATTAAATTGAGAATTAAAATCGAATTTTATTCTCATGGCAACTTGTAATAGTTAACTAGAGTGAGTTGACTTAGTTAACTTAGGACTTTCGAGTTGGAAGTATTTATAAAGTAATGTATATGTTATCCCTATATTATAGGGGTACAGGATGAGTTAAGTATGAGTGGTAATTAGTTAACTCAGTTTACTGAGTTAAGTCCAATTAAATTAATTCCAAATTGTTTGAGGAACTAATAGTGAATTAACAGTCAGTTGATCCATTAGCACACTCAACTAGTGCTACTTCAGTTAACTAAATATTCCCTCATTAGAAACTCATGCATGTCGATTCTGAGAAAAACCCAGTTGAGACTAGAGTGCAGGGATAATGTACTATTTGTTGTATAATTTTATGAGTCGTACAGATGGTGCATGCAATCAAGAACTGAACCTAGTTTGGATTGCGTCGTTATGGACAAGGAATTTGCCTTTAAATACAGACTAATTCTCTAAGGGATTTTGCAAAGAATTAGAAGCTTGGAGGCTTGGAAATTTGGCTAAGTATTGGCCAAAGGAAGTCATCAGGCGGATTATAGGAAATGCTTGTGCAAATTAAGCTCAAGGTTGAGCATAGCATATTGTATTCATCCAAATTATTTAACCAAGGGCGCATTGGAATAGAGACTTGGAGAGCTTGTGAAAAGGCTAAGCTTTGTCCTTAAGCTTGCTTATGAGTTGGGGATTGAATTTTCTAAGTGTTGGGATTGTTCTAGAGAGAACAAGCATTGTAATTTCATCTTGATTGTCTGGATTCATGCAAAATAGATAGTGGGGTTTTGAGTTGTGGCTTTCCCCGGATATTTATTGTGTTATGTGCCTTTGATTCTCTTCCTCTATTGATTATTGTTTGCTCGATGTTTATGGGCTTCTGCTATAAATAGTAGAAGTAGATTCTTGTCTCTTGCTTTAGAAAATTGCATTAGCTTGTGAATCTATAGGATTTTCTACATGGTATCAGAGCTAAGAACAGTATACTAGAGGAGATTTCAAAGTTTTGAGTTTTGGGCCACAAGTTTGCAGAGGAGATCTGAAAAATTTTGTGCAAAATTTTCAGAAACAAATAGTAGATTTTGATTATTTGCAAAATAATACCCAAATTCAAAAAAAAATCGTTCGAATCAAAGTTCGAATGAGGGAGATATCACTGATTTAAAATCAGATCTTTTTCCAGAAAATTTCGTGACGGCAGGACAAATGAAACTGAATAGTGTGCTAGCCAAGAACCTGTATGCTCTTGAGGTTCAAAATGCATGCAAAACCTTGAGGAGAAAGGCAAAGTTTAGAGACTTGGTGGTTGAGAGGGAGAGTAAATTATCTCTCAACATGTAGCCCCAGAAGAAGCCCCTAAAGGAGCTTCAGGAAGTTGTGGAGAAGCCACAACTAGAGAAGCTGAGAGGAGACCGAGTGGAGAGATCCACTCAATCAGAGAAGAAGCAGTTTCAGAATCAGTCCTAGAAAATTGTAGAGTAACCACAATTAGAGAAGCCAAGAGGAAATCGAGTGGAGGCATCCAGTCATGCAGAGACCTCCATTAGTGGGGAATTTCGAGCCAAGTGGGCAGAGGTATCTCATGCAGCCATACCTCGAAGTGTGAGGTGGGGCGATTTGAAGTGATAGTATCAAGAGGGATTAAATTGGGTAGGATCCATTGAGTGGTTTTATCTCATGGATTGTACCTTGCTACAGGAGCCCAAAGTGCATAGTAGTGGGAGGAATCAGTGGGATTGATGCAGTCAGATATCAAAGTGACAGAGGCTAGAGAAGTCAGATACTGAAGAAGCATATAAAAGGCTTGTAAACAGTGCAGAAAGGAAGAGTCAACAGAAGTGCTAAGTTTTTAGTCAACATAGGCAATAGCAATCAAAGAATTTGATGAAAGAGGCATCATCCTGATTCAGGTTGGATGTTTTTTGGTTTCTAGAGTTGTTGGAGCAACAATGCTAGAGAGATGTGTTGCATGCAGAACATTCCAAAGGTTCAAGATCGGGATCAAGTTGAATTCCTTTCTTGTTAAAAGGGAGTGTTGAAAATAACAAGAAGAAATGATAAAAATAGAATCTAGAAGTTCCAGTTTAATTTGTCCTTGAATTAAACTGAGAATTAAATCGAATTTTATTCTCATGGCAACTTGCAATAGTTAACTAGAGTGAGTTGACTTAGTTAACTTAGGAATTTCGAGTTGGAAGTATTTCTGAAGTCATGTACACGTTCTCCCTATATTATAGGGGTCGAGGATGAGTTAAGTATGAGTGGTAATTAGTTAACTCATTTTACTGAGTTAAGTCCAGTTAAATTAATTCCAAACTGTTTGAGGAACTAATAGTGAATTAACAGTCAGTTGATGCATTAGTGCACTCAACTAGTGCTACTTTAGTTAACTGAATATTCCCTGATCAGAAACTCATGCATGTCGATTCTGAGAAAAACCCAGTTGAGACTAAAGTGCAGGGACAATGTACTATTTGTTGTATAATTTTATGAGTTGTATAGATGGTGCATGCAATCAAGAACTGAACCTAGTTTGGATTGCATAGTTATGGATGAGGAATTTCCCTTTAAATACAGGCTAATTCATGGATGATGACTATGGTGCTTTCACATGTATATGATATGATGTGAATGGTTTTGTGAATATATAGACATTAGTTCTTGGAGATATGGCATATGCTTAGTTACTTCATGAAAGGCTATGTTTTTTATGAACATAGATTAAGGCCTTTTTTACTAAAGAAAAAGAGCAAGTTGATCTTGATAGGGTCAAGAGGATGAGTTGATATCATATATATATGAAAATATATATGCGGCATACTTAGTCACAGGGTGATGATATTAAGCTACATTATCTTATCTTGTAAATTGATGATGGACATATACAGGTTGTTTTTCTTGATGCTACTAACATATGCTTATGGTGCAGATAATATATAGTGTATGATAGTTGATGATAACTATCATGGTCTTGTTTAGGTCTTTGGTCTTTGTTATAAATGTAATTTGATGTAAAGGTCATATAAATACCTACGATGTACTCATTGTAAAATTCAGCCATGTATACACTATTGTGGTCAAATCTTTTTGGACACATGATGAATTTCTAAACCCCACTTTGTTCGGGAAGTTGATGTAAAATGTGAAAACCCATTGTGATTGGGTGATTGATGTAAGTCTTTGGTGATAGGAAAAGTTCTATACTTCATTATACATCTGTCATAGATTTTAGCTTGTGTTCAGGGGGAGCATGATCAAAGAATTTAACATGTGCTCAAGGGGAGCATGGTCAATATTCATATTCAGCAGTTCAGAAATGGAAGTCTCCATTGGTCAGCGCTTTGTCCATGATGTCTAAGGGGTAGATTAGCTTGGTGTTTAGGTTGATGTTTGGAGAGTAACTTGATGTTTTGAAAAGCTTGGTGCTTGGCTTGATGTATTTACAGGTTGTCGTGACCAAACACCAAAGTGGTTGTCATCAAGTCCAAAGGGGGAGATTGTTGGCATTATGAATTAGGTGTTGTCCTTGATGGAAACCTACCTAATGAGTTTTCATTGATGACAACCTATTTGATGAATGGAAACCTACTTGATGAGTTGTCTCTTGATGATACTTTTTGAAGGTATAAACATGATGTGTTTATAGATGTGACAGAGTGTTTTGAAAAATGCATGGCAATTCAAAGGCAGAAGAATGATAAAGTTGGAAGTTCAAGAAGTATACATGCATTATGTTAAGTCAAGTCGTGTATACACACGATTTTAAAGAAACAAAGTAGCGTATGGTTTTTGCACCATGGTATTCTAAATACCAGGGGTCTTTACCATGGTATTAGCCCATAGTAATGAGTGTGACAACAAATATTTATCTCGTCAAGGAATACCATCGACATAACTATGGTTTTGACCTGTGGTATTGAAAAAGGCTAAACTATATAAGGTGGTGAAGATAAAAGTGTATAGAGGGTGCAAGTGATGGAAATCTTATGAATAGTTAGATCTAAAGAAAATATGCATGTTATGGTCTTTTGATGCTTTGCTTGATCTAAACTAAGTATGCCCCCGAGAGTTTGATGATGGATAAGATCCAATAGATCTGAAATAATTATGCACTGATGAATACAATGATGGATCAAGATCATGAAACCTGAAATGACTTTCCAATGTATGATTTGATGACAGAATGACTAAATCTAAGTATTGACGCATGTTTTTATCTCTCAATATTATGATCTAGGTCTTTTTGAAGAGCTGTGCAATTTTGGGTCAAAATTTGCAAATCTATATGCGGGTTGGTCTCAGTGAAGTCGCATATACACACGAGTTCGTTACTTCGAAGTCGTGTATATAAAGTAAGGGTTTATGTTCAGAAATGACTGATCAACCTGATCAATGTTGTTTTTTCTCTATTGCCTGTCAATGATGTCCTCATGTTGATCTTGGTTGAGTGATAATGTCTGAAGTGGAACTGATTCAATGATGAAGTTGAATTTGTTTACATTTTGATTGGTTGAAACGATTATTGATGTTGGTGATTGTATGAGGGTTCTGTAAGCTAATAGAATATTTCATAATATCTCTAGTCAACTATGTGTTTGATTCATAATTAAAAGTTTTTAGTTTTCAGTATATTGACATTTGTACGCAGGTTTCTCTACTGAAAAGTGCGTATACATGCGGGTTTCCTTAAGTGAACTAGCGTATACATTTTGGCATATGAATTATCATGGTTGCAGTTGACTATGTGTGTTGATGCAATATTCTGAGTTCAATTATGTGTTTTGGTTACAGTGATCTCACTATTCTATTTGAATTAAGTTGGTTTTTGCTTCAGTTGATCTACAAGTTGTGATGTATTAAAGCAGGTGGATCTAGTGTGAAAATTTATGAAACATGGTCCCCGGAAATGAGGGAGTTGGAGCTTCCTTCCACTAGTAGTTGGTAAATCGGATCAGAGGGTTGGAGCTCTCTTCTAGTAGTAGCTGGAGAACGAGTGAAGGTTGTAGCCTTTTGTAAGTTGGTGCCTACGTACTGGTACAAGTTTATGCCAGTACAAGAGCCAGGGGGTTGAAGCTCCCTTCCCGTAAGAGTTGGAGAATAAACGAAGGTTGTAGCCTTCTGCAGGTGGGTGCCTGCGTACTAGTACGAGTTTGCACCAGTACAAGATTGTAAAAAGCTTTTTCTTTATATGAAAAATAAGACAGAGATGACATCAGCGGGTGGTTTTTTCCCACATTAGGTTTCCACCTTAAATCCTGGTGTTCTTGTGTGTTGCTTATGTGTGACGGTTTATTTTGTTCTTACAACACATGGTTAATGTCTATCTAATGTTTAATAAAGTTCTAATGCATATGCAAAAGAAAAACATATGATAAATTAATTAAAACTTAAGTTTACTGGATGTACGCTAGTTGTCTTAAGAATAGTCGCGTACACACGTGGGTTCCTTTCAGTAAAGTCACGTATAGAAATCAGAATATGAAATAAAAAAGTTATTGATTTGAAAATACTGATTCAACCCCCCTCTCAATATTTTTCCCATCAATTTTATTAGAAATAGTATGAAATTTATTGTTGAGTTGATTAATTTGTGGCATGCTTTAAGGTTAGCTTTGTGGAAGTAAGTGAAGGTTTTTAAATTGGTTGGTGTTTCCAATATAATAGTGGAATGGTTCAATGGAAAGGTGGATCTTAGAATACTTCATTTGGAATCGTGGTGAAGGAAGATTCAAAAATACAATGATAATTTGATGATCGTCAAATCCTTCACTATTATAGTGAGCATAATTTTCTAGCAAATCTTCTCTCGAAGGAAGCTTTAGTTTTGGATGTTGGCATTTGTGCCTGTTCAGAATTTCGTAATGGTGTTTTATCATCAAGCGTTTCCTTTAATCTCTTTAATATTTCCTTTCCAATGACTAGTTAGTATGACTTCTTTATGTATGATTGAAGTATAGATTGGATGTTAAGATAAAATGTATGTTCAGAAATCAAGTGAGTTGCTATGCAACTAGGAGACTATACTATTTGGTTTCTATTCTAGAAATATCAAAATCTGTTTTTTCTCTCGAAAAATAAATAAATAAATTTAAACATAAAGTTCTAAAACATTTTGGTTATTAATATAAATATTCACTATTTCAATTTCTATAATAAGATGGATTTCTAATTTATAGTTACTAATAATATTTTGTATATATTTCACACGTCTCTATGCATAAAAATAATATTATTTCCATTTCTATTAAAACCCTCATAATATATGCCCACGGAGCGTAGGGCATACAGTTGCAGGGTGTTCTTTGTGGTGAAAAGGTTACCAGTTTGAAACTCTGTGAGAAAAAATCTAGTCGTGCTAAGGGTTGGTGTGGCTTAGGTCACGTGCAATCCCCTAGTGATATTGATGGCTTAGATGCCCCTGGTTCATCGCTACTCAAGCCACAAGTTAATCATGCATTCATCTCAAGGCTCACATAAACTAGCAAACAAAGAAATACCTCATCATATATATATATATATATATATATATATGTGTGTGTGTGTCAATTAGGTTTATCTTAAGTGGTTAAGAGGAATGAATCTACTTCCACCCAGATTCAATTCCTGCAAGTGACATGATGAGTTTTGTTCTTTAATTGCTTCAAGCCTTGCTATTGACTATGAGTAGGACTGAAACATTTATATCACTCATATGAAATATTTATTGTAAGTATTTATTTTTTAGATGGTTATTAAATCATGGTTATGGATATGAATTATAACAAATTGAATGGAGTCAACATTATGTTTTATTATTATTATATTTTGATCTAATGCTTCACTACAACATCTCATCCAATGCTTTATTACAAGTCTGCTTTACTACAGGTCTTCCCCATACTGAGCTAGAGAGCACTACAAAGTCTGCTCCATAGTAGGAGCGACAAACATAATGCTTTAAATTAAAAGTAACCAAATGCGTATATTTATTTTTACTATTTATTATAATTGATATATATTTTTTCATTTAGAATGATTAAAAAATAATCTCATGATACTGATATGTATAACATAAAAACTTTTCTAATTTTATCTACTTCGGAAAATTGCGTACACGTCTTTAGGTAATATGTATAATGTGAAAAAATTGTTTTTATCTTCCAAATCATGGTAACCCGTCACAATACAGATCGAAAAAAATTTTAACGAAAGAGTCGAACGCCAACCCTGGAAAAGGTTTTTTTGGCAAAGATATCCCTTTCCTCCAAGTCTTTGTTATTCAAACGTCTCAGATTGTTCCAGCACTCTGTCGATTCAATGAACATGTACGGGTAGCTCCAAAGCCGCCGACACCCCGTGGGGATTTTCTCCAAATTCAAGCCGCCATTGCCGTCAATATCCTCCATGGGAAAATGTCTTTGGTGGTGGGTCCTCAATATACTGCCACGTCGTAGGCACATGCGGCCTGTTGGGCAGTTTTTTATGAGCCCGGCAATACCTTCCCCGGGAATCCGAATTTTGGACACCCATTTTTCTCACCATTTTCTCTACTTGAAATGACACGTGCCATGACACATGTGCCGACATCTACTGCGTGAGAGAGAATTCTGAGATGGATGACATCCATAAACATTTCGTAATAATTATATATTGATATATATTTGTAATATATTTTGGTAATTTTTGTGTAAAAATATATTGGATTAGATTTTTTTGGAGTTGTTTTTAATGTGGTTTTTTGGAAGTTTTTACAGGGTTTTTTTGGTCTAATATTTTTAAAATCTGGAAGGAATTTATTGAAATCACACGCTTGACGGTAACCTGTGCAATAGAAGTGCTAGAGTCGAAAAATTAGTTTAAATAACACAAATCAAGATTTCAAAGTCCAAAAAGTCACACTAAAGACTACTCTGATTTTTTTTTATGAGAGTTACTAGCATGCAACATTCCAATGACTTATTCCAACCTCTTAACTGATTATTAGATAAAATCACCATAAGAACGTGAAGTAACCATGGAAATATCATCGTGGATTGTGTAAAGGAATACTCATTATTTTTATTTTTTAAAATACTACAATCTACCATAACTTTGTTTACCTTCATCAATTAATCAATCTTAATTCAAAACACAAGATTGATATGATTTTCCAATGTTATGCAAAAAGATCACATCATCATGACCATAAAAAAGGCAAGCATATAAATGAACATTGATATACCTTGGAACCTGAAGGGAAAACGAGCAAACATTTATTTTATTGCACGTTTCGTAAGAGAGTTTACCCCTCACTCAATGGCAACAAGGGAGTTCATCCCTTGTTCATTGTTAAAATTTACAAGAGAACATAATCTTTAATTCAAACATAATTAACTAGAGATCAATACATTTAACATGTTGTCATGTTTCTCAACACTTTACCCCACATTTCTTGAGCACAATGTCTTTGTGGCATGGTAAGTTATTTCTTGTAAACTTTCTTTGACGATCCTTCACTCTACATGATCTATTAGTCAAACATGATGACTTCATTGCCTGTCACAGTGTTAGTTAACATCTATCTTTCGATTGTTGCAAAAGGAATCGATTATGCGGATTCAATGGTTGTTCTATCATGGTTATTATTATCGTTATATGTTGGTTATAAACATGGTTTCATAACAAGTTCTGGCTCGACATGTTTTGATTAGTTTATGAATGGTTATTGAATGCATGAGCTAACAATGTTATTACAACTATTATGACAGGGAATTAGACCTTCTTGATGATTCTCAGATAAGTATCAAACCCCTATGTTCAGATATGCATTCATGACTTGTAGATTACATGTTCTCAATATGTTTGACGAAATGACTGTCATGGTTAGGCCTGGTTAGGTCAAATATTTGATTAAGTTTTGTATGAATGACTTTGTCTTGATGTTATTTATCATTATGGAAAGTCTCATTGAGTTCTGGGCAGTGGTATGGAGGATGACCTAGAATTTAGGCTCAAAATTCGGGACCACACCCTCTGAACTGAGGATTTTAGGTCACAACCACTACCTGGTAGGATTATTCATGTGGTTGGAGGCCCTCAACTGCATCGAGGCCATGTCATGCATGTTGTTGGGAGCATAGGTCACTGAAAAAGCATTCTAGCTCATGGTTTGGGAACTAGGAGTGGTGGTTTGGCTCCTGGGTGTCCAGATGCTCTTGAGGAAGGTTAGTAAGGTTTCAGTTCAATGATCCCACTTTTTTAACTGTACTTAAGAGGTTGAGTCATACCATAGTAGTCCTCAGCTCATGTTTGTCTCAGCAGGTCGGTGAAAGTGGGTAAATGTGGGAGAGGTGGTTACAGTGTAATCAATGGCTCTCTTAAGGATGTTGACCGATTCTAGTGAAATCTGTTATAAAGAGCATTCTGGTTTTGCTAACCTTAGCCAAAATTCCCAAAAGAATTTTAATGTTGGTTAGGAAATTGAGTGCTTACTTTTTATGGAATATAAAGAATTAAAAAGAGGTTTGTCTTTGGTGATGAGGGAAAAATTGGCAATTCTATAAAAAAATTGGAGGTTGGGTCCTGAGAAATATGGAGTTGTTCAACTTAGACCTTGCTGCAAAAAGTGACTAGTGGATGATTTTTGAAAACAACCTCCGGAATTTGATCATGAGACTAAAATACCTAAAGGATAAGTAGATGGAGGTATGGTTAAGACAATAGTCAAAATTGAATAGGGGTGGATCAATGATTTGGAGAAATGTGGTTCGAGGGATACATGTTATGGAAAAATGGACCACGTGGAAAATTGGTAATAGCATGAATGTATTAATTAGACAAGATTTGTGGATTGTGTGTGACAGTAGACACATACTGTCTACAAATTTGGTAGAATTTTTAAATTCTCATGGGGTTTATTATATTGCATATGCAGTTAGAGATGATCCGATGGATGTTGATAAACATGTTTGGGATTTTTCTCAAGATTTAAAAATATCACCAATTTTTATATGTGAATGGAATCTTTTTTTGACGACTTTGGGGAGCTTTGCATTTTTTAAATATGGGTGAAGAGGATAGTATTTCTTGCTATATAAATAAGTAACTGAATTTATTTCAACAAAGCAGGGATACAATGCTTTGATTCAACAAAATTTGACATCTGAATCAAAATGGTGGTTTAATTTAGTTTGGAAGGGTCAAGGACCCCTACAATGTTGTCTTTTTTTATAGCTTCTCCTTGAAAGGAAAATTCTCACTTGGGATGTTTTAGCAAAAAAAGGATAGGGAGGTCCTGGATTCTGTGTTTTATGTCGTGACAATAGTAAATCTATTGATCATTTATTTGTCTTTTTCCCTTTTTTGAACACTGTTTGGAAAGAGGTCTTGTCACTCCCTAAAATAAAAAATTCATGGTTTGGGAATTTCGTTGAAGAAAGTTTGTGGCTTTAGCTTCAAAGATTTATTTTGTCCTCTTTTAAATTTCTCTTGATGTTTGTCATGTGGGCATTTGGTTAGGGAGAAATAAGGTTCTCTTCCAAAATGATATTGTATGCTCACCGATATCTGCACAAAAAATTAAAGTTTCTTTTTCTAGAATAGGTCGAGCCCTTGAAATCGAAGAAGACTAATAATAAGGGAGTTGGTTCTATTTGAAGGAAACGTATGGGGTTTCTATGATGGTTCCTATTAAAGGGAGAATTATGGGGCTAGTTCTGTCATTTTTGTTGGGATTATGAATAGGTGTTGCCCTTGATGGCAACCTACCTGATGAGTTGTCCTTGATGACAACCTATTTGATGAATGGAAACCTACTTGATGAGTTGTCTCTTGATGAAAATATACTTGTTGAAGGTATAAATAGAATGTGTTTACAGATGTGACAGAGTCTTTTGAAATATGCATGTCAGTTCAAAGGCAGAAGAATGATAAAGTTGGAAGTTCAAGAAGTATACGCGGGTTCTATTAAGCCAAGTTGTGCATGCAAGCGAGTTTAAAGAAGCAAAGTCATGTATGGTTTTTGCACCATGGTATTCTAAATACCAAGGCATTTACCATGCTATTGACCCTTAGTAATGAGCGTGACAATGGATATTGATCCCATCAAAGAATACCATCGGCATAACTATGGCTTTGACCCGTGGTATTGAAAAAGGCTAAACTATATAAGGTGGTGAATATCAAAGTGTGTAGAGGATGCAAGTGATGGAAATATTACGAATAGTTAGATCTAAAGCAAATATGCATGTTATGGGATTTTGATGCTTTGCTTGGTCCAAACTAAGTATGCAGCTAAGAGTTTGATGATGGATAAGATCCAATAGATCTGAAATAATTATGCACCGATGAATACAATGATGGATTAAGATCATGAGACTTGAAATGACTTTCCATTGTATGATATGATCATGGATTGACTAAATTTAAGTATTTACAAATGCTTTTATCTCTAAATATTATGACCTAGGTCTTCTAAAGTTATGAAGAGCTGCGCAATTTTAGGTCAAAATTTTCAGATCTATACGCAGTTTGGTCTCGATGAATTCGTGCATACATGCAGGTTCGTTACTTCAAAGTCGTGTATATAAAGTAAGGATTTTTGTTCATAAATGACTAATCAAATTGATTAGTGTTGTTGTTTCTCTATTATCTGTCAATGATGTCCTCATGGTGATCTAGGTTGAATAATAATGTCTGAAGTAGAACTGATTGAATGATGAGGTTGGATTTGTTTACACGTTGATTGGTTGAAAATATTATTGATGTTGCTGATTGTACGAGGGTTTTGTAAGCTAACAAAATATTTCAGAATATCTCTGGTCAACTCTGTGTCTGATTCATAATTACAAGTTTTTAGTTTTCAGTATATTAAGATCTATATGTGGGTTTCTTTACAGAAGAGTGCATATACACACAGGTTGTCTTAAGTGAAGTAGCGTATTCATTTTGGCATATGAATGATCATGGTTGCAGTTGACTCTATGTGTTGATGTAGTATTCTGAATTCAGTTTTGTGTTCTGGTTACAATGATCTCACTGTTCTGTTTGAATTATGTTGGTGTTTGCTTCAGTTGATCTACAAGTTGTGATGTATTAAAGAAGGTGGATCTAGTGTGAAAATTTATGAAATGTGGTCCCCGGAAATGAGGGAGTTGGAGCTTCCTTCCAGTGGTAGTTGGTAAATCAGATCAGGGTTTGGATCTCCCTTCCAGTAGCAACTGGAGAATGAGTGAAGGTTGTAGCCTTCTACAAATTGGTGCTTGCGTACTGGTACAAGTTGACTCCAGTACAAGAGCCAGGGTGTTGAAGCTCCCTTCCAGTAGGATCCAAAGAACGAGAAAATGTTGTAGCATTCTGCAGGTGGGTGCCTGTATACTAGCATGAGCCTGCACTATTACAAGATTGTATAAATATTTTTCTTTATATTAAAAAGAAGACAGAGACAACAACAGCAAGTGTTTTTTTCCTTCATTGGGTTTCCACCTTAAATCCTAGTGTTCATGTGTGTTGCTTATGTGTGATGGTTTATTTTGTTCTTACAACACATGGTTACTGTCTATCTAATGTTTAATAAAGTACTGATGCACTGGTTGAAGACAAACATATGATGAATTAACTGAAATGATGAATTTACTGGATGTACGCTAGTTGTCTTGAGAACAATCATGTACACACGTGGGTTCCTTTCAGTAAAGTCGTGTATAGAAATTAGAATATGAAATAATAAAAAATATATATATTGATTTTAAAATATTTATTCAGCCCCCCTCTCAGTATTTTTCCCAACAATTGGTATCAGAGAAGGTCCTTTGGTAGAAGCTTGAACGCTTGAAGGAGATCCATTGAGACAATGGGAAAGAAGCAAAAGAAGAAAACACCTCAAAAGAAGAAGACATCTCAAAGAGATAGTGACAGTGTTAGAGACAATTGACTATTAGATGGAAGAAAATATTTAGATTCAGAATCTCCTCTGAATGAATATGATTAAGAAAAATAATTATCAGGTATGGATTTTTGGTCCTCTATTGATACCTTTCCTTGTTCATGCAATATTGAAGATAATGAATATAACAATGAAACAACTGAATTTTCTCTTATGGGTAAAAGTGAAAGAAATCTAATGACCATAGAAGTAAAAGTTAAAAGGCTCACAGATAAAATTAGAGATCAGCAAGATCTATTTGATAAAAGGGAATGTGCCTACAAAAAAGAGGTTACCAAGTTAAAAACTTAGTTGGAGGAAGAAAATAAAATAAGGAAGAAGTACAAGGAAAATGAAGATCAATGTCAAACGCTACAGGATGAAGTAATGTCATTGAGAAATCAAGTGAATGAAAAGGATACAACAACCAATGAACTTAAAGAAAAAACTAGTTATTGTAAAGGTCTTGAAGCTGAGGTCATCTCTCCAAAAGAATATCTTGAAAAATCAAATAAGCAAAATGAAGAACTACTTCAAACATTTGAAGAACAAGAAAATGAGATTCTCAAATTAAAACAAGTGGAGGAAGGAAGAGAGGTTGAAGAAATCATGAAGAAGCAGTGTCTAGAAAAGGAAAAGAAATATCAAGTTGAGGTAAATATCATAAAAGGTAAATTGGAAGAAAAGGATGAACTTTTGTGATTTCAAGATAGTACTAATATTTTGGATAATATTCTTAGTAGTCAAAAGTCTCCTGCCATCAAATTTGGTCTTGGTTTTCATGAAACTGTAAAGTTGAATCTTGCTCACAAACTGAGGTAAGGAATTCTAATGAAAAATCTGAAATGTTCAAGAAGGAGATAAGAAATCAATCCCACCAACAACCAAGGAAAGAAAGTCTTCAAAGGAAATTAGTTACTCCTAACTATAGAAGTATTAATCAAATTTTTCCTTTGATCAATAATGTTGAATGTTCTATATGTCATAATTTTGGACATGTTGCAGCTAGTTGCAATAGTATAATGTTTCAAGCTAATAACCGTCTCACAGAAAGATCATCAACTTTCAGGTACTTTAAGGGATATTGTTTTTCTTGCAGCCATTGATTACAATAGAAGGAATATGAAACATATAATATGTTATGCTTGTACCAAGTTTGGGCATGTAGCAAAAGAATGTAGGAATAAGTCTATAGATCACCGTAGACAATATGGTAAGCAACCAAATAAGAACATTGATATCAGAAAATACGAAAAAGATGGATCCACTAATAAGAAAGAAAAGCAAGAATAGATAAGGTGTGGTCTTGCTCTCTGCTCATTTGCAGACGAAGATGAATGGTACATAGATAGTGGATGTTCTCATCACATGACTGGAGATAAGAATAAAAGAAGATGGTGCCTATGGCAGTCTCAGTGATATGTAATCTCAGGGGAAGTAATACATGTGATGACTCCCATGGTTTTTTTTATTGTCATTCTACTCATACTACTGACAATGGCTCTGGTGTAGTAACAGTGCACAGGTATAGTCAGAACAGACTCAGGGGAAGTTGAAAGTGTGAACTTTCAGTATTTCACTTTCTATGCGTGGGTTTCATGAAGTATAGTCACGTATATACGTGAGTTCTAAACTGCACAATTGTGTATATTTTGGTTTGATGAAGAAATAGTGGGACAGACTCAGGAAAAGGGTTTGATAGTTTCAATCAATTATCAATTATGTTTTCTGTTTTGATGGTTGATGATTATTGTCTGTTGATGCTATTTAGAAGTGTTTTTGGCCCTCATAAGTTGTTGATGACTTTATGTATAACTGGTTGATGATGATGTCTTGATGATTCTCACTGATATATGAAATTATCAGATCTAATAGTGAACAGTTGGCACAGGTTCGGGGGAGCATTTGCTATGCTTCTAATAATGCATTGTTGACATTATGTTTGCTCTAGAATTCCTTGGTACGTAATGATGCTTATCAATGGTGATGATGCTTATGTTGCTGAAGTGTTTAAATGATGCATCATGCTATGCTACGACCATGGGTTTCCTATGATGAAATCACAGATGATACTTATATTTTTTGAGCCACATAGTTGTTTTGATGCTACTGATCAGATTTATGGATGATTCTTTTGATGATGCATATAGTGCATATGTTACGTTGCTTACATGGCAATCTTCATAAGTTCAAGGAGAAAAACAAAGCTTGAGTACACAACTTCATTATTTGATGATGATAAGTGTCACTCATTACTTTTGTGTTGTTGTCATCATGCCTTCAAAGATGCGTAAATTTCATATCGTGCAGTTATGTATGAGGGTTCCTATAGTTATTGGCTTCCACATGGTATATTATTTGAGGATTGCTGCTTTTGATGGTATTGAGAAAGTTTGACAAATGATTGTGAGCTCATGGCTCGATTTTCTCATTGATGAGCAACTAGATACATATTGCTATCTCTATGATGGATGTTGAAAATAACAACAAGAAATGATAAAAATATGATCCAGAAATTCCAATTTAATTTGTACTTGAATTAAATCGGATTTTATTCTCATAGAAACTTGTAATAGTTAACTAGAGTGAGTTGACTTAGTTAACTTAGGAATTTCAAGTTGGAAGTCTTTCTAAAGTCATGTATATGTTCTCCCTATATTATAGGGGTCCAGGATGAGTTAAGTATGAGTGCTAATTAGTTAACTCAATTTACTGAGTTAAGTCCAATTAAATAAATTCCAAACTGTTTGAGGAACTAATAGTGAATTAACAGTACGTTGATGCATTAATGCACTCAACTAGTGCTACTTCAGTTAACTGAATATACCCTCATTAGAAACTCATGCATGTCAATTCAGAGAAAAACCCAGTTGAAACTAGAGTGCAGGGACAATATACTATTTGTTGTATAATTTTCTGAGTTGTACGGATGGTGCATGCAATCAGGAACTGAACTTAGTTTGGATTGTGCAGTTATGGAGGAGGAATTTCCCTTTAAATACAGGCTAATTCTCTTAGGAATTGTGCAAAGAATTAGAAGCTTGGAGGCTTGGAGGCTTGGAAATTTGGCTAAGTATTGGCCAAAGGAAGTCATCAGGTAGAGGATAGGAAATACTTGTGTAGATTAAGCTCAAGGTTGAGCATAGCATATTGTATTCATCCAAATTCTTTAACCAAGGGCGCATTGGAATATAGACTTGGAGAGCTTGTGAAGAGGCTAAGCTTTGGCCTTGAGCTTGCTTATGAGTTGGGGATTGAATTTTCTGAGTGTTGGGATTGTTCTAGAGAGAACAAGCATTGCAATTTCATTTTGATTGTTTGGATTAAAACAAAATAGATAGTGGGGTTTTGATCTGTGGCTTTCCTCGCATATTTATTGTGTTATGTGCCTTTGATTCTCTTCCTCTATTGATTATTGTTTGCTCAATGTTTATGGGCTTCCACTGTAAAGAGTAGAAGTAGATTCTTGTCTCTTGCTTTAACAAATTGCATTAGCTTGTGAATCTACAAGATTTTTTACATAGTATTGGAGCTGAGAACAATATACTAGAGGATATTTCAAAGTTTTGAGTTTTGAGCCATGAGTTTGCAGAGGAGATCTGAAAAATTTTGTGCAAAATTTTCAGAAACAAATAACAGATTTTGATTATTTGCAAAACAATACCCAAATTCAAAAAAAAATCGACCAAATCAGAGTTTGAATGAGGGAGATATCGCTAATTTAAAATTAGATTTTTTCTAGAAAATTTCCTGACGGCAGGATAGATGAAACATATTGGTGTGCTAGCCAAGAATCTGTATGCTCTTGAGGTTCAAGATACATGCAAAGCATTGAGGAGAAAGGCAAAGGTTGGAGACTTGGTGGTTGAGAGGGAGAGTAAATTAGCTCTCAACATGCAGCCCCAGAAGAAGCCCCTAAAGGAGCTTCAGGAAGTTGTGGAGAAGCCACAACTAGAGAAGTTGAGAGGAGACTGAGTAGAGAGATCCACTCAATCAAAGAAGAAGCAGTATCATTATGGAGTAGCCACAATTGGAGAAGCCGAGAGGAAACCGAATGGAGGCATCCAGTCATGCAGAGACCTCCATTAGGGGGGAATTCCGAGACAAGTGGGCAGAGGTATCTCATGTAGCCATACCTCGAGGTGTGAGGTGTGGCGATTTGAAGTGATAGTCACAAGAGGGATTAAATTGGGTAGGGTCCATTGAGTGGTTTTATCTCATGGATTGTACCTTGCTACGAGAGCCCAAAGTACATAGTAGTGGGAGGAATCAGTGGGATTGATGCAGTCATAGATCAAATTGACAGAGCCTAGACCAGTAAGATACTGAAGAAGCGTAGAGAAGGGTTGAAAACAATGCAAAAAGGCAGAGTCAACAGAAGCACACAGTTTTCAGTCGATAGAGGTAATAGCAGTCAAAGACTTTGATGAAAGAGGCATCATTCTAATTCAGGTTGGATGTTTTTTGTTTTTGGAGTTGCTGGAGCAATGACACTAGAGAGATGCTTTGCATGCAGAACATTCCAAAGGCTCAATATCGGGATCGAGTTGAATTTCTTTCTTGTTAAAAGGGAGTTGAAAATAGCAACAAGAAATGATAAAAATAGAATCCATAAATTCTAGTTTAATTTGTCCTTGAATTAAATTGAGAATTAAAATCGAATTTTATTCTCATGGAAACTTGTAATAGTTAACTAGAGTGAGTTGACTTAGTTAACTTAGGAATTTCGAGTTGGAAGTATTTCTAAAGTAATGTATATGTTATCCCTATATTATAGGGGTACAGGATGAGTTAAGTATGAGTGGTAATTAGTTAACTCAGTTTACTGAGTTAAGTCCAATTAAATTAATTCCAAACTGTTTGAGGAACTAATAGTGAATTAACAGTCAGTTGATCCATTAGCACACTCAACTAGTGCTACTTCAGTTAACTAAATATTCCCTCATCAGAAACTCATGCATGTCGATTCTGAGAAAAACCCAGTTGAGACTAGAGTGCAGGGACAATGTACTATTTGTTGTATAATTTTATGAGTTGTACAGATGGTGCACGCAATCAAGAACTGAACCTAGTTTGGATTGCGTCGTTATGGACAAGGAATTTCCCTTTAAATACAGACTAATTCTCTAAGGGATTTTGCAAAGAATTAGAAGCTTGGAGGCTTGGAAATTTGGCTAAGTATTGGCCAAAGGAAGTCATCAAGCGGATTATAGGAAATGCTTGTGCAAATTAAGCTCAAGGTTGAGCATAGCATATTGTATTCATCCAAATTATTTAACCAAGGGCGCATTGGAATAGAGACTTGGAGAGCTTGTGAAGAGGATAAGCTTTGTCCTTAAGCTTGCTTATGAGTTGGGGATTGAATTTTCTAAGTGTTTGGATTGTTCTAGAGGGAACAAGCATTGTAATTTCATCTTGATTGTCTGGATTCATGCAAAATAGATAGTGGGGTTTTGAGTTGTGGCTTTCCCCGGATATTTATTGTGTTATGTGCCTTTGATTCTCTTCCTCTATTGATTATTGTTTGCTCGATGTTTATGGGCTTCTGCTATAAAGAGTAGAAGTAGATTCTTGTCTCTTGCTTTAGAAAATTGCATTAGCTTGTGAATCTATAGGATTTTCTACATGGTATCAGAGCTAAGAACAGTATACTAGAGGAGATTTCAAAGTTTTGAGTTTTGGGCCACGAGTTTGCAGAGGAGATCTGAAAAATTTTGTGCAAAATTTTTAGAAACAAATAGTAGATTTTGATTATTTGCAAAACAATACCCAAATTCAAAAAAAAATCGTTCGAATGAGGGAGATATCACTGATTTAAAATAAGATCTTTTTCCAGAAAATTTCGTGACGGCAGGAAAGATGAAACTGATTGGTGTGCTAGCCAAGAACCTGTATGCTCTTGACGTTCAAAATGCATGCAAAACCTTGAGGAGAAAGGCAAAGGTTAGAGACTTGGTGGTTGAGAGGGAGAGTAAATTATCTCTCAACATGTAGCCCCAGAAGAAGCCCCTGAAGGAGCTTCAGGAAGTTGTGGAGAAGCCACAACTAGAGAAGCTAAGAGGAGACCGAGTGGAGAGATCCACTCAATCAGAGAAGAAGCAGTTTCAGAATCAGTCTCAGAAAATTGTAGAGTAGCCACAATTGGAGAAGCCAAGAGGAAACCAAGTGGAGGCATCCAGTCATGCAGAGACCTCCATTAGTGGGGAATTTCGAGCCAAGTGGGCAGAGGTATCTCATGCAGCCATACCTCGAAGTGTGAGGTGGGGCGATTTGAAGTGATAGTCTCAAGAGGGATTAAATTGGGCAGGATCCATTGAGTGGTTTTGTCTCATGGATTGTACCTTGCTACAGGAGCCCAAAGTACATAGTAGTGGGAGGAATCAGTGGGATTGATGCAGTCAGATATCAAAGTGACAGAGGCTAGAGAAGTCAGATACTGAAGAAGCATATAAAAGGCTTGAAAACGGTGCAGAAAGGAAGAGTCAACAGAAGTGCAGAGTTTTTAGTCAACATAGGCAATAGCAGTCAAATAATTTGATGAAAGAGGCATCATCCTGATTCAGGTTGGATGTTTTTTGGTTTCTAGAGTTGTTGGAGCAACAATGCTAGAGAGATGTGTTGCATGCAGAACATTCCAAAGGTTCAAGATCCGGATCGAGTTGAATTCCTTTCTTGTTAAAAGGGAGTGTTGAAAATAACAACAAGAAATGATAAAAATAGAATCTAGAAGTTCCAGTTTAATTTGTCCTTGAATTAAACTGAGAATTAAATCGAATTTTATTCTCATGGCAACTTGTAATAGTTAACTAGAGTGAGTTGACTTATTTAACTTAGGAATTTCGAGTTGGAAGTATTTCTGAAGTCATGTACACGTTCTCCCTATATTATAGGGGTCGAGGATGAGTTAAGTATGAGTGGTAATTAGTTAACTCATTTTACTGAGTTAAGTCCAGTTAAATTAATTCCAAACTGTTTGAGGAACTAATAGTGAATTAACAGTCAGTTGATGCATTAGTGCACTCAATTAGTGCTACTTTAGTTAACTGAATATTCCCTGATCAGAAACTCATGCATGTCGATTCTGAGAAAAACCCAGTTGAGACTAAAGTGCAGGGACAATGTACTATTTGTTGTATAATTTTATGAGTTGTATAGATGGTGCATGCAATCAAGAACTGAACCTAGTCTGGATTGCATAGTTATGGATGAGGAATTTCCCTTTAAATACAGGCTAATTCATGGATGATGACTATGGTGCTTTCACATGTATATGATATGATGTGAATGGTTTTGTGAATATATAGACATTAGTTCTTGGACATATGGCATATGCTTAGTTACTTCATGAAAGGTTATGTTTTTTATGAACATAGATTAAGGCCTTTTTTACTAAAGAAAAAGAGCAAGTTGATCTTGATAGGGTCAAGAGGATGAGTTGATATCATATATATATGAAAATATATATGCGGCATACTTAGTCACAGGGTGATGATATTAAGCTACATTATCTTATCTTGTAAATTGATGATGGACATATACAGGTTGTTTTTCTTGATGCTACTAACATATGCTTATGGTGCAGATAATATATAGTGTATGATAGTTGCTGATAACTATCATGGTCTTGTTTAGGTCTTTGGTCTTTGTTATAAATGTAATTTGATGTAAAGGTCATATAAATACCTACGATGTACTCATTGTAAAATTCAGCCATGTATACACTATTGTGGTCAAATCTTTTTGGACACATGATGAATTTCTAAACCCCACTGTGTTCGGGAAGTTGATGTAAAATGTGCAAACCCATTGTGATTGGGTGATTGATGTAAGTCTTTGGTGATAGGAAAAGTTCTATACTTCATTATACATCTGTCATAGATTTCAGCTTGTGTTCAGGGGGAGCATGATCAAAGAATTTAACATGTGCTCAAGGGGAGCATGGTCAATATTCATATTCAGCAGTTCAGAAATGGAAGTCTCCATTGGTCAGCGCTTTGTCCATGATGTCTAAGGGGTAGATTAGCTTGGTGTTTAGGTTGATGTTTGGAGAGTAACTTGATGTTTTGAAAAGCTTGGTGCTTGGCTTGATGTATTTACAGGTTGTCGTGACCAAACACCAAAGTGGTTGTCATCAAGTCCAAAGGGGGAGATTGTTGGCATTATGAATTAGGTGTTGTCCTTGATGGAAACCTACCTAATGAGTTTTCATTGATGACAACCTATTTGATGAATGGAAACCTACTTGATGAGTTGTCTCTTGATGATATTTGTTGAAGGTATAAACATGATGTGTTTATAGATGTGACAGAGTGTTTTGAAAAATGCATGGCAATTCAAAGGCAGAAGAATGATAAAGTTGGAAGTTCAAGAAGTATACATGCATTATGTTAAGTCAAGTCGTGTATACACACGATTTTAAAGAAACAAAGTAGCGTATGGTTTTTGCACCATGGTATTCTAAATACCAGGGGTCTTTACCATGGTATTAGCCCATAGTAATGAGTGTGACAACAAATATTTATCTCGTCAAGGAATACCATCGACATAACTATGGTTTTGACCTATGGTATTGAAAAAGGCTAAACTATATAAGGTGGTGAAGATAAAATTGTATAGAGGGTGCAAGTGATGGAAATCTTATGAATAGTTAGATCTAAAGAAAATATGCATGTTATGGTCTTTTGATGCTTTGCATGATCTAAACTAAGTATGCCCCCGAGAGTTTGATGATGGATAAGATCCAATAGATCTGAAATAATTATGCACCGATGAATACAATGATGGATCAAGATCATGAAACCTGAAATGACTTTCCAATGTATGATTTGATGACAGAATGACTAAATCTAAGTATTGACGCATGTTTTTATCTCTCAATATTATGATCTAGGTCTTTTTGAAGAGCTGTGCAATTTTGGGTCAAAATTTGCAAATCTATATGCGGGTTGGTCTCAGTGAAGTCGCATATACACACGAGTTCGTTACTTCGAAGTCGTGTATATAAAGTAAGGGTTTATGTTCAGAAATGACTGATCAACCTGATCAATGTTGTTTTTTCTCTATTGCCTGTCAATGATGTCCTCATGTTGATCTTGGTTGAGTGATAATGTCTGAAGTGGAACTGATTCAATGATGAAGTTGAATTTGTTTACATTTTGATTGGTTGAAACGATTATTGATGTTGCTGACTGTATGAGGGTTCTGTAAGCTAATAGAATATTTCATAATATCTCTAGTAAACTATGTGTTTGATTCATAATTAAAAGTTTTTAGTTTTCAGTATATTGACATTTGTACGCAGGTTTCTCTACTGAAAAGTGCGTATACATGCGGGTTTCCTTAAGTGAACTAGCGTATACATTTTGGCATATGAATTATCAGGGTTGTAGTTGACTCTGTGTGTTGATGCAATATTCTGAGTTCAATTATGTGTTTTGGTTACAGTGATCTCACTATTCTATTTGAATTAAGTTGGTTTTTGCTTCAATTGATCTACAAGTTGTGATGTATTAAAGCAAGTGGATCTAGTGTGAAAATTTATGAAACATGGTCCTCGGAAATGAGGGAGTTGGAGCTTCCTTCCACTAGTAGTTGGTAAATCGGATCAGAGGGTTGGAGCTCTCTTCTAGTAGTAGCTGGAGAACGAGTGAAGGTTGTAGCCTTTTGTAAGTTGGTGCCTACGTACTGGTACAAGTTTATGCCAGTACAAGAGCCAGGGGGTTGAAGCTCCCTTCCCGTAAGAGTTGGAGAATAAACAAAGTTTGTAGCCTTCTGCAGGTGGTTGCCTGCGTACTAGTACGAGTTTGCACCAGTACAAGATTGTAAAAAGCTTTTTCTTTATATGAAAAATAGGACAGAGATGACATCAGCAGGTGGTTTTTTCCTACATTAGGTTTCCACCTTAAATCCTAGTGTTCTTGTGTGTTGCTTATGTGTGACGGTTTATTTTGTTCTTACAACACATGGTTAATGTCTATCTAATGTTTAATAAAGTTCTAATGCATAGGCAGAAGAAAAACATATGATAAATTAATTAAAACTTAAGTTTACTGGATGTACGCTAGTTGTCTTAAGAATAGTCGCGTACACACGTGGGTTCCTTTCAGTAAAGTCACGTATAGAAATCAGAATATGAAATAAAAAAGTTATTGATTTGAAAATACTGATTCAACCCCCCTCTCAGTATTTTTCCCATCAATTTTATTAGAAATAGTATGAAATTTATTGTTGAGTTGATTAATTTGTGGCATGCTTTAAGGTTAGCTTTGTGGAAGTAAGTGAAGGTTTTTAAATTGGTTGGTGTTTCCAATATAATAGTGGAATGGTTCAATGGAAAGGTGGATCTTAGAATACTTCATTTGGAATCATGGTAAAGGAAGATTCAAAAATACAATGATAATTTGATGATCGTCAAATCCTTCACTATTATAGTGAGCATAATTTTCTAGCAAATCTTCTCTCGAAGGAAGCTTTACTTTTGGATGTTGGCATTTGTGCCTGTTCAGAATTTCGTAATGGTGTTTTATCATCAAGCATTTCCTGTAATCTCTTTAATATTTCCTTTCCAATGACTAGTTAGTATGACTTCTTTATGTATGATTGAAGTATATATTGGATGTTAAGATAAAATGTATGTTCAGAAATCAAGTGAGTTGCTATGCAACTAAGAGACTATACTATTTGGTTTCTATTCTAGAAATATCAAAATCTGTTTTTTCTCTCCAAAAATAAATAAATAAATTTAAACATAAAGTTCTAAAACATTTTGGTTATTAATATAAATATTCACTATTTCAATTTCTATAATAAGATGGATTTCTAATTTATAGTTACTAATAATATTTTGTATATATTTCACACGTCTCTATGCATAAAAATAATATTATTTCCATTTCTATTAAAACCCTCATAATATATGCCCACGGAGCGTAGGGCATACAGTTGCAGGGTGTTCTTTGTGGTGAAAAGGTTACCAGTTTGAAACTCTGTGAGAAAAAATCTAGCCGTGCTAAGGATTGGTGTGGCTTAGGTCACGTGCAATCCCCTAGTGATATTGATGGCTTAGATGCCCCTGGTTCATCGCTACTCAAGCCACAAGTTAATCATGCATTCATCTCAAGGCTCACGTAAACTAGCAAACAAAAAAATCCCTCATCATACATATATATATATATATATATATATATATATATATATATATATATATATATATATATATATATATATATATATATATGTCAATTAGGTTTATCTTAAGTGGTTAAGAGGAATGAATCTACTTCGCACCCAGATTCAATTCCTGCAAGTGACATGATGAGTTTTGTTCTTTAATTGCTTCAAGCCTTGCTATTGACTATGAGTAGGACTGAAACATTTATATCACTCATATGAAATATTTATTGTAAGTATTTATTTTTTAGATGGTTATTAAATCATGGTTATGAATATGAATTATAACAAATTGAATGGAGTCAACATTATGTTTTATTATTATTATATTTTGATCTAATGCTTCACTACAACATCTCATCTAATGCTTTATTACAAGTCTGCTTTACTACAGGTCTTCCCCATACTGGGCTAGAGAGCACTACAAAGTCTGCTCCATACTAGGAGCGACAAACATAATGCTTTAAATTAAAAGTAACCAAATGCGTATATTTATTTTTACTATTTATTATAATTGATATATATTTTTTTCATTTAGTGATTATTTTACTTTTATTTTTATGAGGACATGTGTCAACTTGAGGATGAGCCCGCAAGGAATTACACATCCTTGTACTTGGTTGTGGAATGTACCTCTCTAGACAATTAAATTTTGTACTTTTATTTTCTTCATAAAGAAATATATAATAAGGGGTTTTATGACTGTGCACACATAAGTGGATCAAAGTCCACCGCCATGTCCACTTTTTAAAGCACAAAGGGGTTGTATCCAATGGTGAAAAGTGAGGAAATTTTCACCTTTGGGTGGAGTTCAATTCCCACGAGGGCTTCCCTAAAGACATTATAGTGGTTGAACTTGTGGTTGCACCAAGAGAAACCATATTAAATGGTTTGGGGCACCTTCTATAGAGCCCACCCCCATGTTCTCCTTTTTGTTTTTATAATTATATATAAAACTGATATATAATTTAAAGGGTATATTGAAATATTTTATTTATAAAAGGTGTTTCAATATTTTATTATGGCTTAGTCTAACTTATAGACAAAATGTCATTTTTCACGATATGTTTTTTGGTTAATTTTAATAAAAAATCAAGAAGAGAATTGTAAAAAACTTGAGTTTAAGTTGTTTAATTTGCAAAATTCGAGTGTCCCAAGGTTTTTCAGGGTGTTGAATCCATTTATGCATTAAAAAATTCATTTTAAACAACAAAAAATCACGTTCTTTCTTGAAATTGTTTTGCCTAATTCTAGTGAAAAAGTATGTTTTGTCTATAAGTTAGACTACATCTTTTATTATTAAGCTTACAAGGTGTAGAATACACAGTGATAGGGTGTACTATTAAGTCACTCCGTGATGTGAAGGTCACTAGTTTGAAACTTTGTGGGCAAAAGTTTGTTCATGTTAAGGGTTGGTGTGGCCTAGACCGAATGCAATCCTTGTGTGATTTGGATGGTTTAGATGCCCCTGGGTCATAGTTTCTCAAGCCATGGATCAAGCCTTATTAAGCTTACGGGGTGTAGAATACACAGTGATAGGGTGTACTATTAAGTCACTCCGTGATGTGAAGGTCACTAGTTTGAAACTTTGTGGGCAAAAATTTGTTCATGTTAAGGGTTGGTGTGGCCTAGACTGAATGCAATCCTTGTATGATTTAGATGGTTTAGATGTCCCTGGTGTTGGTCACTTTAATTGCTTATTGAATTAAACAACAAAGTGTGACATAAATTGTCATCATAGGGAAGTCTTGTTATTTCAAAGGCAACTGCATACTATATGCACTCAATTTTAAAAGCAACAAAAGTTGTAGTACAAACAAATCATGCCTTACTTTAGCAAATTGAAGCTCCACTCTGCATTACAGCAATTGCAGATAACTATCAAAGAATACTTAATTCCATTCAAAAAGTCATATAATGGAAAAGAATCAATCTGCAAAGGAAAACAATGGTTGTGCTGTAATAGAGAGTCAGGACCCTATCCCCAGAGCGGGAATCTCCAGCACCTGCCTCTGATTAGCTAGCTTGCAAGTTCACTCTGTAACTTAATCACTAGTGAAACACTCATGAATTAACTTTGAGTAATACAATAATCAATTGAGAAAGAAATAGAGTTTCAGCAAAGGTATTATAAACAATATTCAACAAACAGTACTTGTTAACAAGGCATGAATAAAAGACACACTTGACACACTGCAGAAATATAATGGGTGAATCTTGTGATGAAGGTGGGCCCTGTCCTTCTCACAAGATTCCCCAGGAAACAAGAACTAGAAAAAGATGTTCATAACAAAATTTTATTCATCCATCAATATGTCATATTACAAAAAGAATTCTAGTCCTGTTCCTTCAGCTGAGCCTTTTTCCACAGTCTATCTCTCTCCCTCTAATGTAGATGTCTCCTCTTTATAAAGAGGAGACATATATTACAAAAGATTTACATTATTTTTACCCATTATACAAAAATAAGGAAATCAATTTCCCATCAACAAAATGTTGTTACAGTAATACTGTCTTTAGATTATAGGCGTTACATCCAATGTAACAGCTTCCTCGGTGATCAATCTAGTTCCTTTGTTGCTGTCAAATTTAGAATGCAAATCTCAACTGTTTCAGCTTCGAGATTTGTGTGCCGTTTCTACTGTTTCAGCAACTGCAAAAATAGTCTCGCAAACTCCAGGCTATTTCAGCAACGCGGACTACACATCATTCTTTAATTGTTCAACACTTAACAATTTAAAGATTAACTATGAAGATATCGTGATTATATGCTAAATAATTAAATGTATAGTGATGAGAAGAATCATTACATACCTTTGGGATAATTGGGTTAAAATACTAACAAAGAATTTTAAATGTAGGTTGAAAATGATGATATCATAGCAAAATGTATGGTCAAAAAGGGACAATATGAGGTCCTAACATCCCCCCAAACTGAAGCAGTTACATGTCCCCATGCAACATTTACTCTAAGTCTGAATCGGAATACTGGGATGTATAGTGAAAATTACTTATACAGTGAGTATAGAAGGTGCTATCAGCTGAATCTATGAAGCCCTGGACACTTTGTAATCTCTGCCATGCTGCAAGCTCCTCCTTTTTGGACACCTTGAAGTAGGCCTTATATTGCTGTACTGGCAACTAGAGAAGCAGGAAATGACACATTTAACGTAATTAGGTATTCGTGAAATTTCTGCGTGAAGATTAAGAGGGTTAAAGGGATGGTATTCCCTTCTCTCCTTAGGGAAATGTTTCCAGAACAGATTGTTTGCCTGTATGGCAAGAGGTCCTTTCTTTTTGACATACTATTGACACTCCTCTAACAGTGTTGCCTGTAATTCTCTAATATGCTCAGTCATTCCTGGTTCTCCTATAGCCTGATGATGTTCAGCAATGAAAACAACAACATTCTGTGATTCAGCTCGGATCCACAGAAGGCGATTTTCTTCGTTATGTTTGGCTGAAAGGAAAGTGTTTTACCACGTGAGCTGATTGCCCATAAAAGAGACAAAGGTTCTAATCTGAATGTCACCAGCCACAGGAATCAAATTAAGTTTTCTATCCTCCAGCATGGCCTCATTATGGAGATAGAGTTCACATAATAGATTATGTTCACTAACTGACATTGCTGCAAAGGTTTCAATAAACTACTTGGGTGTAGACACCTCATGAGGTCGTCTATCTCTGACTGCTTTTACTTGGAGGAATGCTAGGCGTTCTGCTAGAAACACAGAATAGTTAAAGGATGGTTTCCTGGTGGCCAGAAGTCTTTGAACTAACTCAAAGATAAGAGACAGTATAGTTTTCAACTCCTTATTTCCTTATGCTGTGCATGGAACTGTTCCAGGACTTCCCAATGCCTTTTCTTGCCATAGGGAATACTCTTTTCTCCATATATCCCTGAGTTATTGAATGCTTAAGATCTAAGTGAAGACAGTCTCTACACACCGAGGTTCAGTCTGGGTAAACACCGTCTTTGCAGACTTTGGTGCAGGATTTTCAGCTTTAACGACTAGGGTAGGGCGAGATACTTGCGGTTTCACTTCTTCCTCAGAAATATTTGAAGGCCTTGCTGGTTCTTGTGTAACAGCAGGGCGTTCCTTTTTAACTATAACAGGAGTAAATGCAGGAGTGGGCCCAGGCAATGGGACTTCGATTATCCTATAACCTGTACATAATAGAGATCATCACATTGGCTGCACATGTATTCATTGTATCGATCCTTTTCCGCAGTTTTCTCAGCTACAGATGCTACCTGAGCTAAAGAATACATATTAAGTTATTTTTCATAGGCTTCCCTTGCCATCATTAACTCCTGCTTATAAACCTAAATCTCGGCTTTCAGAAACTCATTTTCTTGTTGAAGGGAAGCTAATGTGACAGGGCCTTCTGTAGCAGTTGCAGTCTCTGTAGCTGGTTCAAGTGGATGGGAGTATCGTTGTTTGGTGGCAGCTTCATTATTTGTATCTCCAGTAGGTGGTTCTTGTGTGACAATTGTTGGGTCGTCACCTAATTCTGTAACAGCTATATCCTCTTAAACATGCGAATTTTGCATATCAGCTGACTAAGTGGCTGGTTCTTCTGTAACAGCTATAGTTTGTGCAGTACCTTGGTTATCTACACTTTGCTCATCAGCAGGTGGCTCTTTTGTATCAATCGTTGAGTCTATAGCAGCCAAGTCTTGGTCTGTTTTTTAGTCATGGTCATCAATAGGTGGTTCTTGTGTGACACTTGCTGGGCCAGTAGCTGGTTCCTGTGGGATAGCTACATGTTGATTATCTATTTCCTGTTTATCAGCAAGTGGTTCTTGTGTAACACCTGCTGAGTCAGTAGCTGCTACGTCCTGATCTATTTCTTGATCATGATCATCAGCAGGTGGTTCTTGTGTAGCACCTGCTAGACTAGTAGCTGGTTCTTGTGGGACAACTACCTCTAGGTCATCTATCTTTTGCTCCTCAGTAGGTGGTTCTTGTGTAACACCTGTTGAGTCAGTAGCTAGTTCTTGTGGGGCAGCTACCTCTAGGTTGTCTATCTTTTGCTCCTCAGTAGGTGGTTCTTGTGGGATGGCTACATGTTGTACATCGTCTTGGGTGTCTACTTTTGATAAATTAGCAGCTGCTTCTTGTGGAGCAGTTGCGTCTTCTGAAAGGAATGATGTCACAAAATCCTGAACATTTTGCATTTCGGTACCCGAGGGCGAGGAAGGTAGGGATTTAGGGTCTGGTGGGGTATGGGGTTTTAGGATAATGGGTGGGGAATTTGGGGTGGCGGTCCCTGTTGCTGCTTCAGAAGACATCCTCCTTTGTCTTCGAGGTAAGGAGGCAGGAAAAACAGTGGTTTTTCTTTTATGGATAGCCTTCTTTGGGGTAGGAGGGACATCAGAAGTGATAACTTCTTTAATCGAGGCCCTTGTTCGTCTTTTTTATGGGGGCACAACCGTTTCTTGCCTTTTCCTTTTCCTTTTCAGCTTAGCCAGGGGAATGTCGTCATCTAAATCATCATTGGGGACATGGATAGTGGGAGTGGATGAACCAGGTAAATTATGGGGTGGGGTTGATGTGATGGAGGGGTCAATTGGACTAACTGTCACGGGTGGCTGGGGATTTTCAGCATTTAATTGGGGAGTTTCGGCTGCTGCTTGAGAAATTTCAGCAGTTTCTTGAGGATTTTCGGTTGCTGGTTGAGTAACTTCAGCAGCTTCCTGGGGTTTTCAGCTTCTGGTTGAGGGATTTCAGCAGCTTCCTGGGGTGGGTTGTTAAGGGGAGGAGGATTCTGCAGGGCAAAGCCCCTCAGGATTAGAAGCTGAACCAGGCGATGGTGAGTGAGGGAGAGGAGTGGGTACTTTGCATTCGTGTACTGTGACATATTCTTTAGACACCCAAGCAGATAGTATGGAATATTTAATAAACGACCATGTCTTAAATGATTCAATAACATAAAGTCATGTTGGTACACTACCTGGTAACGTCCTTCGCAGGTGAGGTAGTGCTTGACAAACTCTGCAACCTTTGGCCATGGAGGTGGTAATGAATGCAGTGCAACACCTCTGCCTTTAGGTTCGACCTGCTCCCCAGGTAGAAGAAAATCTTGCTGTGCGTTCAGAATGATGTGTTTACGGCTGAACCAACGGATGCCATCGGTTGGTAATCCTGAAACCTGTGCTATATCTTCCTCTGTTACTGGAATTTGCACTCCCCGAACAATAGAATAACCTTCCTTTAAATTACGTGTGAATTCCAGGACTTGCTGAGAATCAAATTCCTGGAGCCTTCCGAAATAATCCACCCAGCTTGCTTGCAGAAAAATTTGACATGCTTCTGGGTGTAATTCCAATAGAGCCGTTGAACAAGGTTCATTTCAAACAGCGTTACCTCCCATAGTTACCGGTTCAATAAAATGCACAATACAGAGCCAAGTTACCACAGCCGAGACAAAGTAAGATATTGCAAATGAGGTTATGACATAATAAGACACTAGAGACGGGGTGACGAGACACGGTCGTAATAAAAGCAACGGTGATTGGCATATCGGGTAATGATTGCAAAATTTTGATATTCCCCCAAACTGCGGCTAAAATGATAAGTTTTGAATGTATGGTGATTTCGGCAATCATATCAGAATCTTCTCATTAACTATAGTTTAATATTTACACATAAACACGCATACCTCACATTTTACCTTCAATTGTTGTGCTGAAAGTATAATCTCGTCGTTTAATAGATCACCAATAGTTATGGGAAAGGGTTGTAAGATATGAGGGTATTTATATGAAAGGATTTCTCTATTCACAAGAGGTAATAGTGAAGGAACACAATTATCAGGATGAATGGCTGATTCTCTCAATGGAAAATGATGTGTATTGGTCGTTTTTGAGAGGAATTGATGCCTCGATTATGGAAAAATGGGAAAATTGATGCTTTTTCGGAAAGATAGAAAAAGTTGGTGTTTCGGCAATGGAGAAATCAGTGTCTCAGCAATGGAGAAAATGGGGAAAAGTTGGTGTTTCAGCAATAGGGAAAATGGGCAAATATTGGTGTTTCAGCAACGGCGAAACTGGTGTTTCAGCAACGGGAAAAAGAGATGTTGCTGTTAAAGAAAAATAGGAAAATGTTGCTGAAGGGTAGTATGAGGGGATGGATTATGAATTGAAGTGGAATGGCAATGTTTCCCAAACTGAAACCTGATCCTGCTTGTAATGCAATTGTTCCTTCAGCCAGCCTCCGAATCTAAGACCTGCAAAATAATAAATTGTAATATGGCAGCCCTTGACAGGGATTATTAGTTAAGTGATCTAATATAATAATAATACAAAAACATATAATGCAGAGATTAAGTGCAATGAGGGGCAAGAGGCTCCCCCAAAAAGATATAATGTGAATCTGCCATGCAAGTGGCCTTAAAATCCTCCTTAGAAATTGGTTGCTGGTATAGATGAAACCAATACCCATTTACTAACAATGGAGTTCTAGAACCATCAATTGTTAGGAGCCTTACTGTTCCATTAGGAAAAACAATATCTATCTCGTAAGGTCCCAGGCACCTTGTTCGTAGTTTCCATTGAAAATTTTCAAACCTGGAATCATATAATAAAGCCCAATTACCTTTTTGGAACTGCTTATGCTTAATAATTTTATCATGCCACCTGGTTCTTTGCTACTGAATCATAGTTGTTTGATGGATGGCATCCAACCTTTTTTCATCCAATTCCTGCAGCTACTGCAACCTAGCTGTCTGTGCATCAATCAAATCAAGGTTAACAACTAAAGCAGTTCTTAAGGTTTTAATTTCAAATTCCACAAGAAAAACAACGCTTTTACCATAAACCAATTCATAGGGTGAAAAACCTGTAGTGTTTCTCCAAGTAGTTCTGTAAGCCCATAATGCCTCAGGCAGTCTTTGAGACCAATCCTTCCTATTCTCCTTCACTGTTTTTGTTAAAATAGCTTCTATGACTTTATTTGTACTTTCCACCTGACCATTAGCTTGGGGGTGGTAAGGTGTAGTCATTTTATGATTGATATGATATTTTTGAAGCATAGCTTTAAAACCATGAGAATTGAAAGGAGGTCCTCCATCTGTGACTAGTTCTCTAGGCACCCCAAATCTAACGAAGATTTCTTCAAATAAAAAGGTTAAAACAGATTCTTCATTAGCTTTAATAAGTGCCTTAGCTTCCACCCATTTAGTCATATAATCTGTACAAACCAATATATAAATTCTTTGGTTGGATGTAGGATTGATGGGCCCTACAAAATCTAGAGCCCATCTTTCAAAGGGTTCAAGTATTACTTGAGGGTTCAGTGGCATTTCATCTCTATGATTGGGTTGACCCAATCTCTGACAACTGTTGCAGGCCCTGACATATTTTTTTGCATCCTTGAAAAGTGAGGACCAATAATAACCCATCCTGAGAATTTTATGTGTTGTTCTCTTATCAACAAAATGCCCACCACAAGGGCTATCATGACAAGCCTTCAATATATCATAAACCTCATCTTCTCTAATGCATCTTCGGATTTCCTGATCAAGTCCTATATGAAAAAGACACCCACTTATCCAGCTATACCTAGCACCATGGAAAATTTTAGGGGCTAATGTTCGCCCAGTGGGCTAATTTTCCATGATTTTTCCACAAAAAAGATTCGCCAATTTCCAATTTTATAAAAGACGATTCGCCCAAATTTTAGAATATAAAATTATTTTACCTTAAAAATCGCCAAAATTATATAGAGACTATATATAAAATAATTATAAATTTGATTAATTTTACAAATATATCAATAAACATTTATAATTTGCATATTAGGGATTAGTGAGATTCGCCAATGTTTTAAACTTCAAGAAAATTTTCCATCCTTAAAATTTTCCTTGCCTAGCACTTTGTTGAATGATCTTTCTTTTCTCCCGATGTGATAGGTGTGATGGTAGCTTCCCTGCAACTAGATAATTGGCAATGTCTGCATACCATGGTGAGTGAGTAGATACTGCAAAAAAGTATTCATCAGGAAAGGAATTATCTACTGGAGTATTATCATCAGTTTTTATCCGAGAAAGGAAATCAGCAACTACATTTTATTTACCTGGTCGATCCACAATTGTAATATCAAATTCTTGTAGTAACAATAACCACCTAGTAACCCGAGCATTTGTAACAGATTTATTCATTAAATACTTGATAGCCGAGTGGTCAGTATGAACAAAAGTAGGATGACCAGTAATGTAATGTCGAAATTTATTAATAGCATAAATAACTGCTAAAAATTCTTTCTTAGTAACTGTGTAATTAAGCTCAGCAAGGGTAATATTCTTACTAATGAAATAGATAGCATAAGGAAGATTGTTTGCTTCTTAACCCAAGACAGCTCCAATTGCAGTATCCAAAGCATCAGAGGATATATGAAAGGGAAGTGCCAAATCAGGTCCCCTCAAAATAGGAGCTATAGACAATTGATGCTTAAGTTCATCAAATGCTTTCTGACAGGCATCAATCCACTTAAATTCAACGTTTTTCATAAGTAACACAAACAAAGGAGAAGCTATTTTAGAAATGTTTTTGATAAATCTTCTGTAATAACTAGCATGTCCTAAAAATCTTCTTACATCAGTTTGTGTTTTTGGAATAGGAAGGGTCTGAATTACCTGTACTTTGGATGGATCCACTTGAATCCCAAGGAATGAAATGAAGTGTCCTAGTACAATTCCTTCGTTCATCATCATATGACATTTTTCGGTACTCAAGGAAAGATTAGATTGTATTCATTGTTTAAGTACTTTCTCAAGGTTTTGTAGCGCTTCTTCAAAAGTCACACCATAGGGAGTGAAATCATCCATAAATATCTCCAAAGAATCATTAAGCATATCATAAAAGATTCCTATCACTATTCTTTGAGACGTTGTTGGAGCATTACATAGGCCAAATGGGATAACTCTATAAGCAAAAGTCCCCCAAGGACTAGTAAAAGTGAGCTTGTCTTGATCTTGAGGTGCAATTCTAATTTGGTTATATCCACTAAAACCATCTAAAAAGGAAAAGAATTTATTTCTTGACAAGCTGTCCAACACCTGATCAATAAATGGCAAGGGGAAATGATCTTTTTGGGTAGCTTTATTTAAGGCTCTATAATCTACACACACTCTCCATTTCCCGTTTTTCTTAGGCACTATTACCAATGGAGAAACCCATTCACTGTCAGATATGGGGTATATAAACCCTACATCAAGCAACTTTTGAAGTTCTTCCTTAACAATTTCCCTCAAATTGGGATTCATTCGCCACTGGGGTTGACAGACTGGTCGGGCCCCCTCCTTAATATAGATACGATGAGTACATAATTCAGGAGAGATCCCCTTCATGTCTATGTAGTCCCATGCGAATGCTTCTTTGTTCTCACGGAGCAGCTTCATTAGTTGTTGTGTTTCAGCATTTGATAAATTGGGGTTTATGTTCAATGTTTTGCCAGGTTCAATTTCTACTGTTATACTTTTAGAGGAGATAGTAGTTGATGTTTGAGGTAAATTTTCAGATTTAAGCTTTTTCTGCGTTTCAGGATCCAGAATTGCAGTTAACTGATTATATGTTTCAGAAGTAACTAAGGAAGGTTCAGAAATAAAATTACTAATTACTTCATCTTCTGTGGTGTCTTTAAGAGTTAAGGCTTGTCCAATGGTCAAAATGGGTTGAGTATCATTATCCTCATAGTCTAACCATACAGAATCATCATTGTTAATCATAGGTGTAGCATGAGGGTACAACGTAAGCTACTTAGTTTCACATCCATTAGAAATTGTCATTGAACCTGATCTACAGCTGATAAAAGCATCTGTTGTAGCCAGCCAGGGTCTCCCTAAAATCAGAGGATGCCCCCCCAACTTTGCTTTAGTCTGTAATACAACAAAGTCAACTGGGTAATTCCAGGATTCAACTGAAATGATCAGGTCTTCAATGACCCCCTCTAGTTTGATTGTGGAACGATCAGCTAATTCCAGGATAGTTGGTGTTTCTCTAATTACATTTTTCAACTGTAACAACTGTGCAGTTTCAAGGGTCATAATATTTATAGCAGCACCTAGGTCTACCAGAACTCGTGAAACAATAGTTTTTCCGACCTGTACTGTGACCATAGGGTGACCAGGATCACCATATTTTACAGGGGGAACTTTTCCTGACATTAAAGCAGCTATATCACCCATCACATGAACTATAAGGGGATGTTTAGCCTTTCTACCAGGTTTCTTGATGCAAATGTCTCTAACGGTTCTGGCATAGATTGGCACATCTCTGAGTGCTTGTAAAAGTGGAATTTTAACTTACAGATTCTGCAATTCCCCTAAAAGGTTAAAAGCAGGTGGCTCAGGCGTCTTAGTGAGAGCCAAACGCTCAGGGAATGGTGGCTCTGCTATTTTAGCAGTTTTATTAGAGGATGGCTTGACTGTTTCAGCATCCTTATTAGATGATTTATTCTTTTCTGTCTCTTCTTTATCAAAGTCGAAAGAGGTGATATCATCTATAATCGGCTCAACTACTCTCCCAGATCGTAAATGAATATCATTACATTGCACAGGAGATGTAGGCAGGTTCTGAATGTCAATGACTTGCACAACTTTATTATTATTAGGGTTAGGGTTCGGTTGTACAGGCAGCTGAGGCTTCATGGTCTGATTATTTGGTGGGGTACCTGACAGGAGAGAAAGTTGTTGCTGGAACTGAGGAAATTGGTTTGTGAATGGAGTTTTTTGAGCTGTCCAGTTTGGGTTCCATTGGTTAAAATAGGATTGTTGTAGAAGCCAGGGCGTCCACATTGCAGGGTCTATAAAGGGAGGGTTTGTTTGCTGCATGGGTGGGAAATTCATTTGATTAAAGGGTGAGTATTTCATTTGGTTAAAGGGCAGGTAATTTGCTTGATTAAAAGAAGGATAATTATTCCAACGATTAAATGGCATACTAGAGTTCGTACCTTGTCCTCGTGGTTGCCATTGCCTCCTTTGTGTCAGCAGATAAACTGCTTCAGCTTCCTCCTCAGTTGGTTGTAACACTGCCTTTATCCTTGGTAAAGAGGGGCATTGTTGAGTTTCATGGTCCTTTTCACAAATGGTACAGATTGGTACCTTGTCCAGTGGGCATTCCCTCAGTGGGTGTTTTTCTCTACATTTAGGGCAGAAAATGGCCAAAGGAGCGTCTGCCTCTGCCTACTTCTTTTTAACTTGCAAGGTATCAATCTGTGAAGCAAAAGAACTTAACATTTCAGTCTTGAATTCCTCAAGTAGATTACCTATTTTAGCTCTTGTTTCTCCTCCACTGGTTGATTTCTGGACCCTTGAATAAGTACTATCCCTGCTCTTTGATTTATTTGCAGCTCCTTTTGAACACCTCTTGCAGAGGTTAACGATTTCATCATACGATTCCTTAGATATATCCCCTTTACCAAGCATATTTAACATATCTAAACAATCATCCCTTACCCCTTTCAATAATATTGTTTTAAGAATATCTTTGCTTACATCAGGGTGCTCAGATCTCTGCAGATTATACTGGAGTGTTTCCACAAAGTCCTCCAGATTTTCATCCTCCTTCTGAACCATCTTGAATAATTCCTCCATTTTTTCTCTCGTCTGGCAATAGTCTTGGTATTTGGCTAGAAATTTCTCCTTCATCTGATCCCATGTTGTGATCACGTGACCTCCCAAGCTCATAAACCATCTTAGTGCATTTCCTTTTAATGTTGCTGGAAACAACTTTAACTTTTGAGCATTATTAACATAATCATAACTTCTGCACAATATATCAAACTCGAAAAGAAACTCATCAGAGTCTTCAGAGGGTAAACCCTGGAAGTTAGGTAGGGCTGAGAGTGGAATATTCTTCATAAGAGTTGTACCTCTGGGAAGTTCCTCAATAGGGAATTCCAAGGTGGAGAGAGAATTCTCACCTCTTCCTTCACCTCTACGTCCTCCACCAAAGATTCCTTCATTGTTTCCATTCATTGGTTGCTTTCCTGATGCACTTGCCCGATCTTCAGTGTTTTCCTTTGGACTCTCAATGTCCTGAACTGGTTCCTCAACTTCAATATCTTCGATTGATTCTTCAATTTCAATATCTTCTACTGGTTCCTCAACTTCCTCCACTGGTTCCTCGGTATGTTCTGCTGTTTCTACAACCCTTTCAGGTCCCACTACTTCCTCTGTTTGGTAGTCCATTTGGAGAGAGTGTTGAGTCTGTGGCCTCTGAGAGCTTAGCCTCTGGGATGTCTCAGCTTTTGAAATAATCTCATCGATGAAAGTTTTTCTTCCTCCTCTTCCTTTGCCCTTGCCACCTATAGGATTAGTTTTCTTGCGTCCTCTCATGCATCCTGCATATCTACAAGAAAATCATCAGTACTTTTAAAATATATAATTTCCTTCCCCGGAAACGGCGCCAAAATGTTGGTCACTTTAATTGCTTATTGAATTAAACAACAAAGTGCGACATAAATTGTCAACCCAGGGAAGTCTTGTTATTTCAAAGGCAACTGCGTACTATATGCACTCAATTTTAAAAGCAACAAAAATTGTAGTACAAACAAATCACGCCTTACTTTAACAAATTGAAGCTCCACTCTGCATTACAACAATTGTAGATAACTATCAAACAATACTTAATTCCATTCAAAGAGTCATATAATGGAAAAGAATCAATCTGCAAAGGAAAACAATGGTTGTGCTGTAACAGAGAGTCAGGACCCTATCCCCAGAGCGGGAATCTCCAGCACGTACCTCTGATTAGCTAGCTTGCCAATTCACTCTGTAACTTAATCACCGGCGAAACACTCCTGAATTAACTTTGAGTAATACAATAATCAATTGAGAAAGAAACAGAGTTTCAGCAAATATATTATAAACAATATTCAGCAAACAATACTTGTTAACAAGGCATGAATAAAAGACACACTTGACACACTGTAGAAATATAATGGGTGAATCTTGTGATGAAGGTGGGCAATGTCCTTCTCACAAGATTCCCAAAGAAACAAGAACTAGAAAAAGATGTTCAGAACAAAATTTTATTCATCCATCAATATGTCATATTACAAAAAGAATTCTAGTCCTGTTCCTTCAGCTGAGCCTTTTACCATAGTTTATCTCTCTCCCTCTAATGTACATGTCTCCTCTTTATAAAGAGGAGACATCTATTGCAAAAGATTTACATTATTTTAACCCATTATACAAAAATAAGGAAATCAATTTCCCGTCAACAAAATGCTGTTACAGTAATACTGTCTTTAGATTATAGGTGTTACATCCAGTGTAACAACTTCCTCGGTGATCAGTTTGGTTCTTTTGTTGCTATCAAATTTAGAATGCAAATCTCAACTGTTTCATCTTCGAGATTTGCGTACCGTTTCTACTGTTTGAGCAACTGCAAAAATAGTCTCGCAAACTCCAGGCCGTTTCAGCAACGCGGACTGCACATCATTCTTTAAATGTTCAACACTTAACAATTTAAATATTAACTATGAAGATATCGTGATTATATGCTAAATAATTAAACGTATAGTGATGAGAAGAATCATTACATACCTTTTGGATAATTGGGTTAAAATACTAACAAAGACTTTTAAATGTAGATTGAAAAAGATGATATCATAGCAAAATGTATGGTAAAAAATGGACAATATGAGGTCCTAACACCTGGGTCATAGTTTCTCAAGCCATGAATCAAGCCTTATTAAGCTTACGGGGTGTAGAATACACAGTGATAGGGTGTACTATTAAGTCACTCCGTGATGTGAAGGTCACTAGTTTGAAACTTTGTGGGCAAAAAATTGTTCATGTTAAGGGTTGGTGTGGCCTAAACCGAATGCAATCCTTCTGTGATTTGGATGGTTTAGATGCCCCTGGGTCATAGTTTCTCAAGCCATGGATCAAGCCTGAAGTAATCTCCAGAAAACTCAGACAACTTAACAAACAATATATATATATATGAGCGTAGTCTAACTTATAGAAGAAATACCTTTTTCCCCTTAATTCATCAAAATTGGGCCATACAATTTCAAGATTTTTGTTGTTTTTTAAAATACAAAGCATAAACAACACCTACAAAACCCATGGGGAAGTTAAATTATGCAGATTAAACAATTTAAACTCAAGTTTTTAAAAAACTATGTCGGATTTTGATTAAAATTAACTAGAAAATTAATTATAAAAAAATCATTTCATCTATAAATTAAACTACGCCTATATATTAATATTATTAAATTTCTTAAACATCCTGTTATTATTTAATTTTTAAAATAAAGTAAAATATAATAATATTTAATTATAAAATTTTGGAGTTTTTTAGTTTTACATGGATTAACGAAATACGTTATAGCATCAAACGAATCAAATTTTCCTAAAGGGTAAATATTCTATCATTTAATTTTCCAGTATATATTAATTTTTAAATATATAAAAAATTAAATTAAAACATTTTAGAATGATTAAAAACTAATTTCATAATACTGATATGTATAACATAAAAACTTTTATAATTTGATCCACTTCGGAAAATTGCGTACACGTCTGTATGTAATATGTATATATACAATGCGATAAAATATTTTTTATCTTCCAAATCATGGTAGCCCCTCACAACACTAAGCAATTGAAAAAAATTCCAACGAAAGGGTCGAACGACAACCCTGGAAAAACTTTTATTTGGCAAAGATATTCCTTTTCTCCGAGTCTTTGTGATTCAAACGTCTCCGAAGTTCCACCACTCTGTCGATTCAAGGAAGATGTACGGGTAGCTCCAAATCCGCCGACACCCCGTCAATTGACGGGATTTTCTCCAAATGCAGGTCGCCAGTGCCGTCAATATCCTCAACTGGGGAAAATGAGTTTGGTGGTGGGTCCCCAATATCCTGCCACGTGGTAGGCACGTGCGGCATGTTAAACGGTTTTGTTTGAGCCCAGCGATATCTTCCCTGTGAATCCGGGAATCCGAATTTCGGACACCCACTTTTGTCACCATTTTCTCATTCGGATTCCTTTAAATTGGCGGCAATTCTGTCCGCGAGTTACGTTCTAAATTGGCGGCAATTTTATCCGCGAGTTACCCGTATTTCGCGGCGTAATGCAAACGCTGTGTGGGGGTCAAATGTGTCGGATAAAAGGCTGGAAGCGGCTGTAGTGAAATCTCAGCTCAGCTGTGTCAAGAAGCTATGCCGAGTTTGCGACTACATGGGACTCGGGTAGTCAAACCGCTTATTTCTACTTGAAATGACACGTGTGCCGACATCTACGGCGTGAGAGAGAATTCTGACTTTGGTAGCACTTTCGACCGTGCGGCAATGAACACCTAGTTTTTTTTCGTGATGGATGACTTAGCGGTGGTCCTATACAATTTTTCGTATTTATGACTTTAGAACATAGCAAATAAGGCTTGTCAAGTTGTTATATGATGTTATAAGGCTTGTCAAGTTGTTATATGCCATTATTGCTTATATGATGTTATAATTTTTTTTAAGTAAAATATTATTAAAATATAATTATATATTGATACATATTTGTAATATTTTTTTGGTAATTTTTGTGTAAAAATATATAGGATTAGACTTTTTTTACAAGAGGTACTAGTATGAAAGATTCCAAAGACTTATTCCAACTTTTTAACTGATCATTAGATAAAATCACTATAATAACGTGAAGTAACCATGGAAACAGCATAGTGGATTGTGTAAAGGAATAGTCATTATTTCCATTTTTTAACATACTACAATCTACCATAACTTTGTCTACCTTGCATCAATCAATTAATCAATCTTAATTCAAAACACAAAATTGATATGATTTTCCAATGTTATGCAAAAAGATCACATCATCAATATCATCAAATAGGCAAGCACGTAAATGAACACTGATATATCCTGGAAACCTTGAAGGGAAAAACCAACAAACATATACCTTGGAAACCCTGAAAGGAAAAACCAGCAAACATCTATTTTATTGAACGTTTCATAAGAGAGTTCACCCCTCGCTGAATGGCAACAAGGGAGTCCATCCCTTGTTCAATGTTAAAATTTACAAGATAACATAATCTTTAATTCAAACATAATTAACTAGAGATTAATACATTTAACATGTTATCATGTTTCACACTTTACCCCACATTTCCTGAGCATAATGTCTTTGTGGCATGATAAGTTATCTCTTGTAAATTGTGTATGACGATCCTTCACTCTGCATGTTCTATTAATCAAACATGATGACTCCATTACCTGTCATAGTGTTAGTTAACATCCATCTTTCGGCTGTTGCAAAAGGAATAGATTAGAAACTATAAATCATTTCTGCACACAAGTCACGATTCTTTCCTGCAATTGTTATCGTTAGCAACTCTAACATCATGGTTAGGTCAATTAACAAAACCCCAATAATCAATCTCTGCCAGTTATACCTAATGATCTTTCATGTGTTATGCATATTTTTATTTTTCATAATAACATTTAAAATCACCTTTAATCTTTTAATTTTACACGTAAAACCAATTCTTGACATATGCATAATAGCATGCATAAAGAGTATTGAGGCATGCCTCATTATAGAATCCACACATGCATTAATTAAAAGCAAATAATTTCAAAAACATGTCTATTTATCTATGCATGTTTACGACTATGAAAACCTACCTAATTATCCAAATCTCAGATGCATAAAATAAAATGTCAAGGAATGTCCATATATCCATACTTCACACGCATAATAAGAAAAGGGAATACTTACATTTTATCTCTACTCACAAGAATAAGGTAATATTTTAAAAGACTCACCATAACTATCACTATCTCTTCATACAAGAAGAGTAAAATCCTTCCAAAAGATAATCCCACAACAACTGTTATTTCTTCACACAAGAACACATTCTTTCCTTTCCTAAAAGAAAGACCAACACAAACTACCCATATTTAAAAAAAAAGAAAACTAGCACAATAGTTATTATCTTTGTGCATACAAACATATATTCTTTTCAATAAAACTAAAACAATAACTATTATTTTTGTGCATATGAACATATATTTTTTTAAAGAAATCTAACACAATATCTATTCTTTTCATACACATTTCTTTTCAAGAAATCTAACACAATAGATATTCTTTTTGCAAATGCACATCTCTTTTTCAAGAAGTTTAACACAATAGCTAATTTTTCGTGCTTACAAATACATATTTCTTTTTCAGGAAATCTAAAAAAATAACTATTCTTTTCATGCATGCAAATACATATTTCTTTTTCGAGTAATCGAACACAATAACTATTCTTTTTGTACATGCAAATACATATTTCTTTTTCAAGAAATCTAACACAATAGCTATTCTTTTTCTGCATGCAATACATATTTCTTTTTCAAGAAATCTAACACAATAACTATTCTTTTTGTGAATGCAAATACACATTCTTTTTCAAGAAATCTAATACAATATCTATTATTTTCGTGCACGCAAATACATATTTATTTTTCAAGAAATCTAACACAATAATACAATCCACCATAACTTTGCCTACCTTGCATCAATCAATTAATCAATCTTAATTCAAAACACAAAATTGATATGATTTTCCAATGTTATGAAAAAATATCACATCATCAATATCATCAAATAGGCAAGCATGTAAATGAACACTGATATACCCTGGAAACCTTGAAGGGAAAAACCAGCAAACATATACCTGGAAACCGTGAAGGGAAAAACTAGCAAACATCTATTTTATTGAATGTTTCGTAAGAGAGTTCACCCCTCGCTGAATGACAACAAGGGAGTCCATCCCTTGTTCAATGTTAAAATTTACAAGAGAACATAATCTTTAATTCAAACATAATTAACTAGATATCAATACAGTTAAAATGTTATCATGTTTCTCAACACTTTACCCCACATTTCTTGAGCAAAATGTCTTTGTGGCATGATAAGTTATCTCTTGTAAATTGTGTTTGACGATCCTTCACTCTGCATGATCTATTAGTCAAACATGATGACTTCATTGGCTGTCATAGTGTTAGTTAACATCCATCTTTCGGCTGTTGCAAAAGGAATAGATTAAAAACTATAAATCATTTCTTCACACAAGTCACAAAACACAATAAATCATTTCTTTTGAATCACCTATGTCTCTATGGTTTATAGGAGGTCAAAGCAAGTTTACTTTCTTTATTATTTCCATTTCATGTTAACCGGTTTATATATCGTATTCATCAAATACATACCAAACAAAAGGCGTCATTGTGTTGGCCGGATAAATTGATCTTGCGAACAAGGCCGATCTCCCTAGTATCAGAAGATAGTCTAGCAACAAACAGACAAACAAACCTATCTTTCTCTAGACATATCTGATTTATAAATAAATACTACAAAGGTGTTAAGCTCCTACTTTAGATCCAATGCTTGTTTGTTGTAGTCACCCTTCAATCATTCGAAAGAGTTACCCTCCAATCGTTCGAAAGCATTATCTTTAAAGACCTGCAATCACAAACAAGAAAACATTAAATAGCACCTGCATAGCAAATATCATAAATAATGTCTATTATGGTGATCAAGGAATCCATAAAATAAATCATTAATGAACAACTCATTGAGAAAAACAAACTTATTTGTATTAACTTTGAAGTAGAAGAACCTTACAACCCTTTTAGCCTTGATGTTGAACAAACTCTTCCTGGGGTCCGAAATAAGAATTTCTTTTACTTTGACAAGCCTTGCACTCTTCCAAATGAGATCTTAGAGGTATGTAATCCCTCCTCATAAAAACTCAACTAAAGAAGACTAAGTTCCAGCAGCATTTCACCTCAAAAATATTCAGCTTCTAACCTCCCAAGTAACCAGCCCAATGCTTCATTTTATAGTGCAGAGGAGGAGGTTACATGTCCATCTATGAAAGGATAGAATCCTCCTTCAAATGGATAAGCTCCTCACATCAAGGGGTTAGCTCCTTAAGGTATGGGATGCATGAACCTTAAGAGAGTGAACTTGCCACCTCAAGATTCCTTATAGAAGCTTCTAGAAATGACTGGAAGTGAGTTTTTTAGAATGTACTCACACCTTTTTAACTTTTACAGGGGTCCGCACCCATAACACAGAGACAGAGCATTGTAGAGCATCCATGGCTTAGGGACAGTGCTCTGAAGCGCACTGTCTCCCACTCTGGGTTGCGCTAATCCTCCCAGGATCACTTTCCCACCTTTGGAAAGTGTTTTTGCCAACTTTTCTCTGTTTGTTTGCTTGCTAATTGATCAATGAATGTCATGTCTTAGAGAACAAATTTTTATCTCCTTTGCCAGCCCTACTTAGATTTGATTGATTAATGTTTTCTTTGTCATTATCAGTCTATAGTCAAAGTTAGAATATAGTTGATTAATCTTCATTCGAAAGAAAGTGTCGTAAAGTCTTCTCTTCCTTCGAAATAAAACTGTCGTAAAAATCTTAGTTCTTATGAAAGATTGATTGATTGTATGTGCATATTTCTTTTTATTCATATTCACATTAAGGGATTCGAAAAGAAAAACTTGCATCGTTCATATTGTAGTTTGTGAATGCTTTAAAGGAATAGCTAGGGAATTTGCATTAGATGTGCTCTTTTCTCTTTGTCAGAAATTTGATTGCTCTATCCCTACTAGCTAAGGATTTTCATTGTTAAATTGAATGGAAAGAATGCTTATCATATTAGTTGCATTTTAGGAATTGCAAACATACATCACGTATTGAGCCTTGAAAGGAAAATTCTAAAGAAGATCAACTTAAAACTTATCTGAATATACCTAATGGACCATTGTCACCTAACGAAAAACATTTAGTGGTTCTAGGCTAGAGACGTGTTCCGACGTCGTAAAACAAAGCAGCTGCCGCTAACTTGTTTGCAATACATCCCGAGTGTGATACCACATTCCACGTATGTGAGTATATCATAGCCCGTCCACGTACCTTCGGGTATATAGGGTGGTGTTACAGTACGTAAAGTATATGGGAATGCTCTCATTGTGAGGTTTTGCATTAAACAACGCTTATACGGATTGGGCCTCCACGTAATTTCGGGTATATATGGGAGGAAAACACTAGGTTGCTATCCATCCTTACGTAACCGAGTCGGTCACCTTGTACACTATGATACACCGAACACAACATTCGGGGAGATTACTTGCCCATACCTCTTAGTTCGCCAGGAGGTATTCTGCAGTTCACAGTTGCTTGGTAAACCTTTTGCCTAGATTATCCCTCTTTTGTTTTGTTATGTTAATTTGATTAAAATAAATTTAATTGACCGTAGATAACATCCTCCACACTCACTCCTTAGTTGATCTTAGGTTGAAACATATGGCAAAAAATTCGGAGTTCACCGATCAAGGAATTCCTTTTGATGGGAATCCTAGTCCTTTTCCTCCTTTTGGAAATATTGGTGCTCCATATATGGCTACATTGTCCCTTCCGGGATTTACCATTGGCTTGCCAGTATGGTTGTTTTCAACTTCCTTGGTTCAAAATGTTGTGATTTCTTCACAATCGAGTACTCCTCCAACTGGACAAAATCAACCTCCAGTTGACCCTTTTCCTTCTTCGTCGATTGTTTCTTCCTCTTCGCCTAGTGAAAGTATTGGTACTAGTAACCAGGTGGCTAAGAAGAAGAAGAAAGGGAAGAAGAAGAAGAAGAAGCAAATTCAGCAGAGGGGCAACCAAGCAACCATTTCTTTGAATGCAACATCTGATGAGAAATCGTCCGTCAAGCCTCACAAAGTTCGATATCCATGCAAAATTTGTGCGGGAGACCATCTTCTTCGAAATTGTCCTAATATTCCTCTTAGAAGAATGGTCTTCCTGTTCATGTTATCCAGTGTCATCAACATCTAGAGATCATTCTGGTGACACACCATCAACTAGTGGTAGTAAAGTTCATGGAAAAAAGGGTATAGTTAAGTTTCCCTGTAGGTTATGTGAAGGAAATCACCCCATTCACCTTTGTCCCTATCTGGATGAAGCCAAAAAAGTGTTGGATAACTGTCCTGCTTCACCGTAGCAACTTCCATCTGGTTATAGGAAACTATCCCTTAATCCTTCACTAGTTGATGAATCGACTGACTTAAATCAACCGTCAGTCAAATCCACTCTCTCTGAAAGTGAATCCTATGAGTCTATACTCGACCCAAATCAACAGATCGAGGTAACAGTTGACCCAATTTCACCTTCAGTTAATCGTACCTTTCCTGAAGAGAGTGAATATGATACCACTCAAGTTCTTTTTGTTTCTTCAAATTCTAATGAGCTTGGGGGCAAACCTCTTGTTCCATCAGGACAGGAGGAAAATCCTCCTGCTCTTGTAACTCAAGGGGTTAATTCTCCCGTTCTTACGGCACCCCCTTCAAGTAGTCTAGTCACTTCCTTTGATTGGAATCAACAGGCAGGATTCTGTCTTCCTTCTTATGTGCCTTTCCAAATCATAGTACAGGTTTTTAATATGATTGTATCAAGCACTATTATAGATGAAGGTGCATCTGTGAGTATCCTTTCCTCAACTGCTTGGCAAGCGCTCAGTTCGCCGCCGCTTGTACCTGTTACCCAGAATTTGTTGGCTTTTAACAGAGGAACCAGTCAACCATTAGGGATCCTCCCTCAGTTTCCTATTACTTTGGGAGGAAAAATCGTTTATCTGAATGTGATGGTAGTCTCAGGCCCTTTAGATTACAATTTACTTCTTGGGAGGACTATGTTTATGACATGGGGGCCATTGTTTCAACACTCTTTCGAGTGATTTGTTTCCCGCATGAAGGCAGAATTGTCACCATTGACCAGCTTTCATTTCCTGGTCCAAATATGGCTTCCAGTCAGCCATCTTCCCTAAATGGTCATTTTGTATCAATGGTATTAATCCCGCCACGGGTTAATTATGTGGCAACCATTCCATACCTACATCAACTGATGATCAATTTAGTGATGTTGTACATCATGTATTGGGGGAATTGGAACCAAATCTCTCCTTCCAAAGCATTTTTCTCCCATCAGATGAGAACCTCTTGGAAGTGATGAATTCGTATCATGGGTCGTGAAAAAACAAGGAGTTCGAGGATAGTTCGTTGTCTTGTGTCAAGCTCATTAAAAAATGAAACAAGGAATATGAGGATAGTTCCTGGTTTTGTGTCAACCTCATTAAAAAATGAAACAAAGGATATGAGAATAGTTCCTTGTCTTGTGTCAACCTCGTTAAAAAATGAAACAAGGACTATGAGGATAGTTCTTTTACTGTGTCAATCTCATTAAAAAATGAAATAGCTCTTATGAGGATAGTTCCTTGTCTTGTGTCAACCTCGTTAAAAAATGAAAAAAGGAGTATGAGCAGAGTTCCTTGTCTTGTGTCAAGCTCATTAAAAAATGAAACAAGGTCCCTTGGAGCAACGTTCCAAGTCGAGTCTTTGAGTATATCTCGTAAAATCCTAGTCAAGTCTTTCACTTGATCTCATAAATGAACCTTCATTCCATCCACCTCATAGCCATGAGTAGTCTATTTAGGTGAATGTAATGAAGCTTGGGGGGCATGCATCTAGTGGTAAAGTTAAGTTTCCCTATAGGTTATGTGAAGGGAATCACCCCATTCACCTTTTTCTATTTAGACGAAGCCAAAAAGGTGTTGGATAATTGTCCTGCTTCACCGTAGCGACTTCCATCTGGTTACAAGAGACTCTCCCTTTCATCATGCTAGGGGCATGTAAACTAATCTCAAGCATAGTTTTTCGTTTTAAGCTTGTGTAAAAATGAAACTGAATTCAAGCATAGTTTTTCATTTTAAATATTGTGTAAAAATGAAACTGAATCCAAGCATAGTTTTTCGTTTCAAGCTTGTGTAAACATGAAATTGAATCCAAGCATAGTTCCCTATGGTTCAAGCTTGTCTAAAAATTAACCCATTTCCATTTTAACCCTCTTTATTGCCATTCTATCAGCCTTTTTCATCAGATGAGCCTTGGTTGTTTTCATCCCATCGCCACCATCTCTTCGGCTGATCATATGCTTTCACTTGGTTGTTTTACCCTTTTTGAGGAACAGTTCCAATGAGTGGTCTTATTAGCCAACCTCTTCACATAAATCAACATGTTTTGAGAAGTTCCAACATCACCGGAACCAGTTGTTATCCTAGACACCACTCGTTTCTCAAAATGGAGTCCTCTTTAAAGCTATTTTCATACTCTCTAAACATGGAAAGATTGCCAAGTGCTTGTCCTTTCCATCTCGTTAATGGATTGGAAATGATATCTCTCTTGTATTATTTTACGCTTTTTCGGATTTGAGAGATTAACTTACGAAAAATAAATTATGGAGTTTCCTTTCTGTACCTTTTCAAACTCTTTAAACATGAAAAGGACTGAGTTATCTTTGTCGTTAAACTCGTTAAAAACATCAAATAGCAACAAACTTGTCCATCTAGACAAGACCGAGTTTCACCTTCGCTAGACTCGTTAAAACATCAAATAGCGATGGATTCGCCTGAAGGGTGAAATTATACAACAAGCATATGTTATCCTCCTCAAGCTTGATAAAAATAAAGAGGTATTGGTTAGCAATGACTGGGGAAAATGGGAAAAAGGGGAAAACCACTTTATGGTAGCAGGTCACTCTTGAACATGACACTTTCACTCCATCACCGTGACTATCTGGGTTGGGTTATTAGCTTGATGGTTATCACACCGTTGGTCTATCATACCATCCATTTATTTGTTTTGGGTCAATTCTACCAATTCACTTTAGTGTCGTCGACATGTTCAAGAGAAGTCATCCAGTCAAAATCCATCTTTTGCAATAGCATAAACCTTTATTTTCATGACCACCATTCCTGAACCTTGTGTCGTTAGTAAAATTTCGTCTCCAAAATCATTACAATCGTTTCATGTAATTGATGTGGGATACATCAAGGCCCTCCTGCGATGAGTCGCTTCTTGTCGACATCAGCACATTATCCAAGAAGTTGACTTATAAACACCCTTCCAGTACCTTGAGGCTTGCAAAATGTACTGCAGTACCTTAAGGATCATTATCATTATCAGTGATTTATCTCGCATCTGTTAACAACTTACATCATTGGCTAGTAATCAAATGGTGTTTTCCCATGTTCGACATCAGATCACATATTCACATGGTTAGACTCGTACTTGAGTGAACGAATGAACGAGATTGAAGACCCTGGATCTAGTTTCATCCATCTGAGCTGCGATATCAGGAGTACTAAATCATATGTACAATGGATTTACATTGATAGTCATTCCGATCATGGGTCTATATCTGTAGATGATTGTTTATGTACATGTAATGAAAGTTTATAAGTTGAGCATGGGTATGCCTTCCCTCAAAAATTCATGTAAAATTAAATATCATCATATATGTATTGTAATTGATGCAGGTCACCTTCCACTTTGATACCTCCTCATCACATCGTAAAGCATTTCATTCGACATTGGCATTTTTCCAACTTCATGCTTTAGGGGGAAACTATTACAGATCCATTTGGGAACATCAAATCCCAACATCTAGATCAGTGTTTTAGGACTCATCAAACCCTAATTTCAGTTGCTTCATGCCCTAAACAAGTTACTCCTTTGAATGTCTCCTTCCCAGAAAGTTTCATGACTTGAAGACATCTAGAAATTGCCTCTAGAGGGACCAGCACAGCTAAGCCCTTATGAAGGTGCGCTGCAGAGCAGTTGAGTCCACTGCAAGGGTGCTTTGCAGAGCACATAGGCTTCCTTTCACCTACGCTGAGCAAGAATGAACGAAATTTACATAGGGTTTGGGGAATATTCTTATTTTTTGGAGTCATTTAGAAGTTTCCCTGTCGTATCAACTCCTATAAGCTCGAAAATGGATGAGGAATGAGTTAAGGAACATCCTATCCTCTCATCCCTTCCTCCATGGAACTAATTCTAAGTATGGAAGGCCATTCAATGCCACCATTTATGACAAAACCTCCTTCATCTTCCTGTAAATTGACCACTCATCTAAGTGATCAGGGGTTGGATTATGTTGAATTGTAAGGAGATAATGCTGCTATGAGACTTGACTTTGGAGAAAATGATGTGATGCCACAAGCTTGTCTTGCTTTTGATGTGATGTGGATGGGATTCAAGCTAGAGGAATGACATTGAATCTGACACAATGGTTGTAATTCCTTCTTCTATCAAAAAAAGTATTTGAACCTTTTTCCCATATGTTTGTATTGTCATATGATGCTCATATGTGTGAAATGTATCTGATTCCATTCATTTGTATTCAATAGATCTTTTTCTTTGATCAGTTCTTTGTCTTCTGTTTGTGTTTACAGGTACTTCTCAAGCGTGTTAAGTATGGGAAGGAGCGACAGGATTGATACAAAGGAGACGAGGAAAGCAGAACTACAAGTAGGTCTTCTCATCTTCTTTGCCTTATCTATTGCTTATAGGAAAAGGCTAAAGTGCTTTAAACTGTTGTTCTAGATGTGGCTACTCATCTAGGGAATTAGTATTTATCCGTAGATACCAAATTCTCCAAAATAGTTATGTTGTTGCAAAATGAGCAGAGAGAAGAGTGTTGCAAGGGTTGAGTATGGGAGTATGTTGTTGGGCAAGAGTGAAGGTTTTTGAGTAGAACAGTGGACCAAAGGTAGAGGAGAAAAAAGAGCTGAAATAAGGTAGAGTAGCTCCCAATTACAAATAGTATAGATTTCCTTATTAAGTGTGGGTTGTTGGTGCCTACAAAACAGGGATTTTGTGCTTCCATCTTAGTGTATGTTTGAATACAACTTGGGGTTGGTGATTCCTACAAGTTGGTGCTTGCATAAATCTAAGGAGTTTCAAGTTGGTGCTTGCAAAATTTGGCTTCTGGTAAGTTGATCAGGTGTTTGCAAAAGAAGGGAGTTGGTGCTTCTTGCCAGTGGGTGCAAGAAAACAGTGATGGGGAGTTGGTGCTTCTTGTGAGAGGTGGGGGCAGTGTTATGTTTTCTTTATACTATATCTACGTACTAGAACTATTTATACATGCCCGTGACCAAGGTGTCATAAGGCCTAAATACCATAAGGGAGAGGAAGGGACTTCTCCATAAAGAATCTATGTAGCAGAGTTATCTATAAGGGAAATGCTCTACAAATAATATGTGTAGTAGAGTTATTTATAGAGGAAATGCTCCATGTCTCACAAACATTGATGTAATAGAGTAAGATCTCTTATTTACATCATAATAACAAACAATATTTGGTGTTTTTTCTCCTAGAAGGGTTTCCACGTTAAACCTTGGTGTTCATGTTTATGTTGCTCATGGTGTGTGTATTAATGTGTTGATTTATTCATATCACCGAAATTGATGTGTTGTTGATGATCACATGAATGGTTGCCAAGTTTAAATGAGAATAGCATAAATTGGCATACAAGATTAAAAGTTAGCCTTAATATTGATTCACCCCCTCTTACTATTAACATTGTTTCTAACAAACTTATATTCACTAGTTTTGACAATGCTCCTTACATTCCTTATGTGTTTTCAACGACAATTGGATAGTTTTTGTGCCTTGTATCTAAAATAGGTCGTCATGCACCATTGTTGAATTTATCCTATTATTAGACTATAATTGTTTTAACCAAAACTTATTATCTTATGGGTTGAAAGATATTCACTTTATTCTCTACAAAATATATTTGATAAATGGGTTTTTGAAATGCTTTTGAGGTATTATAGATTGCACGATCCTATTTGTTGATGATTATAGTTGGAACCTTTAAAATATCAAAATCAAATTTTCATATTTATAATGTTTGGAAAATGAAGTAGGGACTAACTCAAGTCGCACGAGTTGAATTAATGTCTTGATAGACATGTTTATGTTTAAGAATGACTAACATTAAAAAATATTTAAAAATCAAGACGGAGTTACAGTTAATTTGTTTGAAAATTGTGATCCTAAAATAATTTAGGATTTATGTGGGAATTTGAAATATGAGCCTTCAATGTTTCCTAGGAATTCTTAACTACATGTTTGTGTAAGAACTTTGGTTTGATCTTGAGAAGTGGATAACATTTAACTATCATTTATTTAAATTCAATTGTAGCTCTTAACTAAGTTTTCTTATATTATTAATCATGAAATTAATGTTTTCTCCACCCCACTTTCATCAGGGGATGATGACAAACCAAATTCCCATAGGAATTCAGTTGTGCATTGCAAGTTTGCTTTAAAAGTGCATATAATTAATTTTGAATCGTTAGTATGTCTTGGATGGTATAGAAATGTGAATCAGAAGTTTGACTTAAGGGTGTTTTAAATTTTCATAGATATAATATTTATTTAATAATATCTTGAGGTAGTGATTGGATTTAATTATGATGATAGTTCATTTGGTGAGACAAATAAGGAAAATTTTAAGGATGGAAGTTCATTTCAAGGTTTAGAAATTTTGGCGAATATTATTAATCTTTAATATGCAAATTGTAAAATGTGCAGTGACAATAATCTGTAATTTTTTTATATTTGTAATTATATTATATTAGTCTAAAATAATTTTCGGTGCTTTGTAAGGTAAAATAATTTCACACTATAAAATTTGGGTGAATCATTTTTTGGGAAAAATCATGGAAAATTAGCCCACTTGAAAATATTAGCTCATACAATTTTCCCTAGAGACATACATATACTCTAGTTCTAGATAAATTGTTAGTATAACAGACAAACTTCCATACAGACTAATGACATCTAAAATCAATGCCTCTAATTGAAGATAAAATGAAGATATATGAATAAATAAGTAAATTGCACATTTGAATTGTGACATGGTACATCTTCATATAGATTAATCCCTAAAAGGGAAAATGTTAATACATGCAACAAAACTTCCTTTGTAAATGACTATTAAACCCTCTACAAAACCCCATCTCTACACCATCCTCCCCACATGCTTCACCACCACCACAACCCTCGAAGGAGTTGGAGGGAGCAGAGCTCCCTCTTATAGCAAGGTAATGATTGGGTACCATATCACCCACCAACATTAGCCCATTGACACCACCAATCTAGAAAAGGCAGCTAATCCAACAAAAAACAAAGGCTCTGCTCACCCCTCATTGGCTAGTTATAAGATCCTAGGTAACTACCTTCCCAAGGCAACCGTGGACACAAAATTTGAATTTTTCACAACTCATATTGATGAATACATCCAATACATGAGACCATGCCCTGATTGATAAATTCCTCAGAATTTGATCGAAATTGAGGAGCTAAGCCATCCCTGTCACCTCCATAACCTAGTAAAGCCCCTACACTCAATAATTGTTTTGATCCTATTGCTTCCCTGGATACCTGGACTCCCTCCACAGAGCACTCTCCCTCCCCAATCTAGAAACGTTGGACTTAGCGGTAGCCAAAAACCCCTCTGAAAATACCTCAAATCTACAAGTTTCTCAAATCGATCTTGTCACTCAAGACTCAATCCCTTCAGGTCCCAACATTTCTCAATCCCTTGGCGGAACTAAAGAGATGGATTTGGACTCTTTAGATATCCCTAACCTTGCCAGATATTTAACAGATACAGATCCAAATTCCATCCAAAATCATCAATTCAAAATTCTTAGCAAATCCATCCTCAAATCATCCAAGCAAGCTCAAAATTCCTCCTCAAACCAACCCAAGAATAATCCACTAGGGGTACAAGCCCAACTTATGAAAGAACCAAAAAATATCCATAAAGATGAAAAGAAAAAAGGTAGGATATAAAACCAACAAAACCTCAAGGAATTAGGTGGAATTCTTGTGAACTCAAGCCAAATTAAGTTAATTTCAAAGGTCTTTCCCTCCTCTAATCCCCCTCCCCGCCTCATAAATATCATTTCATGGAATATTTAAGGCCTCTAATGTAAAGGCAAGTAGAGGCTTCTCAAGGACAAACAATTTTCGAAACATCACCTTATTAATGAAATAGGAAACCAAAACCTCTAGAGAATTTATATGAAACTCACAAAAAAATCGGGGAGAAAGTGTTAATCAATTGCTATAGATGCTCAGGGTCATTGGATGGTCTAACCAGTATATGGAATTTTAATGAGGCCTCCATTCTCATTTTTTTTTATACATTCAAAGTTATTATAGTTCAATTCCATCCAATTGGATCGGATGACACCTGCCTTTTGTCCAATGTGTATGTATCCTCACTTCCCATAGAAAAGGAAATATCCCCTTCCACTTTTCAATAGACTAGCCTCCTTATCGATCCAAATTCCTACATTTTGGGAAAGGAATTCAACTTGATAAAATCACTTGTGGAAAAGAAAGGGAGGGTTCGCAATATTGAGGATGAAGTGACCCACTTCCAATATGCAATGAACCAAGCCCATCTAGTTGATCTCACCACCATCAATGGAACATACACTTGGGATAACCATCGAGGGGGGGTTCAATAGGTCACTATGAGGCTTGAATGATTCCTAATTTATGAAAGCATCATGTGAAAGGATATCTTCATGGAGGATATTATCCTCCCCAATCACAAATCTGACCATTGATTGATCAAGATCGATATGGAAATGAAAGATTGGCCCCAAAACCAATTGTTTTGATTGGGATGCTTATGGCTTCAATACTTGGATTCTTCATCATTCATCCAAGAATGGTGGACTAAATTCCCTTGCATAGAAGGATCAACTATGTATTGCCTCAAGAGAAAACTTCAACACTTCAAAACCTAGCTTAAAACTTGGAATAAAGAAAATTTTGGCAACACCTTGCAAGCCAAACAAGACCTTGAAGGGCAGATGGAGAACATCTGATAGGAAGTAATTCTACATGGAAAATCAAATGACCTTATAAAAGAGTAATCCAACATCCTATTGCAACCGGAAGAGAGGCGAAACCAAGGAGAAATTATATAGCAACTAAAATCTCAAACAAAATGGTTGAAAGAGGGAGAAATGAATATCGCTTTCTTCCATAACTCAATGCTTCATTGCTACCATCACAACCCCATATCCTCTTTATGAAAGAAAGAGGGATCTAAAGTCAGAGATCGATAGGACATGGCTCAAGAGATCATCGTCTACTTCAAGGAAATTCTAACATATCCAAATCCCAATAGATTAGAGGTCATCCATAAAATCACGAAGTATATTCCTACTTAGGTCACCAAGGAACCAAATGTGGGACTCCTGCGAAAAATCACCATTGATGAAGTGGAATCTATGGTGAAATAAATGCCTCATAACAAGGGCTCAGGCTTTGATGAATTCACAACTAACTTCTTTCAATTATATTGGACCATTGTTGATAGAGGCTTATGGGAAGCAGTGGAGGAATATAGGAAATCAAATACCGTATTGAAAGCTTTGGATGCGACCTTCCTCACCTTGATTCCTAAAAAATATAAAGTCAAGGATCCTAGAGATTCAGACCCATAGCTCTGTGTAATCTAGTGATCCAAACTTAAATAGGAATGCAACAACTTATAGATATAATCATAAACACATAGATGCAACAGGAAAAACACTTCATTTCATTAATAGAAAAATACTGAACTATGCTTACAAACATAATGGAAATAAGATAGCTTGGGCAATGGTAGCTTATCTCTAAGAAGAGATATGGCAGCTACATGTCTTTGAACTGTGTTAAAATGAGGCTCAAGGGCCTATTTATTATTGGAAAGCATGAGAAAACCCTAAACAACCAAAACCCTAACCCCCTGAGATGTAACAACAAGAGTTTGTGGGTTGGGGTTAGTTGGGTAGCCAACTTTTGGGGGTCGGAACTTGGTCATATTATCTTCGTTTGTTGCATACAATACCTTGTTGGAAAGGTCTCTCTGAGTACTAAAGGGTTCGCCATAGGCCCCTTCCAAATCTAATGGGCCGCAGACCCCCAAAAAAAATCGTTTAGAGGGTTAAAACTACTCCGAAAGTTCAGGACCCGAAAAACTGCTAAAAATAGTAAATGCTGAAATGCATAAGGAAACAAATGAAATTGACTAGGGGGTCTAGGTGGAATAGTCGGGTGGCCACAATTATCCACCTGGATCATTCCTTCCCCCTTAGGAAGCAATGTTCCCCATTGCATGTAGAGCTTCCATGAGTTGAGAATTTTTTTTTTGAACATGGTCCCTAGTGAACCACTTGCCCTGGTGAAGGAGTTGGCCTGTTTTGACAACTTGATATAGATATATCCTCTATTGGTGAGTGTTCTTGATCAATGTGTCCATGATCTGATCAGTTGTGGCCTATTCCATGAAGTCCAAGTTGAGCTCTTTTGGTGTGAGTTGTTCTGCAATGCCATATGTGTCCAACAATGGTGGAAAGTATGGTCGAAGGAAATCTACATTGAACACTTGGTGAAAACCAAGGAACAATGGGATGCTGAGCTCAATTTCATTGTCACCGACGGCCTTGGTGATGGTGTATGACCCATGTCGGAGCAGATGAAGCTTGCGGTGTGGTCTAGAAAGGCGCTTCTTTTGAAAATGTAGTCGAACTTTGTCGCCCACCTGGAACTTGTGCAACACTGGATGCTGATCATGGCGTTGCTTGTACTTAGCATTGGCTCTGTCCAATATATCATGGACCTGCTAGTGGATGTTTTGAATGCACTCAATGAAGTTTTTAGCCCTTTCATCATCGGACTGAACGTGAGTCGAATCTACCTGGGTGGGTGCAAATGGTATGGCCACATCAATGGGGCATAATGGTTGAAATCCCAACCCTACCTGAAATGGGCTATGGCCTGTTGAGTTGTGGAGAGCTCTATTGTAGCTATGTTGGACATCGGGAAGACTTTCATCCCATGTGCATGGATGCTTCGATTTGTACATGCGCAAAATGTGTACGATCATCCTGTTGAAAACCTCTGTTTGGCCATCAGTTTGGGGATGGAAAGCCGTGGACTTTGTAAATTTTGTATCTAGCATCGACCAAAGAATTGACCAAAATTCACTCAAGAAGATACTGTCCCGATCTAATACAAGGGACTATGGGATCCCAAAGTGTACCCATACTCGCTCAAAGAAGATCTTAGCAGTGGCCTCTGTTGTGATACTCTTCTTGCAGGCTGCCATCATGGCCATATTAGAGAATCTATCGATGACCATGAAAATGCAATCATTGTCGTGCTTAGTAGAAGGAAGGCCCAACATGTCATCCATGGAGAGAGATTCCCAAGGTCAGCTAGGAGTAGATAGAGGAATATACATGCCTTGCTTCTTGATGGTTGGTTTGGTAATGGCGTAGGCAGTGTAGGATCTAATGTACTTCATAAAATCCTGACAAAGTTTAGGCCAATAAAAATACTTCTGCAATACTGCCACTATTTTATCTACTCTGAAATGTCTAGTGACCCGACTGTAGTGCACCTCCCAAATCATCTTGGCACACTCACTTGAATGAACATAGATGTGTCCCAGGTGGCATAACAATGCATCCTGAAGGTGAAAATTTGGAACTTGCTTCCCTTCCAGGAGTGTTTGGTATATGCTGTCGAATTCTAGATCACTCTTGTAAAGATGCAGCCACCCTGATATCTTGTGCCCACAGGAGTCGAGAAAAATGATCAATGCCATGATCGGTGGTCGGATAAGGCAATCAACAACATTATTGGTGCTACCCTTATTATACTTAATGTTCAAAAGGAACTGTTGCAAATCGGTGGACCATTTCTGATGGCGATCATTCTACAACTTCCATTGTGTCTGTATGAACTGTAGAGGTCGGTGGTCTGTGTGGATGATCGTTTCCTTTCCCAGAATGTAATGCATCCATTGAGGGCAAGCCTCCACAATGGAATACATTTCTTTGACGTAAGTGGGGTACTTTCAAACTGTGTCTGAAAGTGTCTCACTGTGGTAACTTGCCATCAGATGCCCATGTTGAGTAAGAACCGCACCAATAGCATAGTTGGAGGCATCTGTCTCAATCTCAAATGGTTGTTGCAGGTCTGGTAATGTGAGCACTGGTGCAGAATAGAGGCAATTCTTCAACTCGGAGAACGCTTGCTGTTTGGTTTATGACAAAAAAAACTTTGATTTCTCTCTACCCTTGGTGACATGACTTAAAGGGCAAGTGATATGAGAGAACCTCAACATGAACCTAGGGTAGAAATTCGCAAGACCCAAAAATTTCAGAGCTCTGTTAGAGTGGTTAGGGCTGGCCAATCCCGAGTGAATTGTATCTTAGATGTGTCCACATGTACACCCCGCTCATCAATGATGTACCCCAGATATTGAACCTAGGTTAGGCTAAAGGTGCATTTCTCCAAGTTAGCACACAACTTGTGTTGGCACAGGGTCTGAAGGACCTGTCGAATATGGTGGAGGTGCTCCTCCCAACTCTGGTTGAAGATCAAGATGTCATCTAAATAAACCACCATGAATGCATTGGTAAAGTGTCACAAGCTGTCATCCATCAACCTCATGAAGGTTTCAGGGGCGTTTGTCAATCCAAACATCATGACCAACCATTCAAAAAATCCCTCCTTGGATTTGAAGGCAATCTTCCACACATCGAAGGGTTCGATAGGCACTTGGTGATAAACCGACTTCAAGTCAATCTTGTTGAAATATTTGGCCCACTTGATCTGCTCCAAAAGATCATCAATGCCCAGGATTGGGTACCTATTCCGGACGGTGATATTATTCAGTGCCTAATAGTCAATACAGAGCCCCATGTCCCATCCTTCTTCTATACCAAGACAATTGGGCTCCCACAAGGTGATGAGCATGGCCCGATGTGCCCTTTCTATAATAGTTTCTAAATCTGCCTCTTGATCTCATCACTCTCCATAATAGAGCGTCGATAGATCGGTCCACTGGGAAACAATGCACCTGGGGTCAGATCGATGGAGTTCTTGACCTGACATTGCAGAGGTACCCCTGTGGGTGAGGCGGAAATATCCCTATAAACCTCCATGACCTCTTCCATTTGCTGCTGCTATGTAGAGGAGTCCTGTTTGGAAGTAGTGGTCACAACCTTCTTCTTTCCCTAGGGGTGAATCATAAGGAAAACAAATTTCTTGGTCTAAGAAATGATCTTACTGCATTGCTTTGCAGTGATCAAAGAGATGGCGGTAGGCGGGGCTACCTTCGATATCTTGTACAACTTATTGGTCAAAGTAATAATCACAGAGAGAGGTATAGACTCATATACAACATGTCACTTCCACAAGTATGGTTGTCCTAACAATACATCACAAACTTCAAGAGGAGCAACGTCACACAGTACCTCATCCGTGAAGGGTTTGATGTTGTAGGGAAGGTAGCACTACTGGATGACATGAATATCTCGTCTTTGGTGAAGCCACCTGATGGTGTATAGTTGTGGATGTGCTATAGTCTTTAGGCCCAGCCGCTTCATGACCTTTGCTGAAATGAGGTTCTTTTGGCTCCCGTTGTCGATAATGAACTGCAGCGAAGAACCCTTCACCAATATCTGTGAGTGGAAGAGGCTTTCCCCCTCCTCTGGATATTCAGGCTCAATCTTATAGATCTTTGTGGTGGCCACGATGGCATTGGGCTCCGTATCAATGATATGTTTCCCTTTGTCAGTTCCCTTATCAGGTTCTGATTCAGAGTCGAAACCTGCGTCTGATTTGGAAGCCTTCAGCTTGACCACCATTGACTACTTGGCCCAACACTCACTTGTATTGTGACTGGAGCTCTTATGTAACTCACACCATTTTCTTATGTTCGTCTTCGGGGCATTGTTCTTTGCTTGCGGCTTCAGCGGGCTGTACTAGGTAGTGCCGCCTTGCCTTGGTCCTTTGTTCTCTGGTTTGGGGGAACCTTTTCCTTGCTTTGGATTCGCATATCTAAAGACCCACTTCTTTTGTTTAAACTTCTTCTCAATCTTGATAGCGTACTGATATGTTGTACCGAGCGAGGAAATGTCCAGGAACTCCATCTTGTCCTAGATGTACTTGTGTAGACAACTACGGTACTTAAGCACCAAATTCCACTTAGTACCCTTGATACCCAGCTTCAAGTGAAGGGTATGGAAAGTATTTGTGAACTCTGGCACATCTTGGTCCCTTCCCTACCATAGCATGATCTACTTTATGTATTTGTCTTCATAGCTCCCGACAAGGTAATATTGTTCCTTGATGGCATCTCAGAAAGAATTGCAAGTGGGTGCGGTTGAAAACAGTGAGGGTTCACTCTCGTCCTTTTTTTCACAGTAGGTTTCCCACCAATTCTTGACGTGTGGGGTGACTTTAAGAATTAAAAAAGTAATCTTTTCTCGATTGGAAAAGTCATGAACTGAAAAATATCCTTCCAATAGATTTAACCATTTATATACGGTGTTTGCATCTATGAGGCCTTCGAATATTAGAATAACAAAGTTAACTTGTACCTTAAAAGGAGTGGCACCTCTAGAGTGGCTTCTGGATGAAGATGCATTGCCTACGAGTAGTCGTCGAAGGATCTGGGCAAAGTTATCTTCATCGCATTCCTTTTGTCACTCGACGGCTTCCTCGAGCAACATTTTGAAAGGATCTCATGTGCCCTTGTCTTTCTTTTCTTTCTCTATGGGAGGTCACCAGGTTTTGCGAGGCTGATCTTGTAATGGTTCAACCAGATCAAGCCCTAACTCCTTATACCCTGACCTCATTGGCGACATGCAAAGAAAAGTAGAGAAAGAGCAGACCGCTCTGATACCACTAATCCAAACTTAAACAAGAATGCAACAACTTACAGATATAAACATAAACACAGATATGCAGCAAAAAAACACTTCATTTCATTAATAGAAAAATACTGAACTATGCTTACAAACATAATGGAAATAAGATAGATCAGAAGATGGTATCTTATCTCTGAGAAGAGATGTGGTAGCTACATGCCTCTGAACTATGTTACAATGAGGCTGAAGGGCCTATTTATTATTGGAAAACATGATAAAACCCTAAACAACCAAAACCCTAACCCCAGCTGATGTAACACCAAGAGTTTGTGGTCCATGTTGGGGTTAATTGGGTAGCCAACTTCCTGGGGTCGTAACTTGCTCATATTATCTTTGTTTGGCGCATATGATACCTTGTTGTAGAGGTCTCTCTGAGTACTACATATTTCACCGCAGGCTTGTGCCAATGGTTATGAGCTTGTCGCAGACCCCAAAAAAACATCATTTAGGGGGTCAAAACTGCTTCGGAAGTTCAGGAACCAAAAAACTGCTGAAATTAGTAAATTCTGAAATGAATAAGGAAACAGATGAAGCTGACTGGGGGGTCTAGGTGGAATAGGTGGGTGGCCACCAATATCCACCTGGATCATGTAGTAAACAAAGTGATTACCAAAATAATTGTTAATTCTCTCAAGCCCAATCTTCCAAGGCTTATATCCGTAGAAAAAACTAGCTATGTGGGAGGTCAAAAAATTCTATATGGGATCATGATTGTGCATGATACTATCAATTCCCTAAAATCCACCAAAAAACTAGGCCCTGCTACTAAAGCTAGTTTTTTCTAAAGCCTCTGACAAACTCAATTAACATTATTTCTTCCAAATCCTTCTTGTGTTTGCCTTTAACAATGATTAGATTTACTAGATCAAAAATATTTTCACCTTAGAATTTTTCTCTATCTTATTCAATATATTCCCCACTAAACCTTTCAAATCCTTTCACGACATCAAGAAGGTGTCTAGTCAATTTAACGTCTTAAATTTCTCTACATAAATTATCAATCCAGGTATCGTAAACTGATGAAGTGTGGTGCACCATATGTGCTTAGTTAGCCTTTTTCTTACTTTTTTGTTTTATAGATTTTATTTTGTTTTGGGGTTTTGTTTTTGTTGGTTTCCTAAAGTATCTAATGCAAATGGAAATCCTATTCTAAGGTCTTAAGAATACTTTTATAGGTCAAGTATGGATGTATATTTCAAGACAAAGTCTATGTCCCTAATGGTAACTTCCAAATCTTAGCACTTCAAAAGATCTCAAAACATGTTATTGATGGAATTAGTACTTAAACAAAAGTGTAAATATGCAGCTACTTCAATCAAACAAAAGATGAAATACTGATCATGAAATCACTGTCTCTGTTGCTTGTCTAAATACAAAAGAAATGAACTAAGCTACTGCACTCAAAGAAAATAAAAAAAATTGCAAGTAAAGTAAAGCTAAAATCAAATTACATCAACTCATATTCTGACCCCTCACCATTTGTCTCGCTCTGGCTTTAGGAGGTAATCATAAACAAATTGAGCAATCTGATATCTAATTTGCAGAAAATGAAACTAATATCAAACTACGCATTCATACTTCAATCCCTCACCATTTGACTCGCTCTGGCTTTAGGAGGTAACTGAAAATGACATGAGAAATTCAATAACTAACTTGCAGAAAAATAAACTAATATCAAACTACGCATTCATACTTCAATCCCTCACCATTTGACTCGCTCTAGCTATAGGAGGTAACTGAAAATGACATGAGCAATTCAATAACTAACTTGCAGAAAAATAAACTAATATCAAACTACGCATTCATACTTCAATCCCTCACCATTTGACTCGCTCTGGCTATAGGAGGTAACTGAAAATGACATGAGTAATCTAATATCTACTTTGCAGAAAAGTAAACTTAAAATCAAATCACATCAATTCATAGTTTGATCCCTCGCCATTAGTCCCGCTATGGCTTTCGGAGGTAATCATCAACAACTTGAGCAATCTGATATTTAAACTAACTAACAAAGTAAATGAATAAGACTGAAATCAAAGCATAACTGAAATTGAAAAGCTAAAAAAACAAAGTCAGCAGAGAGGTAAATCTCATGTCACTATTTGATGCAAAAACATGTAAAGAAAAACTAATCTACAATCAACCGGTTGAACACACATACATGAATTAAAATTGCATGAATGGAAAATCTAATCTATTAAACTTGAAAGCAATCAAATGACATAATGAAATCAAAGCAAAATTACAAAATGAAATCTACTCTACCTTACATTCTAATGTGCTCCATGACATCTACTTCACATCTCCTTCCATGTTGAGAACATCAAAGCTTTATTCAAATTCTTAAAAATCACAAAGTGCAACAAAGCTCTCCAAAGCTTTCAAAAGCCATCAAGGAAGAACTACAAACTCCAAGCTAAAGAAAACTAAACTGATACCTAAGAACTAACAAATGAAGGAGAGAGATCTCCTATTTATACAAAAAGATGAGAAGCCATCTCATTAATGAGAGTCCATGAATCTCTCCCTCTACCTCTAGAGTCCTAATCAAAATAGGAACTGATAAGACACGTGTATTCTTAGAGTTACAATACAATTAGGAAATGTGACACATATCCTCATGATCCCATGATTCTTTCCACTCAAATTCGAATTTGGCCTTAGAGTGCCACATAAGGGTCTTTTGGAAGCTTGCTTTCAACCTACACATGTCAACAATCTCAACCCATTTGTTAGGTATAAGCATATGCACATTATTTTCTAATTTTTAACCACAAATTCACTTAAAAGGCTGTTGTGCCCTACAACAACCCCCCCATTTCATATCACTTATATTCCAAACAATTAACATTATGAAATGGGTCCCTTTTAAAAATTTAATTGGCATTAATGAATTTGTTCAAAAACGGTATGATAATCAAACGAATTTATGAATGAGAGCCTTTTTGGAATAATGATCAAGCAATTTTTGGTTAGTGCGAAAAAGCAATCGCAAGATCGCATGTCGCTATAACAAGAGAAACACATTTAAATATCACCTTGGTCCTTGCCGATGCGATATCGCTATCGGCGATCGACGGTATTCAATGCACACACAAAAAGAGCACATATCTTACACCCCGATGCGATGTGATATCGGCGATCGGTTATCGGCACTGCCTCTTGTGAAAAATGCCTTAACTTATAAGCCCCGACCCGATGCGATATCGCTATCGGTATTCGGCGGAACCCCAAACACTTTCACAAGACGCTCAGGTCTTTTCCCCGATGCGATGTGATATCGCAATCGGAAGTCGGCATATCATTTAACATACCTCTGGTAATGTGCTCATGCGCTAATTCGATGCGATGTCGCAATCGGCATTCGCCAAGACAGCTCCTAAATGATAGTATCACTCACCCCCCCAATGCGATGCGATGACGTTCAACGATGATTAGAGTTCTTAAAAGGTGATTCTTTCAAAGCCTTTAAGTTATATTTTAATCCGGTTGATAAAGCACAGATTTCAAAATGCCGTTAAATGCAGGGATAAGGTAATGCATGCGTATTTAAAACTTTGCCCCTTCGATTTAACGAAAAATTACGATTAGACCTTTAAAAAATCTGTTGCACGCGTTAAGGGGTCATTCAGCCTAATGACGATGTAATGGTCATTTATGGAGCTGCAGGTCGTAAAATCACCATCATTGCATCTGCGGTGTCTTCTTAAATGATTAGATCCACAGCCCCTTTTAGAATTAATCTTGCCACGCTTCAAGTGATATATCTTTCCCATTATGGATTGTCATTGTTATTTCCTTGCTACGATTTCTCTTGCATTTGTGTAGAGTTCAGCTGTCGAGAGAAGCCTGAAAATGATGGGGAAGAAGTTCAAGAAGGATGCGGGTTCTAATGCAGCACCCGGCGCGGGTCAAGCTGCCACAGTTTCGAAGAAAGGCCTAATCTCAGATACTACATGCACCAGTCTTCCTAGCACTACATGGCAGGGTACATATAATCTGTTAGAAGCCGAGCAACCGGCGAAGACAGTGACAGAGGCTAGCGTTGATGAACAAAGGAAGTCTGACGCAACTCTCAAAGACTTGGCCGACTCCTTTTTGCACAGAATAGCAGCAAGAGAGCAGGTTCTACCTTTCACTGATGTGGTACGCTGGGCGATCGAGGAAATTCCTCTCACTGATAGAACTTTTCATACAAGGGATGGAAGGATTTTCGGGTCGTTCAAGCCTGATGACCTGAGGCAAATGTATCATTTGCCTGAACCAGAGCTAGTCTATAACAGAGCCTTCGTGGAGAAGTTCGCGAACGAGAATGAATCACCATCCGAACCCCTCCAAGATTGGAGGCAGAACCCAGCCAAGCACAAGCATGAAAGTTCGGGTAAGTACTCCAATGCTTCTTTGGCTTCTCCCTATTGTTATGCCGGGATTATGATGTGTAGATTGTGGGGATTACATGACTCCGCTAATATCCATATTGACATGGTTCCCCTAATAGAAGCGGCTGTCAATAGTACAATTATGGATTGGGCCACTATTCTGTCTGATAAGTTGGTCATAGCTGTTCGTGAATTTAGAGCCAAAACCATAGTCAGCGAAAGAAAAATCCCACCGTTTTATTACTCTGCTTACATTATGGATACCCTGTGTTTTAATTCTGAGTTTCCTGTCCTCGGTTGGAGATGGACTACCCATGATCCAACACCCATCCATTTGTACCATCGGAAATTGTGGAAGTCCTCTTACAAGGACCATTTGTATCAAATTTGCAATGGTTTCATGGTGCCCATTCACTATTCTATTTTCGACAGACCCATCCCAAGAATTTCTCATGAAGCTTCTTTTGACTTACCAGCCATAGCAAATTGGTTCGGGGAAGAGCATTTCACCTATATTAGAGTTTTTGGAAGCAAAGCTAGGCCGCACATTCTCCCTTTATATATCCCAGACAAACTGTTAGCCCGGGAAATATGTTACCAGATTATGTCTGAGAGTGTCACACAAACTCTCAAAGAGGAGAAGAAAAGAGGTTGGCCCTCTTTTCCTTTAAGAATTGGAGTTTATACTCTACTTAATTACAAGCATGCAGAAAAAGAAGCAACAAAACTCCAAATGATATCCCTGGCCACTATCCCAAACAGACTCTACGATCCGAGCAAGACTGCTTTCATTGCCCTGGAACAGGCCAAACTGTCAAATATTGTCCATCAAGAAGACGAGTTTGATGACCTGTTCGCAGGTGCTGGTTCAATAAGCCAAACCAAACAGCTTGCTGCAATGAGATACAATGATGTGGCTTTAACGGAGTTTAATAAACTTAGAGAGCAGAGGTTGCAAACTCTGCCTCTAGATTTATTATCCACAACCCCAGCATCTTCCTCAAGCGAGCCTGGTCGGCAGCAGATACGTCCACCTCCTGTTACAACTAAAGAACAGGACAAACAACAGGAGGAAAGGAAAAACAAGCTACAGACAGAGAGGCAGAGAAAGGAGCAGTTAGAAAAGCAGCAAAAGGCACAGAAGGAACAAGAGCATAGAAAGCAGAAAGAGATAGAGGAACAGAGGAAGAAGAAAGAAGAAGAGAAAGCAAAGAAAGAACTAGAAGATAGGCAGAAAAAGGAATTGGAGGAGCAGCAATGGAAAGCGCAGGAGGAGCAGCAGAGGGAAGAACAAGAAAAGCAACATGAGCAAACCTCCACTGATCCTGAATTGATTAAAGAATGGAACCAATTCGATTCCATTATCAGTGGTAAGGAAGCCTCCAAAGACTCAGACACCTCTAAAATAAGCAATGCTCCCAATACTACTTCTTCTCAGGTTCTAGAAAGAACCAGCGGCCCACCCATTTCACAGGATGTCGAGGTAATCACTCAAGACCCGTCCAATCAAATTGATCTCCAGGTGGAAGAAATTCCTCCCCTGGATATTTTCTACAGCCCAAAGCATAGAGCCATTGTTAGGCGCTCTAAGAAGAGACGAAGGCTTGATCAACCTTCTATTTCTCCTGAGCGAACAGTCACGGGCAATGTGGTCTGGAAAGGGGAATTGGACCCTTCCGATGATCTAACTAAGCTATCGCAATTCGCGGGAGCTTATTCGGCAGCAACTATCGACAAAGCATCAGAGGTAAGTCTTATGTTGAAGACTAAAGACCATGAAATTTATGCATTACAGGCAGAAGTAATAGAGGCGAAAAACAAGGCAGCACAGGTAGAAGAGCAGTTGCTGGCACAACGGCAAGAGAACAATGTATTAACCCAGCAAATGCAGGCCGAAAAGCAGAAAGCAGACCAGGACGCAGTCCAGAGGCAGAATACATTGTCAGAGACATTGGCACAGTTGAGAGCGGCGAATGAGCTGATAATGAAATCAAAAGATGAGCAAATAGCTCAGCTATTAGCACAGCTCGACAGTATTAAGGACGTCCAGAGTGTTGACGACTTCAGAGCAGAGGCAACTCGAATAAATGGCGCATTAATATCTCAGATCAGGCTTTTATGCCGACAACTTACTGACGCTGATTCACTATGCGAAACATCCACAGCAGTATGTCAGCAGATAGAGAAAGCCAGAAATGAGCTAGATCAGGCCGAAGACGCCATATCCGAATATCTTGAGTGGCAAGATTCTGAAGAAGGGAAAGCGGCAAACTTGCCCCGAATTTATGAAACGTACAAAGACATACTCTTCATGGAGTGGAACACCCAGGTAATGAAAGCGGAAAGGGCGGCCTCAAGATGTAAAATGATTGCCAGCAACATGATCAATCTAGTCAACGACACACTCTATCTGGCAAATATGATCTCCCAGTGCACACCTGGAAGTATAACAACAGCAAACCTGCTTGAGCAGAGAAATTATCCTGATCTGGAGAAACAAGGAAGGTTAATCGCTGGAGTAAATACTTTAACCTCCGACGCATACTGGCTCTTTCTGATTAAACCACACTCTCAAAGGTCGGCCCTCAACTGTTTAACAGATGCCCTCCGATACCTGATTTCCGACATTCGGGATGCCACATATGATGCCCAGCTAACTTCGCGTCTCAACACTCCACCAGAAGTGGAACCAATGCTGGCGATATGTCAGCGAAGGAGTAAAGGCAAAGAGACCACCGAATGAAGCATTGCCGCCGACTGCCAGATCGCCAGAAAAGATGATGATATTTGTTAATGCCAATTTAGTAGCTTTTCAGTTTTTTAGATATTTAGATTAGCATAGTATTTATAGACCCTTTCATTTTTTTGGAAAGGGTCGTAAAATTTTGTAATAGACTTAAAGGCTGAAGTTTGCACTATTGTGCTTCAGTCTATATTCTTTTGTGAAACTCGACCAATGGTTCTTAATTTTGATTAGAAGGCTGTTTTATGCAATTGCGCACTATTGTCTCTTGTTTGGAATGCTTTCTGGTTTGAAGGAAGGACTGCGACATAGCGATTGATACATTGGATTGTTAAGCAGCTTACATGGTACTTTTATCTGCATCTGCATTCTTTCCTTTTATATGAATTGTTATGTTATTATCTTTGCTATTGTTGAATACATGAATGCGATATAACAGCAAATCTTCATTTCATTTCACTATTGAATGTTTTGTGATTTGTTATCTCTTTTACTCATGCGTGTGTCAATGATATAAATGAATAAGTGTAGTAATTCGCTATTATCGTTCTGCATAACTAATTATGCAGAACAATCTTTAATGATTTAAACCTCTATGCTTTAGTGTTAGAGTCATCTATATGCCTACCTTAAAGCACAGATTATCAAACACTACGCTTTGAAAGATTGATAAGACCCCGGGATAGATTTTAGTTGTTATATTTTGCTGATAGTATAAGTCCATCGCTTACCGCTAGCATAATATAGAAGTCACTCATCCATCCCATTTATCTATATTTATGGGAAACTGGTCCAATTACCCCCAGTCGGAGCCACTATCCCAAACGGAAAAGGAGCTGCACTAAGGTCCGGACCGGGTGGTTTCCCCAATGTTGTTGCAACGATTTTCGGGGCATCAACAAAGGCTTAGAATTAATAAATATTGGAAAAGCATAAATGTGGCCCAATGATAATGAAAGTGGGATGAATGTGGTGACATAGTAGTGAAATGGAGGTGAAATGGAGGTGATATAATGGACATAATAGTGAAAGTGTAATGGAAATGAATGACATTTTCAAGACTCAACAGAAGGGAGACCCACTGTCCTCATTTCTATTCATTCTTACAGTTGAAGGCCTAGGCCGAGCCATGAAGTCAACCATGTCAGAAAAAATATTAAAGGCTTAAATTTTTTTGGAGAGGACCTCCCTCTCTCACATGAGCAATTTGTGGATGACACATTAGGTATGGGTGTCCAAACAATCCAAGAGGCTAAAGGACTCTCTTAAATTTTGGAGGATTTCACCAATGCATCTGGCATGGAAATCAACAAATACAAATCACAATTTTTTTTCTTCAACACTCCATTGGTTATTCAACATCACATTGTTAGGCTGCTTGGTTTTCAAATCATCAAGCTACCCTCCACGTACCTTGGTTCCCCCTTGGTTGATAACTCTCTTAAACGTAGTCCGTGGGAAAACCTCATCACAAAATTCAATAATAAGCTCACATGTTGGACCTTTCACTCACTCAATATTCCAAGTCGACTTGTCCTTCTCAAATTTGTCTTGCAAGCTCTACCTACGTACCTCTATTCAACTCTTGTGGCTCCTAATTTTATTCTTAGCTCCATTCACAATATCCAATTATCTTTTCTATGAGGTGGATCCAAACTAGAGAAAACATGTACCCTTGTCACATGGGACATTCTCTACAAACCTAAGTTATAGGGAGTCCTAGGCCTAAGAGACCCATCAACACTAGTGACAATACTTGGCATCAAAAATTGGTGGAGATGGTTTTAGGGTGGCTCAGATCTTTGGAAACAAATTTGGCATAGGAAATATGTAAGACACATCCCTATTGAACAACTCATACAAAAATCCTTCTCCCAAATGTGATCATCCATATGGAACTTAGTTAAAAAAGTCACGTGTCTAGTTCAACAACATTGGTTCTGGGATATCGAGAATGGATGATCTACTTTGTTCTAGGTTGATTCCTAGAAACAACTCTATAAGATCGAAGAGAATAAGAACTTCAAACCACTACACCTCAACATGACTGAGCTCGACTAAAGCAAAATTATTGGGCTTCTACCACCTGCAGCCAAGATTGGAAATAATGGTTTCCCTAGGAAATTTGATCCCTAAGCCCACTGTTGATTTTTGGATAGGTTTATGGAGGCAACTTCAAAAAATGTGTATCCCCATCTCAAATCAGGAGGAAAAATTAAGATGGGACTACATCCCAAGAGGTACCTTCTCCATACACAAATCTTATGGTTTGGTAGTTGGTTATTAAACTATTCCAAAAGCTACTATCTTGTTCAATATCTAGAAAAGAAAATTATGGCTGAAAGTATTGATGTTTTTATGCCTATTATTCCAATAGAAAACCTCATATTTGGATAACCTCTAGAAGCATAAGTATGTAGGTCCTTCTCACTACCATCTATGCCTTCAGGAATTGGAAAATTGGGAGAATTTTTCCAACACCTGTCCCACACTCAAGACCTCTAGTAGTTCCTAAATAATCAATGCAGAAACTGGATAGAGAATCAACTAGTATTCCCAAAACCATTGAGATTTGTAGAGTTCATGCCTTTTAAAATCCAATCTTTAATAGGATTTGGAATATTCTCTCTAACCTACTTCTTTGGGCCATCTAGAAGGAAAGAAACAAATGCACTTTTAGAAATTGCTCTATGCCTTATGGTGCTCTATGGGCCATTGCTAAAAAGAACATCAAGGAATCAATAGCTACTAAATCATGGAATCTCCCATTTAAATCTATCTTGGGGCCCCAGGGCACATTAAAAATAATACAACTGAACTTACCTCCTTGGAGGAAGGGCACAAGACCGCCTAGAGGCAAGGCTTCTCTAAATTACTAGTTGAAGGGGACTCACAACTTCTCATATCCATGGTAAAAAAACTCCTTAGTGGCTCTCCCATTCATAGGTTGTTCTAGAGCTAGAGATAAAAAATCATTATAATTAGGGTATCTTTTCTCCTCTTATTAATCCTAACCATCATTCCTTGTCATGTCAAATGCATAAGAAATAAAATAAATAGACACACGAGCTAATTATGGTTGTTACACCCCAAATGTAAAGCTCTCAACATTATGGTACTCCTTGGAAGACTCCATAATCAAGCAAAGTTGTTCGGCCCAAATGCAACAAGATCAATCCTCCCCAGGTGGGGTGTTATATAAGCCAGTGGGTGGGGGTCAGTTGCTACCATCTCACTATGACACACACCTAGGGAGGAAACACATCCCTTATGAGGTTTGATAAGCCATGTAAGACTATCATTTTAGGGGATATTTGAGGTCTAAAATGGGCCTCTTAAGGAAATTATAAAATAATAGTGGAAATAATAAAATAAGATTGGATTACGTCATCAAATTTTAGAGGGAAAAAAAAGAAGAAAAAAACTATTATTTTAACTCGTATTTTCAACTTATCTCCCTGTGGGTTTACTCAAATTTCAATCGGAAACACTCGTTGGATGCATAATTTCATTCCTCATTCAAGGAGTACCAATTTTTCATACTTTCAATGGACCCTACTACATGAAAACTTAGAAATACATGAAAAATGTGATTGCAATAACGTTTTTTTTCATATATTTCTCATTTTTCGTGTAGAAAGGTCCATCAAAAGTATTGAACATGGGCACTCTTTGGAGAGATAAGTTGAAAATACGAGTTTAAAAAGTAGTTTTATTATTTTATTTTATTTTTTAATATTTTTACTTTTTTTACTCCAAAAATGGTGAATCATCCCCCATGGTTGACATCATCTTTTGAATCCTATTGGTTCTTATAAAGTTTATTTTTGTTGTACATTTTTCTTAGGAGACCCATTTTAGACCTCAAAAGTCCCCTAATGGAGTGTCCCTACCACTTTTGGAACTCACAATCAAGGGGGGAAGCATCTTCCCTTTATCCTCTATATCTTTCCTTATGTCTATTTTCTCTACTGACTCCGAGAATTATGACTCTAGGCCATCCACTTTCGTTTATCCTAGAACTCCACTCTCTCTACTTGAGCAGGAAGACATGGCATGTCAATGAGCACGGGCTAGTTGGGATGCAACCTATTACTAGGAATCTGTTGAACCTTAGGCCCAATTAAGGGTTGAAAGCTCTGCAACCAAGTTTTGGGAACTAACCCTATAGCCCATTTAGGCTGAAATGACCTAGGTGGAATGAATTTTTTCAAACGAATGACGCACCCTCATTGATTTTGAATTTCTAGCTGATGTGGAAGAATGTTTACCTGATGTAGGCCATACTCAAGGCATACACAACCACTACATTTCTACTTGGAAAGGTTCTCCTTGATTGGAACACCACTAGAGAACACATGCTTCTCTCCTTGTAAATCATACAATGGAAATTTACATTCGTGGCCAAAAGGCTAAGACACATTGAAAGACACATGGGGTTCCATCCACAGCCAAGTTTCTCTCTTGGAGCCCATCCATGTAGAATCCACCAACTCGGACCCCAACTCTTGAATATTTTTTGTTAGTTTTGTTAATTTTCATGCATCATTTTTGTATGTATTAGTTTACTAAAGGACCTTAAGGCCTAACTACTCCTTTTATTTTTCTATATTTAGTTGATAGGGTTAGATTTTGGACAAAAATACTTTTGAAAAGTTCGAACTTTTGCATTTTATTGACCCTATCTAATGGAAAATTTTATCAAATATAAATTGTAACCCATTTTAGTGGGAAATACAAACTTTAACTCCACAAAAAAAAAAGATCGAAAACACAAGAAAATAAAACAATAAGAGAGAAAAACTTGCTTCATAAATACTTGACATTGCATGTGGCTAGGAAGAACATGAAGCTTCTTAATTAGTTTGGAATATGAGTATATTCATTGCTTGAGTAGGTTGGGTATCACTTATTTGCTTGATTTAAGTTTGGATGTAAATTTGTTGCTTACATTCAAGGTGGTATTGGAAAAATATAATTTTTACTTTTGCTTAATACCCTTGAAAGAATTAGTGTTAGAAAAGCACATGCATGAAGTAGTAAGAAGAGAGGGAGGTGTTGGAACCAAAATATAATCAAGGACCTACACATTTATGATGTCTTGGAAGAAACATTATTCTCTTCCATTTGGTCTAATAAATTGTTCAACGTTTTCCTATTTGTAGGTGTGTTTGTACCTAATAAGTTAAGCTCCTCCTACTTCTCTCTATAAAGTTACTTTAGCTCATTCTATTGTTCTTTTTCCCACCTTTATTGTATTTTTATTTTTATTTTTAATTCTTGATTCCATTGTTCTTTTGCAACAAATGTTAACTCTCTTATCATTTTCAATATCCTTCTTCTTCTCCTTCATTTCCAACATATTTATTTATTTTGTTTTACCTCAATCAAGGCTATGATGTAATCTTATGAATTTAGTAACTAGGAACTACTTAATTAAAGAAAATGTTTTGATCCTATCCCATATTTATCTATCACTCTCTCCACTAGTGGCCTTAATAATTGTGAAAGCAATGGACCGTTACTTGGAAAATATTGGGAACCCAAACCCAAATAATAAAATAAGATTGGATTACGTCATCAAATTTTAGAGGGGAAAAAAAAAACTATTATTTTAACTCGTATTTTCAACTTATCTCCCTGTGGGTTTACTCAAATTTCAATCGGAAACACTCGTTGGATGCATAATTTCATTCCTCATTCAAGGAGTACCAATTTTTCATACTTTCAATGGACCCTACTACATGAAAACTTAGAAATACATGAAAAATGTGATTGCAATAACGGTTTTTTTCATATATTTCTCATTTTTCGTGTAGAAAGGTCCATCAAAAGTATGCAACATGGGCACTCTTTGGAGAGATAAGTTGAAAATACGAGTTTAAAAAGTAGTTTTATTATTTTATTTTATTTTTTAATATTTTTACTTTTTTTACTCCAAAAATGGTGAATCATCCCCCATGGTTGACATCATCTTTTGAATCCTATTGGTTCTTATAAAGTTTATTTTTGTTGTACATTTTTCTTAGGAGACCCATTTTAGATCTCAAAAGTCCCCTAATGGAATGTCCCTACCACTTTTGGAACTCACAATCAAGGGGGGAAGCATCTGCCCTTTATCCTCTATATCTTTCCTTATGTTTATTTTCTCTACTTACTCCGAGAATTATGACTCTAGGCCATCCACTTTCGTTTATCCTAGAACTCCACTCTCTCTACTTGAGCAGGAAGACATGGCACGTCAATGAGCACGGGCTAGTTGGGATGCAACCTATTACTAGGAATCTGTTGAACCTTAGGCCCAATTAAGGGTTGAAAGCTCCGCAACCAAGTTTTGGGAACTAACCCTATAGCCCATTTAGGCTGAAATGACCTAGGTGGAATGAATTTTTTCAAACAAATGATGCACCCTCATTGATTTTGAATTTCTAGCTGATGTGGAAGAATGTTTACCTGATGTAGGCCATACTCAAGGAATACACAACCACTACATTTCTACTTGGAAAGGTTCTCCTTGATTGGAACACCACTAGAGAACACATGCTTCTCTCCTTGTAAATCATGCAATGGAAATTGACATTCGTGGCCAAAAGGCTGGGACACATTGAAAGACACATGGGGTTCCATCCACAGCCAAGTTTCTCTCTTGGAGCCCATCCATGTAGAATCCACCAACTCGGACCCCAACTCTTGAATATTTTTTGTTAGTTTTGTTAATTTTCATGCATCATTTTTGTATGTATTAGTTTACTAAAGGACCTTAAGGCCTAACTACTCCTTTTATTTTTCTATATTTAGTTGATAGGGTTAGATTTTGGACAAAAATACTTTTGAAAAGTTCGAACTTTTGCATTTTATTGACCCTATCTAATGGAAAATTTTATCAAATATAAATTGTAACCCATTTTAGTGGGAAATACAAACTTTAACTCCACAAAAAAAAAGATCGAAAACACAAGAAAATAAAACAATAAGAGAGAAAAACTTGCTTCATAAATACTTGACATTGCATGTGGCTAAGAAGAACATGAAGCTTCTTAATTAGTTTGGAATATGAGTATATTCATTGCTTGAGTAGGTTGGGTATCACTTATTTGCTTGATTTAAGTTTGGATGTAAATTTGTTGCTTACATTCAAGGTGGTATTGGAAAAATATAATTTTTACTTTTGCTTAATACCCTTGAAAGAATTAGTGTTAGAAAAGCACATGCATGAAGTAGTAAGAAGAGAGGGAGGTGTTGGAACCAAAATATAATCAAGGACCTACACATTTATGATGTCTTGGAAGAAACATTATTCTCTTCCATTTGGTCTAATAAATTGTTCAACGTTTTCCTATTTGTAGGTGTGTTTGTACCTAATAAGTTAAGCTCCTCCTACTTCTCTCTATAAAGTTACTTTAGCTCATTCTATTGTTCTTTTTCCCACCTTTATTGTATTTTTATTTTTATTTTTAATTCTTGATTCCATTGTTCTTTTGCAACAAATGTTAACTCTCTTATCATTTTCAATATCCTTCTTCTTCTCCTTCATTTCCAACATATTTATTTATTTTGCTTTACCTCAATCAAGGCTATGATGTAATCTTATGAATTTAGTAACTAGGAACTACTTAATTAAAGAAAATGTTTTGATCCTATCCCATATTTATCTATCACTCTCTCCACTAGTGGCCTTAATAATTGTGAAAGCAATGGACCGTTACTTGGAAAATATTGGGAACCCAAACCCAAATAATAAAATAAGATTGGATTACGTCATCAAATTTTAGAGGGGAAAAAAAACTATTATTTTAACTCGTATTTTCAACTTATCTCCCTGTGGGTTTACTCAAATTTCAATCGGAAACACTCGTTGGATGCATAATTTCATTCCTCATTCAAGGAGTACCAATTTTTCATACTTTCAATGGACCCTACTACATGAAAACTTAGAAATACATGAAAAATGTGATTGCAATAACGGTTTTTTTTCATATATTTCTCATTTTTCGTGTAGAAAGGTCCATCAAAAGTATGCAACATGGGCACTCTTTGGAGAGATAAGTTGAAAATACGAGTTTAAAAAGTAGTTTTATTATTTTATTTTATTTTTTAATATTTTTACTTTTTTTACTCCAAAAATGGTGAATCATCCCCCATGGTTGACATCATCTTTTGAATCCTATTGGTTCTTATAAAGTTTATTTTTGTTGTACATTTTTCTTAGGAGACCCATTTTAGACCTCAAAAGTCCCCTAATGGAATGTCCCTACCACTTTTGGAACTCACAATCAAGGGGGGAAGCATCTGCCCTTTATCCTCTATATCTTTCCTTATGTTTATTTTCTCTACTTACTCCGAGAATTATGACTCTAGGCCATCCACTTTTGTTTATCCTAGAACTCCACTCTCTCTACTTGAGCAGGAAGACATGGCACGTCAATGAGCACGGGCTAGTTGGGATGCAACCTATTACTAGGAATCTGTTGAACCTTAGGCCCAATTAAGGGTTGAAAGCTCCGCAACCAAGTTTTGGGAACTAACCCTATAGCCCATTTAGGCTGAAATGACCTAGGTGGAATGAATTTTTTCAAACGAATGACGCACCCTCATTGATTTTGAATTTCTAGCTGATGTGGAAGAATGTTTACTTGATGTAGGCCATACTCAAGGAATACACAACCACTACATTTCTACTTGGAAAGGTTCTCCTTGATTGGAACACCACTAGAGAACACATGCTTCTCTCCTTGTAAATCATGCAATGGAAATTGACATTCGTGGCCAAAAGGCTGGGACACATTGAAAGACACATGGGGTTCCATCCACAGCCAAGTTTCTCTCTTGGAGCCCATGCATGTAGAATCCACCAACTTGGACCCCAACTCTTGAATATTTTTTGTTAGTTTTGTTAATTTTCATGCATCATTTTTGTATGTATTAGTTTACTAAAGGACCTTAAGGCCTAACTACTCCTTTTATTTTTCTATATTTAGTTGATAGGGTTAGATTTTGGACAAAAATACTTTTGAAAAGTTCAAACTTTTGCATTTTATTGACCCTATCTAATGGAAAATTTTATCAAATATAAATTGTAACCCATTTTAGTGGGAAATACAAACTTTAACTCCACAAAAAAAAAGATCGAAAACACAAGAAAATAAAACAATAAGAGAGAAAAACTTGCTTCATAAATACTTGACATTGCATGTGGCTAGGAAGAACATGAAGCTTCTTAATTAGTTTGGAATATGAGTATATTCATTGCTTGAGTAGGTTGGGTATCACTTATTTGCTTGATTTAAGTTTGGATGTAAATTTGTTGCTTATATTAAAGGTGGTATTGGAAAAATATAATTTTTATTTTTGCTTAATACCCTTGAAAGAATTAGTGTTAGAAAAGCACATGCATGAAGTAGTAAGAAGAGAGGGAGGTGTTGGAACCAAAATATAATCAAGGATCTACACATTTATGATGTCTTGGAAGAAACATTATTCTCTTCCATTTGGTCTAATAAATTGTTCAACGTTTTCCTATTTGTAGGTGTGTTTGTACCTAATAAGTTAAGCTCCTCCTACTTCTCTCTATAAAGTTACTTTAGCTCATTCTATTGTTCTTTTTCCCACCTTTATTGTATTTTTATTTTTATTTTTAATTCTTGATTCCATTGTTCTTTTGCAACAAATGTTAACTCTCTTATCATTTTCAATATCCTTCTTCTTCTCCTTCATTTCCAACATATTTATTTATTTTGTTTTACCTCAATCAAGGCTATGATGTAATCTTATGAATTTAGTAACTAGGAACTACTTAATTAAAGAAAATGTTTTGATCCTATCCCATATTTATCTATCACTCTCTCCACTAGTGGCCTTAATAATTGTGAAAGCAATGGACCGTTACTTGGCAAATATTGGGAACCCACTGGAAACTGTGATCTTTCATCATCTCCAACTTTAGATTGTTCTTCACCACCTCCAACACCCACAAATAATGGCCATATTATCCCTTTTTATATTCATACGCAATGAAGGCATGTTAAGGCTTTCTTGAATTGTGTTGGTAACAATATTTCAAATCATATCCATTTACTAATGCAATATGTTGATGGGAAAAATACTCAAATGCCAAGAACATTAGTTTAATCCACTGAGGAGGTCAAATTAGACCCTTATCTATTTGGTATGAAAAAACCCTCTAGATTAATGGTTAAACAACCTTTCAATGAGCTTTAAGTTGTTATGGTGCTTCATTTTTTATTTCTCAAAGATTTATAAGAAAGAAATTAAACTTACTATGTAATAATGCTTGAAATAAATATACAATATTAAGAGTTAATTCTTAAAAAAAGGGTTATTATTTATTCTTTAAAATCTATGAAATTGTTATGCAAGAATTCGTTAGATAAATTAACAAAATCTTCTAATAAAAAAAGAAACTAAACTTAAAAACACAAAGTAAATTATTAAAAACTAAATGGCATGGATTTGTTGAAGAAATTAAATGAAAGAAATGCTAATATTGTGAAAGGATAGCATAAAGGACACAAAGAGAAGTTTTTAACAGAATACCCAAACTATAAGTCAAATTGCATATTAGTATACAACCCACCATATGCTTGAAAGTTTCCTTTAACAATAAAAATATATGGCCAATGAATTAATTCTCAATTAATTATTAAAAGTGTTTATTAGTCCCTACCTCATTAGGACTATAACATTCGTCTTGCGGTAAAAGTGTTTTGACTCTCCATTATATGAATTTTTTTTTTCAATTTTAACCAAAGTTTCGGGAAAATGATTAATATTTCTATTTTTCCATAAATTCAAAAATAATTTTCTAATTTTCAACAAATCTTATTTCTAGTTTTCGATTGGCTAAGGAAGATCTGATGGGAGATAATTCCCATGGTGGAGGGTGTTTTATTTTTAGTATTTGTTGGTGTCTAAAAATTCATTTTAACATTAAAAAAAAAAAAAAAAACTATTTTTGTGAGTGGAATTTTTGTTGGTGAGTGCTCTAACACTAACATTGTTATGTTATTTCTCTGCCCAATGATGTCAGAATTGATGCAGTTGCAGGTCCTTTGTATAGGTGGTGTTGGGGCGGGGGTGGTTTGGGGGGGAGGGGGAATGAACAAATCTCCAATTAATATTATTATGTTTCCTTGTGCAAATATTTTACTGTGCAGATGACAAAGTATGTTCAGGAGAACGAGAGTGCATAGGGAACTTTATTATTCATCGACAAAATTAATTTTAAACTTATTTGCATTTAAAACTTTTACAGATTTAGCTGTGTGGGAGAGTAGTTGCATAGAGCTATGAATCTTTGCGGAATCAAGGATGTGCGGAGGATGAGGTACGTGCAGGAGAACGGGTGTGCAAAGGGAACTTTAGTTAATTTAAATATGAACAAATATTGAATTAATATTATTATGTTTTATTTGTTGATCTTTCTTGTGCGAAGCTTTACTTGTGTGGAGATTTTATTGTGTAGAGGATGAGATATGTGCAGAGGAGGGGATTTATTTGAAATGTAATAGGAACAATGGACTATAGAATTCACCTTGAGGTCAAAGTGCATTTACTTTGCATTATTTAGCTATGTTTTTGCAATTTTAATCAAATTTTCGATAAAATGATTAATATTTCTATTTTTTCATAAATTCAAAAATATTTTTTTTTATTTGTTGTAAATCTTATTTCTAATTTCGATAGGCTGAGGGAGCTCTGATGGGACATAATTCCCCTGGTGGAGTGAGTTTTATTTTCAGTATTTGTTAGTGCTTGTAAATTCGTTTTAAAATTAACAAAAAACTAATTTTGTGAGTGGTTATTCCGTTGTTGAGTGCTCTGACATTGACACGATTATGTTCCCTTGTGTAAAGATTTTATTATGTTGAGGACATAGTATGTGCGGAAGAATGGGTCCTTTACATGGGGGGGGGGGGGGGTTGTTTGGGTTCCTTGGTTTATGCAGAGGATAGGGTATGTGTGGAAGAAGTGAGGTGCAAAGAGAACTTTATTCTTTTCCATTTAAAACTTTTATAGATCTCATTACGTGGTTGACTACTTGCATATAATTATGAATCTCTACGGAATGAGGTATGTGCTAAGGATGGGCTATCTACGGAGGAGGGGAATTTATTCCAAATGTAATAGGAAAAATGGATTGCTTTGACACTAACATTGATAGAATGCCAACATCCTGCATTCAGAAATATTCATAGCTCTATGCAAATGCTCTCCCCCACAGCTGAATCTGTAAGATTCCACACATATTCACAACTCTATGCAATCGCCCTCCTGCACAACTAAATTTGTAAAAGTTTCAATGGAAAAGATATTAAAATAAAATAATGAAAAATAAACGCACTAGCATTATGTGTTAGAGAACTAACCAAAGAATTGCCCCCATGTTTCCTTGTTCAAAGCTTTTACTGTGAGGAGGATGAAGTATGTGTCGGAGGATGGAATATGTGCTAGAGAACGAGGGTGCATAGATGAATTTATTGCATAGAAACATAGTTAATTTGAAACTCTTTCCAATTTAAAATTTTTACGGATCTAGTTGTGCGGAAAAACAGTGGCATAAATATTTGAATATCTGTAGAATGAAGGATGTGCAGAGGATAGGGTATGTGTGGGAGAATGGTGGTCGAAATACAGAGCTGAGCAAAAATTTTTCACTGTGTGGAAAGAAGGACGTGTGGACTATGGGGTGTGTGCGGGAGAATGGGGGTGCATACAATACTTTAGTTTTTTCCATTTAAAATTATTTTCCATTTAAAACTTTTACAGATTTGGCTGCATAGAGGAGTAGTTGCATAGAGTTATGCATCTATGAGGAATGAAGGATGTGCAAGTGACAAAGTATGTGTGGGAGAACAAGGATGCAAAGATGAGTGATTTGCAGAGGAAGAATTAATTTTAAACTCTTTTCCATTTAAAACTTTTACATATCTAGTTGTGTGGAAAAGAAGTTGCATAGAGCTTTGAATATGTGCAGAATGAAGGATGTGTAGAAACATTGAAATGTTGATACATTGTGCGGTTCTCTCGTTTCATCTATGCATCAATACATTGATTGAAGACGTGCATAGGTGCATAGTCGGTGAACTATATGCTAAAAGGAATGATATTTACCCACATCATCATTTTCTATTAATCAGAGGACAAACATTGGGATGATAAAAAATATGAGTGGCATCTTTATTTGGATAGAAACTTTAGCTTTGTAACATGTTTCAGACGCAAAATAGTTAGGTGATGATTTCTAGGGAAATGATTATGCAAGAATTTGAAATGGCTAGTATAGTGAGGGAAAAACGTTATATGCAGTGATATAAATAACTCATTTTCTCCCAACTATGTTTGTCGAATAGCAAAATTCGTAACATTTTCTCTTTGTTGAATAATTCATTTGCAATGTTGCAGTCTTGTAGATAAATTTATCGTCGACTAATTTATTTCACACACACATTCTTGCTTCTTACATTTGTTGAGTTTCGAAATGGGTATGTATTTACTATTAATTTCATCATTGTTTTCCTTGATTCTTGTCTTTTTCATATCTTAATGCACTAATATATTGAGGAATTATGGTAAGAAATGAAGGAATTATTTCAAGTTACGATTTAGAAAACTTTTACCCTTCTTTATGCAGGAAAGCGACAAAAGGAACGATTGCTATTCCCTGATGTTGGAACAAAAAAATCCGACAAACAAAGGAAGCAATGCCTCGGTTGAGGACAAGGCTGAGAGCGAATCAAAGGGATCAAAGCAAAATAGGAAAGGTGTCTGAAGTTAGTAATCAGTTGTGAATCCCCCAAGATCGGAGATCTTGAGGGATCGCATTTACCATTTACCCTTTACCCCTTTCTGATTATAAAAAGAAAGTGATTGTAGGAATAATGATCTGAATCGGATCCATAAACGACTGTCAAAGAACCGTGACTAAATCAAGTCGAATAAATCTCGAATGAAATCCAAAACAACAATCGAAAACACCCTGAACCAATGGCCATGGCAGCCGGCGTGGAACGATGAGGACCTCGGTTAAAGCGCGCTGACCGAGGCCCATGGAGACTGTGCAAGAGGTCGATATAGCCCTTGGGAGCCCCTAAATGGGAAAAGGAGTTGATTTTCGATGTGTGATTAGCGAGCCTCGGTCATGTTGGGAGCCAGAGGACTGTGGGCGGAGAAACGAAAAGCGCCATCGTATGAAGGTGGGACCCACAACCTACAAACCGACGGTTTGATAGAGGCGCCCTTGAACGGTAAGAGGTTTTGGAGGAGAGTGGAGCGATCCCACTCAGCGATCGACGCGTGGCAGTGGAGGTGAGAGAAAAATCGTCGTGATCGTGCATTATCGATCGAGCAAGTCAATCGCGCTCGACGTGCAAATGACGTTGGATCTGGAGGAGCCCAGATCGGACGACTGAGATTGCGCCTGATAGACAGAAGCGGAATCGATAGGGGATTAAGCCACGATTTAAGGGGATTTGGAATCTGTTGACTGCCACGATGGAGAAAGAATGTATCCACGAAGAAACGAATCGACGAGCAGGCTGGCACTGTTCCAATGAGGACACGTGGCTACTTCTTAAGAGTTCATGCTGACGCCGAACGGGGAACTCCAAGAACTCAGGCGGTAGGCAAATCAATGAAGGCAGGAGAGGAACCGAATAGGCATGGAGGTCGAATGGCTAAAGCCATGAACAGAGACAACCGAAGCGAGATCAAGAGAGAGAGCGAAGGGTCCAAGCGACCAAGAGAGACAGTGAACAGTGAACCCTGAGAGGAGGACTGAGCACAGAGAGTAGTAAAGCCAAGAAGAGGAGACAGAGGGCCGATCTGACCACAAGCAGCATCAAGCACTAGAGAGCTTGAAGAATCAAGCCTTCCCATAGAGGAATCTATCCGGATTGAGCATCATAGTTGGCTCTTTCCACTATAGACTGAGGGTCACAGAGCTAGTAGGAAGAGCAAGAGTCTGTGTACTCCGAGTGGCTTGGGGAATCCAAGAACCACCCTACCAAGCAAAATCTGCTTCAAGAGAACTCATATTGAGTCCCTGTATTGTAATTTCTCTGCTCAAAGACACAATAAAACAAGGACACCACTGAAGCTGGACCGGAGACGTAGCCCTAGAGAATAGGGTGAACTCCTTATTAAAAACTACTTGTGTTTTTGTGTTGCTTACTATATTTCTCTGTTGTCTTTCCATTTATTTTATGTGTATTGGCAATCTGATTGATCCGTTGTTTCAATAACAAAGAACACACACCAACACATGGGTCTGTAATACCTTTTGTTTAATAAATCTTTCACTGAGGTCACTCATAGGGTGATTATCAGATCAAGTGGTATCAGAGCTATAGGTTGTAAGGTTGGACAAGCTTATGTTGGTTTAGCTTTGAATGCTCACTAGATCAAAGCTCAAATTAGGAGAAGGAGAGTTGGTGGAAACTAATACTCAAATTGGGAGAGTCTATTCTCAAAAGACAATGTCAGAAGAAGGTTCTATAGGGCCAGACTCTCAATTCATAGAAATTTTCCTAGCTATAAAGTCTATGGTAGAAGAAATGTATAGGGACTTTAGAAAGCATAAGGGTGAAGATTCATCAGGCTCTAAGCAATATAAAGAAGAAGATGAATCTCATTCCCATGACCACTCCAAAGGAAAGGGGAAAGAAGAAAGCTTCCGTATACCTCCTAGTAGCCCTATGCATAATAAGAAAGCATCTTTGATTAAGTTAGATGTTAAATTTGATTTGCCTATATATGATGGAGAGCTAAATGTTGAAAAGTTGGACAACTGGATTAAACAAATTGATGTGTATTGCAGAGTACAAAATTTAGACTTAGACAAGAGCAAGATTCAGCTGGAAAGCCTTCGCCTAGGGGGCACTTCCTTGGTTTGGTGGGAAGGTAGAACCCAAGATGATATGAGGAAGCATGGTAAGACCATCTCTGTCTGGAGTGAATTTGTTACTGCAATCAAAAAGCAGCTCTATCCATTGGCCTACATGCAACAAGCCATGATGAGTTGGCAAACTCTTCGGCAGTTGAAAGGGCAAAGTGTACAAGGTTATACTCAAGAGTTCCGAAAGAGAGCATTGATGTTGGGTATTTCATTAGACTCACCAGAAACTCTTTTGAAGTATATTGGTGGTCTAAACAGCTACATGAGGCATACCATCCTCATGTTTAATCCCACTAGTATAGATGAGGTATCTGTACAAGCTACTCATCTAGAAGCTAGAGGAAAGAATGGAAATCCAGAAGTTGGGGGACCATCCCAACCTACTGTAAGTAAGAGCAAGGAGAAAAGAAAGCATAAGTGGAAAGCAAGGAAGGATAACACTGCACAGAAAGGCAAAGCTTCATGTACTCACTGTAAAAAGGAGGGGCATGATGATGAGCACTGTTGGATTCTGCATCTAGAGCTGAGACCTAAGAAGTCCGAGGGTAAGAAGAAGAAGACTTCTACAGCTATTCAAAAAGATTTGGGAACAGACTCGAGAGATGAAACAATCATTGCAGCCACAGGTATTAAAGGTTAGGATTCTGAAGAATCTACTAGTAATTCTGATCAATCTGTTATTGATGAAGAACATGAGAGAAAAAGGCATGAGCTTTTCCATATTCGAGTTGTTTCCAAAAATCAAAAGATTGATACTTTGTTTGATAGTGGCTCACAAGTAAACCTAATTTCTGAAGCAATTGTAAAGAAATTGGAATTAGCAACTACACCTCATAGGAAGCCATACCCATTAGGATGGTTGAATGATAAAGCACAACTACAAGTGACTAGATAGTGCAAACTCAAGTTTTCTTTTGGGTCAGCATTTGTAGATGAGGTTGAGTTAGATGTAATTCCTTTAGATATATGTGGAATTGTTTTAGGAAGTCCTTACTTGTATGATAGAAAGGCTATTTTCTATAGAGCCGAGAACAAGTATCTACTTGTTAAAGATGGAATCGAATACTTTGTAAGAGCTCATAAGCTCAAGAATAATTATACTCTCATAAACTCAGGACAGATGAAAAGAATGATAAATTCATGCAAACAATTCTTACTAATGGTTGTAAAGGAAAAGAAAACTGATAAAACCAATGTATTTGAGGGTTGTAATTCTGATCAGTGAGCTGATATAGAAAAGATTGTTTCAGAGTATGATGTATTGTTTCAAGAACCTCAAGGTCTGCCACCCAAAAAGGGAATAGTACATGATATTATTTTGCAGCAAGATGTTCCTTTGCCTAACATTAGGATGTACAGGTTATCTGCTTTAGAGAATGCTAAAATCAAGAAGTAGGTGCAGGAGTTGCTCGAGAAAGGGTTCATTAGGCCTAGCACATCACCATGTGGGTCACCAATCGTTTTGGTGAGAAAGAAAGATGGCTCGTGGAGAATGTGCATTGATTATTGAGCACTGAATAAAATAACGATAAAAAATCGTTATCCCATTCCTTGCATAGATGATCTTTTAGATCAATTGAAGGAAGTTGTTTATTTCACCAAGCTGGATTTGCACAGTGGATACCATCAGGTCAGAGTTGCAGAGCAAGATGCATGGAAGATTGCTTTCAAAACAAAGCAGGGATTGTATGAATGGCTGGTTATGCCTTTTGGCTTGACCAATGCCCCTGCTACTTTCATGAGATTAATGAATGATGTACTCAGACCTTTTCTTGATGATTTTGTTATTGTGTATCTGGATGACATTCTGATTTTTAGTAGAACGTGGGAAGAACAATTAAAGCATGTTAAGCAGACATTAGATGTTTTGAAAAGAGAAAAAATTTATGTTAAACTCTCCAAATGCGAATTTGGCAAAACCTCTCTAAATTATTTGGGTCATATAGTAGGGGGAGGTGAATTGAAAATAGATCCCTCTAAAGTGGCAGTCATTGTAAACTGGCCTAAACCCAAGTCTGCTACAGAAGTGAGAAGCTTCTTAGGAGCAGCACAGTATTGGAGGAAGTCCATTTCAAATTTTTCCTCAATTGCAGCTCCCTTACATGCTTTGATAGGATTGAACAAGGTGTTTCAGTGGGGAGGAAAATAGTAGAAAGCCTTCGACACCTTGAAAGAAAAAATTAGTACAACACCTGTACTAGCACTGCCAAATCTACAAAGACCATTTTAGATCCAAACTGATGCCAGTGACTATGGCATGGGAGCAGTGTTGACATAGCATGGTAAACCCATATGTTATCATTTTGAGACTTTTAATCCTGTAGTAGTTAACTATCCTACCTATGATAAGGAATTGTATGCATTAGTTCAGAGTGTGAAAAAGTGGAAAAATTACTTAATGGGCAAATAAACAGTAATACATACTGATCATCAGCCACTTCAATACCTACACTCCCAAACTAAGTTGCAACAATCAAGACATTACAGATGGATGGGTTTTCTACAACAATTTCATTTAGTCATCAGATATAAAAAGGACATACATAACAAGGTTGCAGACATGTTATCTAGACCCATTATACATGCATCTACCATACTTAAGCATAATTCTGTGTTGCATGAAAGCTACATAGAACAGTATGCTCAGGATATGGACTTTAAAGATGTATATGCAACTTTGAGTCAAGGCAAAAGAGTAGAAGAATTGGACTATCATGTGAAGGACCGACTCTTATATCATTGTGGGAAACTCTGCATTCCACAAACTGAGAGAGCAAAGATAATTAGGGAAGCACACACTTCTCTGATATCAGGTCACTTTGGGGTAAGTAAAATAGTTGCACAGCTGAAAAGATTTTGCTATTGGCCAAGAATGAGTGAGATAGTTTCTAGATATGTAAAGGGATGTGCTATGTGTGCTAAAAGCAAGCCCATGTTCTTCCTGAAAGTGTGCTAATCCCTATGTTGTGCGGAGCTGAGCATCTTATATTCGCTGGGGTAGATAGAAAACTAGGCTTGTACACTCCATTGCCAGTTCCTTCTCACCCTTGGGAAAGCATTTCCATGGATTTTGTAAGGACTGCCTAAATCTAGGAAAGGTCATGATTATATATATGTTGTTGTGGATAGGTTCAACAAAATGTGTATTTTGATACCCTGTAGTAAACAGATTACAGTTGAACAAACTGCAAAATTATTCTTTGAACATGTATGGGTTCATTTTGGGTTACCCACTTCTATTATATTTGATCGAGACACCCGATTTGTGGGAAAGTTTTGGTCCAATCTGTGGGAACTAATGGACACCAAATTGAAGAAGAGCACAGTTTTTCATCCACAAACAGATGGCCAGACAGAAGTAGTTAACAGGACGGTGATCCAGTTACTGAGAGGATATTGCAGCAAACACCCTAAGCTTTGGGATGAACACTTGTGTTATGTGCAGCATGCTTACAACAGAGCCAAACACTCTTCTACCCAGAGATCTCCTTTCGAGACCTACTTTGGTTTCATACCAAGGTCTCCCTTGAATTTTGTCTTTGGTAAAGATACCATGGTTGATGGACACAGTGATATGGATAGGGCAACTAGGTTCATTGAATAGATCCAGGAGATCCACCAAGCAGTATAGGAACAGCTGGAAAAGAGCGAGGCCAAGTACAAAGCTAGGCATGATAAGCATCAGATGGAGCATAGTTTTCAAGCTGGAGACCAAGTCTGGTTGTATATTAGCAAGGACAGGATGCAAGGTGAAGGCAAGAAGCTAAAACCTATCAGGTATGGACCCTTCAGGATACTTGAGAAGATTGGTGAAAATGCTTTTCGCCTTGATCTCCCAGCTTACATGCACATCTACTCAGTCATGAACGCAGATTGCCTAAGGTTGTTTGAACCTTCAATGATTGAGGACCCTGAAGAGTAGAGTCAATTTCCTTCTGTTGATAACCTGCTACCTAAATATCTTAATGAGTTGCAGGAAGATACAATGCTGGACAGGAAGGTAAGGACAACGTGCAGTGGACAGGTGGAATAGCTCAGGATTGGGCTTAAAGGTTCGAAGCTGAGGAGTGCGAAGTGGATTGAGATTGGACAAGTGAGACAACAGTTTCCTCACTTAGTCGATGCTTGAAAAAAAACCAACTTTTGGTGGTCCAAAAGCTTTTCAGTATGGAGGCTGTGATCCGAATCGGATCCATAAATGACTATCAAAGAACCGTGACTAAATCAAGTCGAACAAATCTTGAATGAAATCCAAAACAACAATCGAAAACACCCTGAACTAGTGGCCATGGCGGTCGACATGGAACGAAGAGGACCTTGGTCAAAGCGCGCTGACCGAGGCCCATGGAGACTGCGCAGGAGGTCGACGTAGCCCCTGGGAGCCCCGGAATGGGAATAGGAGCTGATTTTCGCTGGGTGAATAGGGCTGAAGGGGTAGAGCCTTAAGCACTCGGTCAGGTTGGGAGCCAGAGGACCGTGGGCGGAGAAACGAAAAGCACCATCGTATGAAGGTGGGACCCATGACCTGGAAACCGGCGGTTTGATCAAGGCACCCTTGAATGGTAAGAGGTTTTGGAGGAGAACAGAGTGATCCCACTCAGCGATCGACACGTGGCAGCGAAGGTGAGAGAAAAACCGCTGTGATCGTGCGTTATCGGTCAAGCAAGTCAACCGTGCTCGACGTGCGAATGACGTTGGATCTAGAGGAGCCCAGATCGGATGGCTGAGATTGTGCCCGATAGACAGAAGTGGAATTGACAGGGGATTAAGCCGCGATTTAAGGGGATTTGGAATCCGTTGACTGCCACGGTGGAGAAAGAACGTATCCACGAAGAAACGAATCGACGAGCAGGCTGGCGCTATTCCAATGAGGACACGTGGCTACTTCCTGAGCGTTCATGCTGACGCCGAACGGGGAACTCCAAGCACGCAGGCGGTAGGCGAATCGACGAAGGCGGGAGAGGAACCGAACAGGCATGGAGGTCGAATGGCTAAAGCCATGAACAGAGACAGCCGAAGGGAGATCAAGAGAGAGAGCGAAGAGTCCAAGCGACCAAGAGAGACAGTGAACAGTGAACCCTGAGAGGAGGACTGAGCACAGAGAGCAGTAAAGCCAAGCAGAGGAGACAAAGGGCTGAGCTGACCGCAGGTAGCATCGAGCACCAGAGAGCTTGAAGAATCAAGCCTTCCCATAGAGGAATCTGTCCGGATTGAGCATCATAGTTGGCTCTTTCCACTGTAGACCGAGGGTCACAGAGCTAGTAGGAAGAGCAAGAGTCTGTGTACTCCGAGTGGCTTGGGGAATCCAAGAACCACCCTGTCAAGCAAAATCTGCTTCAGGAGAACTCATATTGAGTCCCTGTATTGTAATTTCTCTTCTCAAAGACACAATAAAACAAGGCCACCACTGAAGCTGGACCAGAGACGCAGCCCTGGAGAATAGGGTGAACTCCTTATTAAAAATTGCTTGTGTCTTTTTGTTGCTTACTGTATTTCTCTGTTGTCTTTCCATTTATTTTCTGTGTATTGGCAATCTGACCGATCCGTTGTTTCAATAACACAGAACGCACACCATCACATGGGTCTGTAATACCTTTTGTTTAATAAATCTTTCACTGGGGCCACTCATAGGGTGATTATCAGATCAAATAAGGGGAAGGAATCTTTGTTGTTTTTCAAAGTTGTAAATTTAATTACAGACTTGCACTGTTGGAGAACGTGATTCTATTGTAATGCTACTTAAGTTCGATGATGAATATATAATTGAAGTTGTTGTTCCCTCGCATTATCTGAAGTAGCTTAGCAGTGTTTGCTGGTGGCTAAGGGCCCGGCCTCTGGTGGATTTCACTGCTTTCTTGTGTTATATTTCTAATTCTCATAAAGTTTGGTTGGTATGATAATTTCCTGTTTCTGTGAGTTTAATTTATTCTTTGTTTATCGTTCCTTGTATTAAAGTAGTGTATGTTCTATTTATAATCTACAACGTTGTCATTTGATTTGAGTTATGTCCATTACAGAGTAAATCATTTAGATAGCGCATCACATTGACTTAATCATCTGTAAGAGTTTGATTATCACTATTAGACTCTTAGAATTGATATCATTTCTATTTCGATTGCTTTATAGAGATTAAGTATAGTCTAGATTGAATCAGCTAAGAATAGGTGAGTTATTGTTACTATGCTCTCGGCTGATGCTGTTGTTACTTGAATCGCTGTAAGATTTGATTTCAGTAGAGGATTGAGTTTTGATATTCCCTTTAATAATTGCAATTGGAGTTTATTAGATGCATCCATTTATTCTTGTGTCAAAGATCTATACTACAATTTAGGAAACATTATTCTGTGAATTAATAGTAGCCACATACTGTGTACACTCTTGAAATAAGAGGACTTTCCCGGGTTGATGATTAATGTGGGATAATTAGGAGTTTTAAAAGGCACCTTTTATCAGCCAACATTTTGGCGTTGTTGCCGGGGAGAGTGTAGCCATTTTACAAAGAGTGATGTATATCTGATAATTATTGTTGAGGAAGAATTGGGTACTGAAAACGAAAGGTAAGAACCTACGTAACGAGAAATTAAAGAGCTTTTTCCTCCGCCTGCTTTTCAGCACAATTATAGAAAGTTGAAGTAGGTGTTTGATGCTTGTCTGTTGAGAGAGAACTGGGTATTAAAAATAGAAGGTAAGAACCTGCGTACGGAGCAAGTAAAATGCCTACTCCCCCACCCGCTTTCCAGCAAAATTGCTAGGAACTTAAGGTAGAAATAAAAATTTGAATTTTTTGCATGAATGACTAAGAATAAAATACGAGAAAACAATCCAATTCCACATCCCAAACCTGAAAAATCTGAGGGACTAGTGACCCTTGGACGATCAACTTTCATTGACGACATCTTAAAGCAAGTTGAATCTCAACCATCAGTAGGTCCCCGAAATGTTGCTTCTAGACAACCTACTGTCTCCCTTCGGGCCACAGGCTCACCATCTGTAGCCTACGCTGAGGTCCACAGTAAAATGGAAGGAACTGAGAAGAGTTTTCAAGATATTGAAAATTCACGCCCAATTTCCTCACAAGAAGGGAATTCTTGCAATATTCGTGAAGGAGGAGGAGAAACAGGGGAAACAGAGGAACTAATATCCCCTCAGGTAGTAATTGAGCAAAGGACACCCAGTGTCCCAGACCAAGGGAGTGTTGTTAAGATCATTCCCACCCCTTCTAGACATCCTAGGGATAACTCGCTAGCTCCAGAGATCCCAAAAGGGTATTGGCATATCTTTGATCAAATAGCAATAATCCACAAGCACCCCAAACCTCTACATTACAGTATCATTGACACAGCTATCAACGCTATCCCTCTACAAAATATTTACACCTTTCATGGACTCACATCAGAAGATACAAATGCATTTCTATTTGAATTTGATGTGTTATGTCGGGGTTATGATTACACCATCGATCCCCGGAAACTAAAGCTATTTCCCTCTACCTTAAAGGGAGCAGCCCTGCATTGGTTTATGGGACTAGATGGGGGCACCATAAATGATTGGGATCAAATGAAAATAGCTTTCCTTAAAAAATATCAACATTATTATAGATCTAGGGAACTAAAAGATGAAATATTCCAAATGGTTGGAAAACCTAGTGAAACATTGGAAGAGTATGTGGAGAGTTTTCAATATAACCTCCAAAGGTATCCCTACGCAACTCTGCCTTTGCTTGATAATGTGCTAAAAACAACACTGATTAAAGGGATGAAAGACCAATGGATAGAGACATTAAATATTATGGGTAAAGGTGATATATATCAAGAAGACTATGCTAACATTATTAATTTGTGTATCAAGTGCTCAAGAGGTAGTACGAGATTGAAACCAGCAGAACGTGACATGACCACCAGGGACAACAAAATTTCTAGCGGAAGCATTACTTGTGCAGAAATTGGTAACCTGTTGGAGGATTTCAAAAAATATATCTTGGCAACTTTGACGACACAATTAGAAATTATGCAAGCCAAGCAGAAGCAGGACGAAGCAGAACAAAACCTGGTGATCTTTTGCCCTAGATGCAGGAAGAAGCATAGTCATAAATAATGCCCGCTAGATATGGTACAGACCTGTGCCATATGCACTAAATATCATGCTACAGAGAACTGCTCATCACTCCCAGGGTTAAAATCAGTCTTCAAGGAGGCAGAGGAAGAAACAGAACCAGTCTACATGTTGAATCAGTGTCGCCAATGGCAAAATCGACAAATAGGTATGCCTACTGACCCATCTTCTTTCTTTCAGCCCTCGCAACATAATTCTCAACAATACACAGGGGCTACGTGGTAGAACCAACCACCTTTTTTTAATTGGTCACAACAACCATTCTCTATGCCACCTTGGTCCAATCAATCAACTCAAAACAATAGTTGGCCAAATTCCTCTTACTTTCCACCATTCTGGCAGAACAATACATATCCATCCCAATGGCCACCCTCCACTTCACAAAACCAAAATTGGTAGTCAAGCTGGCAAAGACCTACAAACCAGCCAGTAGGAACAATCCAACTACCTCAACTTACACTACCAGCACCTTACACATTGCAGCAGAACCCTCAACCGAATCTACGACCACAGCTCCCAGCCCAGCCTAACCTGAATCCCAACAATCGACCAGTCCAATCTGTACAAATTATTGAAGGATCGGAGCTAGAAATTGAGTTAAGAGAGTGTAATGAAATCAAATTAAGGTCTGGACGGATAATTGAGTCAAAGGGGGATAAAAATACACAATTAGAAGAATCGTTACCTGTAGAACACATACCTCAAACAGAGAATGAGGTTAAATAGAAAATCCACGATCAAGCTATTACCTCTTCTCTACCATTCATAGAAAGGTTGATTATACCTCGCCCAATAAAATATCCTGATTTCGATCTTCTGGGAGAATTAAAAAATCTTTGTGTCAAAATACTCCTCCTCCAGGCTATTCAGGACATTCCAATTTATGCAAAAACTATTAAGGAATTGTGTACTAAAAGGCCGAAGAGGAAAATAAAAACAACACCAACTGTCCACGTAATCAGAACTTTGTCTGATATATTATTAGGCACAAAAAACACCAATGAAATATGAGGACCCAGGAAACCCTATAGTCACAGTACAAATAAATGGATGTTCCTTCCCCAATGCATTAGTTGATCTAGGAGTAGCCATTAATATTCTCACAACAACAACTTGTCAAAAACTTGGCATTGCAGCCTTAGATCCAACTACAACCTTGCTGGGACTTGCTGACCGATCGGTTGTCAAACCAGAAGGGACATTATAGGATGTAATGGTGACTGTAGATTCTTGGGAATACCCAACAGATTTTTTGATTATTAATCCTAGAAACCGGCTAGATGGACATCCCCTAATTCTAGGAAGAACTTGGCTAGCGACTGCAGATGCTTACATAAGCTATCGAATAGGTAGTATGACTATAACAAGAGGAAGTAATCTGAAGAACCTAGCTTTATATCCTCCAGCTCAGCCAAGCCTAACAATAATAAAAACTAGGAAACAACCTGTATCATATTTAACTGAAAACATTCGATCACCGCTAACTATAGAAGATGCTCTTGAATTTAAGAATCAAACAGAAGATGACATTATTAACACTTACATTAACCACCCAGATGCAGTATCTAATCTAAAATGTCACTTGATTGAATCAGCCATGGATAACGAAATTGAAGAAGATCCCTTAAAAGATATTAATGACCAAACAATACCAACAACAACTGTTTATAACAGCAAACCCATTGAAATTGAGCCAGGGAAAGTCCTAAACATTAATAAAAACCTGACTGATGACCAGCAACAGAGGCTTGTTCAACTCCTTAGAAAATATAAAGAGGCTTTCGCTTGGGATTACCCAGATATGAAATGGATTGATCCCCAATTATGCATGCACCACATCTATACTGAGAAAGATGCGAGACCCATTCGACAACCTCAATGAAGGTTAAACCCTCACCTTAAAGATGTTGTTAAAGATGAACTACAAAAACTATTAGATGTAAATTTCATCTATCCTATATCTGATAGCAAATGGGTTTCTCCATTAGTTGTTGTGCCTAAAAAGAATGGGAAGTGGCATATATGTGTCGATTATAGAGAGCTTAATAAAGCAACCCAAAAAGATCATTTTCCCCTCCCGTTCATCAACCAAGTTTTGGACACATTGACAAGTAAAAGAATTCTTCTCTTTCCTAGACGGCTTCAGCGGCTACAACCAAATCCAAATTGCCCCTGAAGACCAGGATAAGACTACCTTCACCCGCCCCTAGGGACATTTGCTTACACGGTATTACCTTTTGGACTCTGCAATGCACCTACCACATTCCAGAGAGCCATACTCAGCATTTTTTCAGACTTGATAAACGAAGGACTCGAGGTGTACATGGATGATTTTACACCCTATGGAGATGACTTCGAGCCGCATTACAAATGCTAGAGAAAGTCCTGCAAAGATGCATTGCTACCAGGCTCTGCTTAAGCCATGAGAAATGCCACATGATGATGGCTGAGGGCCTCATCCTGGGTCACTACATATCAGTAGCTGGAATTTAGGTAGATCCAATAAAAATTCATATAATACTCTTAATACCTGCCCCCTGCACACAAACTGAGGTACATAGTTTTTTGGGATTTTTTGGATATTATAGAAGATTTATAAGGAATTTCTCCCAAATTGCTGCACCATTATATTCTTTGACAGGAAATATCGATATTTTATGGACTAACAAATGTGACATTGCTTTTGAAGAGTTAGAATGGCTAGTATCAACAGCCCCAGTATTACGGGGCCTGAATTGGGATTTGCAATTTCAGATTTCATCCGATGCATCAGATACAGCCATCGGAGCAGTTCTCGGCCAGGAGGAAGATAAGAAACCTTATGCGATATACTACATCAGCAAAAATTTAACTCCTACTGAGTTGAATTACACCGTGACCAAGAAAGAGTTTCTATTTGTAATCTATGCTATTAGCAAATTCAGACACTATATAACAAGATACCCTGTGGTTTTGTATGCTGATCACTCTGCTATTAAATATTTAGCTAATAAACCTGTTACGAATGGAAGAGTGACACGATGGTTAATCCTTTTGCAAGAATTTGACAAATCAATCAAGGATCGACTAGGAAAGGAAAATCCAATGGCAGACTTCCTCTCACGTGTGCCAAAGATAGATGATTCGGCAGCAGTAGAAGACCAATTCCCTAATGAGCACCTATTTGTTGTAACCGTGAAAACACTGTGGTACACGGATGTCGCTAACTACCTAGCAGTAGTAAAATTACCCAAGCACCTAATGCCTAGTGAAAGAAAACTAATAGTACAACGCAGCACTCGGTTCTCCTGGATCGGAGGATACTTCTTTCACACGGGAGCCGATATGCATATCCGAAGGTGTGTTAGGGAAGACGAAATCTTCGACATCCTAAAAGCTTGCCACGATGGACCTTGCAGTGGACATTTTGCAGACCGCAAGATTGGGCATAAATTCTTACGGATGGGCTATTATTGGCCCAAAATTTTTAAGGATGCCAAGAAGTTTGTCTAGGCATGCAATAACTGCCAAATAATGAGCCGCCTTGGACAGTCTGACGAGATGCCACTGCATCCATAGTTGGTCATTGAACCTTTTGAACGTTGGGCGTTAGATTTCATTGGCCCAATCAACCCATAATCTAATCAAAAGACATATATACTGGTTGCAACACAATATGTGACTAAATGGGTGGAGGCGGAAGCATTACCAAGGGCAACGAAGGACTCAGTAATCCACTTTCTTTTCCAAATTTTCGTGCGGTATGGATTGCCTAGAGAAGTAATCACAAATGGATGGCCACAATTTGTAGGCCATAAAATTTCTGCTACATTAAAAAATCATCATAATATGCACATAATCACATCTCCATACCACCTGCAAGAAAACGGCCAGGTAGAAAGTACCAACAAAGTAATCGAGGCTATACTAACAAAGAGAATCGCCTCACATAGACGTGACTAGGCTACTCGATTGCCAAAAGCCTTGTGGGCATATCGCACGACATGGAGAAATACCATCAGAGACTCCCCATATCAGCTAGTGTTTGGAAAAGAACCTATCTTTCCAATAGAATTTGAAATTCAGACATTGAGGATAGCTCAAGAAGTAGGCCTGGACCTGAATGAAGCACAGATTAACAGGCTACATCAAATCAATGAATTGGATGAAATCCGACTATCAGCTCTTCAACATACTGCACTAATCCAACAACAAAGATCGAAATGGCATGATGCCCTCATCAAGAAAAAGATCTTCCATGAAGGTGATTAGGCTCTTCTGTATGATTCTAGGTTCCAGGATTTCCCAGGAAAACTCGAGACCAGATGGTTAGGCCCCTATGAGATACAAGAGGTGCACAATAATGGCACCCTTACATTAGCCACCATTGATGGGTTTGGCTACTCTTTTAAAGTAAATGGACATCGAGTACGCCTCTATCACAAACCGCTTACAAGGGAATCCTTTTGCCAACAGTTACGGGAATATTCCACAATACAAATTCTTGCTGAGGAGGGCAACCCTTCCACAACACCAGTCCAGTGAAGAATCTATTTTTTTAAACCTATACATAAATTTGCCTTTCTGTTTTCTTTCTATTTGATTGGATTTGCTTGGATAATATATTGTATATTAGTTTTTTTTTTCTATTTTTCCTTTGTTGTTCCCTATAGGGAATAGCTGTTGTTCCCTCTAGGGAACAACAATTTTCATGTGTATTTTCCCTTGCTGTTCCCTACAGGGAACAACAATTTTTGTGTGTATTTCACTTTACTGTTCCCTATAGGGAACGTCAATTTTCGTGTGAATTTTGCTTTGCTGATCCCTTCAGGGAACAGCTGTTGTTCCCTTCAAGGAAAAATTGTTGTTCCCTCTAAGGAACAACGATTTTGGCATGCATTTTTTCTTGTTGTTCCCTACAGGGAACAACAATTTTTGTGTGTATTTTGCTTTGTTGTTCCCTACAGGGAACAACTGTTGTTCCCTCTAAGGAACAACAATTTTTGTGTACGTTTTCTCTTGCTACTCCCTACAGGGAACAATAATTTTTAGCCTGTATTTCCTTTGCTGTTCTCTACAGGGAATAGTTGTTGTTCCCTATAGGGAACAAAAATTTTCGTATGTATTCCCCTTGTTGTTCCCCACAGGGAACAACATCGTTTTGCATCTATTTTCTTTGTTGTTCCCTACAGGGAACAACTGTTGTTCCCTATAAGGAACAACACATTTTTTTGTGATTTTTCTTTGTTGTTCCTTACAACAATGTAAACTTTGAAATGGGAACTATAAACTCAAAACGGGAACTCTGGCCCAAAAACCCCAAAAAAACCACAAAAACAGTGCTCAAAACGAAAAGTGTGTATACTGGAACGATGTTTTTTTTTTTAGGTGTCAATTTTGCGGTTGTTTTAAAAATGGCAGTGACTACGAAATTTTCTACGAAATTTTCCTGCAAAATATAGCTTCAGAACGAAAGTGTTGATACTGGAATAATGATTTATTTTTTTAGGGTCAATTTTCATACTTTTTAAACAATGCTAATAAAACCAATTTTTTATGTCTCAAACAAAGTTAACTTTTAAGGAAAAACACATTAATGTTTCTGGTAGAATATCATTTTTCTTTCCTAAGTATAAATTTAACATGTTTTCAACCACAAAACTAAAAAAACATGACATTATGAACAAATTATATCACTGAATGAATTCAAAAGTCTTTATTTGTACACTGAATAAAAGAGACATTATATCTCTAATTTGATATTGCATTGTAGATATTTAAACAATAAAATTTATCATACTTAAGACATAATCCAACAACATAAAAATGCTTCATAACTTCTCATTTAACAAAATATGGAAAACATTAATTTTATTTGAAGATACGATGCATACATCAGTTATATAAACTGTCTTAAACAATTATTCAAAATCACTCATATTTTCTTGCACACCATCAGAATTCACATCTTCAGATGAGTGACTGGATGCTGACGAAGATGTTCCATATTCTTCTCTGTCATCAACTAGTGCCCCATCTGAGTCCACATGCATGCCCAAGATTCCAGGTTTCAAAAGTCTTCTAGATCTACGACTGGTTTCAGCAGAGTCCCATGTCAACACTGTTCCTTCTGGTAACAACCTTTTCAGAATCTCTGTCGTCTTGAAGCGAAGAGTTCCTCTCTTTGTTAAATTGAAGTCATAAACAAGTATGTCAACATCCTTCAATTGTAATATGTCTGTGCGGCGGCGATTTATATTTGTACCCTTTCTTTTTCTTTTTCCACCATTTTTTTTGTCAACTACCATCTCTGGCTTATACACACCATTGAATGGGTGTGTATTTGTGGCATACCAATGTACTTCAACACCTGTAACATCCTCATTTTCTGTAAAGACCTTTAAAACTTTAGCAACCCAAAATGGATAGCCATTGGGATCTCCATCTGCTAGCACTGCAATCATGCAACCCTCCTTAATATCCTGTACTGAACCCCTATAAAGGTCTTCCATGGCTTCACGTTGTGCACGAGATCTTCTGGAACCTATATACATCTCTCTTTCCTCTGTCTGTGAAGAATTAATAATACCTTGAGATTGTTGTTGTTCAACAATGTTTACTTCCTCATGTTCATTCGACACATTTTGTGGTCAAATAAATGGATTTTTCAAAGGTATATCCTCATTTATTGTTGTCGAAATGAGATCACTTTGATTATTGAAAAACGACTCCCACCAAACTGAATCAGCAATGTCAAAGTACTCATATGTATATCTAATACATTATTTAATTGTTCCAGGCAATCAGAATAATTTATAGCCCTGTTCTGTCTACGTGCATTCTGAACTTCACCAACTGATTGTAATGACAATATTTTTGATGCAAATATTGGATGATCTGGAATGAACTTCAAAAATTGCAATCCTGATGACGGTGCCCACTCTGTAGTAGTTGAATACTTCTTGCCCCATATTAGTGTTTTCCCATCAATTTTTTTGATACGAAATTGATGTTGGAAGCTAATGTCATTAAGTTGTTCAATGCATTTCCCCTCACCATATGATCCCAGAATAAACCTTCGCATGTCAATAGTTTCTTCCAACACTTCAAAAGCAGGCTCTGGCATGTATGATTTCTTAATACATTCAATTAGTGATGGCAAGCTCCCAACTTCCTTCCTCCTCAATGTGACTGAAAAACGACTGAACATCTGATCAATATGGTCATGAGTGTGCCCAACAAGAAGGAAACCAACCTTTACCTTTTGAAAAATTCTCAATTCAACAAGCATGTTCAGATACCCAAAAACAATCTGATTTTTGTTTTCACGGCAAGTGTTGTCCAATTGTAGATACAAAACTTCAGGAAGATTACCAGACCAATGAGAAATCACATCATGAATTATGGTTATGGTCAGATTTGCATCATTATGAATATTTGGAGCTGTGAAGTACACCCTTGGCAACATTTTCCCATTGAAGACCATACAACCGACCAAGTGAAACTGAATAAAATTTTCCTCTTGTAGATTTTTGGGTGTGCGAACAAAATGTGGTAAAAGTGTTTTCTTCTGGTCCATACCATCAATTATCAAACCCAAATATTTATTTGGATTATCATAACACTTCTTTCGATGCTTGTACAACTTCTTCCTTTCATTTGTTTGTTGTTCGCGATGCTCCTGAAGTTCTTTGACAATTAAATCTACACAACATAAAAGAAATTCATTAAGAAATATGTTTTCATAGTTGATGACTATACAATTTTAAAAGTAAAAGTTATGAACACTTACCTCTTTCTGAGCCTTCACATTTGTCCCTTTTTGATTTAAGAGAAGCACATGTACTGCAAATCCCCATCCTTGTCTTCTTAGGAATACGAACATTATTGAATTCTTTCTTCCATATCTTCACAAAATATTGATATGTAATAAAGTGGCCCTGTCCCTCAGCACTTTCTGCATATTCTTTGTATAAGTTGTAGATTTCTCGTCTTGAAAAATTATCTGGAATATGTATTGTCTCTCTATTTGGCATACACTCTCCATGCTTTGAAAAGAAATCTTTCATCCATGACATTGCAGTATTTGATAATGGCCCAAACTGTCTTTTATAACGTACTTCTGAATAAAATGTGGGATCCTTTTCCAATTTTTCTTGAATTCTCGAGAGATCAAAATTCCCAATTGAATGAAACATTTTGAAAGATTTTCTACACAATAAAAAATTCCTAATATGATAATCATAACCTGACAATGTAGATTGCATGCAGCCAACTAAATATGAGTTTTGCATGCTTTTATTCATTGACAAATATCTCTTCCTGCTTTCTAATGCAAATGTGAAATCCATACGTTTCAAGCAATTTTTTTGGCAACATTCACTTGAAATGAGAGCGCTGATAGAACTTCTTCTCGTCAGATATTCTGCTCTACCCCTTGTATAACTAGAATAGCTTGCATCGATACGAAAAGGTCTACTCCTACTCCTCGATACAATATTTCTTGGCAACATCTCCATCATTGGATCATCATTTTTATAAGGACTTTCATCATCATTAAGAGGAACGTTATCCACACTATGATCTGCTCTGATTTTCAAATTTTGACTGAGAGGATACCCTTCATCTTCCCCTTCTTCAGTGCTACTATCATAGTCCTTAGAATTCAGACTAAATGGAAAATCTGACTCGATGTTTAATGGATATTCTTCCTCATGTACATTGTCAGTGCTACTCTCATAGTCCATAGAATTAGGACTATGTTGAAAATGTGGATGTTTACTTATTGAAGATGCTACATCCTGTCCTTTGTCACTGCTACCTTTATACTGATTAGAATTAGGACTAACTGCATCATCCTGTTCTTCATCACTGTTGCTCTCATAGTCCTTAGAATCAGGACTAAGAGGACATTGTGATACTCCAATGTTTTGAAAATCATCATCCCACGCTTCATCACCGCTGCTCTCATAGTCCTTAGAATCAGGACTAAGAGGACATTGTGATACTCCAATCTTTTGAAAATCATCATCCCGTGCTTCATCACCACTGCTCTCATAGTCCTTAGAATTAGGACTAAGAGGACATTGTGATACTCCAATCTTTTGAAAATCATCATCCCGCGCTTCATCACCGCTGCTCTCATAGTCCTTAGAATTAGGACTAAGAGGACATTGTGATACTCCAATCTTTTGAAAATCATCATCCCGCGCTTCATCACCGCTGCTCTCATAGTCCTTAGAATCAGGACTAAGAGGACATTGTGATACTCCAATCTTTTGAAAATCATCATCCCGCGCTTCATCACCGCTGCTCTCATAGTCCTTAGAATCAGGACTAAGAGGACATTGTGATACTCCAATCTTTTGAAAATCATCATCCCGCGCTTCATCACCGCTGCTCTCATAGTCCTTAGAATCAAGACTAACTGGACATTGTGACACTCCATACTTTTGAAATTCATCATCATGCTCTTCATCACTGCTGCTCTCATAGTCCTTAGAATTAGGACTAAGTGGACACTTTGACACTCCATTTTTTTGAAATTCATTATCACATTCATCATCATTGCTGCTCTCATAGTCCTTAGAATTAGGACTAAGTGGACACTTTGACACTCCATTATTTTGAAATTTGCCATCATGCACGTCAAAACTGCTGCTCTCATAGTCTTCAGAATTAGGACTAAGTGGACATCGTGACCCTCCATTCTTTTGAACTTCACCATCACATTCTTCAAAACTGCTACTCTCATAGTCCTCAGAATTAGGACTAAGTGGACATTGTGACACCCCATTCTTTTGAACTTCACCATCATGCTCCTCATCACCGCTGCTTTCATAGTCCTTAGAATTTGGACTAAGTGGAATCTGTGACTCTTTATTAATTTGAAATTCTCCATCCCCTCTTTCATCAGTGTTGCTCTCGTAGTCTTTAGAATCGGGACTAAGTGGAAGAATTGACTTTCTATTCATAGTGGAAGAATTCCCGCTATATTCATCAATATGAATAGAGTTGTTACGCGATGAAGATGTTGATGGTGTATAAACCGAAACTTCACCATCAGAGCAATCCATCACTTTCACATAGAAAATGTTGAATGATACAAATGGAGTCTCCTAAGAATATTATATAGCTTAAAGAATGAAATATTCCCTCCAAAAATTTTTGCGAAAATATTTCCCTCCAAAAATTTTCGCGAAAATATTTCCCTCCAAAAGTTTGTTAGATTTATTTACCTTTATTATTTTATTCTACAATTGATTGAAAAACGTAAACTAATTTATTTTTATGAAATAAATCACTAAAATTCAAATTGTAAATCACAACTTGTACATTAATTATTCTAATAGTTAAAGTATATAATATTTACTTAACAATTATTTTTTTCTAATTTTTATAATATATTCTCAAACAAATTAATCCCACATTCAATCCGTTGTAAAACAACTCTACAATATTCTCTCTATAATAATGTAAAACAAACTATCACACATTAATCGTATGGAAAAACATCTTCGTAATTTCACTTATATAATAAATTTCGCTATCACTATTACTCGCCTCACATCTAGGTTTTCTGAAGTCCCTTGAAAGACTCATGAATTTGTGGAGCAGCGATATTGCTATCAACAATATATACAACGAAGAATTGTTGCAATTGAAAGGTAAGTACAATTATTGTTTCGAAATTTTCATATTAAATTACTTTAATGAATTTTTTTTTTTTTTTTTAAATTAAAAAATTTTCCAAGCCAATTTTTTTTTTTTTTTTTTTTAACCACATGGTGAATCGGTAACTGTCTAGCCTAATCTTGCTATTTACCCCACCCCGCCCGCCACACCTCCCCCCTTCTCCAACCCCTGCCCCCCTAACTCCCTCCCCCCCCCATATTTTTTTTTAAATAAAAAAATTTTCCAACCCCACCCCACCCCGGGCCCACCCGGCACCCGGCCCCCCTGCCCATCCCACCCGCCCCTCCTCCCTCCTCGGCACCCCCGCCTACCCCGCCCCCACCCGGCACACGGCCCAACCCCGCCCGCCCCTCCCCCTCCCCGGCACCCCCGCCCCCACCCGGCGCACGACCCAACCCTGCCCGCCCATCCTCCACCTGGCGCACGGCCCACCCGGCGCCCACCCCTTCCCCAGCCCACCGGGCCGCCCCAGCCCCCACCCCCGGCCAGGCCGCCCCACCCCCCTCCCCCTCCATCCCCCCCCGGCCCCCCCCGCCCGGGCCGCCCCACCCCCCTCCCCCTCCCTCCCCCACCCGGCCACCCCGCCCGGGCCGCCCCCTCCCCCCCCCCCCCCGGCCCCCCCTACCCGGGCCGCCCCACCCGCCTCCCCCTCCCCCTCCCTCCCCCGCCCGGCCACCCCCTCCCCCCTCCGCCCCCCCCCCCCCGGGCCGCCCCACCCCCCTCCCCCTCCTTCCCCCGCCCGGCCACCCCTGCCCGGGCCGCCCCACCCGCCTCCCCCTCCCCCTCCCTCCCCGCCCGGCCACCCCCGCCCGTGCCGCCCCCTCCCCCCCCCCGCCCGGGCCGCCCCACCCCCCCCCCTCCCTCCCCCGCCGCCCCACCCCCCTCCCCCTCCCTCCCCCGCCTGGCCACCCCCGCCCGGGCCGCCCCACCCCTCCCGCCCCTCCCCCTCCCCGCCGCCCAGCCCGCCCGCCCCTCCCCCTCCCCCGCCCCCTCCCCGGCCCCGCCCGCCCCGCCCCCTCCCCGGCCCCACCGCCCACCCCGCCCGCCCCCTCCGCCCGCACAGGGCCACCCCCGGGCCGCCCCGCCCCGCCCGGAATCGACGCTCCGCCCCTCGGGCGGGGCAGGGCGGCCCGGGGTGGCCCTGTGCGGGCGAAGGGGGCGGCCCGGGGTGGCCCTGTGCGGGCGGAGGGGCGGGCAGGGTCGGCGGTGGGGCCGGGGAGGGGGCGGGGGAGGGGGAGGGGTGGGCGGCGGGGCCGGGGAGGGGGCGCGGGAGGGGGAGGGGCGGGAGGGGTGGGGCGGCCCGGGCAGGGGTGGCCGGGCGGGGGAGGGAGGGGGAGGGGGGTGGGGCGGCCCGGGCGAGGGGGGGGGCCGAGGGGGGAGGGGGCGGCCCGGGCGGGGGTGGCCAGGCGAGGGAAGGAGGGGGAGGGGGGTGGGCCGGGCCGGGCGGGGGGGGGCCGGGGGGGGAGGGGGCGGCCCGGGCGGGGGTGGTAGGGTGGGGGAGGGAGGGGGAGGGGGAGGGGGGTGGGGCGGCCCGGGCGGGGGTGGCCGGGCGGGGGAGGGAGGGGGAGTGCCCGGCGGGGGAGGGAGGGGGAGTGCCCGGGCGGGGGTGGTTGGGCGGGGGAGGGAGGGGGAGGGGGAGGGGCGGCCCGGGCGGAGGTGGCCGGGCGGGGGAGGGAGGGGGAGGGGGAGGGGGGTACGGCGGCCCGGGCGGGGGCCAGGGGGTGGAGGGGGAGGCCCTGGTGGGGTGGGGCGGCCCGGGCAGGGGAGGGAGGGGAAGGGGGGTGGGGCGGCCCGGGCAGGGGTGGTCGGGGGGAGGTGGGCGGGGGCGGCCCGGGCGGGGGGGGGGGCCGGCCCGGCCGGGGGAGGGAGGGGGAGGGGGGTGGGGCGGCCCGGGCGGGGGGCCGGGGGGTGGAGGGGCCGGCCCGGCCGGGGGAGGGAGGGGGAGGGGGGTGGGGCGACCCGGGCGGGGGTGGCCGGGGGGGGTTGCGGCGGCCCGGCCGGGGGAGGGAGGGGAAGGGGGTGGAGGTGGGGGGTGGGAGGGGGCGGCTCGGGGGGGGAGGGAGGGGGAGGAGGTGGGGCGGCCCGGGGGGCCGGAGGGGCAGGGGGGCGGGGCGGCCCGGGCGGGGGGAGGGGGGGCCGGAGGGGGAGGGGGGTGGGGCGGCCCGGGCGGGGGGGCCTAGGGGTGGGCTGGGGGGCGGGTCGGGGGAGGGGGAGGGCAATTTTGATTATACAAATAAAAAATTTATGGTATATTTTTGTTGTTAATTTAAGTTAATATGTTTTTTTATTTACTAATTTATGTGTTTTTTTTAGGAAAATGGCATCAAGGAAAATTTATGTGAATCTTTCTGGAGCAAGGAGTCTTAAAGGTGTATCTTCAAAAAACGTTGGTGAACGAACTCCACCTGAGCTCATACCTACAAATATGTCAACTGCTTTAAGTGATAAGAAGCTAATCTCAGATTGGAAAAGTTCAAAAGAGGTGAAATTTCCATCAAGAGCCTGGTATGTGAAAGAAAGAGAGAGCACAACTGTGAATATATATCTATACATTGATACACGCAATAATAATGAAAATTTGGAGGTGATGGGAAAAGTCATAGATATGTGTTCGGTACCAAACACTGAAGTTGTTTACGTACTTACAAAACTTGCCAAGTCACATGAAAGGATTAAAGACCGACTATCATATTCATTATATGACAGGAGAGAGGTATCTACAAAGTTGTGTAAACAAATCGTAAATGATATGACACAAAACACGGTAAGTATTGTTATTTGTATTTTTATTTTGCGTTTTGAAAATGTCTCGCTATATTTTTTAACTTTGATTATATTAACATATGATATTTTGTTTGGCAGAATTTTGTTGAAAGCTGTTCAATTATGTTGGGAGGCATTCATTACATAGAGCATGATATCATGAAAGTTGTCAGCCATTTTTACTCAGTGTCAGAAGAAGATATGCAAAACATGGAAAATGTAGTAATTGATGATGCTACAAAACTACATCCAAAGAATCAGAAAAAAAGGCCTCTGGTGGATAAATCTAGCAAGGGTAAACAAGTTACTTTTGAGGACGATGAAGTTGAAATTGACAATGAAGCATATGTTGCCATTACTGAAGATGACATTGAAATTGTGGAAGGTCGTAAAAGACCAAAAGTAACAATGCCCAAAAATAGATCTCTTGAGAATGTTAAGACGAAAAAAGGTAGAGTTGAAGATCTTGAAGTAGTCATTACCAGCAGTCAAGAACCTAGTGAAACTTCAAAAGAAAGCAGAGAAATCATTACACCAGGAGCTGATTTAGGTGATGGCATTATCAAAACAAAACAAAATGCCATTCGACAGACTTTGACAAAGAGAAACTTAGTTGATGGTGGTCGTACATTTCAGTTAAATGTCACACAAACCTATAAGGCAAGTGAAGGACAATGTCAATATCAAGTCAGAAAGCCACAGCATCTGCATGTTCACAACTTGAAGACATTGATGAGGTACAATCCATATGCTCATGTGGTTAGTTATGTGCTTCTTGTTGATCCACTTCAAGTTCCCAACAAAGAAGCATTTGATAAGTCAAAATGTTTTGAATACAATTATTATGTGCTTGGGGGGAACCATTCTGTTGAAGCTCAAAGACAATTGATGGAGGAATATCCTAATAACCCACGTTTTGAAACGATGAAATGTATCATTTATGCTGGTTTAAATGAAACAGAAGCAAAGTTAGTGGCATGGGATCATAATTCAGATAATGAATATAGGATGTCTATGACTTTAATCCAAAAGGTTAGATTTATTCATAGTGAATTCCTAGAAAAATGTGGTGGGGATAAGATCAATATTACTACAGATTTCCGAAAGGAATGTTGTATGGAAATAGGCTATCAAATTGAAGATAAAGGCAATTCAAAAAATGGAAAAGACAACAGATCTAGCGATTTATTCAGAGGTGTTGATAACATTTTCCAATTGGCATTTAGAACTAGAGATATTTGGAATTTGATTGATGACATTTTTAGCATGTGGGAAGACATTCGCATTAAAAACCAGAGGGTCAGAAAGTCTAAGCCATTGATATGTAGCAACAATAAATCAGCGCCTGAACTGAAGCAACTTCCAGACGATATGACCATCACGCCTTGGAGGGCGATGCAAGGAGTGAAAGATGAAAAAATTGTCAAAACAATATTATCTCGTGTGAAGTCGGGGGAATTATCATTGGAAGAAATGTTTGAAGAATTTCAAAAGTAAGTTTGCTGAATTATTTTTACTTATTTCCAGGATTATAGTTATCTTTTAACTAAAACAAGTTGTTATTGGTAGTATTTGTTATACATATCAGTATATTAACTTTTTCTTACTTTATCTATGCAGTCACAAAGTTTACATGAAAATTCAGGAACAAATGGTTAAATTGTTGAATGAAGATAGTTGGGATGATGTTGTACGCAACTATCCAGATTCAAGTTCTACATCAACATTGAAAGCTTTTTATCTTGCATTTAAAAAGGTAACTTGATTTATACATTCAGTTTTAATCATCTGTGTACTATTTTTAATTTAAAACTTACACATACATTTGTTTGTTTGGTAAAAGATGAAGAAAGAAGATAATGGAGCACCAGACAGTTTCAAGACTTTTATTGAAAAAATAAAGATTGAAAGACTGAGAAAGCAACGTATTAAGAATGTTGAACTTGATCCAACTCTTAATCATTTCATTTGGAATGGGCTAGACACTATTCAATATCAAGTAATACAAGGCGACTGTGAAGACATTGCGAAACTCGTACCAAAAAGGGATTATGCCCTGGTTATTGCAGATATTCCCCATGGTTTCAATATTCCAAACATTTGCTATGATATTGACCCTTATACTTATCAAGCTTTTAATAAAGTGGTGGCGGGATTTAAGGAAGTGACGTCATCACCATTATGGAGATTTGTGACATTTCATTCAGACACACAATTGGCAATGTTATTGTCAAGCTTAAAGGGGAAAACAAATTCAAGGATGCAGCTTACATGGTAAGATGTTTAAAGGTATATTTGATTAATCTTGAAAAATTAATTTATGTACAAGTTAATTGAACTTTTACTATTTTATGTTACAGGCAAAAGTCAAATCTTCTTGACAATGAAGATCAACAATTTATAAATGACCGTGAGTTCATTCATATTGATAGTTGGGCAAAAGATGATAGCCATATGTCTATGATTTTTAATTGGGTGGACAAAAAGAGTCATAGCCAAATACTGACTTATGATGCTGTTGTGAGAAAACTAACATATGAAGACAAAGAAATGAAAGGAGAGATAGTTAACATTTATCAGAAACCACAATTATTGATTAACTATCTTATAGACATATGTTCAAATGAAGGAGATTGGGTTCTGGATTTATTTTCTGGCTCAGGTACGTTTTGCCACATGGAATTGAATTTCAATATGTTCTTTTTTTTAATTAATATGTCATTGTACTAATTTACTTCATTATTTTTTTGTGCTTGATAATTAGGTACAACACTAGCATGCTGCCTTCAAAAAGGAAGAAATTGCATTGCAATTGAGAAAGATCCATTACAATGCAATTTCATTCAGCAAAGAATTAATGCTCTTCAATTTCTTCCAGATGCAATGCAAGAAATTGGGTTGAAGAAAGGGGACTTTAGTGAATCACGTGTGGCAAAAAAGGCAAAGGAACCCCAACCACCATTACATGGAATGAATGGAAAGACACATATTGGGGGATTTGCAGACATGAAAGACCCATTAGAAGAGGAAAATGAGCAAAATGAGCAAAATGAAACAGAAAATATTGTGGAAGAGGACAATGATGAAACTCTAGAGGACGAAGAGTTTGGATTACGTGACATTCTTGATTAAATTTAAGTTATGCTTGTAACTCAAGCTTTGCAATGTTTTGACTTTGACATTTTATGAGAAGAATAAACACTCAATTAGGGTTGTTATACGTTCAATATTGGTTATATGTGATTTTTGCATTGATTTTTAAGTTAATCATTTTTTTTTTGAAAAAAAAGTAGTTATTATTATCTTTTTGACATGAAATTCATAAAAAAAACTATTATTTGACCATTTTTAGTTAATATTTTTGTATAAAAATTGTGATTTTGACATGTTAATTCTAGCAAAAAATTATCAAAACGTTTAGTTTTTTTGTTATATTTATGTTAAAAATGGTTATTTTTTATGTCCATTGTTAAAAAATGTTGTTTTCTAGAAACAATTATTTCATGTGGATTGAAAAATTAATTAAGGATGTCTAAATATGTAGATTATCTAAAATTCAAACTATCGACTTTCTAATTTAAAAACGCAAAACAATAAAAACCCCACTAAAAAAAAAAAAATTAAGATAGAGAACAAGAAAATATGAATACAATGACGACTTCAAAAACTATCAAATTTAGAAAATAATTTTTTACATTTCACACACTAGAAAATTTAAAGTCAAAAAATAGGTCTTTTAAAAAAAGGGTGTGGTGTAGAATACTCACTTTTTAAAATCAGGATGAAAATCACTACCATTCTAAAACTTAATGCACATGAAAAAAATTAAAGTTCCAAAAACCATGTTCTTAAAAAAACATGTGTATTCTGCATCAACACTTTTGAAAATCGGGTCATTTTTTTGCCACCTCTACAAAATGGGTAACAGTATCAGTTCCCGTTTCAAAGTTTACATTGTTTTACGGGGAACAACTATTGTTCCCTATAAGGAACAACACTTTCTTTGTGGGTTTTTATTTTGCTATCCCCTTCAAGGAACAACACTTTGTGAATATTTTTTAGAACATACTCTTTCTCTTCCTTGAATAATCATCCCTAGACCATCCCAGTTTCACTCTTTATGATCCTCTTAATGGCATGAAAGGTACAATACATATTTAAGGACAACAAATATGGAGTCTAGTGGAACAGGCAAATATCTTGAATATTATCCCCTTTGTCATCCCTTATCAGGAAGGGAGCGATAACAAAGAGAAGATCGCGAGGAACCTTGAGGGGTTGACTCGTGGTATCTTGGAGTATGCTCAGATAGGAGACATGCCTCGATGGTATGAGAGGCACACAGTGGGAGTCTCAGATCGGATCCATTGACCATTGAGTCAGGTTGCACAAGCTATCTCGTGCTACCATGACCACCATGCCAAGTAGTTTCTAGGTCCATCACTTACATATTTTTTGAGGCCTGCATGCCACAGATGTACGAAGCCTGCGAGCCACTGATGTTATTATAAACACACATATTATTTTTTTGGGTTCTAATGTATCAAACATTCTCACACATATATATATATATATATAAGTTGTATTTTCCAGCCTATTATGGTACAAATGGTTTGTCTTATCTTTTACATGTTTTGTAAATGTCTATCCAACACGTAATTAGCTAATTCATCTGTCAATGTATTCATGCATCTAGGAATATGATGATATGTAATATAATCAAAATGTCTTTCCAATAGATGGATACGAAGATACATCCATAATATTTGAGGTTGACAACCAATTCCATAGATGCCCAGGGTGATGGCTTCTGACAATAGTTCGATAACCGCACTGTATTCAGCAATGTTGTTGGTTGTACGACCTAGGAAGATACCTTGAAGGTCAATCAACTCACCGTTAGGGTTATAGATAGCCCATGCCGTGGATGATAGGTTCTGGGTACTTCGGCAAGAACCATCGGCGAAACCAACATGAGGAGTTGCAGACATCTGAAAAGCAAGAAAATCATAGTAAACTGAAAAGTTGTTTGAAAACTATCACACAAAACCACACTGTACAAAAATGAATCACACACTAATGTACATAAGTAACCATGAAAGATGACCTAAGCATAATACGTTTTGAAGTAAAGCCTGTTTCGGGGCTTATCAAGACGATTTCCTTCATAATCAATAAGCTCATAGGCTCCTTTCTGCAAAACACGTTTTACAATATAGGGCCCATGCCACATAGGTTCGAACTTGCCTGCCCCCAGCTTATCATTAGCTTGGTCATATAGCATGACCAAATCACCCTCTGAGAAAGCACAAGGGGAGATCAACTGATCGAAATGGGATTTGACCCATTTCTTTTGTGCTTCGATGACCAAGGCAGCGAGACATTGAGTCTCGTCTAGTCGTTCTGAATATAAGACACGTTCCTCTTGAGGTGATGTTTCGAGGAGGAGTTCAAGAGCTAACTTGAGTGAAGGAATCTCACATTTAATCGACAATGTTGCTTCCAGACCATAGACCAGCTGGAATGGTGTGAAACCAGTTGCGTCTTTGGTTGAAGTTCGGTAGACCCACAGAGCTGAAAAAAGCATGAGATGCCAATTTGATTTGTGCATCCCAATAGTACGCTGAAGCATGGTGACCAAAACCCTGTTCATGGCTTTAGCTTGGCCGTTGGCCTAAGTGTAATATGGGGTTGAGCCATCGTGGTGCAAGCCCAATGCAGATGTTAGTTCTGCCATCATGTAATCTCTGAAATGGGAGCCATGGTCTATGAAAATGGCTTGGGGTATGCCAAACCTGGAAATAACATGGTTAAAAAGGAATTGAGTCATCGTCTTACAATCAACAGAATATGTAGGCATCGTTTCAGCCCATTTGGTGAAATAATCCACAACAATGATAATATAGCCATGCCCCCCAGCTGAACGAGGGTTACATGTCATATAATCGATGCCTCATTTGGCAAAGGGACCAATGGTAATGATGGGGCGTAGGTGAGCGGGTGGGGTGTGCATCCTGCGTTGGTAAATTTGGCATTTATGACACTTGCGGACAGCAAGAATGCAGTCTTTGAAGATAGACGGCTAGAAATAACCAACGCGAAGGATTTTCTGAGCTGTACCATAACCAAACATATGAACACCACATGCCTCGAAGTGGTAATCATTGAAAGCTCTTTGAGCTTCCTCGGTCGTGAGGCATCGGCAAAGAACATAATCAACACCGACATGGTATAAAGTATCTCCAATAATACGGTAGGGTTGGGAATGATGCCAAATCCTTCGATGATCATCCTTGGTCAACGCGTACCAGAACGTGGAGGTTTGGAGATACATGATGATATCACCATACCATGGATCAAGGGTGCTAATTAGGAAAAGGGTCTCATCTGGAAGTTGTTCATCTGCACCAGCAGGGAGAGCTTTGGAGGGCAGGGAACAAATCAATTCAGCGAAAACAAGTGACTTCTTAGATTTGGCTGTAGTGAAGACCAAATCGAATTCTTTTAGGATAATGATCCATTTAGAATACTTGTCCCCTAGCAACTGATGAGTCAGGATATAGGTCATAGTGTTACATTCAGAAATCACTATAGTCGTACGTAAAAGAATATAGTGCCAAAAATGTTGAATAGCCTGGACGACAGCCAAATCCAACTTCTTGACATGTGCATAACACGTTTCGGTGTTGAGGAGATTCCGACTAAGGTAGTAGATCACATGTTTTCTGTCTTCGTCGTTATCTTGAACCAACACCATAGCAATGGTGCTAGGGGCTGCAGCTAGGTAAAGGAAGTAATCTCAATAATAGTCCAGTGGGTGTAATAGAGGACCATTTATGAGGACAGCCTTAAGATCATCAAAAGATTTTTGGGCCACCTCGTTCCATGCAAAGGGCGTTCCTTGTTTGAGCAACCGGGTAAATATTGTAGCTAGCCTGGCATAGTTGGGTATAAAACGACTAAGAAAGTTGGCCTTTCCTTGCAGGCTCTAGAGTTGGTGCAGTGAAGATGGAGGGGGTAAATTTACAAAGGCATCGACTTTTAGCAGATCTAGGTGAATCCCATCATTAGAAACGATGAAGCCGAGGAGTCATCCTGATTCCATGTAGAAAACACATTTGTGTGGATTTAACCAAATGTTATAGTGTCTGCAACGTAGAAAAATCTATCGAAGATGGTCTGGGTGATCCTGGCGCTTACGAGAATGGGCAGGAAGGTCGTCCAAGTAAGGCTGAACAATGTTGCGAATATCATGAAACGCATAGGACATTGTTGTTGAAATGTGGCTCCAGCATTTTTGAGGCCGAACGGGAGCTTCTTGAATGCGAACGTACCCCATGGGCAGATAAAGGTTGTCTTCTCTTGGTCGACTGGTGCAATATTAATATGGTTATAACCATAAAAACCGTCCATAAAGGAAAATATCTCGCTCCTGGCACATTCATGAATGATTTGATCAATGAAGGGAGTAGGATAGTTGTCTTTAGGATAGTCACGATTAAGATCTCGATAATCCATGCAAATGCAGATCGTGCCTTGTTTTTTAGTCGTCAGGACAATATTGGACACCCAGTCTATAAGGGGGATGGGGTAAATGAACCCATCTTTGAGAAGATTTTCGACTTCACCCTTAATAGCAGTAGCCTTCCTAGGGTGCACCAGGTGAAGACGTTGGCGAATGGGCTTCGCGTGCGGATACGTTGGTATTTTATGCACCACAATTCTAGGATTTATGCCAGACATTTCTTCATAAGACTATGCAAACACATCATGAAATTCCTAAAATAGACGAGCATATGTCTTGATCTCATCCGGAGAACAAGATACCCCAATATGAATATGTTCAACGACACCGGGTTTGATAGAAATGTCAATCGGCATTGTTTGGGTAATATTACCCAAATTTCCTTCCGACCATACTTCATGAGTAACAGTCGGTGGTGGAAATGGAGAAGAGGACTCTTCAAAAGCGATAGACATGATTGTCGGGCGAGGCAGGAACGAGGGGCGATGATGGATATCGATCCATGGTGGTTCCTCGAGAGACATTATTTCCATGATACCTTCATCGGCGATGAAGGTCTTGACTAAGGGATCAAATGATTCCAAAGTGCCAAGCCAGGGGGATTGAGAGTACATATCAAGAGAGGTCTTCGACATATGGGAATCATAGGATGTAAAGTTCGAAGCCAAAACAATTTCCACGTAATTAAAGTCTATTTTTAGACTATGTCTATTTTTAGACATATGGATCATGGTCTATGAGTTGCAGGATGTTGTTTATGGATGATTGGTCATGTTGGGAAAAATAGATGGACTTCTATTTCTGGTTCACAGCGGACTGATCAAAGTCTATTTTTAGACTGCTAGTCAAAAATAGAAAAGTCAAATATTATTGTCTCATAATAATATTTAGACTATAAACATTATCTTATCCTCTTGGAGCACTTCAGTTTGAGCTACAGATGTGGCACATGCAGCTTTCAGAAGGAAATACGCTTTTCTTGTGGGTCAGTTGAGCTATTGCATGCAGGACATTAGTTAGAACTCATGCATGTGAGTTCTGTGGAGTTGGATGTGGAGTTGATGGAGTTGTGTTCAGTTTGACTTGGCTAAACTAGTTGTAATTAGTCTAACTGCAAATAGACTAGTGATGAGTGATGTGAATTAATTGATTAAATTAATTCACTAATTATTAACTCATAATGTAACTGAAGAATACATCAGTTAACTCAATGCATGTACAGTTCAGTGGAGACAGGTGTTAGAGGTTGAGATTGCTATCAGTTGTGACTATAGTTGTGCATGAGATCTTGCATAATCAATGTATTGAGTATGCCCATGATGATTGCCCAGTATATGCCCAGTGATATAGCCTGTGCTCACGTGATTTCCAGGGTGAGTGATTTTCACATGGTATTGTGCAATAGAGGCAGGCAAAGCAGTGGAGGAGATTTGAACCTGTGACTTGTTCGGATCTGAGCTAGTTTTGTGTGTAACAGGTGAAGATAGTGTTGGATACTTGTGAGGAGTATTGTACTATGTAATGTTACATGTTCTCAATCATTAATATACAGATAGTGTGGGGTTTTTAGCTGTAAGCTTTCCCTGGGTTACATATTGTGTTAATGTGTGCATTCGATTGATGTTTCATTGTTTTTTATGCTGCTAAATTGATGATCAACGTAGAGGAGGTTATGTATTATGCATGTATTCCGCAATAGTGTATAATCAGGATAATCTCTGTGAATAAGTGTTTATTATTCAAAATTTCTACATGGTATCGGAGTTGTTGATCATCAGATCTACTATTCAGAAAGTGTTTACATTCTATTTCTTCAGGCAGAGTCTGTAATCGGGCCAGGTAGCCTCTGGATTCATCCTTTCTTTTGGAAGGTGAGATATCTGGTAAAAACCCATACAGTCAATCTCTGTACGAGAAATACTTTGTTCTCACAAATTCTAGATCAGAGGCGGTTGAGTTTGGAGCTGGTGGAATTCAAATTTGCAGTAGTGTTTTCTTGGTATCAACGTGGCAATGTCTTTCAACGAATTGCGATTGGAATATGCTCTTGAGGGCAGCTCAAACTATATTGCATGGAAGGACAGGATGGAGGCAGTGTTGGATAATAATGGGCTGAAGGATTTCATAGAGGCTGATGTCCTAAAGCCTACTGATACTGCGCAAGTTGATGCTTGGCAAAAGAAGACAGCAAAGTGTTAAAGGATTCTGTTGGAGGGCGTGAAGGATCACATTGTGTCCAGCCTGCATGGGAAGGCTTCTCCATACTTGATGTGGAAAGAGTTGACAGATATATTCCAAAGCAAGAGCGATCATAGGAAGCTGGCGCTCAAGGATAAACTCAGAAACATCAAATGTGAGAAGGGAGGCAGTATGCCCAAGTATCTCACGTAGTTCACTCAGTGTCGGGATGAGCTAGGAAGTGTGGGGGTGATTGTCGATGATGAGGACTTGGTGAGCTTGGCTCTCCTTGGTCTTCCGAAGAGTTGGCATTCCTATCAGGACTCTGTCAATGGTCGGGAAAAATTGCCAGGATGGGAGAGACTTTGGTCAGATCTTGTGCAGGAGGAGATCAGGCGGAATACCAGGGATGGATCTTCATCAAAGGTACCTGATGAAGAAAATTGCGCTTTGACTGCCAAAGCAAAGAAGGGGAAGAAAAAGAAAGCTTCTCAGTCTGGTGCGAAAGGCAAGAAGCAGGACATGTCCAAGGTGAATTGTTTGCATTGTCACCAACACAGATACTATGCCACTAATTGTCCGCAGAAGAAGAAGAACAAGCAAGCTCCTAGATCTGCAGCAGGAGAGGCTCCAGCCTCGCAGTTTGAGCTTGACTTTTCATTGATCGCATGCTTGGTTTCAAGTGTGATGGGATCGGTGTGGTTGTTGGACAGTGGTGCGTCTTTTCACATGACAGGAGATCGAGATTTGTTTTCTGATCTCGAGGACAAAGATCTTGGAGTGCACATCGAGAAGGGTGATGATGGTAGATACAGTGCGACCGCTATCGGTACCATTTCCTTTGAGAGGGAGTCTGGTAAACCCTTCATATTGAAGGAAGTGATGCATGTTCTAGGATTGAAAAAGAATCTTATCTCTGTGGCGATGTTAGAAGACAAGGGATATGATGTTGTTTTTAGCGAGGGAAAGGCTTTCCTGCGTAGCAAGACAAATGGAGAAACCCGGAAGATAGGGGTTCGAGTGAGGAACCTTTATCAGTTTCATGTAGATGGATGCGCAGAAATGGCATGCAAGGCAGAAGGATTGGTGAGCCGGGATGATGGCGAGCTGTGGCGCAGGAGATAGGGTCACCTTCACCATGGAGCCTTGAAGATACTGCAGCAGATCACTATAGGGCTTCCTAAAGGCACTCTTGTGTAGTCAGATCAGTGCAAGTGGTGTACTTTGGGAAAGTTTGTGAAAGCCACCTTTCACGAGAAGGATAGTCGCGCCACGACGATCCTTGAGAGAATTCACACAGACGTGTGTGGACCTTTCTCAGTTGCTTCGACAACAAAACACAGGTATTATGTGATTTTTGTTGATGATTTCTCTCGTAAGTGCTGGATCTTCTTCATGCAGAAGAAGAGCAAGACATACTCAAAGTTCTGTGAGTTCAAAGCACTGGTTGAGAAGGAGTCGGGGAAATAGGTGAAGGCTCGTAGGAGCGATAATGGTGGTGAATACATCTCTGGCGAGTTCAAGGATTTTTGCAGTGTAGAAGGGATTCGAAGAGAGCTCATAGCTCCCCATAACCCACGGCAGAATGGGGTTGCTGAGCGGAAGAACAGAACGATCGTGGGTGCTGCATGGGCGATGTTGCATGATCAAGGCCTACCCCTTCACTTGTGGGCTGAAGCATGCAATACTGCAGTATATGTGCAGAACCGTTGTCCTCACAGGATACTTGGCATGAGTACACCTGAGGAGGCTTATTCTGGTAAGAAGCCTGATCTTTCTCATTTGAGGATTTTTGGTGCTAACATTTACATGCATGTGACGAAGGATGCCAAGAAGAAGTTGGAGCCGACCGCAGAGGTTGGGATATTTGTGTGGTACACTGATACGCCCCACAACTATCGTGTGTATTTGCTAGACAGTGGTAAGACTATTGTGCGACGGGATATAAAATTTCAGGAGGAGAAAGCCATGAAGTGTTCGCTTGAGAGGGAGCCACACTTGCATGCAGATGAGGAGCTATTAGTTCCTAAGGATGAGCTTCAGGACGTGGATCAGCCACAGGATGAGGTTCATGGAGTGGAAGAGACCACTCATGCAGCGCCAACCATCAGAGGGCGAAAGCACTTGACAAAAGCTGAGCGACTGGCTCAAGATGCACAGAAAGTTGTAGGACGACCTACAGCCCAGCGCAGGCAGAGACAGTCACCTGATCGGTACACTGGATACATGGCTCTTGTGAGCAAATGTGTTGTGACTGAGCCATCCTCTTTCGAGGAAGCTGTGGAGGATCCCGCATGGGTAGACGCCATGGTGGAAGAGTATGATTCGATTGTCAGAAACAGTGCATGGGAGATTATTCCTAGACCGGAAGGGAAATCAGTGGTGGGTTCGAGATGGATCTACAAAGTTAAGCAGACAGTTGACGGGAGTGTGGACAAGTACAAGGCAAGATTTGTTGCCCGAGGCTTTTCACAGATAGAGGGGATCGATTATGAGGAGACCTTTGCACCTGTCGCAAGGTATTCTTCCATATAGACAATTCTTGCTCTCTCAGCTCAGATGGGGTGGCACATTCATCAGATGGATGTGAAGACTGCGTTCCTTAATGGAGTCATTGAGGAGGAGGTGTACATTTAACAGCCCGAACGTTTTGAGATCTTCAACATCGAGTCGCATGTGTGCAGGCTCAAGAGAGCATTGTATGGGTTGAAACAAGCACCACGTGCTTGGTACACACGGATAGATAGCTATTTCACCGGACTTGGATTCTCCAAGAGTGAGGCGGATCCTAACCTATACCAGACTGTGGTGGAGGGTAAGTTTCTTATCGTTGTATTTTATGTAGATGATTTGATTCTAACTGGTGATGAGATGTTGATACTTTCATGCAAAGATGATCTTGCTAAGGAGTTTGAGATGAAGGACTTGGGCCTCCTTCATTATTTCCTGGGATTGGAAATTTGGCAGTGCAGTGATGGACTATTTGTTTCTCAGGGTAAGTATGCTCGGGAGATACTGGAGAAGTTCAACATGCATGGCTGCAAGCCTGTTGATACTCCTCTTCCTGGAGGTTGGAGGAAGGAGGATGCCACTTCGGCAGAAGAAGTGGATGCCTCTGTTTATCGACAGCTGGTGGAGTCGCATGTGTGCAGGCTCAAGAGAGGCACATTGGGATATGGATCTTGGTACAGACAGGAGGATGCAAATTGGGCAGGGAGCTCAACGGATGACATTAGGTACCATTATATCAGAGATTGTGTGCAGCGGAGAATCATGTTACTTTCATACATTCCAACGGAGGATCAGGATGCTGATATCTTGACGAAGGCGCTCACCAGGAGAAAATTCGAATACCACCGAGGCAGGATAGGGGTTGCTAATAATCCATATCTTGTTGAGAGGGAGTGTTGAGAATGCAACAAGATGATGGAGCTTAGTGGAAAGGAGTCGCCTTCACTAAGTGGACTTGCAGGCATCTATTTTTAGACATATGGATCATGGTCTATGAGTTGCAGGATGTTGTTTATGGATGATTGGTCATGTTGGGAAAAATAGATGGACTTCTATTTCTTGTTCACAGCGGACTAATCAAAGTCTATTTTTAGACTGCTAGTCAAAAATAGAAAAGTAAAATATTATTGTCTCATAATAATATTTAGACTATAAACATTATCTTATCCTCTTGGAGCACTTCAGTTTGAGCTACAGATGTGGCACATGCAGCTTTCAGAAGGAAATACACTTTTCTTGTGGGTCAGTTGAGCTATTGCATGCAGGACATCAGTTAGAACTCATGCATGTGAGTTCTGTGGAGTTGATGGAGTTGTGTTCAGTTTGACTTGGTTAAACTAGTTGTAATTAGTCTAATTGCAAATAGACTAGTGATGAGTGATTTGGATTAATTGATTAAATTAATTCACTAATTATTAACTCATAATGCAACTGAAGAATACATCAGTTAACTCAGTGCATGTACAGTTCAGTGGAGACAGGTGTTAGAGGTTGAGATTGCTATCAATTGTGACTATAGTTGTGCATGAGATCTTGCACAAGTAATGTATTGAGTATGCCCATGATGATTTCCCAGTATATGCCCAGTGATATAGCCTATGCTCACGTGATTTCCAGGGTGAGTGATTTTCACATGGTATTGTGCAATAGAGGCAGACAAAGCAGAGGAGGAGATTTGAACATGTGACTTGTTCGATCTGAGCTAGTTTCGTGTGTAACAAGTGAAGATAGTGCTGGATACTTGTGAGGAGTATTGTACTATGTAATGTTACATGTTCTCAATCATTAATATACAGATAGTGTGGGGTTTTCAGCTGTAAGCTTTCCCCGAGTTACATAATGTGTTAATGTCTGCATGTGATTGATGTTTCATTGTTTTTGATGCTGCTAAATTGATGATCAACATAGAGGAGGTTATGTATTATGCATGTATTCCACAATAGTGTATAATCAGGATAATCTCTGTGAATAAGTGTTTATTATTCAAAATTTCTACAATTATGAATGAAGCATTATTAAAAATATATTTATTAATTATTATTATTATTTAAAATATATTTTTTAAATTAATCTGTATTTTTAAATTGTAATTATATTTTTTTTTTTTACTTTCTAACGTTTAAATTAATAAATAAGAAAATGCAATCAATAAACTATTGTCAATAATATTTATTTAAAAATATATATGAATAATATTTTATGTTTATTTACAAAATTCAATCTATTGTTAAATTTTAAAACTTGAGTCAGATTTTTTTTATAGTTAATTTAGATTTAACATAACTTATATATATATATATATATATTATTAAAAATCAACTTATCACTAAATTTATCAAAGTTTCAAGCAATTTAAATTTAATATCTTACAAATTTAAATTTAATATCTTGTCTGTGGGTGGTAGCACAATTGGAAAAAAAACGTGTTGGCAAGCCCTTGTGTATCCAAATGATTGGAAGTTCAATCCACCCGGACATGTTTCACGAGTAGAACCTAAAAAAAAAAAAAATTAATATCTTACCAATTATATAAAATGCCAACAAGACGAATAAAAAACAATATAATTTGCATGGGATGTTATTAGATGTGATCACAATGATGTTGCCCTGTAAATTATTAGATTTGTGTGCTAGCTAATGACGTTTATATGTGCTAGAGGTGTATATAATTATATGATGTTAGTGAATTTGAATGTGTATTTTAGATTATGTTTATGTTTTTTAGATGGTTATCATCATGATGTTTGTTTTTATGAAATGATATATATTTATTAACGATTATATATTAGTGAACTTATATCAAAATTTTATACATGAAATTACATGCAAAAAGACGTTAAATAAAAAATCCAAAGATATTTTTTCTAAATTACAAAGTTTAGTATGGTTGAAACTATAATTGTAAAATTACCATAAACATTTTTCTATTGTAAATATAGTTCTTACATATTCATTCTAACTAAATTCTTTTTCAAAAACCAATTTCATATGAATAAATGTTATTTTCCATTGTACTATTTACTTTTTTTAATAGACTCTTCTACCCTGAAAATTGTTATTATAAAAAAGTTATGATCTCCAACTATAAGCATTCTATTGGCCAAAAAATTTATGGATGCAAATCTTCCTATATTTGTTGTTTTTGTCATTATTCCGTAAGTTGATTGTTAACAAAATTTTTAATTACTTCATTAATTGTGGTTTTAGTCAACATCGTGGGGATAATTTAAATATTTCCAAAAGCAATAATATAAGTATGTAAACTAACAAACAACTAAGTTGAAAACCAAATCATCACAAAACCAAATTAAACTTATAACAAACTTAAAATTAAACAAATATGTTAAAATTTTAATTTTTAAATTATAAATTACACAATTGGAAATACTTAGTTTTAAGTGTAAAAACGTTTCCACTCAAAAAAAATGTGTAAAAATGTTTGTAATTCTTACTAATTATATTAAATGCCAAGAAGATGAATAAAATACAACATAATTATAAAAATAAAGAAAACAAAAACATACAACAATAGTATAAATGATGAAATAATACAACTACATATGACTCTCCATTATCATTTGATTATCTTCCTCGTTGGCATGATAAAATTGTTTTTCTCAACCCCAAGGAATATCTTAATTGGTCAAGTTCCCATTGTTTATTACATTTCCAATTGGGAGGTCACGAGTTCAAATCTCCTCGATGTCCTTGGTGTTAGGCCCAACCAGATAAGTCGGTGAGTAGATCCCTTCGGGTCGATCTTCCTGGATTATTACCCGTGGATGTAGCGGCCACTCAGTGACCATAAACCACAGTTGAAAAAAGAACATTATTGTTTTCAAAAATATGTTTTGACCTGGGATTGTGTCTTCATATGAACCATCAATCCTTATCCAAAACATATGGGTTAAAAAACACCAGGTTGCATTATTTGGGGAAAATATAAGGCTCCCTAGCTTCATGCCACCTCTTTCTAGAGTTGATAAATATCAATCCACTGTCGCGATCTTCCTTACATTATTCTGATCGAAGGTGTCCCATCACTTGCACCTAAAAATAACACATTGGAATGAAGAGAAGTCCACTTCAATGATCTCTTGTATCTTTCTAACATAACCTAATGTCCCCTTTATTGGGTTTTGATCACAATGGCTTGCATGACTAGATTGGTTAAACTCAACCTCTACTCTAAAGTCTTGTGCCATGCATCCATCATTGAAATCCTCTGTGTGAAAATGATGTCCATATGCCCATATAGATGGGAACAAATGCACCTATAAAAAATTGAAAATTTCTCAGTGTCATGTGTCTAATAACCTGAACATAATTAAAATATAAAATATAAATGTGACAATTCAAAGGTGCATTATGAAGTTAAAAATGCATAGAAATATATTATTACCAAGTTGTTTCACCCAATCCCTATTTTTAGCACATCTTCTTGAGAAGGATATACCCTCTCTAGTGGTTAAAATGATGACCTTGCAGTCATCAGATCCATAGCCTCTGCAACATTGAAGGCACAAGGCATATTATATTTCAAGGGGAGGTATCATTAACCAAGCCTTTGCTTGCTTCACCTTGACTTCTTTGTACAACCTACTCTAGAGACTAGCCTCAAAATAACTGAGGATTAAGGGATATACTTAGTTAGGCATATAATTAAAATAAACCAATATTGTTTCGTCTCACATAGGTCATAGGATTTTCATAGCATATAGTTTAGCAAAGCATCTCAATCAGCAATTTTTCATCCATTCATTTGGTATTTAATCGATATAAATCAAGTAGTTAGCTCCATAAGGCACTGGTCTCATTGCAATAATCTAATCTAATCTCTTAACTTGTTAAAATCAACCAAGTGGCTAGGCCATTCAATCGTGTGTCCCAGACTTGATGGTTGCCAATAAGTCTTGCATTTTCATATTCCATAGGGACTACATCCCATAGCATGTTGTTGGGAGATAGCTAGAACAAAGAGGTCGAGGATAAGAGTGGCAACCCCTGACCTGAGTCGTTGTCGCACCGTGCCTATACAATCTGAGTGACAACATTTTTTGGCGTCATTGTCGAGGATAAGTTTACCTCATGGCACATTTTTGGCATCGTTGATATCTCTTTATCTTATCATCCTATCCTTCATTCTATCACCAATCCTTTCATCGGTTTTCTATTTACACCTTAGCACCTAGAAGTTTTTAGTTAGTTTCTTGCTTGGGTGGTGACTCCATTGATTCATCCATTCATGAGAGATTATATTAGAAGAAATCCTAGTAACCTGGTTAACCCTGATCTAAGGGCTCAGTTAAACAAATTACATTCTAGTAAGTAGTCATTTTTCTCCTTGACTAACTTTTCATTTTTCCTTTTGTATTTTGGAGCTAGATTCATGTTCAAGTGGTGACTCCACTTCTTTCATTTTTTGCAAGCATTTCTCTTGAAGCTCCCTTCTTGTAGACTTCTTGTTTTTCTTGAACAAGGATCCCTCTCTAACATTCGTTCACTCCTTTTACCCTTCAACAAGTCATCATGAACGCCTTGTTTGCCCCCTGTAATTTTACAAACATTCCAAGTTATCCACATGAGTTTTTAGAACGGGTTAGAAAGGTCATTGATGAGTTGCCTCTTTTTAAAGGTAATAACATTGAGACTCACCTCAAGAATTTCAACCATTGTATAAGTAATTATTTCCGATATGCTGACTATGAAGATGTTAAGATAAATCTCTTTGTTTTTTCATTGGAAGATGGTGCATTAGATTGGTTTTTGGAGTTCCCTAATAATTCATTTGTTTCTTTCAAATAAATAATTGATGCCTTTGAGAAAAAATATGGATATGGGCATCCATTTAAGATCAAGAATGAGCCACAAAGAAGTAGAGTTGAAGAGATCAACAATGAAACTAAAGGAAATGATGGCTAGGCTTATCAAAGAATTAATTCAAATGGTTAAGAACATGGAACTCAATCAAGTGAAGTTAATTCTTGACCATACCAAGGAGATGAGTTTCATGCAAAAGAATCATGCCAAGGAAATCACCACCATGGAGAACATGTTACGAGTTATGGATGTTACTCAGCATAATTAGATTGTCACATTTCAGAACAGGATAGATACCATGGAATGAAATCATGTTAAGGAGCTCGAAACCATGGAAGCAACTCATGAGAAAGAGACGAGTTCCATCCAAGAAAATCATGACAAAGTAATAGAGGATATGGAAGCCGATTAGATCTCTCTTCAAAACACGTCGTTGGCTATAGAGGAAAAGCATGCTAGAGAAATGGAGGTTCTGATGTCCAATATGAAAAAAAAATTGATTACCATAAAATAAAATAATGATAAAGTAATAAGAAATATGGAACAAAATCAACTAAAATAAATCACTATTATGAAAGGTTAACATTCTAGCCAAGTAATTTCTATTCAAGATAACTTGGACGAAATCGAAAGATCAAAAATTCAAAAATCCTAACTTAATTCAGATGAAAAGGAACCTCTAACAGAATATAAGCATCCCAGTCCGCTTAAGCAAACTTCATCTTATTATGAATAGGTAAAATGGCTAAATGAAGATGACCTGGGTAGAAAGGAAATTGAGGGGAATCAAGTTGATTCTTGCAAGATTGATCCATCGGCCTTGACAGAATAGGTTCATGAAAAAGAAGAAGAGAATATCGTAAAAGTCTTGAACATTCCAAAGTTTCCATATGAGCATTTTCTAGAGTAAGTAGGAAGTTCTATGCCAACCACATCATCATCAACATCATAGCTTGCTTGGAAGAAACGTAAAAATAAAAAGAGAAGAATGAAGAGGTTTTATGCATCAAATGATCATGAGAAACTCGATATTCGGATAAGTTGAAGCCCTAGGATCTTTAGAATTCAACATGGCACATCAGAAAAGAAACCCTTGGATCGGCTTGAAATTCGGCAGATACTCATTATGTACTAAGTCGATGACAATTGATGCCATGGGGCATCCTTTGTATAATATATCTAACCCTACCCTCTTAGTTAGGATTTCATTTATGTCATTAGTTAGTTTTTATTTTATGCATTTAATTTTATGTTTTTACGCTTTGATATGTTAGAGTATATTTTTTCTATTCCAGCAGATATTCTATATATTAATGATGATTTTGATTTTGAGTGGATATCTACCTTATGTATCTTGTTTTCTTAGATGCAAGATTTTGGATTCTCACATTGCTCCGTTGAAGCAATGTGTCCCCATATGGAGCCATATGTTGCACCCATTTTGTCACAAGTATGAGGAAACAGTGTATAAAATTTTTCAAAGTTCAAAATCATCAACCAACCAATTATTCTATCATTGTAAACCCAAATTCTGCAAATTGTAATGTAAATGACGATAGTATGATTATTTATGTAACAACCTAGGTAAGTCTTTGAATTTGGCGATGAAGTTCATCCTAGGAGGTTTTTTAACCTCACCGAATGATGTGTGTTTTTAAACAAAGATAATCAACATAGTTTTTCCTCCAACTTAAACCCCAAAGCTAGGGTGAAATTCATTGACAAGGTCTTAGGTGAGTCCTATTTTTATATCAAGTCTTTGTAAAACTGGTTTAGGAATAATTTAAGTTGTTTGGCTAAATTATTTTATTACAAATCACTTGGTCTACTAAATCATATTGTGTCACAAAATTGGGTGATAATTTGAGGGTTGATATGTAAAGGTATGTTCCCCCTTTGAGGGTTGAATTTGTAATATCTGATGTAAAAGAAAAATTAGTGCATGGACCCTCATACTTAGACACCATGGCTAAAATATTTGAGGGTGGAAAAAATAATTAATCCCCTATATATATATATATATATATATATATATATATATATATATATATATATATATATATATTTGTATATGTAATTTTGTAAAAATCTTTTTCTAACCTTTGTTTTGTTGAAATTGGAGTTTGGGGTTTATTTTGAATTTTGTATATATTGGGGTTTTGGGAAAAAATTATTTTCACTTGTGCAGGTAATTTCTCAAGCTAGATTTGAAGCATAATTAAAAGAATTGCAAGGGCTTGGAAATTTTTGAGGCCTTCTAGGTCGAGTGTTAACCCTCCTTGCCCTAGTTGTTTCCTTTTCACCTCTCCTAGTTGAGATGATGCCCTTGTTTGGCACTAAAAACCCTTTTCGTGGGGCCCATTACCCCTGTCGTCAACCTTAAGGGTGGGCTACAACCCTGGTTTGGCCTCTAAGGCCTTGTCGTGGGCCTTCCTTACCCTCTTTTCCCTAGATGGAAGGCCTAATGGTCTTTTCTCCTCAAGTCGTAGGCCCTAGGGCCTTTCTCTAACCCTCATCCAACCTCTAGCCCTCCTCTGTGACCTCCTTACCTCTATCGCTACCTCTTTCCTTGGTGTCACAGGCCTTTATGGCCTTCCTCTACTCTAACATAGGCCTACAAGGCCTATAGCCCTAGCCTCTACCCATTTCAGGCCTAGGGTTGGCCTTTAACCTCCATTTCATCCCTTTTCCTTTCCTCCTTTTCCCTATTTAGTCATTAGATTGAGTTATCATTTGATTTTGCCTCTAACTCCTGGTGTTTGCAGTGAATTTCAAGCTAATATTTGTGGTTGTAGGTAGTCACTTCATTGTAGGAATTTTGGGCAAGTTCTCCATTCATCTCCAAGGCCAAGAGGCCTATTGGTTTGCTTCTCAGGTCCCTTTCTCCCTCACTATTTTTCTTACAACCATTTAATCATTTGATAATAATGGTAAAGTGTCCATCTAAGCGACATAGGAATAATTGACAACTTTCCTAACATATTTCTAAGTCACTTATTTAAATTGGGCATTCATTTTTTTGGCTTGTTTCATGAGAATTTGATGACTGTCATAAGCATATTAAGGTTTGATATAATAGTGGCATGTTGGAAAATTGTTATTAAGAGCATTAATCTTGTTTCTTGTTGAATGCTTGAGCAATTATCTCTTGGTAACATTGGATACATATTTCGAGCACTATTGAAATTGAGCACTTTATCTTGTGTTTAAGATTGTCTTTCATCCATTAAGTACTCTTGTACGATAATTAAGGATCAATAATAACTAAGAACTTAAATTCATAAACAACCTTAACTCAAGATCACTCAATCAATTTTCATTTGCATCTTAGGCCTAGTCTTGAATTAATCAATTAACTTCTGAGCAAAATCTTGGTTGATAGAAAGATAGGAACACCCTTCATCTTGTATCTTGAGAAGGATAGACCCTCTCTAGTGGTTATAACAATGACCTTGCATCTAGAGCCATAGTCTTTGCAGCATCTAAGGCACCGAGTATGTTAGATTTCAAGGGGAGGTATCGTTAACCAAGCCTTTGCTTGCTTCACCTTGGCTTCTCTCTACAACCTACTCTAGAGACTAGACTCAAAATAGTTGAGCATTAAGGGATATACTTAGTTAGGCATATAATTAAAATAAACCAAGATTCTTGCATCTCACCTAGGTCATAGGATTTGCGTAGCATATAGGTTAGCAAAGCATCTCAAGCAATGGTTGTTCATCCAGTCATTTCGTATTGAATCAATATAAAGAAAGTAGTTAATTCCATATGGCATTTGTCTCATCATAATAATATAATATAATCTCTTAAGTTGCTAAAATCAACCAAGTGGCTACGTCATTCAATCGTATCTCTCAGACTTATTGGTTTCAAATAAGTCTTGCATTTTCATATTCCATAGGGACTACCTCCCATATATTATTGTTAGGAGAAAACTAGAATGGAGAGGTCAGGGATCAAAGTGACAGCCCCCGACTTGAGTCGTTGTCACATCATGCCTGTACAATCTCAGTGACAAGCAAGTTGTTTCTCAACAACATTGTCAGTCTTGGAAGATTCAAGAAAGATCACATATATTATATATTTCTTATTAACTTCATCATAAAGACAATATGTTTTAGAGGTATTTGAGTACCCTATGAAGATACATTTGTGGCTCCTTTCACCAAGTTTGTTTCTCTGTTCCTTAGGTATCAAGGCATAATAAGTGGAACCAAAAACCCTAAGATGCCTCACCAAAGGTATTTGGCCATACCACATTTCATAGGGAGTCTTGTTTTTTAAAGCATGAGATGGACACCTATTCTTTATATACACACACATAAAACTGCATCAACCCAAAACATCAACTTAACATTGTTGAAAAACATAATTGAACGTGCCATATTTAAGATTGTCTTGTTCAATCTGACAATTACTTTGTTCTGTTGTGGATTATAAGGAACAATTATTTGATGTTTGATCCCATGCTAGAAAAATAATTTTCAAATTCATTTGAATTGTATTCTTTTCCATTACCAGTACAAATAAAGCTAATATGAGATTGTGCATCATTTTCAATCCATGCATGAAAGTTATTGAATGTTTCAAAAGCTTTAGATTTGTTCTTCAATAAATAAACCCAACAAATTCTAGTGTATTCATCAATAAATTTCATTGTATATTTATTACCATTTGCAAAAGGAACAGACATTGGGCCACATAAATCAAAATGAATGAGTTCGAGCTTTATATGTTCTCTAGAAAGAGACTCATGAAATGATTTTTTGTTGTGCTTTCCTAAGATACAAGCATCACATTGCTTAAGTTTCCTAGGACTTGTAGGCAAACCAATAACACCATTTTTCTTCAACAAACGAAGGTTTTCATAGTTCAAGTGCCCAAATCTAGCATGCCATAAAAGACTTGATGGAAGTGTACCTTTATCATAGTGAGAATTGTATGTAATTTTTGTGCTCGAGTGGAGGTTCCTTGCAGCTTCAATAGTCTTTCTTCTTCTATGCCAGTCATGACAAGTGAGTGATCCGATGATTTTCTGAAAACAACCTTCCCATCAAATATATGAATTGAGTGTCCTTGTTGGTGGATGTAGACCAAATATAGCAAGTTTCTCCTCAATTATGGGAGGTATAAAACATCATGTAGAAGAAAGTATGGAAGATCAGGTAGTTTGAGCCTGATGGTGCCAAGCCCTGGTGGCTTGAGTTTTGACTTGTCTATTAGCATTATGATACAAGTGTTGTCCTTGATGGAAACTCACTCACAGGTCAGTTCAGTTTTTGATAAAAGGCAACTCACAGTGTAACAGATCATTTCAGAGGTAACAGGGCATTGGTACAGAAGAACAGGAAGATGGAACTAAGGTCCACTAATCAAAATGAAGAAGTTGAAGGAAAAGGATGGTGTAAAGAAGTTTAAGATGTATATGCAGGTCCACTTTGTCAAAGGAGCATATACACGCAGGTTCGTTAAACAAAAAGAGCGTATACATATACATGCACTTTCACAAGAGGAAAAGAGCGTATAGGTTGGAAAATCAAGGAAATTCAAGAGTAAAGGATATCGAGGGTCAATACCATGGTATTAGCCCACAATATTGAGCGGAGTAATGCCTATTTGATCCTGTCCAAGAATACCACAAGACCTAAGTGTCGTTTTAGTCTGAGGTATTGAGATAGGCCAAAAACTATATAAGGAGGAGAAGATGAAAGGGCCGATGTGTGCAAGTGAAAGGGCTTTTCAGGAATACTTCTATCTGAAGTATATTTTATGTTGCAGGGGTTATGTTTGTGATATGATCTGAAATATTTTGTGCACCTTATATTCAATGTTGGATCAAGATGATGAGACCTGAAATGACTTATCATTGAATGATCTGATTTTGGTTGGGCTAGATCTGATTGCGTACTCCTATTTTATTCTTTAAATGTCATGATCTGGGTATGTCGGAAGTCTGAAATAGCAGCGAATTTGTGAGTTAATATTTTCAGATCTATACACTGGTTCACCTCGGTAAAGGGGCGTATACATGCAGGTTTGACTCTTCTAAGTAGTGTATACAAAAGAAAATCCTATTCTTCAGAAATGAATGATCTATTTGATCAGTTCTATTGTTTTACTATTGTCTGTCAATGAAGTCTTCTTAGATCTGAATATAAAATTGAATGCATAAGGAGTTTGGTGTCTGATTGATTGATTGTTTAAGTGAGAAGGGTTATATCTACTACTGCATGTCTAGAGCTCTATAATTTTACAGTATAAGTTTAGTATATTGCTGGTGGTACAGACTTGATTCAGAAAGTTTTATGTTTCAGTAGTTTTGGAGTTATACGTAGGTTTGGATAAAGGAAGTAGCATATACACACAGGTTGGGTTCAATAAAGTAGCGTATGCATTCTGATGTATGATTTTTGAGGTTGCAGTTGGTTCTGAATGATGATGCAGGTTTATGGGTTTAACACAGTGTTCTACTGACAGTGATCTGATTGTTTGGATTAACTGATTGTTGGTAAATGCAGTTTGAGTTTCAAAGTTTTTGATGTGTCCAGTATGAAAATTTGATGAAACGAGGCCTTCATTTATATTGTTGTGTACCAGGAGCATCTAGTTTGAAAATTAATGAAATGTGGTTCCTGGAGGAAGAGAGAAGGTCGTAGCCTTCTGTAGGTCAGCGCCTACGTACTAGTAAACACATTGGATAGTTCAAGAGCTAGGGGGTTGTAGCTCCCTTCCAGTAGAAGCTGGAAAACGAGAGAAGGTTGTAGCCTTCTGTAGATGGGTGCCTACGTACTGGTATGAGTCTGCACCAGTACAACACTGTAAACAAATTTTATTTATATTAAAAGAAGACAGAGATGTAGCAGGTGGTTTTTCTCCCGCATTCGGTTTCCACCTTAAATCTTGGTGTTCATGTGTGTTTCTTATGTGTGATGGTTTATTATGTCTTTACTGCACATACTTATTGTATAATAAGTTACTGATGCATTGATTAAAGATCTACACATGATAAATTTACTAAATCCTAAGTTCTTTGGATATACGTTGGTTTCTCTAATCACAGTAGCGTGTACACGCAAGTTCACTTCACTGAAGTAACATATATAAATCAGTTTGGGAAATGAAATATTATTGAACTGTAAATACTGATTCACCCCCCCCCCCCCCCCAGTATTATTTCAAACATTGTCTACAAAGTGGACTGCTCCATCAACATTTTCAATGAATTCTTCAAAGAAATCTCTTCTGAAAGTCATGTGGCAAGTTTCTCCTAAATCACGAAACCAAGCATCTTTCCATGAAGCAAGTGAAGCGTTGAACAAGTCTTTAGTTACTCCAATCTTGCAATGTGCCACAACATAATGAGTGGACTTAGGTGTTTTTCCTTTCATTTTACCAGGTGTTTTACCTTTTTCTTCATTTCTTTCTTTCTTGATTTTGTCCCAAGGTAGCTAACATGTGGAAGCATCATGTCCATTTCTATTGTGTCATATGGAACAAAGATCAGAAATTTCTCCTTGGAAATGTTTGCCACCCTGCCTCTAAAATTCTTCTTTCCTCTTCCTCTTCAACCACCTCTTCCTCTAGAAGAATCTTGTGCGTGATTCTTCTCTTTCTATGCAAGGCACACAACTTCTTCAGAAGACTGATTAGTTATATTCTTCCGAAAATCCTTCTCTCTTTCAATAAACTTCTTCTCAAGGGAGCCAAAGGAAATCTCCTTAAGTTTTCCACTTTCTTGCAATGACTCAAGATAATGTGAATAAGTGGGATATAGTGCCTTGACATAGGTAGTGAGAGGAACATCTATTTCAACACCAATGGATTTTATGTCATGCATAATGGATCTTATTTCTGATGCTAAGGCAAGAGGGTCATCATTTTTCAACTCAATATTGAACAAATTGATCATCAATTGAACAACTTCAAGCTCAGAGTGTTAGTCATATAATTTCTTCAACTTCTTTAAAGCTTCAAAAGCATTTGAAAATGGAGAAATATGGACTCACCTCTTCATTTGCTACTGTTGTAATCAAGGCATAGGCTTTGCTATTCTTATTTTCCCAAATGGCAAGCTCATTGTCTGAAGTGGGATTTTCAGGTGCATTGTCTCCTTCTCCTTCACAAACCCCTTTCCACATCTCATTGAAAATCAAGGTGTGTTTTATCTTCCTAGACCACTCATGATAGTTCGCTTTGTCAAGGAGAACTACTCCAACTATGGAGATGAGTGAATTCATTATAAAAAGGACTATGTTCTTTTAATTTTCAAAATAATTGTAACCTTACTTTATGCCTTCTTATGAAACTGATTTTAAAAACTTCACTACCAACATCACTCTTCCCTATACAAGATCGATACTTTAATTATATGACTTATATGATGGTTCCAAGATATACCTTCCATTCCATTTAGTCATTCCATATCTAATATCCATTGAAAAAAATATCTCAATCGTAAATGCATCACATTACATATACACCACAACCCTTTTTTTTTAAATTCCATTATTTACCACTCCATGTAAAAAACTCAATGCACAGCCATATAGGCATTCAAATCGCCTCACATAATTCATATGAAATATATGAACTATATATATTCCCCCATGGTCTTCAAAAATGTCTAACACAGAATCAATTTTCCAATACCAAATGCAACCGTTAAAAATTTCAACACAACATACCAAGAGTTATGCATGGAGACTACACTTCATTTTGTATTCCTTCGACCTTCAAGTCTTTAAACAATGATTCAACTCAGATTTAAGTTCAATGAAAATGTAGCAATGATCGCCTCTCAATAGTTCATAATTCACATCATTTATAAACAATGTAGAAATTACCAGTGTTGCACTCTCTGTGATCCAGGTGGATCCAGAAATAGAAGTGGCCTTGAAAATAGCTCAAAAACCAAATTGCTTAGATGGAAGTGAAAATAGAACTAAATCATATTGCTTTTCACCTTGATTCCAATGGTGCAAACGACACTTAAATCCGAGTTCGTATGCTCAAGTTATAGCTTGTCAAAGTTCTGGTCGAAATTAGCCAAGTGGTAGTCACTGACGAGGCAACAACTTGGCAAAGTCACAGCACATGGAAAATGGTGGTCGGAACAGGGGAATTTTTCACCTCTTTAATATGTCTAATTTCCCTTAAAAACTAGTGGGAAAATTTGAACTATTGTGTAAATAAAAATATTTTTGGGGTAGCGGGCCACCAACCCCAATGGACCCTTCCAGCCCCATTGGAGCCACACCATATATATATATATATATATATATATATATTAACCGCCATCGTCTTGTGTCAATGTTGAAACCGTCGCAATCTATATACATGTAACTCACACCAAAAAAAAGTTTCGTGGGGTTTGACCCCGGAACCTTCCCAACCGTTGCGCCTTATCATAGTACCGCAGACCAACTGGCCAACAGTCCATCCATTGAAATATCTGCCCACTTTAAAAACCTAAATTCAATTTCTCAGTAGACAAGAAGAGGGTGGATGCGACGGAATCAGAGGCAACCAGAGGAGCAGAACCATGAGCGAGGGAAACTGCAAGATGCTGAAAATATTCATTTAGAGGGCCAGAGGTGCCAATGTCAGAATTTGACAATTTTATATTCGATTATAAACGTTTTCGCACCAGGAATCCAACCGTGTTTCCTATTTCTCCATCCGAGCTCTCCATTTTCATGCCATCATTCGAATTGGAGGTATAAGGTTCATTTTTGTAAAGTTGCTTGTAACTGATTTCTTTGATGCCACTTAAAAAAAGAAGGCCTCCCCACTTTGAGCAGGGCCCAGAGACGTATCCCACATTGGGTAAACTCCATAATCAAATTGTTTGTGTGCCTTTGATCTCACTGTTGATTTATGATTTCTGCTTTTGTTCATGTGTTAAGTTACTTGGTTAATATGCTCTTTTATATGCAATTTTGTATGCATCCTTGAAGTTAAAAGATTTAGATCAAGTTTGGTATCAGAGTAGGTCTTCTTTATGCGAGTCACATGAGTGAATTCTAACTAGGAACAAGCTCCAAAGAGGAGAAGAAAAACTCAAATCCTTTGATCCAGAAGCAAGGTATGAACCACGAAGACGAAACATGGTAGATGAGGAAGCTCGAATGGAGGAAGAGTGAAATTATCGCAAAACCTTATTCACAATGGCAGAGAAAGTTGACCAGTTATTTGAAAAATATGAGAATACAATCAAGCCTGAGAAGAAAGAGCCAGATGACCATACATCGGTAAATCATGAAGGTGGAAGAGGAGAGGTTCCTAAACCACCCTTTCCATCCTCTAGTGAGAGTTCCTCTTATTCTTCTACCCATCACTCTAACAGGCATCATATAAGTACATCTAAGAAGCCATTTTTATGCTAGATGTAAAGTTTGATTTGCCCACATATAATGGAGAATGTAATGTATAGAAATTAAACAATTGGATTCGACAAATTGAGGTTTATTGTTGGATTCAGCAGATGATCAAGGAAGATGAGGCAAAGATCCAATTAGCATCTCTTTGGCTGAGTGGCACCGCTCTCGTCTGGTGGGAGAGCAAGTTGCAGAAAGGCAGCAAAAACTTGGGTAATCTCCTTTCTTCTTAGTCCAATTTTGTTTCTTCATTAAAAGATCAATTTTATCCTTTGGGTTATCAACAAAAGGCTTTAATGGAATGGAAATATTTAAGGCAAGGAAAGGGTCAAAATGTACAAAGCTTCACAAAAGAGTTTAGAAAACAAGCATTGAATTTGGGTATTTCACTTGATTCACCCAAAACTGTAACAAAGTATATTGGTGCTTTACATAGTTACATCAGAAATTCTTTTTTATTATTTGAGCCTACTACTATTGAGGCAACCATTGTGAAGGCTATTCACCTTGTAATCAGGGGAAAGAGTGATAAAGAAGAGAAACCAAAGAAATCACCTTTGAAACCTCATAATGGAAAGTTCAAAGGAAAAAGCAAGGGAACGGAAAAGAAGGCAGCGAAAACCAAGAAGGTGGAAGGAGAAAATCCATCTTGCACACATTGCAAGAAGGAAGGCTAGAGGTGAAAGTGTCAGAATTTGACAAGTTTATAGTCGATTTTGCACATTTTCGTGCCAGGAATCTAACCATGATGTTAACTTCTCTAGCCAAAGTCTCCATTTTCAGGCCATTATCTGAATTGGAGGTATAAGGGTCATTTTTGTAAAGTTTCTTGTAATTAATTTCTTTTACGCCACTTAATGAAAAAAGGTCTCCCCACTTTGAGCAGGGCCAAAAGATGTAGCCCACATTGGCTAAAATCCATAATCAAATTGTTTGTGTGCATTTGATTTCATGGTTGCTTTATGATTTCTGCTTCTTTTTCATGTGTTAAGTTACTTGGTCAATATGCTCTTTTATATGAAATTTTGTGTGCATCCTTGAAGTTAAAATATCTGGATGACTCTGTTCTAGCGTCAATTCACCCCAATGTAGGAACACAGCATCCAATTCAATGTATTGGCTTCACCACAATGTGGTGTACTACCCAAGCTCGAACTTAGTCATTGAAACAAAACAACCAACGCATTGGAAACTTCAACGCACAGTCATATCAATGCTCACCACACCAGGAGATTCACATTTCTCTAGGAGATTAGAGAATGAAAAGAAAATAATGGATACACTGATCGATAATTCAAATCTAGTAGGTCGGACCAGTGCAAACAATGGAAAGGAGAGGTTTTATGGACAGAGATGGCAAACTACTAAAAAAAAAGCAAAACAGAATGACAGTTTAATGGCAGGAACCTGACAGGAGTTACAATGTAGAAAACTGAATTTTGGGAGTTAGCTTTGATACCATGTTAGGCTAGGAGGGTAACTCCACAAATAAAATTATGTTTTGCATTAAGAGAGAATAGTAATATATACAAGGAGAGGAAGACTATTGGGTTTCATATCCCAATGTCTCTTCATCTTCCAACTTCCTTTATTTTTCTATTCACACACTACAACAAAACAGGCAATTTGCGCCAGATTTAGCACCAGATTCTAGTGCATTTTTTTCTCAATTGGGATGAGCAACCTGGCGCTAAATCTGGTTCTATTGTACAATTTTTAAAGCATCCTTTTTTGCACCAAATTTTTCATCTTTTTTACGCCAAATTTTCCATCATTTTCTGCATCATATTTTGCACCAAGATTTTCATTTGGTTTTACAACAGGTTTTGCTTCTAGTTTTGTGCCTTTTTTTGCATCTATTTTTGCATCATTTTTTGCTTCCTCTTTTGTGGAATTCTTTGCTTCTATTTTTGTGTCATAATTTGCATCGATTTTTACACCATCTTTGACATCTTATTTAGCGCCCTTTTTTACATCCAATTTGTGCCAATTTTTGCATCTGGTCTTATGCCATCTTTTGCTTCTAATTTTGTACTTATTTTTACATCTATTTTTGTGCCAATTTTTCTGCCTTTTTTTACACCATCTTTTCCATCCAATTTTGCACCATATGTTGAATCTGATTTAGTGCCAAATTTCGCATGCATTTTTGCACCATTTTTTGCATCCACTTTTGCATTTTATTTATCTCCCTTTTTTGCATCCTATTTTGCACCATATTTTGCATCATTTGTTGCATCCAATTTAGCATCATTTTTAACACCATCTCTTGCATCCAATTTTTCATCCTTTTGAGCATCTAAATTTGCATCCTATGTTGAACCATATATTGCATCCACCTTTGCATCCCATTTTGTGTCTATTGTTACGTTCACTTTTGAGCCATTTTTTCGTCTACTTTTGCATTTGTTTTTGCACCAAGTTTTGAATTATTTGTTGCATCATTTTACATCCAATGTTGCATCTCAATTTCCATCCAAAATTGAGCCATTTTTGCACCATTTTTTCTTCTTTTGTGTCCAATTTTGCACCATTTTTTATGTCCAAATTTGCATCCTTTTTGGTATCTAGTTTTTCATCCTTTTTGGCTTCCAAATTTGCATCATTTTTTCTGCCACATTTTGTGTCCACATTTGTATCTCATTTTGCACCTAGATTTTAGTTGGAATTTTCATCTAGTTATGCATCATCTTTGACATCCTTGGTTTCACCATTTTTTAGTCCCATTTTGCATCTTGTTTTGTGTCTTTTCTTACATCCTTTTTGAATCCAAATTTTACACCATTCTTTGCATCCTCATTTTGGTGTCCATTTTTGCATCCTTGTTTGCACCCAATTCGGTATCCTTTCATATGCCCTATTTTGTTCCCTTCTTTGTGTCTAGTGTTGCACCCTTTTTTAATTTTACTTTAAAAACCTTTTTGTGTCATTGTTTGCATATTGTTTTGATGGCTAGTTTAACATCCAATTCTACTCCCAATTTTTCATCCATGGTTAAATCCACTTTTGGCTTCTTGTTTAGAGTTTTACTTTTATTTCCATTTATGACCACCTCTATGGGTTCATTTTACTAGGTTCATTTACATAGTGAAATATATTAAATTTTCTAAATATCATTTTGCTGTAGGATTTAATGCATGGTTAGATGAAAACAAAACCCTCTCAGTTTATCTCAGAAACCTAGGACAAACCAATTAAGAGAAAGGTTGTTCTAAGTCTTAGGATTCTTAGTAGATCAAGATGTAGAGTATAGATTAAGAAAAAGAGAATGAATTCTTGTGAGTCCTCCCATGCAGGTCTTCTTGGAGTTTTTCGTATAGCCAAGAAGCGCTCCTAGCTAGCTCCAAAGCTTGGTCCTACACATAAGGGAGAGAATAAAGCAACCTTCACAACATAATATCTTAATAATCAAAACTATAAAAAACATATAAATATTATTGAATAAATAAATATAAACCAAAAACCCATGCATACATTAGTTAAATAGAAGAAGTAAAGAATGAATAGAAACATATGGAAGGAAGAACAACTCATCTATATGAATAAAGGAGTTGGAGGAAAGTTACAACAATCAGATATAGTTGGAACATCACCTCCCCCAACTCATAGCTCCAAAACTCTCCCTCTCAAGACAGATCTCAAGAGCATGACAATACAAAATTCCCATCATTTTTTCAATGGCCAAGCCTCTAATATATAGGAAAGTGGAGGCTATGAAGATTTCCAAAATTCCTCATTAGTTCAATTTGGGAAAAATCTTTTGGGTGAATAATGTTTCCTCATATAAAAAAGGAATTTTCCACTTTTTAGATGCTTTTGTGCTTAGGAAAAAGCTTCCCCATGCTTTATGGCTCTTTCCCACTTTTGTATGCTTTTATTTTTTAGGAAAAAGCTAAAGATGAGGATAAAGAGATTACATTCCACCATATGTTTCCGAAAGTGACCAAGAATGTCAAATTCAAATTCTAGTTTGCTTATGTTTTAGTTTTTTTTTAAATATATATTTAGTTTTAGTATTTTTTTTTCTAGAAAAATATATTTAGTTTTTGGTATATTTTTCTATAAGAAAAATTATATTTTGTTTTTATAAAAATGGATTTTAAACATTCCATTCATGCTAAATTTGTGATTTTATGATAGGAGTTTAAATTATATATAGTAAAGTAACTTAATGTCATGTGTCGTGTTGCTGAGATGGGTGTTATACATCTCTTTCTTGCTAAGTTATAGAATGTGCTTGGGTTTTCTTAATGCAATAAAACTAATTATGTTCTTCATGATATCTTGAAATGTTCATCTTGAACCAGGCTAATAAAACAATAAAGTTAAAATAGGTTTTCCTTTGTCCTTTATAGATCTTTGTCCCCATTAATCTTGGTCTTAATAGATTAATTGTCTTGTGGTGGCCTTGAGTGGTCACTTCCATTAGTTGCATGCTTTGTAGTTTTCAGTTAGTGACATTTTTTAGGCTTGATAATATGTTATTTAATTTATCAAAATGTGTTATTGTCCATATTATTGTTAAATATTAATATTAAATATGCTGATTTTTAAGCATGTTTTAGCAAAACTTTCCCAAAATGTTTATAGATTGTATTTTATAATGCAATGATTCTTTGCTTGATGAAATTGTTTTGGATATTTTTTTTAATGATTCATTGATTGATGAAATTGTTATGGATATTTTTTTTAGTATATTAAATTGTATGTGATAAAGTCAAAAATCACCTCTTTTTTAGATTTTCATTGATCAATTTCCCTTAAGGCCATCAAGTTCACCATTTGGTCCCAGGTTAAGGAAATATAGGAGTCATGAAGTGGAATTGTCGAAGCACTTAAATCTTGAGACATGTTTCTTTTTAGTCACTTTATACTTTCTTTCTATGTAAATTTTTGATGAAAATAGTCTTGGAACATGAGGGGCGTCAATAGTAAGCGAAAACAAACTCCTAAAAGAAAAATGGTATGCAAAGCACCCATAAATAATGTTGATATAAGAAGCAAAAATATTAAGTGAGGTTCAACCTCATATAATTAGAAAATGGGGGAGGAATTTCCAAGTAGTAGTGATTGATGCTTAGAGATACTTGGGTGGAATGGTTATTATTTGAAATGATTAAGACATCAAGGTTAGCAATATGTTTACCTCTTTTCGCATTATGACAGTACAATTTTAGTTAATTGACATTGAGGACTACTACCATGTACCCAATGTCTATGACTCCAATATCGCAAATGGAAAACCTCTATTTCTCAATTCTATTTCTAGCACAAGTAATTTATACTCCCCATCTCCATGGATTGTTGGGAGTGACTTCAATATTATAAGTGTCTCGAGGAAAAGAAAGAATGAATCGAAATGTTTAACAAGATATTTTGTAAGCTATACCATTAAAGCCACAAAGTAGTCTCCATTAAAGTTGTCAAGAAATGAGTCTCCAACCCACACATGTGGATCAATGAGATGTAATACATGTGTGTGTCGTTACGAACTCAATACACCTCTATAATAACTCCACAAACTTATGTATTTCACTCTGTCACATAAATTGACAGTAGTGTGACATAAGTAAACCAAGAGTAGACATGAAAGCCTTAGGAAACAAACATTCCTTAGATCCTCAATTAGGTGCTTAAATGATGAAGTGAAAATGCAAGGAGAAAAGAAGAATTCATGATTTAACCATCACATACATGTGATCAAGTGTGACTAGGAGTGTATATATTCATATATTTTCCAAAGAGGGAGTGAATACATGAGTTACCATTTATTGGCCCTTATTTTTCTTTCTTTTTCATTTTCTTATATATAGGACTTAGGGAATAAGGTTTTCATAAGTTTGGCACAACTCATAGATATAAGATTTACATGAATTTTCACTTCAACCTTAGAGTTTAGACTTAGATAAATCAATATAGTGTATGTTTAATGATTTTGGCTTTCACTTTTTTATTGTATTTCATCACAAATACAAAAGGGGAAATATTTTGCCACAAATCTATGAATGCTTAATCATAAAGTCGTCATGTGATGAAAACAAATTAATGATGTTATTCTCTACGAAAATGATGGGTATTCTTGAGAAAATCTTATGCTTGTGGATGTTTCCTCCCTGGTTGAGAGGGAGTGAGGGTAGACACCATGTTATCCATGTGTCATGTACTATGGCTAGGATTAACAATCGTAAGCCTAGTAAAGGCACTAGTAGGGATAATGGTGGATTGGATAAACATCTGGGACCAATATTCTTTGAGAATTTGGACATTGACTAGGAATAATCGCCATAAGTCAAGTACATTAATCCAAGATAAGAATAGTCATGAGGATTGACATTTTCTGGTGTCAAATATTATGATAGTGGATTAGGAAATGATCATGTGAGGACATACCTGGTAAACATCTTGGTGGGGTAAGTGCCTTGAAAGGCAGTGGTGTCCAAATTTATGCCTCCCAACATTGTGCTCTGATCTAATGGAGAGATAAACTTGTTAGTCAAGGCCTTACATAATTTTCAATGTCATAAGAAATATAATCAATGCAAAAGATATGATGTGTGTTGGAAAATGGATGCAAAAGTAAACAAAAAAATGGGGGTAAAAATAGACGTAAATTTGGATGAAGAGTGGACACAACATAAGTAGATGCAGAACAAGACAGAAAAATTGAACAAAAGTGGATGAAAAAGTAGATGCAAGAGTTCATACAAACTTGAACACAAAATAGGACTCAAACATGGATGAAAAAGTGGAAGAAAACATGGGCACAATAGTAGGCATAAAACTTAGCATGAATTGTGGTGAAACAAATGTGGATACTCCAATGAATGTAAAAAAAAAGGGACACAAACTTGAATGCAAAAAGGAGGAAAACTTGGATGAAAAAAGGGATGTAAACATGGGCCAAACATGGGTGCAATAGTGAACACAAAATTAGTTGCAAAACTAGACAAATCAAAAGTGGATGTAAAAGTAAATTCGAAATGGGATGCAAAAAACATAAACAATATTTGATGCAAACTTGGACACAAAATTGGATGCAAATATGGATGCAATAGTGGAAGAAAATGTGGGTTGCAATGATAGGCATAAGATATGGCACAAATAATAGCACAAAAAAGGTGGATGTAATAATAGACACAAAAAATATGCAAACTTAGATGCAAGACAAGATGCTATAAGGGATGTAAAAGTGGATGTAAACACGGGTGCAACATGAGAAACAAAATTGGATGCAAAATATGGATGAAATGGAAGTACATGCAAAAGAAGATACAAAATGAGATGCAAAACCCAACACAAAAGTGGATGCAAAAATAGATGAAATATTTTATGCAAAAGAGGATGTGAAGATGGATGCAAAATTGGAAGCAAACGTGGGTACAACAGTATGTGCAAAACATGGAACAAATTTTGTCACAACAAAAGTAGATGTAATGATAGATGCAAAAAAAGAAGCAAATGAAGATGAAAAATAGGATGCAAAAAGGGATGTAAAAGTGGGTGTAAACATGGGTGCAACAATGGATGTAAAATAGCTTTTGCAACTTATTTGAAAGAGCAATTTTGTCCCAACAATTAGACTTGTAGCATAAAGAACATGGTTAATACATATGATTCGACCAAAAACTAGTTACTACCAAAATTCAACCAAAAAAAATATTACTGCATAAAAATAGAATTAAAAACAAAAAAAATAAAAACAAAAATTTCCCAAATTAAAAATAAATAAATGATAAACTTTTTTTTACCAAAATTTAGTGATTTTTTTAGTGCTAATACTAACATCACAATTACAACAAGATATTTTTTTAGTGCTAATACTGCGATTACAACAAGATATAAGAGGGATATAATGCAAAAAGTTTAATAATAATATGTATGTAGATCAAGATGGTCTTCAGAGTGGTGAATTCATGATAATCAATGGGACTACAGTCAAAATAATTGGATGTTAATTACTTTTTTACATAGATTGTCAAAATAATTGCATAAATCGATTTTTTTTAACCAAAATTTAACAAAAGCTTTGCTAGTGCTAACATTAGAACCACCATTACAACAAGATATCTTTCTAGTGTTGACAACACCATTATAGTAAGATACCTCAAGAGAGACAGAAAATTTAAAAAGTATGATAGTAATATGTATCCAAAAGATGGTAGTGAAACTAGTAATTGTTCATTCTCATTATCATAATCATTGTCATCATCATCACCATCATCCTTGTCATCGTTATTGCCATCATTACATTATCATCATAATCACCATTCATGCCATCATCATCAGCTCCATCATCATCATCATTGTGGACATTGTTTGCAATTGTTTATAATTATAGACGTTGTAAGAAATATCATCAACCCAAAAAATGTGATCAGTGCTAGAAAAGGGTTGTTTAGGACACATTGATATACGTAAGAGAAATAACAACTCTATTTTTGAGAGATGATCGATGATCATCATCATCACCACCATTATCATCGTCATTGTCATTTTTATCATCCCCATCATCATCATTAATGTAATTTCTATCAACATTGTTGTAATCATCATCATTCATGCCATTATTTTTTTTGATGATGACCTAGATGAAAATGATGATGATGACACCAAAGATAATGCTTATGATTATGACAATGACAACATCTAAAATTGGGAAGATTCGCCAAGGTCATTAGCGTCGTCATCATCATAATCATTGCCATCATCATCATTAATGTCATTGTAACCACTATCGTCTTTATCATCATAATCACAATTCATGTCATCGCCATCATCTTCATTTTCATCATTGTCAATATTATTGACATTGTCATCAATTGTTCATAATTGTCAATGCCATAAGGAATATCATCAATGCAGAAAATATGATGAGTGTTGGAAAAGGGATGCAAAAACGAACATAGAAATGGGGGCAACAATAGAAGTAAAATTGGATGAAAAGTGGATACAACATAAGTAGATGCACAACAACATGAAAAACCTAACACAAAAGTGGATGCAAAAGTAGATGCAGTTGTCAATGCAAACTTGGATGCAAACATGAAGGCAAAAGTGGAAGCAAACATGGGTCCAATGGTAGGTGTAAAACTTGGCACAAACTGTGGTGAAACAAATGTGGATGCAACAACGGACACAAAAGTAGATGCAAAAATGGATGAAACAAAAGTGGATACAATAGGGGATGCAAAAACATACACAATATCTGATGCAAACTTGAACACAAAAGAGGATGCAAATGTGGATGCAAACGTGGAAGCAAATGTGGTTGCAATGGTAGACGCAAGATATGGTGAAAAAAAAGTGGATGTAACAATAGACAAAAAATATGAAAAATAAGATGCAAAAATGGATGTAAAAGTGGAAGCAAACATTGATGCAACAGGCAAAACAAAATTGGATGAAAAAAATGGATACAATGGAAGTAGATGCAAAAGTAGATACAAAACGAGATGCAAAACCCAATGCATAAACCTGACACAAAAGTGGATGCAAAAATAGATGCAATATTTGATGCAAAAGAGGATGTGAACATGGATGCAAAATTGGAAGCAAACGTGGATACAATAGTGAGTGCAAAACATGGTGCAAATTATGGCATAACAAAAGTGGATGTAATGATAGATGAAAAAAAAGAATCAAAGTATGATGCAAATGAAGATGTAAAAAGGGATGCAAAAAGTGAAATTTAAAATGGGTGTAACAGTGGATGCAAAATTGTATGCAAAAGTGGATGCAATAGAAGTCGATGCAAAAGTAGATGCAAAACGAGACACAAAACCCGATGCAAATCCTGGTCCAAAATTGGATACAAAAAGGGATGCAAAAATAGATGTAGTAGTTGATGAAAACCTAGATGCAAATGAGGATGCAAACGTGGATGCAAAATTATAATCAAAAGTGGGTGCAAAAGGAGGTGCCAAACTAGGCGCCAATTGTGGCACAAAAATATTAGATGCAATAGTGGGTACAATAATAGATGCAAAAGAGGATGTAAATATGGATGCCAAACAAGATGGAAAAGTGGATGCAACAAAAGTAGATGCAAAATTATATGCAAAACTAGACACAAAAATCGATGTAAAACGTGGCGCAAAAGTGATGCACAAATGGATGAAAAAATGGATGCAAAAAATGATTTTAAAAAGGATGCAAAAGTTGATGCAAGTGTAGGTGCAAAAAGTGGATTCAAATGAGGATGCAAAAGTATGTCAAACAAAAATAGATGCCAAAATTGATGCAAAAATTGGAACAAAACCTGGTGCAAAGGATGACACAAAACTTGGCATAAAATTTGGTGCAAAACGTGGTGCAAAACCTATTGCAATACCTGGTGCTAAACTTGGTGTAAGATTTGGTGCAAAACTTGATGCAAATTTTGTGTCAAGTTTTGCACCATATTTGATAAATGGATGCAAATAGCACCAAAAATGGGCTCTAGATGCAAAAAAAGAAGTAAAAAGGGACGCTAATCGCTGGTTTTGTTGTAGTGACAATATTTACATAGGGTTTCTTAATCCCAAAGATTTGGCGTCAACAAAACATTACCACATCTTTCAAATTCATTTTCTTGGAGCATATCTACAATGGATTTACCATCCATCTTAGAGGACAATTCACAATTGTTTGGAAGTAGAATGGAAACTCCAATGAAATGGTTCATGGTTTCTTCAAAATTCCAGTCATCAAAAATAAATGTGGTGAAACCACTAATGTTTTACTTAGGGGAAAGATGCTCCCAATGTTTACAAACTTCAAATCCATTCATAAATTGTAGAATAAGGTTATGAATGTGTGGTGCATAGCCTTGTATAATTGAAATCAATGTAGACTATCTTGATATCTCTTTAGTATGCTTGTCCACAAAATGATTTAGATTTACCAAAGGGAACCCATATACAGCTATCTATATTAGTAGTATGGGACAATCTATATGTAATTGATGACCCTTCTCATGTTTGTAAACATAATATATTTTTCATGGAAAATATGTTATGCCAATTTGTTTTATGTATTCACGAAGTGCAATGGTTTAGTGTTCCACCATTGGGTTTCTCCAAGTGAAATGATTAGGTGTTTCTTCGTAATAACATTTTCATTTTCATTCTTTATAAGGTATTGGACATGAAAGTAGGGCTAGTTCTAGTTGATTTTCTATTCTATTTGTCTCTATCTACAATATAGTTTTACGGTAGTTGTAGCATTTTGAGAGTAACTTTGTATCTTGTAAATAAATCAACTTTACGTTTTAACAATATTTTAAATAGGGAAACCAGAGTGGAGTACTCATGAGCTAATTCTAGATTGAATCATATTATATTTGATTTAGACTAAATCATATATTCTCTACAAAATTACTTACCTCTGAGGTTGGGATCATCCTTAGTAATTTTAGTTTGACTTTGAAATCATATTTATATGCTAGTTTGATGCTCAAATATGAAGTTGTAAAGGTATGATATATTATCTACGCTAAAACTAATAGTTCTAGAATCAGTTAGAGAATGTCTGACTTTAAAGAAAGTGTGATAGCTTGTCCTTAATTTTAAGAGTTCATTGATCGTTTGAAATTTTCCCTCAAACTGTAACCATTTCGACTAATGAATTCATTGATTGAGTGATTTTCTTATGCGACTAATGGTCTTTAATTGTGTATCCAGTGATTAACATATGGTCTCACTTTTAGCTAATTATGATAGTTTTCAAGTTCAGTGAAGAATAGAAATGCAATTAGAAAATGGTCCCAAAAAAATTGATATAAAAAATAAACATGCTATCACATCAACTTGACGATAGTTTTTAAATGGGAAAATATTTTAAGTAATGTGTATTTACAACATACACACTAAAATGAAAATATTGATATATAATTGAGGGAATATATATATATATATATATATATATATATATATATATATATATATATATATAAGTGTTGTACGATAGTGTATTCTCTGCCATTGAAATTAAAAATTGTGTTGCTACAAAATTTTCATATAGAAGCTACTAACATGATACATATAATAAATATTTAAAATGATATTAGTATAATATGTAAGATTAATATATATATTTCATATATGTATTCTATGAAATTGTTTCACAAAGCACAATTGTATTCATATTTATATGATACACTTTAACAATTTATATTTTCTTAAAAAAAAATTGCAATTCAATTACCAAGTAATAATTTTGGTAGGACTTATTCAAATCATATTTATGTTATTTGCAAATACAACTAAATGGATGTGGCAATTGAATTACAAATTTTAGTACAATGCACAATTACATATTGTTGATCGATTTGGCATGGCAGTTAACATGATGTTAGACTCTTGCCTACGCAATGACTAATAATGTGAAAATTGTGAGGGATTTTTCTTTGATTTCTTTTAGCCTAAGAATTCAACCATTGACCATCTCATAACTTGTCCATGTTTTGAAAAAGAGACGAAGAAATAATATTTATTAATGCTTCTTTGGTTTTTCTAAAAATTATCGTGCATTGTCTAATAAGTTTGAAAATAATGGAATACATCTGGAATTGGCTCTGCGGCTCGGTGCGATCAGGATGGCTAGGGCAAACAATTTCTTCAGCGCCGCCGACACAGCGCATATCACCGAGGAGGCAGAGAACGCAGGTATTACCTGCTCGATACCACGCTTCAGATCAATCGAATCGTCTTCATCGCCATGGATCTAGCTTCCCTCTACGGCGGTTCGGTCCTTGGCGGTAGCTCAATCATCCTCCAGGTCACAGACGAGCTCCTTTCACCTGCAACAAGGTTTCTCACACAGTGCGTCGTTTGCTGTACATTCAACAGAGCACGGCATGAACGCTGCAGACCACCATCGCTCAGATCTGCTAAACAAAACACATAATCAATCCGGTTTTGAGCTTTTAATGGAGCATAAAGGCAAGGAAGCAGCGATCTGGCCGGTAGTGACCGCGGGTACACCAGATCTATTACGGCTGCATCTGGAACCACTACAGCAGCATATGGAAAAATAAAGAAAGACCAATAACGCGGAGGGTAGGCATACAAACCCTAGAACCACCATCGATCCGCCAGATCCGGAGAACAAACAGATAAATCAGGGCTTGGTCAAGGCTGATCCGTCAGATCTGAAACAAATATTTATCAGATCGGTAGAAGGCAGACACTACTGTATACAAATCAAGGAAGGGATGGATGTTATGGAATTAAAAAAGCAGATCCAGATAAAACTGGGCACTCCGACAACATACCAAAATCTTTTATTTTCAGGACTCTGCATGCAAGACCAACACACTCTCCAGCACTATGGAATAGTTAAAGATTCAACCATCATCCTCAATCTGAGACTTCGAGGCGGATGCAAGGGAACTAGCTCAAAGAATACAGGCTCTTTCCGCGATGCAGTCAAAGGAAAGGAACCACTACAACACAGACCAGCACCCACACCAGAGATTCCAGGGCCCTACATTGTGGAACAGAGGCCAGAATCACCTATGCTTACTGTAACAATGTCGGAGGTAACAGATCTATACACAGATTTAATTCACAATGCTGTTATATGCAGATTTAATGGTTATTGGCCCAAAGCTGATGCACTGCATCAATGGGTTTTTACTTCATGGACATCCAAATGTGAAATATATCTATGCCCTAAGGGATTCTTCATAGTCAGATTTAGCACAGAACTGGAAAGAGACAATATCATCAATCAGGGGCCTTGGTTTTGGGGTAATGTTGGTCTCTTTATCACCCCCTGGTTCCCGGACTTTGATGCCAATACCATGGTAGTTTCGACGATGCCAGTTTGGGTAAGGCTACATAACCTCCCACTGCATTTCTGGCATCAAAAAGCATTAACAGCCATTGGGAATTCCTTAGGGAAACATCTTAAGATAGATGAGGACAGAGCTAACCGGGGCATCTTCACATATGCCAAAATATGTGTAGAGGTGGATCTAAGTCAAGGACTCCCAGATCACATCACATTGAATTTTAATAACTCATTGTGGTTGCAACAACTTGATTATGAGAACACGGCATTCAGATGCCGCAGCTGCTTGCAGACAGGGCACCTTCAATATGCATGTCCACTGTCTAGTAGGTAGCCTAAAGGAAACAAGAAACAACAGAAAAAACCAAAAGGTTGGCAGCACACCGAACCACTGGAGGAGGAAGCATTGAACATGGATCCCACAGACGAACAGAGAAGACAGGAAAAAACGATGGAGGAGAACACCGAAGAGCCCAAATTGGAGTCAAATAGCATGGTACGGCAGCAAGAATTACAGCTGGAAATAAGCGGAGCCAAACGAGCACATAGCTCCGAAGGATCAGACTCGGATAAAGAACAACCAGTGTACACAGAGGCAAACCAACTTGCCTTAATTGTCCCCACTCCCAACGTTGGAGGCTGGCGTAAAGTAGAGAAGAAAAAAGGAAGGAAAATATAGGCCTGTAGACAAAAAATTTCTATTATTTCTGTTGTATTCCTGTCCTTACAAAACAGTTTTTTGCCCCTGTTGTTTTATTTCTGTTCGCTGCCTGTCATTACAGGAACACCCATATGCATATGCTTCAAGCATCTACAAAATGTAATTTTATCAACATGAATAAAATTACGACTTTTTCTTACGGGAAAAAAAAAAAAAAAAAAAAAATTGAAAATAATGGAGATAGTAGGAATTCAAATAGAGTGGAGAAGAGCTACTTTCTAATATATGAAAAGTTCATTGTAAAATTGAGGATTCCAATAAATGATAAAAATATAAGGACTAGTCAAAAATCAAGAATATAATAGAAATAGAATAAGAATATCTCCTCTATTTGACTTATAGACTTATATACAAATTAGTTAGAAAATTGAATCATAAGGAATAAAGGAAGTGCATATAAGAATTTATGCTTTGTTATTGTTAATTTATGTGGATGATGTTATGCTATTAACAGATCATGAAAATACTTGTGATAATCATTTCATATAATAATAACATTTTCTTCTTAGGTAATATCATTATTATTATTAAAACTCTTGTGTAGAGAAATATATAACCATGAGCATGAATGCCCTCTATTTTATACATAGTAAATGAAAAAAAAATAGTAACAACAATAATTTTATAGTGTTAGTTAAAGAAACCTAGAAGAAGGTTATCTATTCTATAAATAATAAATGAAAAAAAAATAGTAACAACAAAAATTTTATATAGTTGTTGTATGGGTTATAGAGTTAGTTAAAGAATCATAGAATAAGGTCAAAAACAATCATAGTTAAAGTATCATAGAATCATAGAGTTAGTTAGATTGTGTTTAGTAAAACAATTGTTTATTAAAATATAAACTAATTACGCCGTAAGGCGTTTCCCTCACTGAAGAACTCCCCCAAATGCCACTATGTACTATTGTTGGCCATCAAATCCATTGTTAGATGATTGAATAATGGTCTTTCATCAGATTTAAAAAAATATTTAAGAATAAAACATTACTAAAAAGACATCAACAATGATTAATTAATAATTAATAAACAATCAAAAAACAATTATTACACTGTAAATGTTAACGCTAAGTTACAGCCCCTCCTCCATGCAAATAGTCGCCTTTGCAATACGAGGAGGTGCAACTGGAACGAGTCCTCATTCACCAGTCACCTTTGCAGCAGCAAGAGGCACAACTAGAACAACTCCTCATTCACCAGTGATTTCCCTGCATCTGAACAAGCCGACATCTACATCTGAAAAAGCCCATTATGATGAGGAAGCCCAGTTGTGGATGGATGAAGTGGGGTGCGCCAAATGGCAAGCCTGGGCTTGGTGGTTTTTAGTTAGGGCCATCCTAGGTTTCTTCGAATTTTCTTTAAACCAATGCATTTGTTTGTTTCTTCAATCTATTTTGTGTTGGGTTCTTGCTTCTCTTTTTCGTTAATGATTGGTGATTGGGTCTCCGAAAATTGGCGATTTCAGGTCAGCCTTCTTCTTCCTGCAAATATCTTAGTCTTTTTTGTGTGAGGTTTTTCCCATTGATACCCTGTTCTACGCATACTCTGCTCTAATGATTTTATACAAAAGGTTTCAAAGTATTTATGTTTCTTTAGGATTTCTGATGTTAACTAAATTCCCATATATCTTTCCATTTTGATGATAATTCTCATGCCGGTTCGACCTACACTGTGCTTATCCCTGCTCACATTATTTCTTTCTCAGCAAAAAATTCTATTATACAAAAATCTCTAACATCATCCCCAAATCCTTCAAACGTGTTGTGATGAATATGCTGACAGGTATGTGTTTCCATAGTGTTTACGCTTACCAAGAATAGCTTCCTTTGGGGTTAGCATATGTTGCATTGTGCTTAGCCCTTCTCGCATTATGGTTGATGAATTTCAAAAAAAGAAACTTTCTGATAAGGAAAATATCTCTAAATATCTCTTAAATGGACAAAATAAATTCTCAATGAGGGACTTCAAATTCAATCACACAGTATTTGATTTCCAACATTCCCCATATTCTTCTTGTGCAGCTCAATTTAACTCGTGTTGTCTTTGACCCTCATACCAGGGTTTTCATCATTTATGTTATATCTCTTTCCATTTTGACGATGATTCCAACTCCGGTTCGATTTTGACAAAGCTTAGAGTTAGAGTGAGTATACTTAAGCTTAGAAACAAATAGAGATAATATCACAACACTTAGTTTCTTAATTGTGATTGCATTCAAATCTCTTATTCTTCTTGATCACTTTGTAGAGTGAAAAGGGAAGGTATGGCCTGACTAATCATGTAGGTATTCTTTCAATCAGAAAGAATATCAAAAATTGTAGATCGACTAACAATTAGTCTTACAACAAAAAAGAATGTCTTAGAATAGATTTAAATAGTAGAGTAGAGTCAGCGAAGGAATGAAATGACCCTTTGTCCTTGAAATGTGTGATTTATCCACCATTTGATGATCTCGATACAATTCATAAATGGTGATTTTAATGTTGGTGTAATATTGGGAGGTCAGATGTAATTCCTCCTCTTAATTGTTTTCATTTTCTCGAGGAATCTCTTCAATTCCCATTTATAATGTTATGAAACCATTTCAAGGAATGTGCTAGATTTGCATCTAGCCTCCTTCAGTTTGTAATTTCCCAACATGGGGGGTTGTGGCTTCATTTGCTTTCTTATCTACCTCAACATTGAATTCTCTAAGAACTTGAAAGAATTTCAAATCAATTTTCCAGGATTTAGGTGTGAAGGATCAAATTTTTTAGAGTGACATCCTTTGGTGTTGTGTGAAACATTAAATGTCTAACAGTAAGGTTGCAGTCTCGTACTATAGTCACCCTCCTTATTGTTCTTACAACTTAAATTCCTACAATATATAACCCAAAGTCTTACAACTTCTGTAGGTGTTAATAATCTCCTCAGACCCAAGATATTCATTCCTTAGGATCGTTGCTAAAAGGGACATTGTTGCATGAATGTGGGGGTAAAAAAAGACCAAAATATCCTTCAAATTTTTCTCACATTTGATGAGGATGAAAGGGATGAAAGTTATTTTATTTTATTTCTTTCTTTCTTTCTCCACATAATTTTTTTGGGCTTTGAGGTCCACCCAAGCAATACAATTCATCCCACTTTTTAGCTTGTAAGTGAGAAAACAAAATAAATTCTCAATGAGGGACTTCAATTCAAACACACGGTCTTTGATTTCCAACATTCCCCATAAGTTCTGGGATGGAGTGTTATAATAGAGTTGATTAGGTGCAAGAAAATTAGATTGGGAGAGAAGAAAGAAGATTAGAAGTCAGCTTCAAAGAGGAAATTTTGAGCAATGACTTTTCCATACTTCTAGAACAATGATATATGGTGAGAGATATAATTTTGAAGTATGCTCTAGGGAGAGTAGGTATCTAAACAGCTTCAACTACTGCACTCCCCAGCTTCACTTGGCATTGAAAACCAAAACACTTACAAGCTCAAATGAAGATGCGTCCAAGAGAAGAGCTCCTCTAAATGATATAGTTGAAACTTGATTCTCTCCAACCTGATTCTGTAAGTCCCAATATCTTCCATAGTTTTCACGTTGTTAAATTTGATCTCTATTGTGGTGCAATCTGCATGCCTCTCCTATGAGTCATTTCTCAACCAAAAGATATCCTATATGAATATCTCTTATAGGAATTTACAGGGTAAGTTCCTTAGACAGAACACCAAAGGACACCGCTCACAAACAGATCACAGATCAATACACCAGTACTTTTGACGTGGTTAAAACCCTCAAAGAGGGAAACAGTCCACGGCCTGAGCCAACGCGGCCACTTCAGGCAATTTATTAATAAAAGAATGAAAATTTACATAAGCTTCTCTCATGAACGGTTAACCTACAAATGACCCTCCATGCTCTTTAAATAGAGATCATGGACCAATCGGGTGTTAAGCCACGGATCAAGTGTCGATAATACCGAGGAGAGAATGAACCGTCGGATCACTACATATCGTGACTGTCGGATTGTAAGTTACAAAATGTACATAGTAAAGAAACACATTTTACCTAACTCTATATTAGACCAAGTTATACTTAACTATTTCCTATGTGTCGAAATATCCTAACATCCCCCCTTAAGAACAACTTGGGATAGGATTGAAGGATTTACAAATATGACACAATAGGAGAAGGAAGGAGGCACTAGAGCCTATCCCCCCTTAGTGACAACTTCCTAAACTCCAACCATAAATCGAAGTTTAGTGAACTTCACCTCTGTGAGAGCCTTTGTAAAGATGTCTGCAACTTGATCATCTGTTGAACTTACCTTGTAAATTCCTACATGGTATCAGAGCACCAAAGGACACCGCTCACAAACAGATCACAGATCAATACACCAGTACTTTTGACGTGGTTAAAACCCTCAAAGAGGGAAACAATCCACGGCCTAAGCCAACGCGACCACTTCAGGCAATTTATTAATAAAAGAATGAAAATTTACATAAGCTTCTCTCATGAACGGTTAACCTACAAATGGCCCTCCATGCTCTTTAAATAGAGATCATGGACCAATCGGGTGTTAAGCCACGGATCAAGTGTCGATAATACCGAGGAGAGAATGAACCGTCGGATCACTACATATCGTGACCGTCGGATTGTAAGTTACAAAATGTACATAGTAAAGAAACACACTTTACCTAACTCTATACTAGACAAAGTTATACTTAACTATTTCCTATGTGTCGAAATATCCTAACATCTCTAACATCATACCAAAATCCTATATGAGAATGAGATTTCCTAGTATGTTGCTGACACCACAGAGATATCCTCAAACAACATCTTGCTCACAAGTACATACTAGACAACAATTTAATCATCAATTTAGTGTTTTATGTAATAGTGGACAACACATCAGATGAATGTGGTGCATATGTACAATGGTGTTGTAGGCCGTCTGTAGGTTATTGACTAAATGAAAGGTTGTTTATGTTGTAGAGTTTTAGGAGGGATCTATTTCACTCATTTTTATATAATGTATCTTTGTTTAGCCAAAGATGGATGAAAAAGGGTTATATTTAATGTGTACTGTGAACACCCTATTCTGTTTATTTATGTTACAATTTGTTAACTAGTTATCTTTTTTAGTTTAAAAACCACCTACACTGAAGGTTGGTATCAAGAATCATAGATTTGTCTTAGTAATCCATAAATTAATGAGAGACCATTGGTATACTTTAAGCTCTGAGATGTTCTGAAAATAATTTTGGGTGAGCTTTTACTGTTATCTAAACTAAAAATATAAACAAAGAAATCCAAATTAGTAGATACTCACTCTCATTGGTTCGTTAAAACATACTCTCCAAATATCGAACAAGAGACTCATATGATCCATAGGCATTCATTTCCACTTTTCTACCAATGGGCACACTATCCATGCTCACCTTGACATACAATGAATTTCCCTGGCCTTGCACAAAGCTTCCATCCATGGCACTTTCTTGTCGATTTTCCACGGAAAAGGAAGTGAGAGAGATACTCTTGTACAATAAAATTGGAGGCCAAGATATTACTTGATCCATGTAAATATTATCTAGAAAAGTACGACATCTAACAATTAGTCTTACAAAAAAAATTAATGCTTTAGAATAGATTTAAATAGTAGAGTAGTCTCAGTTGAAGGAATGAAATGACCCTTTGTCCTTGACATGTGATTTATCCACCATTTGATGATATTGATACAATTCATAAATGGTGATTTTAATGTTGATGTAATATTGGGAGGTCAGATGTAATTCCTCCTCTTCATTGTTTTCATTTTCCCAGGGAATCTCTTCAATTCCCATTTACAAGGTTGTGAAACCATTTCAAAGAATGTGCATTTCAAGCCAAACTTTTGAATGTTGATAAAGTAAAGTTGTCTTCCATTTAGCCAATAGCCAATTTACAGAATGTGTCTTAATGTAGAGCGACATGCACAATAAGAAAATATGCATAAGAGATAAGAAATTGTAAGCGAGTTGATAAGCTAAAATATCAAAATCTAATACTTGCAAGGTTGAAGTGCACATAATTTGGATGAAGAATGGGACTGAACAAAGAACACCACAAGCATAGAACACTACAATCCTTCATCCAAATCAAAGGAATTGATCCCCCATGTATTTCCTGTATATAAATTGAAAACAGAATAGTGTATATAAAAAGATAAAGATAAAAAGTCCCAAGCAAAATAGCACAAGAAAAAGATAAAAGTCCCTAACAAAGTTTTAGAAATTCCAAGGGATGTCTCCCCATTCCAACCATGTAGGGTCCTTAGATCCCCTCCAGAAAGGCACAATATTTTCAATGTGAAAATCCTCCACAAATAATAAGTGAAAAAACCCCAAAATTCGATGGCCTATCAAGTATCCAAGAAGAATGATAACCATATATACATATGTCACAAACATATTCTATATTAACAAGCTCATGTGCTCTCCAAGGCCGTTCAAATAATTAGGGGGTTGAGAATAAGGGAGTTTCTTCCAAATAGATATGTTGACCTCGGAGTGTAGTATGCCAACTGTGCTTTGCACATAATCTTGAGGTGGGACACTCCTTTAACCAATCTAACAAACTCTTCAAAATAGAAACATGTGCGAAGATGGTAGATCTCCTTTAATAAATCCATCTATCTTTGTAATGAGGTCATGGTAAGCTCATTAGATTCTAATTATAATGGTTGTTCCAACTTCCACCTCAAGCCTTGACAATGTTCTTTCTAAATTGAACTATGTTGGTAATTCTCTCAACATTGACTCAATTCTGGTGGATTCTTAATGCAACAACCCTGGTGAAAAGTTCATGTAATAAAAGTTAATAAAGGAAAAATAAGACCACAGTTAAGGGACACTTATTCCAAGTTGAAATTTGGGCAAAGATATCCTAGTGGGCATCACTGGTTGTGTGTTTTGGCTAAGGAAAATTGGCAAAGGCTAAGGAAAAGGCATTTTTGGCACATTTATTTATGAAAAAAAGGAAATTAGGAGAAAATTAAGGTGAAAGGTCATAGGTTGCATGTGAGGAGGAAATTGAAGGAAAATAATGGCAAATGAAGAAATAGAAGCCTCATTCATAAAAAGGCTTATGAGGTTCACTTGGTAACCTTTTGTCATTTCAAGTTTGGAGCTCTCTAATTATTCTCTCTCTGTCTCTCTCTCTCACTCACTCTTCATCACTTAGAGTTTTCTTGGAACACTTTAGCTTTGGATCAAGGAAGGAAAAAGCAAGCAAAGGGAAAGGAAGGAAAGCAAGGATCAAGGAAGAAGAGAAGGATCAAGAAACTTCAGCAGGAATACTTGCAGGTAACCTTTTGCATGTGTGATTTCCTAGCTGGTTTAGGCATGCATGGCTTTGCATGTTGGTGTATGGTTCTCTTGCTATCGGTGGCATGGATTTGTTAGGTTATGACAGTGGTTTTCAGCCTAGCCTTGGTATGTTTGGAGATTTATCTCAATTTTGAGCTTTGGTTTTCCGGATGGATTTTGGAATCTGGGGTGGAGGTGGTCTCAAGATTCATTCCCAAAGGCCTAGGAATCCCTTGAGCGGTTTTGTTTGGATACATGGTAATGCTTGAGGGAGAAGTCTCGGTTTAGGGCCTAGTGATCCAGGTTTGGATTGTGGTAAAGCCTGAGAGGCTGGTCATGGTTGAGGGCCTAGTGATCCAGTTTGGATTGCGGTAAAGCCTAAGAGACAAGGAGATGGAAAATTCCTCAAGTATAGCGATGGCATTCCAAGTTTGATTCGGTTGTGATCGGATCACCGATTTTGATGTGATCACTATTTGATGAGGGTGGAGGTGGTTTAACCTCTAGATTCTCTTGGTTGTTCTTAGATTGATTATTCTATGAGATCCCACATTCATGCTTGGAATATGGCATGGGGGTGACTGACTAAAAGAGAGATTTGGTTCAACCATCTCTATGGTCATCGAGTGGTACGTGGAAGTCCCAAACCTGGTCGGATTTTCCTATGAATAATAAAAGCTAAGTTCTCTTACTTTTTCACTGGTTTATATGTGGATTTAATGGTTGTCATATATCTTATATTTATATGGTTTTATGTTGGTTATAAGCATGGTTGAATGACTGGTAGATGTCATGGTTATTTCATGTATTTACTTTTAATTTTTAAATGAATGGATGTAAGACCTAATTGATGATGTACTAGTTCAATTGAGGAGGTCATCCTTATGATTATGTTTCATAAGTTCTATCAGTCATTTATGCTCTGTCTTGTATCCTAGACTTATAGATTGCATTGATGTCAGGTGTTTGACAAAATTTTAGTCCCGGTTGGGCATGCTCAGGCCTAATCCTGAGGTTGATTTTGAGTATTTGGTATTGTTATCATGTCCTTAAATGATTCTGAAGGTTGTAACAAGTTATGGGCAGAGGTCGGGATTCTGGGCTAGAAAAGTGGCTCAAATATCGGGGTCATTGGCACAGGTCTGTTGAGAAAATTCCACAGTCGCTGGCACAGAGGCATATGAGAGCGAATTTGAGTTGTTGGTCGTTGTATTGCTTATAACATGAGAAATACTTTGGGTTAAGAGGCTTAAAACATCAGTGGGACCCAGGGAAAAGATGTTTGAGTGGTTGACATGTCTTCTAGGGGTGTAATCACTGATGTGGATGGGTTTGTTTGATCAGTTTCGTTGATTCTATTTCCTTAAGGTCACCAAGGAGATTGAATCCCTTATAGTAACCTCTCTCATCTCATGTTTGCCCAACTGGTTGGATGCTTAGGTGGACCTGGAAGAAGGGGGTGATACAAATTGGTATGAGAGCATGGTTGTGCTCTCCCTAGGTAAATTTGCTTGGTCATGCATGCATGTCCCTTACACTTGAATTCCATGTGCTTGTTGCATTACATCATGGTTGTAATAAGGTTTTCATGAGGAACTTGATGTGATTTTGTGGGATGCATCGTCGGAAGTTTATGACTGGTTGCATATGGTTATATGTCGCTTACATGTTGATTATATGTCTCTTGACTACATCCTTGTATGTCATGTGAATTCTTGAATGTTTTGATAACATGTATCAGTCTTATAGGTTGATTACAAGTATTTGATCGCTTATTCTCAACTACATGCGTTCATCCGTATGTGTATTTGATTATGCATTTCTTATGCATGTTGATAGTTGCATGTGGAAATGTGTGCAATGGAGTAACAGGTTTTGTCATGCATGAGGTCATGGCATGCATTGTTGATGTGGCCTTGCATTGATGACTGGACCCTAGCTAGAATGATGTTTATGCATTGATACACTTATTTGATATATGTCTATATGTTGTTATGATTATGTTATACATGTATCACGCTTATTTGATGATCTTGCAGACAAGCTATCCTCCCCGAATTATGCTAAGGTACGTTGTATTATTGTGATTTGGTTTAGCTGACATAGTATGCCTTGCAGGAAAAAGATCAAATGGATGGCAAGGTGGTAGAGTACATAGAATATCCCTATGAATCATATGAGTAGCGTGGCATGGGGCATTCTTCTGATTTGGCAGACACATTGAGAAGCCTGAAGGAATAAATAAGGAGTTGCAAAGTAGATAAAAATAAAATCATGCGGGCACAAGAGAAACAAGCAGAGGTGAATGCGATATTATTTCAGATTTTTTTCATATTTTCAGCAACAGGGACCACTTCAAATCATCCATGGACATGAGAACAGAACTAATGGGGCATATGGTTGTAGGTCTCCTAGTAGACACAGGTCGGATAGATCTGACACGTTGAGAGATGGCAGGTTGTTGGACACTCCAGATAGGAGAGGTGATCGACATAGGTACTATTCCATTTCTGGTTCTGATAGGCATCATGATCATCATCGTTATCATCCTTACAAGAGGAGTGATAGGGGATACTTTCCAGATGAGTTTAATAAAGAAAAGCCACCTACCTTTGATGGAGAGATGAGTAAATCACAGGATGCAGAAGCATGGTTGCTTGGTATGAAGAAGTTCTTCTAATTGCATGATTATTCAAAAAACATGAAAGCAAAGGTAACCACTCTCAGTCTCAAAGGTAAAGCAAATATTTGGTTGGAAGACGTGAAGAATGTCAAAGGTATACATGAGGAGGATTTGACTTGGCATGAATTTGAAAGGCTCTTCAAGAAGAAGTACTTGTCGGAGAGGTACTATGATGACAGAGCTAAGGATTTTTATGAGTTGTCGATGGGTTCTATGACAGCTGATGAGTATACTAATATATTTTTGGAGTTGTTGAGATATGTGCATTACCTTAGGGAGGAGAAGGCCAAGGTTCATAGATTCATTAGTGTAATACCAGTTTCATATAGAGACCGGATTGAGTTCGATGAGCCTAGATCGTTGGAGGAGGCCATTCGAAAGTTGAAGCATTGTTATGAGCGGTTGAAGCACAAAGATGAGCCTAAGCATGACTCAAAAATAAATGAGAAAGCTAAAGGAAAATGGCCGCCAAAGAGAGGAATACCTCAAGATGCAAGTGAGAAAGAAAATGCAGTTCCTTACAAGAGATGCAATACATCTAAGAAGGGACATGGAGAGAAGCAAGTTAGAGGCGGTGGTAGGGAACCATTGCAGTTTTGGATATGTGGTAAGGATCATCGTAAGAATGATTGCTCGCGGTATCAAAGTGGTGGTAGACCCCAAATATATAGTGCTCAGGAGGCGCATACAGTTGGTGATGTTGGTCATATCATTCCTCGGATCTATGCAGTTGTGGACAACAGGCAAGCAGATCATCAAGCATCAATCATTGAGATGGACGTCAAGCTTTGTGATTGAGTTGTTTCTATTTTGATTGATCCTGGATCTAACTATAGTTATATTAATCCTAACTTGGTGGATAAGTGTGGTTTAAGAAAAGAAGTGCATGCAGAATATTGGTTGGTACAGTTGGCTACAGGTATAAAGAAGTGAGTTCACCATTGGGTGAGAGCTTGTGCATTTGAGTTAAATGGAATTCCTACAACAACACATTTGAATGTACTGCCTATGGGTTCGTATAGTATGCTTTTGGGTATGGATTCGCTATACCTTCACAGAACCAAAGTGGATTACTTTGACAAGGCCATTGAGTGTGTGGATGATAGTGGGGAAAAGAGGACCTTGCGGGGGAAGAAGAAGCCTACATCAGTGAGGATGGTTACCGCTATGCAGGCTAAGCATAGTTGCAGAAAAGGTTGTGTGATGTTTGTAGTAAACATTTATAGTGACAAGGGTAAGGAGGTTGTGGATGCAGATGTGTTGAGCAGGTACCCAGTTTTGCAATAATTTCAAGATGTATTCCCTGAGGGCATTACAGAGTTTCCACCTCACAAGGAGGTAGACTTTTCTATTGAGTTGGTGCCAGGGGCAGCCCCAGCATCAAAATAACCTTATAGGATGAACACACCTGAGTTGGTTGAGTTAAAGTTGCAACTGGAGGAAATGTTGGACAAGGGGTACATTAGGCCAAGTGTATCGCCTTGGGGCACACGAGTGTTGTTCGTGAAGAAGAAATATGGTACTCTTAGATTATGCATTGACTACAGGAAGCTGAAAAAATTAACGATCAAGAAAAATTACCCATTACCGAGGATTGATGATTTGTTTGATCAGTTGAAGGGAGAAGTAGTGTTCTCTAAGATAGACATGAGATCGGGATATCATCAAGGGCACATCAAGGAAGATGATATCTTCAAGACTGCATTCAAGACCAGATATGGGCATTATGAGTTTGTTGTTGTTCCATTCGGTTTAACTAATGCTCCAGCTACATTTATTTGTTTGATGAATAGTGTGTTGCATCCTTATCTTGACAAGTTTGTTATTTTATTCATTGATGACATATTGGTATAATCTAAGAATGAGGAAGAACATGCCGAGTATTTAGCAGTAGTGTTGGGATTTCTAAGAGAGCATCAGCTGTATGCTAAACTTAGCAAGTGCAGCTTCTTTTAGATGGAGGTACATTACTTGGGGCATGTTGTCTCCAAGGATGGCATAGCAGTGGATCCAGAAAGGATAAGGGCCATCATGGAGTAGGAAGCTCCTAAGAATGTGGATGAGGTGAGATCAATTATGGGATTTGCAGGTTACTACAAGAAGTTCATCAGGAACTTCTCACGCATTGCATATCCTATCACATCATTGTAGTGGAAAGGTAAGAAGTTTGAATGGACAGAAAAATGTGAGGCTAGTTTTGAGCAGCTTAAGTAGTTGTTGACACATGCACCAGTGCTAAAGATTGCGAATCTCGGCAAGGATTTTGTAGTGTGTATAGATGCTTGCAAGAGAGTACTTGGAGGAGTTCTCATGCAAGAAGGACATGTAGTGTGCTATGAGTCATCAAAACTGAATGAGCATGAGCAAAACTATCCAACGCACGATCTTGAGCGAGAAGCGATTATACATGCACTGAAGATGTCGAGACATTATCTTCTTGGCATGAGGTTTACATTGATGAGTGATCACAGTGGGTTGAGATATTTGTTTGACCAGCCGAATCTAAATGCCAGGCAATCTTGATGGTTGGCTACCCTTAGTGAGTTCGACTTCGAGATCAGATACATCAAAGGAAAGGAGAACCGGTTTGCAAATGCTCTTAGCAGGAAGGTACAAGTAAATCATATAGTAGTTATGAGTTCTTATGGGACAGAGTTACAGGATAGGATCTTGCAAGCATGACAGTGGGATGACAAATACATGGAGATTATGCACAGATTACAATAGAGTGTAGGTACATGTACAAGTACAGGTATAGGTACAAGTACATGTATAGGTGCAGGTACATGTAGATGTATAGGTATAGGTACAAGGGATCAAGATGCAGAGTATCGTCTCATGGCAGATGGTTTGGTGAGATTTAGAGACAGGGTCTATGTGCGGAATTGCAGTGAGATCAAGAAGCTTATCTTGAGGGATTTCGCGCCAAGCCATACTTGGGTCATCCAGAATATCATAAGACGTTGGCAGTGGTTAAGAATTTCTACTATTGGTTGAATCTGAAGAAGGAAGTAGCAGAGTTCCTGGCTAGATGCCTAGATTTTCAATAGGCCAAGGCGGAATCTAAGCATCCAGGTGGTTTACTACAACCTATAGTGATTTCAGAATGGAAATGGGAGGTCATTTCCATGGATTTCATCATAAGTCTTCTGAGGACAGTAAAGCAACATGATTCTATTATAGTCATGGTCAACAGGTTGAGAAAGGTAGCTCACTTCATTCTAGTAAAGAATACATATTCATCCAGTGAGGTAGCATAGGTGTTCATCAGAGAGATAGTGAGACTGCATGGTGTTCCAAGGAAGATTATGTCGGACAGGGATGCGAAGTTCACTTCCAAGTTTTGGAAGGAGCTATTTGCAGGCTTGGGCACAAAATTGGCCTTCGATACAGCCTATCATCCACAGACAGATGGACAGACAGAGAGGGTTAACAAGATCTTGGAAGACATGTTGAGGATGTACGTGATGCACCAGCGGAAGATATGGGATGAGTATCTTCCATTGGTTGAGTTTGCATACAACAATGGTTATTAGGAGTCATTGAGGATGAGTGCTTTTGAGGCATTGTATGGACGGAGTTGTAACACTCCTATCAGCTGGAGTGATCCAGTGAACATGGTACTTATTGGACCGGATATGTTGGCATACTTGGAGAAAGAAATGTAGGTTATAAATAAGAATCTAAAGGCATCACATGATAGACAGAAGAGTTATGTGGATCAACACAGGGTATTCAAGGAGTTTTAGGTTGGGCAACATGTGTATTTACGTATCAAGCCCAAGAAAAACTCTTTGAGGGTTGGTTCATGTGCCAAGTTGGCACCACAGTATTACGGGCCTTTCGATATCCTTGAGAGGATTGGACCAGTGGAATATCGACTTTCACTACCTCCAACAATGAAATTCCATGATGTTTTCCATATTTCATTGCTTAAGAAGTATATAAAAGATGTTGATCATGTTATTGATTGGTCTATATTGCAGGTGAGGCAAGAAGGAGAGTTCCAGTCAGAGCCTCATCACATATTGTTGTGTAAACATCTCATGCTCAGGAATAGAGACATACATAAAGTTAAAGTGTAGTGGAAACACTTTGATCCTAAAGAAGCTACATGGGAGATGGTGGATCAGATGCGGGCCCTTTATCCTTCATTGTTTGTTGGTTGAGGCAAAGCAGTTTTGGTTTGATGTTGGAATATGATTTGTTGATATTATGGTATATGTATGTATATGTATACAGATGTAAATACTGCCATGAGCTAAGTTATAAAGCTCCAATAAGTAGTATGGGTTTCATATTATTGTGGTTGTTATATTTTCATGTTGTCGTGATGTTTTTCTTTTGAGCAGGTCTTTCATTGTAAATACTGCAACGAGCTAAGTTATAAAGCTCCATGGGAAGTATTTTTGTTTTCAATGATTTTGTTGAGGTCATGGTGTGGTTTAACACTGAGGATAGTGTTCCCCGAGGGGGAGGGTTCTGTAACAGCCTTGGTGAAAAGTTCATGTAATAAAAGTTAATAAAGGAAAAATAAGACCACAGTTAAGGGACACTTATTCCAAGATGAATGTTGGGCAAAGATATCCTAGTGGGCATCACTGGATGTGTGTTTTGGCTAAGGAAAATTGGCAAAGGCTAAGGCAAAGGCATTAAAAAGAAAAAAGGCATTTTTGGCACATTTATTTATGAAAATAAAGGAAATTAGGAGAAAAGTAAGATGAAAGGTCACAGGTTGCATGTGAGGAGAAAAAAGAAATAGAGGCCTCAGTCATAAAAAGGCTTCTGAGGATCAATTGGTAACCTTTTTCCAGTTCAATTTTGGAGCTCTCTCATTATTCTCTCTCTCTCTCACTCTTGGTCACTTAGAGTTTTCTTGGAGCACTCTAGCTTTGGATCAAGGAAGGAAAAAGAAAGCAAAAGGAAAGGAAGGAAAGAAAGGAACAAGGAAGAAGAGCAGGATCAAGCAGCTTCAGCAGGATTACTTGTAGGTAACCTTTTGCACATGTGATTTCCTAGCTGGTTTGGACATTCATGGCTTTGCATGTTGGTGTATGGTTCTCTTGTTGTTGGTGGCATGGTTTTGCTGGGTTATGACAATGGTTTTCAGCCCAGCCTTTCCTTTTTCTATATGCCATGGTATGTTGGGATGTTTATCTTGATTTTGAGCTTTGGTTTGCTAGATGGATTTCAGAATCCGAGGCGGAGGTGGTCTCAAGGTTCATTCCCAAAGGCCTAGGTATCCCTTGACTAGTTTTGGTGGGATACATGGTAAGGCCTAAGGGAGAAGTCTCGGTTTAGGGCCTAGTGATCCAGGTTTGGATTGTGGTAAAGCCTAAGGGACTGGTCTTAGTTTAGGGCTTAGTGATCCGATTTGGATTGTGGTAAAGCCTGAGAGACAAGGAGATGGAAAATTCCTCAATGATAGTGATGGATTTCGAATGGCATTCCAAGTTCGGTTCGGTTGTTATCGGAGCACCAGTTTTGGTGTGATCACAGTTTGATGAGGGTGGAGGTGGTTTAACCTCTAGATTCCATTGGTTGTTCTTGAATCAGTTTTTTTATGAGATCCCACATTCATGCTTGGAATATGGCACGGCGGTGACTGGCTGAAAAAGAGATTTGGTTCAGCCATGTCTATGGTCGGGTGGTACGTGGATGTCCCAAACCTAGTAGGATTTGCCTATGAATAATAAAAGCTAAGTTCTCTTACTTTTGCATTGGTTTATATGTGGATTTAATGGTTTTCATATATCTTATATTTATATGGTTTTATGTTGGTTATAAGCATGGTTGAATGATTGGTTTATGTCATGGTTATTTCATGTATTTACTTGTAACTGTTAAATGAATGGATGCAAGACCTAATTCATGATGTACTAGTTCAATTGAGAAGGAGGTGATCCTTATGGTTATGTTTCATAAGTTATATCAGCCATTTATGCTCTTTATTGTATCCTAGACCTGTAGGTTGCATTGATGCCAAGTGTTTGACAAAATGTTAGTTCCGGTTGGGGATGCTTAGGCCTAATCCTGTGGTTGATTTTGAGTATTCATTATTGTTATCACGTCCTTGAATGATTCTGAAGGTTGTACAAGTTATGGGCAAAGGCCGAGATTCTGGGCTAGAAAAGTGGCTCAAATCTCGAGGTCACTGGCACAGGTCTGTTGAGAAAAGTCCACAGTCACTGGCACAGAGGCCTATGAGAGAAACTTTAAGTTGTTGGTCATTGTCTTGCCTATAGCATGAGAGCGACTTTGGGTTAAGAGGCTTAAAACATTAGTGGGACCCAGGGGCAGGATGTGTGAGTGGTTGACATGTCTCTTGGGGATGTAATTGTTGATGTGGATAGGTTTGTTTGATGAGTTCCATTGATTCCATTTCCTTAAGGTCACTAAGGATATTGAATCCCTTATACTAACCTCTTTCATCTCATGTTTTCCCGGCTAGTTAGCTTCTTGGGTGGACCTGGGAGGAGGGGGTGTTACATTTAAGGGTTTAAAACAGGTTCAAACTAGTGCATTTATTTTCTCAAACAACTTGATTGATCTTCCAACTTATGCTGAATGCAATTATAGATATTAGCATAAATGATTCCCTTCAACAGTCTCCCATAAAAGCACTTAAAGTTTGGCTACTACTTTCATTGGTTCACCTATGAGAATTTCTTTAACAAAAAGTATAGATGCACCTAAGAAAGATCATATATCTTATGCTAATTGTGAAGGAAATAACTATTCTTTTATGCACCTGAAGGTATAGGGTGGCCACAAGGTACAGTCGCATCATACTCCCAACATTCACATTCTGTGTCCAATGGCTTTGTCTTACCCATGCCCTCTGTTAAATGCTTCCCTTTGTGATGCTTGTGCATGTATCTAGCACCGTTTAGCTCATAAACTTCCCCCAATGCCACTTCATATGAGTAGCAACAATCCCACTGTATCGTTCTTATTTTCATAACAATATAGTTCACCCTTTCTCAATAGGTCTATAATGTAATGGCCTCTGCCAAGCATATATTCAATTGATGGAGCATTTGGAGGAGTTGTTCGAATTCCTTGACTCAGGATACCAACAAAGTTCATGACATGTGAACTATGCCAAAGCAACATGTAGATTTTTTTATTTCTTTTATAAGGAAAGTATGCATCATGTTCCCCTTCCATATCAATTGTATAAGCGTCTTGTAGTTCAAGGGTCCACTTTTTGTCTGTTGGAGCATGGGTAGTTTCAAGATATATTTTTCTAAGTTGGTATTTAGATTTTTCATGAGGTAATGGAGAGATTTGGTAGTGATGTCTCAAACTATTTATCGTTCAGAATTTCAAACCCTCATCATATAGCTTATTTCTATGTATGTCATATTTTAAACATATGCACATAGGCAAAGAGGAGATCCACTATAGTAAATGCATCTTGCATTATGAAATCAATGAGACAACAATATACTACCACATCTAATTTGGAACATTGTGCTAGATGTTTCATAATTGATCCCCAAAATATTTGTAATGTAGCAAATTGTACATGAAAGAAATATGAATTCATAGTTTTCCTATGCTATTATCTCTTACATATTCGAACATATTGTCCTATTTAAATGTATTTAGATTGAAAATAGCACCTCAATATTTTCATACTAACATAAGAAAATTTGTTTTTCTGTTTACAAGTCTAGATAACCATTGAATTGCAAATAGTATGAACATGCTTACTACCCCTTAGTTCATAAGTTTTCATGTAGCGGTATAGGAATCTTATTAATGGTAAACATCTAAAGCGAGAAAAACCATATATAAACAATTTTAAAGAAAAAACGACCTTTATGAATTTTGTTCTCTATAGTACTTATTCTGTTATCTCTTCTTTCAAAAAATGACAACAAAACTTACTAAGAATGTCATTTTCTCAATGCTCTCTAGATCAACCATTGCTACAAATTGTTAAACTTGAACCTATTTGGTCGATTCAAAGTTCAACTACAGGATATCACACTTCCCTCTCTGATGGCACACATATGAAATGCCTTATGCTTCCAACAGATTTCGATGACCTCATTGCAACAAACTTGCTTCAAAAGGGTTCTATTATACATGTTAAAAGTTGGCCTTCTTTAGCTATTGGTCCATTAATGTAAATTTGTTACAAAATTCTAATGTAAACTTTACATATTTTCTTCATACCACTTTCGAGTCTAATAATTACTCATATGACTATCATTTACCGTGTAGGTCTATAACGCTACTAGACTTCGAGATTTCTGCTACATTTGCACCCTTGATTGTTAATCCAAAAATTTGAGTATCCCGATCACTTCTCAAGAAGACACTCCCTCCTCATCGAACCAAGATCCTTCATTGAAAAGGCACTGCCCCCTTCCTTCTATTCCAACCCCATCCATCATGCCAGTCCATATTCCCGTTAGAGCACTAAACCCTTACTATTTCCCCTTACATTTTCGACTAGAAGTATTGAAATTCCCATGACAAAGACAAGTTCATTTTCATTCACTCCAATTTCATTATAACACAATTCGCATGCAAATTCATTATAGTCAATATTAATAGTTAAATTCCATATTTGAAATAATAATAATTCTTCTATATATTTTGAATGAAATATTCCTTTTGCGGGTTGGTTATTGCTTCTTCAACTCTTCGATGTCTTCGACAAGTTGCGATGCAAATTTAAATGTGGAAAGATAGCCATCATGTTGTTCATGATTTAATATTATTTTATTTACCTCTTCCATTATAATCTGTTGCTTGTAATTTTCTATTGAAACTAAAAAAGACATCTTCAAAAATCAAGAGGCAATGTAAGTTAGAAACATTATACAATCTATAAATTTCACATAATGTAAATCATTTAACTTTATCTTCTACCTTTGCATGGAATCTTGTTTACCAATTCTTGTCTTCAATGATCATTTACATGTTACATTTCTTCTTCAATTTATGCCTTACATGGTTTCCTTTGCAACATTTGGTTCAATTGCTAGTTACTCTAGGTTTAGAAATACAAACATTAATTTATTATATATATCATCAAATTTAATCATAAAAATATAAATAAATACAAAATAAAATTTAAACAAAGGTAATATGTGAGTTAAAAAAAACCTGGAAATAAATCTCAAGTAATAATACATCTAAAGGAAAACTTATATACATAAAAATATATATTTTACAAACCAAAAAAATGAGAACAAGGAGACATGATTCTATAAAAAATAAAATAAAAATACTCAATGTAAATATTGAAAAAAAAAATGTTTTAAATCCCATAGAATTTTATAGAGCATATAATGTTTGTCTCACTCCGTAATCTTATTTGTGAGTATAGAATGATTGGAGATCAATAGTCATTGTGTTTTTGTGTGTAGATGTAATTTGTATGTGAAACTAAAGTACTTCAATTCAAACACTCTTCTTCATCTCATTTTTCACGTTTCATTCTGTAACTATAATGTTTAAAAATGAAGTCAAGGCGATGCAAAAAAGACACTTGAAAACAACAAAATAAAAAATTATTACTATGAAATGTTCATATTAAGAGGCAAGTACATGGAAACTTGGATGATCACCAATTTTTCTTTTGTAAAGCCTTTTTCCTTTACTGTGGAATATTTCCCATTTGGGGGAATGAATCAAAGTTAAAATATTAATTAACCTGATGTCAAGTTCTAGGTTAACCTATGTAAAAACTTAAAATAATGGTTAACTCAAAATAAATTATGTCTTTGCCTAATAATTTGTAGTTATTATTTTGTTGCAATATATTGCTACATCACATATGACCTATATCAATTAAATCTTACATTATAGCTAAATAACATCCCTACATGATAAAAGTTGGAACAAGTATGTTCTGGCATAATTACTAAGTTCCAATTAAAATTATAAATTTTTTATAAAAAAATTTCCATTAAAGAAAAATTTGATAATATATATGCTTTAACATGAATATACATTATTTACCTATTTTGTTATCATTCTCGCCTCATCGGCCTAACATGAGCACCCTCACTCATGTCGAGTAAGTCTAATCTACTTCTCTATACTTTCCCTTTTTTCGTGGTCAATCCTATACTACCCTCCACCAAAGTTAGTCTTTTGGATTTATATCTATAAAGACAGAGATCTCACTTCCTATTCACAATTATTCATTAAGCTTTTCTTTGCATTCTGGATTTATATCTATAAAGACGGAGATATCACTACCCATTCACAATTATTCATTAAGCTTTGCTTTGCAATTTTATTCAAAGTATTAGCAGTGAGATAAGAGTGGAAGGGGTTAATCCAGTTATATTTTGATTTGGTTTTTTTTTGTTTTCAGGTTGCGCTATCTTGTGTATCGAAAGGAAGAGATCCATATGGTTATGGAAGGATATCAATGAACATAACCAAACCAGGAAAAAATAATATTACCTAACTTTTTTCTAAATTTCATAATTAACTTTCCCCTGGTTATTTCATTATCTTTATCAAAAATGTATTTTTTTCATTCCTTATTTATCAATAATATGATGGTTTTCACAAACATTATTTAATCATTTTATTTATCCTAGATAAAAAGTAGGTTGTTCACTCAATACATTGGGTGTTTCAATATATTGTTCACAAAATTTAAACCTTATAAAATAATTTATTTCTTTAAATTTATTAGAGAATGACTCTAAAAAAACTATTTTTAATTATAATAACGACTACTAAGTTTGCACATTCACATTCACTCTTACATGTTAAAGTGTTGAAGAAAACATCTAGGTACATATGTTTATTTTCATCTTGTTCCTATTCATTTTTTATGCAAATATTTGCATAGGTTATATTTGTTAGTATGCACTATTTTCATAGATTTTAATTTTATGTGGTTTTCCTATGAAGCTTAACAATGAAAATCATGGAATAAATATTGCAACTACATCCATAAATTATGGAAAAAATAAAAATTCAAAGGCAATTTATTCACATAGCGCAAACAGTTATGATCCAATTTTGAAAAATAAATATTTGTTTTTCAAAGTTAAACATTATAACTTGAATTGGTAAATGTTAAACTTATAGTGATCACCAAAGAAATCAATTGTTATAGTCCTACCACTAATAATAACTAAACATTATAAAATATAACATAAAAATATATTTAAAAAATCCATCATATAAATATTAATTATATTCCAACACTAATAACATACCATTTCACAATACCCTAAAACGGCTTATGCTTGGCTAAAAGCTCGTCTTCCTCGGATGTAAGGAAACAGGTAACGGCGCAAGACCCAAGACCCAGAGACATCTGGCAGGTGTGAAAGCCTACCTCCTTACAAATCACTAGCGACTTATTCCAAGTGGCGTGGTTTTCGTTGATTAACGATAATGAATCAACCTACATTCACATTTGCGGTTAGCAGTTAGAAATAATTATTCTCACTGCTAGTTTGACAACTAAATTATAGTAAATTTCTTACATATAAAAAAACAACCCATTTCAAAACCCTACCCAACAAACCCTCGCAAGCAAAAATTATTTTTTAAAACCAAGAAAACGATTCTACCAAATCCACGTCGGACATTATGGGATCACTAAACTTTGTGAAGTGTATACCCCAAGCGAAAGTGCGTAAGTTAAGCATGTGATGGAATGAATTGTGAACCCAAAATCTACATTTACGTAACTCCGAAAATATGACGTGGAAGGCGGCACATGTGTCATAGCACGTGTCAATGCAGGCGCAATACGCGGTTTGACTAACTAAGTCGTACGAAGTCGCTAACTCGCCATATCTTCTATGCACGACATACGGTTTGTTGCTTCTCTTTCCCCTCAGCAAATTCAGTGTGTTACCGCCAAATATGTCTTCGACGAAATCCCTCTGATTTCTCTCCCCTCTACAGAATATTTTTCCATTATATATATACATAGTATTTTTACGAATACATAATTTTCAGAGCGACATTAAATTACAGAAGTTTTTATATTATATTATTATGGTGTATTTTTTTAAACGAAATGAATGATTATTTTTCTAATTTATTTTAATTAAAGTTTAGCGACGATTTTTTAAAATTTGAGTTTTTAAGTATTTTTAGAGTTTTTCAGGATGTTGAATCTATTTATACATTCAAACATGTATTTCAAATAACAACAAAAAACACAATCTTACTTGAGATTGTATACCAAATTTTAATAAAAATGTTATTTCATCTATAAATTAAACTAAACTTATTATTACACATATCCATATTAACATCAAGAAATTATTTTTTAATCATTCTAAACCTGTTTAATTTTAAATTTATTAAATATTTAAAAATTAATATAATTTTAATTTAATATGAAAAATTAATATATAATATAAAATTAAATTATAAAACATTTTCCCAAAAAGATTGGTTATTTTGATGCGGTAAAGTATTTTATTACTCTTATTTACAACCCTATATATATATATATATATATATATATATATATAATCTTATTATTAATATTTTAAATTAATATCTGATTTTTAGATTGGATGTTTCTGTGATTCATGATTTAAGTCAAGATTTTTCTTTGGAGAATTTACAAAAATAAAAAATAAAATAAAAATTAGGGTCAACGTGTTTCGAACCTACCTTAATTTTTCTATGTTGTCAACATTAAGTTTTCTATGTTATTTCTCTGGAAGATCTTGGATTATAACATTTGATTATCAATAATTCATAAATGGATGGTAGAAATTTAATTTTCACTGAGAGATAGAGAGGTAAATCAAAGATTATTATGTGATTTTTACTTTTTAATTTAATTTTTAAAATTGTTGTTGAGAAATGTCAGGGCTCTATATTTTTCTTATTACATGTTTTTTTTTAAATGTATATATGTTTCAATCATATATTAATTCTTTTTAATATATATATATATATATATATATATATATATATATATATACATACATATATATATATATACATACATACATATATATATATATATACATACATATATATATATATATATATATATATACATATATATATATATATATACATACATATATATATATATATATATATATATACATACATATATATATATACATATATATATACATACACATATATATATATATATATATACATACATATATATATATATACATACATACATATATATATATATACATACATATATATATATATATACATATATATACATATATATATATACATATATATATATTCAACTTGTATTAATAATAATAATAATAAAGTTATAACTTGGTTAATTTTATGATTTTTTTAATCTTGGCAATGTAAGATATATCATGCCTTAATATCTATTATGAATTGATTCTTAGTATAGTTATTTAATTTATATGGTGTGCTAGTTATTAATAATTATGTTTTGTCTTTGAATTTTTTGATTGTATATGATAGATTTTATTTTTTTATTAATATTAAACATCATTTTAGCCATTAGGGGCAGCTCAATTAACAATAGCCATGAAAATTAAGTGGTATGTGCAAGGCGGTTTTGTAACAGCCCTTGTGAAAATTCCATGTAATAAAAGTTAATAAAGGACAAATAATAACCACAATTGATGGGACACTTATTCCAAGCTGGATGTTGGGCAAGACATCCTAGTGTGGGTGTTCATTTAGTTTATTATGGCAAAGGAAATTGGCAAAAGCAATGATTAAGGCTTTGGAAAGGCAAAATGGCATCTTTGGCACATTTATTTATGCAAATAATGGAAATTAGGAGAAAAGGAAGATGAAAGGTCACATGATGCATGTGAGGAGCAAAATGAAGGACAATAACGGAAAATGGAGAAAATAGAGGCCTAATTGATCAAAAGGCTTATGATGATCATTTTGTAACCTTTTGTTAGTTCAGTTTTGGAGCTCTCTCATTATTCTCTCTCTCTCTCTCTCTCACACACACACTCTTGGACACTTAGAGTTTTCTTGGAGCACTTTGGTATTGAATCAAGAAACGCAAAGAAGGCAAGAGGAAGGAAGGAGCAAGCAAGGAAGAGCGGGATCAAGCAGCTACAATAGGATTCTTTGCAGGTATCGATTTGCATGTGTGTTTTCCTTGCTAGATTTGGTATGCATGTGGTTCTTTGTTGTTATGGCATGAATTTTGCTAGGTGTGACAGTGTTTTTAGCCTAACCTTGTCATTTTCAGATAGCCATGGTGTGATGGGGTTCTCATGTTTTAGTTGAGTTGGATTGCTAGATGGATTCAAAGCCGAGTGAGGTGGATCTCCAAAAGAAATCACATGGCCTCGTGATCCCTGGATCAAACTGTGGATTGCGGTAAAGCCACTGGCATAGTGACCCCTGAACCATACTGTGGGTTGCGGTAAATCCAGGTATTGTGTGCCTCAGTGGGCCTAGGAATCCTCGACTGGTTAATGGTGGGATATACGGTAAAGCCTAGAGGTGGTTTCCCTTGATTAGGCCTAGGAATCATTGTCGGTGAATGGAAGGATATACCGTAAAGCCTAGAGGGTGGCGTCTTGTTTTAGGGCCTAGTGATCCCTAGATCAATCTATGGATCATGGTAAAACCTGAGAGACTAGGAGATAGGAAAATTCCTCACAGTGTAGGTGGAGAAATCCAGTGGCATCCATGTCTGTTTTGGCCTAGTGATCTAGTGGAGATCATGGTAAAGCCTATTATTACATGTTTATTGTGTTGGCATAGTGATCTGGGATGGATTACGGTAAAGCCTGGTTTTTATTGATGACAGTAAGGTGGTTTAGCCTCGAGATGCCCTAGTTGATTCTTTTGTTTTGAGTCCCACATTCATGCTTGAAATATGGCACGGGGTTGAATGGATGAAGAGAGATTTGGCTCAGCCATTCTATGCTCGAGTGGAATGTGTTAGTCCCATCCCTGGTTCGATTTTGCATTCATTAATCAGAGGTTCTTTACTTGATATCTTATGTATAAATGTATTGTTTTATATGTGGATTTTATCACGAATGTTTCCTTGATATTTGTGTTTTTATTATGTTGGTTATAAACATGTATTATGACAATGATGATGTATGGCTCTCCTCATGTTTTGATTTGTAAATGAAGGAACGATGTATTTATGACCTAATAGATGATAATGTTGTTAATGATGTAAGGGAACAATGCTTCTTAGTGATTCTCAGATAAGTATGAGACCCCTGTGCTTAAATATGTTGTTTACACCTGTAGATTACATATTTGTGATATGCATTAGGGGACTTTTGAGGTCTAAAATGGGCTTCCTAAGAAAATTATTAAATAATAGTGGAAATAATAAAACAAGATTAAATTACATCATAAAATTTTAGAGGGATAAAAGAAAAAACTATTTTTTCAATTCATATTTTCAACTTATCTCCCTATGGGTTTACTCAAATTTCAAGCAGCAACACTTGCTGGATGAAGAATTTGATTCCTCATCCAAGGAGTACCCATGTTGCATAATTTCGATGGACCCTACTACACGAAAAATGAGAAATACATGAAAAACGTGATTGCAATCACAGTTTTTCATGTATTTCTCATTTTTCGTGTAGCAGGGTCCATCGAAAGTATGCAACATGGGTAATCCTTGGATGAGGAATTATATTTTTCATCCAACGAGTACTCGTGCTCAAAATTTGAGTAAAACCTTAGGGAGATAAGTTGAAAATATGAGTTGAAAAAGTAGTTTTATTATTATTATTATTATTTATCTTTTTACTTTTTTACTCCAAAAATGGTGAATCATCCCCCATGGTTGACATCATCTTGAATTGGTTCTTATAAAGTTTATTTTGATTGTACATTTTTCTTAGGAGGCTCATTTTAGACCTCAAAATTCCCCTAATGTTTGGCAAAATGGTTGTCATGGCTAGTAGGGGTCCAGTCAAGGGTTCACTCAAATAATTGCATTTGTATCATCATTACCTTGTTATTTTTCTATTCTAAATGTGTCATTTAATTATGGGCAGTGACCTGGGTAGGCCTAAAAAATTGGCTCAAATCATGGGGATGTTGGCATAGCACTGAGCAAAATAGTCCCTGGACGCTGGCATGCCATGCTGTGGGAGCATCTAGAGCCCTCTAGACGTTAGCATGCCCAATATCATGGGAGAGCCCAAGGGTTAGTTGGTCTGAAAACTTAGTGGGACCCATGGGTTGGTTGTCGAAAAGGTTGGGATGGTTCCTGGGAGTCCTTATGTTGATGTGAAAGGCCTCTATGTTGTGTTTTTATTGATTCCACTTTCTTAAGATCACATAGGAGGTTGAATTCCATCATAGTAGCCTCTCGTCACATGTTTACCCCAATTGGCTGATTACTTAGGTAGATGTGAGAGGAGGGTGATACAGAATGGTACCAGAGCATGGTTCACCCCTTGGACTAGATGGGCGGTGTGCATTGGTCATGCATTCATGTCAGTTGCACGTGTGTTAATCATCCTCGTGGTCTATATGCGTGTTTCATATACAAGGTGTCGATCATAGTTGTAGTGGTGTCGCCATGTGGAAGAGGATGTCGTTGTTGTTTTGAAGTGTGTCGACATGAGTGTATGATTAATTACATGTTGTTTATGTTTATGTATTGTCAATGTACATTGGTATGGTTTTGGTTTTCATGCATAAGGTGATGATATGTATAGTTGATATGGCCACGCATTGATCACTGGACTCTAGACTAATGGTTACATGGTTATGTGCTTATGTGTTATATGTCTATATGTTGTTATGATTATGTTATACATGTATTATGTTGATTGGTTGTCCTTGCATGTGTGATATCCTCCCTGAATTTTGCTAAGGTACATTGGTTTATTGTGATTTTGTTTAGCTGACATAGTATGACTTGCAAGAAAGAGATCAAAATGACTAGAAAGATGATAGACTACAACGATTCTCCCTATGAATCAGATGAGCATCGTGGTGTTGGGCACTCTTCTGATTCAGCAGACACATTGAGAAGAATGAAAGAAGAAATAAGGAGTTGCAAGGCAAAAAATGAAAAAATCATGCAGGCATAAGGGAAACAAGCAAAGGTTAATGCAATACTTCTTCAAAATTTGTTAGAATTGTAGCGACAGAGGCCATTTTGGATCAGTTGTAAACATGAGGACATAAATAATGGGGCATATGGTAGTAGGTCTCATGGTGGTCACATGTTAGATAGAGATGACACAGTGAGAGATGGCAGGTTGTTGGATACTCCGGATAGGAGAGGTGATGGATACATGTATTATTCTAGTTCTAGTTCTGACAGGCATCATGATCGTCATCGTTATCATCCTTACAGGAGGAGTGATAGGGGATACTTTCCAGATGAGTTTAAGAAAGAAAAGCCACCTACTTTTGATGGAGACTTGAAGAAACTAAAAGATGCAGAGGCTTGGATACTTGGGATGAACAAGTTATTTGAGTTGCATGAGTACACAGAAAACATGAAGGCCATAATTGTTATCTTCAGCCTGAAAGGTAGAGAATATATCTGGTGGGAAGAGACATTAGGATGGAGGACTTGAGTTGGCATGAGTTCAAGAGGATTTTTAGGAAAAAGTACTTGTGAGAAAGGTACTACGACAGAAAGGCCAAATAATTCTATGAGGTAAAGATGGGATCAATGACAGATGAAGAGTACACGACCAAGTTTATGGAGCTATTGAGGTATGTACCATATCTTAAAGATGAGAAGGCTAAATTTTAGCGATTTGTCAGTGGTTTTCCATTATAATATAGAAATCGGATTGAGTATGATGAGCCTCGGTTACTGGAGGAAGTTACTGGGAAATTGAAGCATTATTATGAATAGTCAAAGCGTAAGAATGAATCTCAGCAAGGATGGAAAGGGAAGGATAAGGATAAAGGTAAGGGTAAATGGAAGCTGAAAAGAGAAAGGCCTTAGAATGCAGAAGATAAAGAGACGGTGGCACCACAAAAGAAGTTCAATTGAGCTAGACAAGCACATGGGTCACAGTAGCAACATAGAGGTGATGGTATTGGATGGTTGGAGTGTTGGACATCTGGTAAGGAACAACATAAGAGAGATTATCCACAAAATTAGGGTGGTAGGCCTCATATATATAGTGCATAGGAGGCGCAGACTATTGGGGATGTTGGTTAGAGCATTCCTCATAGCTATGCAAAACTAGATAACATCTAGGAAAATCATTAGGCATCTATCATTAAGATGGACGGTAAGATTTGTGATCAAGTTGTTTCTAATTTGATTGACCTTGGATCTAATTATAGTTATGTTATTCCTGACTTGGTGGATAAGTGTGGTTTGAATAAAGAAGTGCATGCAGAATCTTGGTTAGTGCAGTTGGCTACAGGTACAAAGAAGCGAGTTCATCATCGGGTAAGAGCTTGTGCATTTGATTTGAATTGTATGTGTATCAAAACACATTTGAATGTATTACCATTGGGATCATAAAATATGTTGTTGGGCATGGATTGGTTGTATATTCAAAGAACCAAGGTGGATTTCTATGACAAATCAATTGAGTGCATGGATGACAATGAGGAACCAAGAGTCTTGCAGGGAAAGAAGAAAGCCACATCAGTTAGGATGGTGACAGCTATGCAGGCAAAGAGAAGTCACAGAAAAGGGTGTGTGTTATTGGCAATGCATATCTCTAGTGAGAGAGGTAAGGAAGTTGAGGATGCAAATGTTTTGAGCAGGTACCTAGTTCTACAATAGATCAGGATGTATTTCCTGGGGATATTTTAGAATTTCCACCTCACATGGAAGAAAACTTTTCTATTGAGTTAGTGTTAGGGGTAGCTCCAGCATCAAAATCACCTTACAAGATGAGCACACCTGAGTTGGTAGAGTTGAAGTTGCAGGTTAAGGAAATGTTGGACAAGGGATACATTAGAGAAATTGTATCACCTTGGGGCGCATCAGTATTGTTTGTAAAGAAGAAGGATGGTACTCTCAGCTTATGCATTAACTACAGGTAGTTGAACAAAGTGACCATCAAGAACAGGTATCCGTTGCCGAGGATTGATGACTTGTTCGATCAGTTGAAGGGAGCAGCCATGTTCTCGAAGATTGATTTGAGATATGGATATCATCAGATACACACTAAAGATGAGGACATTTACAAGACAGCTATCTAGACCAGGTATGGCCATTATGAGTTTTTTGTGGTTCCATTCGGTTTGACTAATACTTCAGCTACACTTATGTGCTTGATGAATAGTGTAGTGCATCTGCATTTGGATAAGTTTGTTATTGTGTTCATTGATGACATATTGGTATATTCTAAAAATGAGGAAGAGCATGCTGAGCATTTAGCAGCAATGTTGAGGTTGTTGAGAGAGAATCAGTTGTATGCTAAGCTCAACAAGTGTAGTTTCTTTCAAACTGAGGTACATTACTTGGGGCATGTTGTCTCCAAGGAGGGAATAATAATGGATCCAAAAACGATAAGAGCTATCATAGAGTGGGAAGCTCCTAGGAATGTGGATGAGGTGAGATCTTTCATGGGATTGGAAGGTTATTACAGGAGGTTCATCAGGAACTTCTCAGAGATTGCTTATCCTACCACATCATTACAGAGGAAAGGTAAGAACTTTGAATGTATAGAGGAGTGTGAGGCCAGTTTTGAGCAACTTAAGTAGTTGTTGACACATGCATCAGTCTTAAATATCGTAGAACTAGAAAAATAATTTGTAGTATGTACATATGCTTGTAAGAGAGTACTTGGTGGAGTCCCTATGCAGGAAGGACATGTAGTCTCACTATGGGTCACAAAAATTGAACGAGCACAAGTAGAAATATTCGACGCATGATCTTGAACTAACAGTGATCATACATGCATTGAAGATGTGGAGGCACTATCTTATGGGTAGGACGTTTGTACTGATGAGTGATCATACTGGGTTGAGATACTTGTTTGACCAGCTGAATCTGAATGCCAAGCAGGCTAGATGGATGGCCACGATCAGTGAGTTTAATTTTGAGATCTGGTACATCAAAGTTAAAGAGAACAAGGTCACAGATGCTTTTAGCAGGAGGGTATAGGTAAATCATATAGCAGCTATGATTTCCTATGGGACAGATCTACAGGAAATGATCTTGCAAGTAGGTCAGCAGGATGTTAGTTATATGGAGATTGTGCACAGGTTGGAGCAAAGTATAGGTACAAGTATAGGTAGTGGTACAGGTATAGGTGTGGGTGCACAAGATGTGAACTATTATCTCATGGTCGATAGAGTGGTTAGATTTATGGACATGATATATGTGCCAGACAGTAGTGAGATCAAGAAGATGATATTGATGGAGCTTCATGCGAAACCAAATCCAGGTGACCCAGGCTATTAGAAGACATTGACCGTAGTGAAGAAATTTTATTATTGGCTGAATCTAAAGAAGGATGTAGTAGAGTTTGTCGCTAGGTGTTTTGATTTGTAGCGGGTAAAGGAAAAGTGTAAGAATCCAGGTGGACTGTTACATCCGATTGCGATTCCAGAGTGGAAATGGGAGGTCGTTTCCATGGAATCTATTACAGTTTTGCCGAGGAAAATGATACAACATGATTCCATCATGGTTGTTGTGGATGGGTTGACAAAGGTTGCGCACTTCATTCTAGTGAAGTCTACATTATTAGCTAGTGATGTAGCATAGTTATTCATTAGGGATGTGGTTAGATTGCATGGTGTTCCAAAGAATATTGTATCAGACAGGGACGCGAAGTTCACTTCCAAGTTTTGGAAGGATTTATTTGCAGGTTTGGGCACAGAGTTGGCCTTTAGTACAACTTATCATCTACAGACAGATAGAAAAACAGAGAGCGTCAATAGGATATTGGAGGACATGTTAAGGATGTACGTGATGCATCAACAACGAAAGTGGGAAGAGTATCTTCCACTAGTAGATTTCGCTTACAACAATTGGTATCAGGAACCTTTAAAGATGAGGCATTGTATGGGCAGAGTTGCAATACTCCCATCAGTTGGATTGATCCGATGAATAGGGTGTTAATTGGATCGAAAATGTTGCCAGAAATGGAACAGGAAATGTAGGTAATAAAGAAGAATTTGAAAGAAACACATGATAGGTAAAAGAGCTATGCAGATCGAAACAGTTTGTTCAAGGAGTTCCAAGTTGGGGAACAGGTGTACTTGCCCATCAAACCAAAGAAAATCTCATTGCGGATTGGATCATGTGCCAAGTTGGCACCCCAGTTTTGTGGACCCTTCAGTATTATTGAGAGGATTGGGCCAATATCCTATCAACTTGCACTGCCCCCGACAGTGAAATTCCATTGTGTTTTCCATGTGTCATTGCTTAAGAAGTATGTTAAAGATGTTGATCATGTGATTGATTGGTTTGTATTGTAGGTGGAGCGAGATGGAGAATTACAGTCAGAGCCTCAGTGTATATTGTAGAAAAACGTGTTCATGCTCTAGAATCAAGAAATTTGTAGAAATTTCTCTATAGATCAGCTAGCTCCGGTACCATGTAGAAATTATCACTGTAGATAAAACTGATTATGCAATGTTCTAAAGCAAAATACTTAATCTACTTCTACAACCAAACTTGCGGAAGCTTAATCGATTTTGAGCAAGATCAAATATAACACATATAACAGAGAAGAAGATTCAATCACACATGAAACATAGAAGAATACTCTAGGGAAAGCCTCATCTAAAAACCCCGCTATATGTATTATCATATAAGTGGAAATATCTCAAGATTACACAAAGCTTTATCTCTCAAGCTATCCAACTCTCAGTACAATCCCTCATTGCTGCTCATAGACAGAATAGACAACACATATGCCTTCCTTAAGTCCTCCAAGCCTCCTATTTCTTTGTGCAGTTTCTCCTGGGTCCTCCAACTGCGACCTGTGTGATTCTCACCTCACACACAACACTGACCTCTGAAATAACTACGCAATCCTGAAGGAGATAATTCCTTCTGCATGGATGAGTTTCCTTTATAGGAAAATTCCCCCAACTAATAGTACAATTTCCCTGTATTTAATCTCAACTGGATCTCTATCTGAACTGACATGCATGAGTTAATTATGAGAGAAGATTCAATTATCTAGAGAACACTAGTTGCATGCATGCATGCATTAACTGACTGAACTCACAATTAGTTCCACAAACTGTTTGGAACTAATTTAACTGGACTTAACTCAGTTAACTGAGCTAACTAATTACAACTCAAATACAACTCATCCTCATCTCCTTAATTAAGGGATAACTTCCTCAATCAAAGGGATAACTGTTGCATGTCTTCACAAAGACTTCATGTTTGAATTTCTCCAACTAATTAACTCAAGATTAATTATTATTTTTCAAACAGCTAGTGAGACTAAATTCAAATTTTAATTCTCAATTTTAATTTAGGGACTAATTAAAATTGGAATCTATCCCAAAATGATATTTTTAGCATTTCTATTTTTTGTTATTTTCAACTGAATTGGAGTATATCCTGAAATGCTATTTATAGAAATGTTATTTTTAGCATTTCTATTTTTAGCATTTCTTATTGCTATTTCAACACAATCGAAGGGGTTAAAGTGCAATGGAAGCACTTAAGACCTGAGGAAGCTACATGGGAGATGGTGGATCAAATGCGGGCTATGTATCCTTCATTGTTTTTCGGTTGAGGAAAAGCAAATTTGGTATGATGTTTGTCATATGTTTTGGTAAGTGTTTTAATGATGTTTAGATATATGTACATATGTATATGGATGTAAATCCCGCATGAGCTATGTTATAAAGCTCCAATAAGCGGTATGGGTGTCGTGTCAGTATAGTTGTTATGTTACATTACATTGTCATGTTGGTTTGCTTTTCAGCAGGGTGATCATTGTAAATATTGCATCGATCTATGTTATAAAGCTCCATGGGCAGTATATTTTCTTTTCAGCGGTTTTGCTGAGGCATAGGTGTGGTTGAACACCAAGGATGGTGTCCCCCAAGGGGGAGGGTTTTGTAACAACCCTGGTGAAAATTCCATGTATAAAAGTTAATAAAGGAAAAATAATAACCATGGTTGATGGCATACTTATTCCAAGATGAATTTTTGGAAAGACATCCTAGTGTGGGTGTTCATTTGGTTTCTTAAGGCTAAGAGAATTGGCAAAGGAAATGGCTAAAGCTTTGGAAAGGAAAAATGGCATTTTTGGAACATTTATTTATAAAAATAATAGAAACTAGGAGAAAAGGAAGGTCACAGGTTGCATGTGAGGAGGAAAATGAAAGAAAATAATTGAAAATGAAGAAAATAGAGGCCTAATTGATAAAAAGGCTTATGAGGATCAATTTTTAACCTTTTTTCAGTTCATTTTTGAAGCTCTCTCATTATTTTCTCTCTCGCTCTCTATCACTCTTGGACATTTAGAGTTTTCTTGGAGCACTTTGGTATTATATCAAGAAAGGAAAAGAAGGCAAGAGGAAGGAAGGAGCAAGCAAGGAAGAGCAGGATCAAGAAGCTACAACACGATTCTTTACAGGTATCAATTTTCATGTGTGTTTTCCTTGCTAGGTTTGGTATGCATGGTGTTGCATGTGGTTCTTTGTTGTTATGGCATGGGTTTTGCCAGGTGTGACCATGTTTCTAGCTTAGCCTTACCATTTCCGGATAACCATGGTGTGATGGGGTTCTCATATTTTGGTTGAGATGGATTTCTAGATGGATTCGAAGATGAGTGAGGTGGATCTCTGAAAATAAGAACATATGGCCTGATGATCCCTAGATCGGACTGTGGATTGTGGTAAAGCCACTGGCCTAGTGACCCTTGAATCAGACTGTGGGATTCCGTAAAGCCAGGCATTGTGTGCCTTGGTGGGCCTAGGAATCCTCGACCAGCAAATGGTGGGATATACGACAAATCCTAGAGGTTGTTTCCCTTGATTAGGACTAGGAATCATTTCCGGTGAATGGCAAGATATATGGTAAAGCCTAGAGGGTGGTGTCTCAGTTTAGGACCTAGTGATCCCTGGATCGGGCTGTGGATTGTGGTAAAGCCTGAAATACTAGGAGACAGGAAAATTCTTCACAGTGTAGGTGGAGAATTCTGATGGCATCCATGCTTGTTTTGGCCTAGTGATATGGTGGAGATCATGGTAAAGCCTATTATTACATGTTTATTATGTTGGCCTAGTGATCCAGGATGTATTACGATAAAGCTTGGTTTTTATTGATGAGGGTGAGGTGTTTAGCCTCGGGATGCCATGGTCGATTCTTTTGCTTTGGGTCCCACATTCATGCTTGGAATATGAGATAGGGGTGAATGGCTTAAGAGAGATTTGGATCAACCATTATTTGGTCGGGTGGAACGTGGTAGTCCCATCCGAGGTTGGATTTTGCATTAATTAATAAGAGATTATTTCCTTGATATATTATGTATAAATGTACTGGTTTATATGTGGATTTTATGGCTGATGTGTCCTTAATGTTTTTGCTGTTATTATGCTGGTTATAAGAATGTATTATGACAGTGATGATGTATGACTCTCCTCATAATTTGATTTGTAAATGAATGAACAATGTATATATGGCCTAATAGATGATAATTCAGCTAATGATATAAGGGAAGAATGCTTCTTAGCGATTCTCATATAAGTATGAGACCCCTATGCTTAAATCAGTTGTTTACACCTATAGATTGAATATTTTTGATATGTTTGACGAAATGTCTATCATGGCGAGTAGGGGTCCAATAAAGGGTTTGTTCAAGTAATTGCATTTGTATCATTATTACCTTGTTATTTTTCTATTTTGAAGGTGTCATTTAATTCTAGGCAGTGACCTGAGATCTGGGCCTGAAAAATTGACTCAAATCCCGGGGACGCTGGCACAACACTGAGCAAAATAGTCCTTAGACGTTGGCATGCCATGTTGTGGGAGCGTCCAGATCCCTATGGACGTTGACATGCCCATGTCATGGGAGAGTATGGGGGTTAATTGGTTTAAAAACTCAGTGGAACCTAGGGGCTGGTTGCCGGAAAGGTTGGGATGGTTCCTAGGAGTCCTCATGTTGATGTGGAAGGTTTGTATGTTGTGTTTCCGTTGATTCCACTTCCTTAAGGTCACATAGGAGGTTGAATCTCATCATAGTATCCTCTTGTCACATGTTTACCCCGATTTTACGGTTACTTGGGTAGATGTGGGAGAAGGGTGTTATAGGTTTGAGGTTAAAATCCCCCTGATTCACTAATGCCTATGAAAGGGGAATACATAGGCACCTAAATGATATAGTGGTAGCAATTGGAATCAAATTTGTGTCACTCGAGTACGAGACCAACCCAATTGCTAAATCCTTTCGATATAAAAAATATTAAACGTCATTCTTTTAACTTTACTTTAAAAAATAGATAAAAAAAATTGTTTTTTATTATGTTTAATAACATTTTTTAAAGAAGGAAAATTTTCCTTTCCCAATTTCTTTTGGAGTGGATCTCTCCCTTGCGTCTTAGTGCCTCATATCCCTCTCTACCTTTCTTCTTTAGCTCACCTTGACTCATGGTCACCACCTTTATGGAGGGAGGATGCCTTCGTCTAGATCCTAATTCAAATATGGTTTTCGTTGGCTTAGGGGGTCCTGATTGAGGTTCAGAGTTAGTTGCGCCAACCAAAAAAACCTAACACTATTGGCCCTTTCGGTAACAACCCGTGTAGCGCAGGCTACAGCCTCACTCGAAGCAGTATGGGGAGATGTTGGAACCAAGTTTCCGCATCCAAAGATCAGTGTGATGTCTTTTAGCGTCCTAGATCTACTGTTGTGCAGATCTATAAGCCCTTAGGGTTTGGTACTGCAACTCTATTAAAACAACGTTCAAACCTTCGCGAAGGTCCATGATCAGTCTTTATGGATGCTTAACAGTATATTCATCCACTTACGCGCACCAAAAAAAACCCTAGATCAGAGCTCACACAGATCTACTTAAGTATTTAATAAACATAGCATAATTTATCATAGTCTTCGCAAACTTACATAAACATGCTTGCGTACATCATTTAACAGTTATTCAATAGGATCGCATACATTTAGATCAATATTTCATAACACATTATTCATCAGCATCATATATCGCAAGCATAAATAAACAAAGAGAAACAGATATATATAATATTTATTCGATAACTTTCTTTATTTATCTTCAGTTCAGATTTACAGACTCAAAACTTCCCTGCGCACTCAGCTGCAGGGGTCTGCGAACTTTGCTTTAGGCCTCTGCGCACTCAGCTGTGGAGCCTTACTTCCTTCTATCTACACATTCCTTACTTGCCCTTTTATTCTCCCAAACATTGACATTATGCCTTAGACTCTCTAAGACACACCTATTTATACAATCCCATGGTTCGCAGACCATGGGTGGGTCTCAAAGCCAACTCGCACTTTACATAAACAAGGGGCTAAAACCCCTTTGACTCCTAACGATCTACGCACTCCACATCCACAAATCGCAGAGGCTTTACATTAATTACAACAATTACATAAAACTTGAGTTATTGTACCCCAAACTGACCCAAGGGACCCCATCCCAATAGGCCCCCAACACAAAGATTGTGACTCGCCCTCGAGTCACTTGGCTGGCGCTACGATCTTGTTGCGAAGATCGTCCAGCTCCACTTGAACTACAGCAACTTCGACAACGCTCTGAGTGGATGCCTGCTTTAAAGGTGTCTCCCTTGTTAGATCCTTTCATCCCACTCATCTAATGGTGTTTGATTATTCTCAATTAAAAACTAGGCACATTTTTAAATGAACAAAGACTAAACATTTAAGACTATAAATCATTATCAATCAAGTCTGAGATCAGATCCACTGTCTTGTCTAAAATGCAAGCTATAGTGGTTTCATGTCAAGTGACAAAATAATCAAAATGTCAATACCCAAGCCAATAACATTATATCAATGAAACAAAAAAGTTTTTTTTCATAAAAGGTAATGCATTCCATCCTTCCAATACCTTAGTACCAAGGATTGATAAATATCAATTCACAATTGTACCAAGTGGAATAAGCAACGAACTATATGTCGCGTGCAACACTAGTTCACCAACCTCCATCATGATAAAAGAGCATGATACCAACGTAGGTTATATCACCTTCAGTCTCTACCCCCACAATTGTGGGATTAATCAGGGTCTCCAAATGGATTTTTCTCTGAAGAATTTGCATGCAAGGGCAATGAGTTGTCTAGTTGAATGTATGTGGTCTAAGTTGGATTCCGACCCTCCTTTACTTGTTCCATCTCCACTCTCCATCATAGGCACATGAATTTACTTTAGAGAGCTAGACACCACCTATAGCACCCTTAGGAAACATAATTACACATAATGAACTAATTTTTTGTCTAGATATTATCTCAGTCAGGATGAAAGCAATGGAGAACTCACTAGGAAGAGAATTGGACTTTTTTTAAGCATCCTACTTCATCTCAAGAGGAGGATTGATGCTCTAGAATATAGGGCTTGTAAATTGGAAAGTAAGTTAGAAGCTTAGGACACTCAGCTAAAGGTTATTTCTCCCCTAGGTGATGGCATATCTAGACCCACTTCTTTAGCAATTTTGGCACTTCTTTTCACGAATACGAGTACTCCTAACAATCAATTTCCTAGCAACATATAAATTGAGTCTAATGCCTTTTTTTTCTTTGGGAATCTTGTAAATTTATCAAGTTTCCGCTAGAGCTAGTCATGTTTTTTTTTTTTTCCCTATTCAATCCATGTACTCCTTCATTATAGATTAGCCTTGGCTTTTTTGTCTTTAACAATGTTAATTTGTACAACCTGGTCATTGTATGAGATGATCAAACCATTGTCTTAGTCTATATCAAAGCACAAAGAGCTTATTTGGTATATATGTAACTGACGACCAAAGAACTCTCTTTTGAACTCAACAAAATAATTTTGTATCATCCCTATGCACTTTGGCCACAAACTTGTAAGTACAATTGAAAGTACAAAATCATATGGTTAAAAGAGTTCAATGGTGTGTTTCTTGCTATAAATATTTATAACTTTTTTGATATTCAACACGAAGTTCTCACACACACATTTCAATAGCGTTGTTGCTCATTGTGAGGGAGATGGATAACTTCTTTCTTGTTGAACATGTAGTTGACACTTTATATATGAAAAAGAGGAAGCTAGTCTTTCAAAATTGTTTTGTTTTATTTTTTGTTTTCTTTTTATTAAAATATTTTAACCTTAGTGTTGCTTATATGATGGAGAAGTGTGATTTCTTTTATCCTTAACATGGAGTAAACATATAATACACAAAATGAGTGTAAACTCCCAATTAAAATAGATATACGATTAGTAATAATTTATAATACTTATATTTTTAAATCTAAATTTTTTGGCATAATTATTAGTAATTTACATTATCTTCTTGTTATATATATATATATATATATTATTTTTTGTGAATTGAAAAATTTGATTACCTTCTAATCAATTAATTACATGTTCACAAAGAAATTTGGTTTGGTCATTTCCAAGGAAAAACCAACCAAATCCAATTTCAAAAGACAAGCTAACTTGAATTTACATGAAAACTACCCAACCTACAATTGACAATGTTAATACATTTACTACTTTCCTGGTAAAAGAACCTAGGAATGATCATCGGCTTTCTAGAGGATCCTTTTTTCCTTTTTTCTTCCTTACATCAATCCATTCCTAGGAGTTACTAGAAACATATGTAGAGGAGACAATGATTGCATTTCCATGATCCAATTCTGAATCTAGAGGGTATGCTTTGTGAGTTGCTTCCTTATCACTATTTGAGTGATTTGATTCATGAAAGTATTTGTGCATGTTTATTGATGAAGCCAAGACCATAGTTGTATGTCACATGTTTCCATTCAAGGGATGGATCCTCACATATTCATGATGAGATTTCCATGCATGTGGTCGAGCTAAGGCTAAAGGACTTGTATTAGCTATAAAAGTTTTTTGTTGTTACATATTTTTTGGCTTGTGAGTTAAAGAGGTCTTTGATCCTTTTGGAGCTTTTGGATCTTGCTATACTCGTGACTTATTACTGGCATTCAGAGGAGGATAGAACCATTGAGAAGAGCGGTAGACAATCTGGAGATGGTCGGGTAGTTGAAAAATCCTATAGTGGAAGGTTGTATTTTTGTAATCCACGGACTGCAAAAGTTAAAGCCATTCAATTTAAGGATATTTTATCTAGCAACTCTTTGCTAAGTCTATTTCAACAAATATGCAAGAAAAGATCACAATACCCTTCTCAAGTCTTTTTGTGTTTACCTTAATGAAACGACCACATGAACTACCCACATTAGCTAAGTTGTCCTGATGTAGCAGATGAAGGGGCATATTTGGGAGTCTTACTCAAATTGGAGTGATAGTAGTTATCATAAAAAGAGGGTTAAAACCTAAAAACCATGTTATGAAAAAAAAAAAAAAAACTCAACCCAACCCCAAAACCAAGGTTTTTCATCAAAACCCTTTCGATAATCCTAAATATCTTTAGAATACACCACAAAGGAACCCATTGTGAAATAAAATAGATTTGCATTTGGGACCAGCTCTGATGCGCCTATTCCTGAAGCACAAATGCCAAATGTCATAACCCATTAAATTGACAGATAATGGCATGTGTCAAATAATCCATGCAAGCATCCTTGGATGAGGATGATCCACTTTAATAGTTGGGATATTTTTTTGTCTAACTCACAATGAAGGTTGACCTTGAGATCTCTTTGGGAATTGGTTGTGCGATCCTTGGCTTAAAGGTATCCTTGAAGGATTTTCACTAAGAGTCAGAGTACGTACCCCAGTGTTTGGATCCACCTTTTAATATTGCAACTAAAATTATGGAAGCGTCCTTGGCTATGTCGTAATCTCTGAGTGAATTTCTTTCCTGAAGATGCCTATCTCTGTGTAGAAGCAACATAAAAGCTAATGGAATTCATGTTCAGTCTTGAATTCTAGCAGCGAGCGTAAAGACGAGATTGGTGACTTTCACTTGAATACAAAAACTGCCCCCTAAAAATGGTTTTATGAAGACTGAAAAGTTCAAAAGATTTGAAGTAATAGCTTGAGATCGGATGCAGGAAGAATCCCGCTGCAAAAAAAATCCTCTCTTATTTACCAGATTTGCAACAGAAGCATTAAATGAAGAGGTTTTTAGCAAATGACATAATCCTGATATGAAAAATCTCTGAAGAACAAGACAATGACTAAAGACATTAAAATTTTCACCACAAGCTCAACATTAAGTCACTTATGAATTTCTTATAACATGAAGTTATTTTTTTTTAATTTAAAAATAAAAATAAAAAATAAAAAACTATTTTTTTAATCTATTAATATTAAAATACACTTTATTTTTATTTTTATTTTTAAAATTTTTATTTTGTTATATTTTGAAATTAAAAGGAATAGTTTCTTATCATGGTAAAGTGTTGTTTTCAAAAGTTAAAAGAACAATTTAATTCTTCGTTAGTATGATCTATAGATTTTTTCCCATATATATCATTAAAATATAGATATATATATATATATATATATATATATATATATATATATATATATATATATATATATATATATATATATATATATTTAACAGCAAAGCAGATTTCCTAAACCAAACTTCTTCTCCAACTATTTTCAAAAGGACGAATACAATAGATCGTGAAGCAAAGACACCAATGTCCCAAGAACCAGAGGAGATGAAGGAGATGCAAGATAAAGGAAGTTGGAAGACCATGGAGAAAAAAAAAAAAGCTACAACACCAATCTCACCAAGAAAGACTAGGACCCAAACAATTAAAAACTAAAAAAATTATAAGTTCAATAGATTAATTTAGTCTCAATGGACGTTAACCACCACCACCATCATCATCATTATCATATATATATAACTAGCATTTGCACCTTATGTTGCAAAGGAAATGCCGTAAGGCATAGAGTGGGGAAGAATAGGGACATGTGAATGGACATTGTTGAAAGCAAGGGTGGATGATAATGAGTTACAATTGCAATAGTTAGTTATGTGTATTCTAAAAATGGATGTTTTGTAAATAATAATAGTTTGTGGAAGAATAGCGACATGTGAATGGACAGTGATCTATTAATTTTTCATTTGCATACACTGACATGGTATGAACCTTGTTTTTTTTGCAGCGTGGGATAAGAATCTCAAATTATCATTCAGATAAATTTCTATAGTCCATGCTCTGTTTTAAATATTTTATGCTTTTGTCATAACTGGAAGAATCTCAAGTTATCATTGAGATAAATAAATCTCTATAGTACATACTCGTTATATATATATATATAGATATATATATATATATATATATATATATATATATATATATATATGAAGATCTTTGCTATGATTTATATTACTGTGGCAATGCCATTTTTCTCTCGCAAAGTTGCATCCATTGGTTTTTTTTAAGACATTAAAAGAATCTAGCTGCTATGGTTAGAGAGGCAGCAGGTTCTTGCCGGCAATCAACAACTTCAACAAGCCAGCCACCCACTTTTCACCTCAAGTTTGACTGTTTCTTCCTACCTAAGGTCTTGTGTGTGTTAATATATAAAAAGAAACAATCAAGATGCCTTAAGATTTATTTTTCATGTTAATGTGGATCGGTAATTCATTACCAGATAGAATGTACTTCTCATCTGCTCTGGATCTTGACCTGAATGTGCTTGCAATTCATTGAGTGTAGTGGGCAAGCCCTTATTGTCTATGGGGGATGTGTGCACCTTTGTTTCTAGGCATGAGCCAGCTGTCATGATTGTAGCTGGTCAAACAAAGTCGATATTGCATGAAGAAGTGATAGCAATTTAAAAAAATAGATTCAAAGAAAAATGTACAAAGATTCAATTCGGCAGAAAGATATAATATAGAGGAATGAGCTTCATGCTAATCTTCTATTATTCATTCCTGCATAATGCTTTGAAGCATCATTGGTTTCAGGAATGTATTTGACAGTTCAATATTTGATGCACTGTTTTATTCGAGGGAAGCGAGCTCTGCTCTGGCTCTTGCTTGTTATTCCAGATAAAGCAGCCTTCAACAAGATGAATCATCTGCTTTAGCATCCAGCATGAATTGTTTATAGGTATTGACTGGCCAACTTTCTTTCCTTCACAATATAATTCTGCAAAGGAAAATCTTCTCCCTTGAAGTATCTGTCTAGAATATCCTGCGTTCCAGCTGCATACATTATCTGAAGTAGAGATTTTATGAACAGTTAGTCAAAAAACTCTCAAGAATATCTCTGTACTTTTTATGATTCCTATTTTCTACTTCCAAAGATGACAAAAATGATGAATTAATGATAGCATTAAAGCTTTGTGCAATGGACCATGATGCAATATAATTGACTTTTTGAATTATTTATGAGGTACATTTGTCAATCAAAGAAATTGCTTGAAACAAAGGGGTGAAATTGGATGAAATCAGACACCTGGCCATCTATTGTAGTCCCAGAGATATGGGGAGTCATAGCATGGTTTGGCATGGAGCACCATGGATGATCTTTTGGAGCAGGTTGAGCAAACCAAGAGTTAGCAATGTACCTGTTTCCATCACTGCAATTGGAAGTTAGCAATGTGGCTGTTTCCATCACTGCAATTGGCAAGTAACTTGTTATAACAAACAGGAACATAGTTTAGAAATTTAAAACACAGAAGAACGATTCATTGTCTTTTAATTGCCTCCAAGAATGACAAAAAGACTGCCAAAGCAGAAAAATACAGTTACATTGTTTTATTAGCAACGTATCATCATGCTCTTTCTGAATCTGAGATAAATGTTTGATGATGGGACTTGTATGTCCATTATTGACATTGGGAAGTAAGAATTACATGGTGTTCTACCTCCTTTCACATGGTCTAATATAGAACCTAGAAGTCCACAAATGAAGTGGAAGCCCATTTACCAGAGATTTACCCAAATACTATATATTCACCAAATCAGACAAACAATGACTTGAGTATGGCTATAATCAAGAGAAACTTCAACATATAATTATCCGAAAACCACACCAAGACAAGGCAGAAACCTGCCCTTCCATACAGAAACAAAGGTTCATTTCTCTGCTAGTAGAAGAGATGCATAGCATTACCTGAAAACCATGTTAGCGTATTGTCTTCAACTTCCAATCAAAGTCAAGAAGGAACAGAACCATAAGAAACACCCTGAAGTAATATTGTTTGACAAATTGCCAAATTCACTAAACCGTCAAAACTGTGTTAGCGCACCCTCTGCAACTTCCAATCAAAATCAAGAAGGAATAGAACCATACGAAATACCCTGCAGTAATATTGTCTAACACATTGCCAAATTCACTGAAAGTTATCCAATACACCAAAAATCCCATAAGGTCAAAAATAGATATACATATATATAATTGCAATACTTAAGCCACTAAATGAAAATTTGTTTTGGCGAATTTGATGTTCATCAATCATTTTCTGCACAGCTAAGCCTTCAGTCAACATCCGAACATGGCGAGCTCTTACACGGGCTTGAACTCTAACAAGTGCTTGCATGCACCTCAAGGTAACTGCTACTTGTTTCCTTACCTGACGACCTCGAAACAATGCTTGTAATCTCACAAACCCTTTCAGCGCTCGCAGTGCCCTCCTGGCCTATAAAACCCAAACCAAAGCCAATGGATTGAAAATAATCATCTCTCAAAACAACCAACCATACAATCTATAGAGGCTCGTGCATGAAGAATGGTTACCAAAAATCCTCGAAAAGCAGTTTGTATGCGAATGGCGGCCCATTCTTCTCTGACAACCTTGAAGTCTTTAGGAGGAGCCCTCACAATAGTGGCCACTGCAGCATTATAAGCCTCTACAGTAGCAGATATAACTTCAGATGTCTCCCCGTTTGAATTTACCCTCTTATGGAAACTTCCTTCATTTCTCCCCTTGGATTCATGGTCACCAGAAATTTTCCACAGGCCCCATTTTCTGGACTTTACATTGGTGAGCTTTTTCTGTGCATGTTACAGCAAAGTCAATAAGCTTGCTTCCGCTAAATGAATGAACTTAGAACAAGATTCCTACATAACTAATGACTGGAAAAATAATGAAGTAGCACAAAAGACAGGTGAAATGCAATTTCCAAGGTAAGGAAATGCATCTGTTATTAGGGCCCACTGATAACCTAAGATGCACGACTTTTCCTTTGAAGACTGAAGAAGCTCTGGATATATTGAAACTAATTTTGGCATCGTACAGTTCCATTTGCGCTTCATATCAACATGACTTCACCATTGAATACTAAATAAGCTCTGGATATATTGAAACTCATGCTGACAACGCACTTATATGCTCTCTACCAAGCAATAGATCTTCGACAATTGAAACAAATTCTTCTGAAAGTTGTGTTAGAAGTCACCTCAAGCGTTTCAGATGCATGCCATCTTCCTAAATCCATTAAAGAACAACTTATTAAGGTCACCAGGGGTATTCCAATGTACACATATTTATAACCCCCCTGCAACCCTTCCCTCGCACTTGTCTCCGCCCTCAAACAAACATTTCTTGACGCCATTCTTGCATTCCACAAGATTGAAATTGTAGAGCAGTTAAAAGAGTTTGAATCCCACCTTCAAGAAGAGATTACAGAAATCGTGCTTCCTTACGCGGAGCGCACTAACAGTCACATGTTGCTCCTGTTGCAAAACATTAATCCATGGCTCTAAATTATTTCCTCTGTATGAATTTATCCGGGAGAAACTCAAAACTAAAATGATGACTCCGAGGACAGACCAAACACCCCAAGAGGGCATCCAGAAGGTATTCGATGCAATTGTGGATGGCCGAATCACTGCACCTCTGCTTCAGTGCCTGAGCGGATTCATAAATTGATCATCAAATTTGTGAAGTCTGCACTCAGAAATTTACATGTGCGTACAACAAGAGTCATTTGACAATATGAGTGAGTCTACACATCTATTCCAACCAGAATCTCCTCCAAATATCTGTGGAGAAAAGCATGACAGAAAACAGGCATAATCATTGTAGAATCCTTGAACACCATACCCACCTTGGAATCAAGATAATGCTCAGAGGGGAAATGTTATTCAACTTCAAAGTAATTAATGGGCTATGTGTGGCTCCACAACGCAGTTCTTACTTCTGCCAACTAGGCAAAGCAATGCATTTAATAAGCCCTACAAACTTATATGAATGTGCGCAGATTGTTGTTTAAATGTTTTAAAAAAATGAGGATGTCATCGAAATTATTGCCATTCAGAAAAGTCACTTGCAGATTAAGAACCCATTGAGACTGGGGAGCATTCCAGTGAATCCATTCTATTGTTGCAGGAACATGGTAGTTGAAGATTTGAGCTAGTTGAGATTTTCAGGAAGCTTACCTCTCAGACTGAGATCCCTTTTTTGGTCGACGTTGTCCGCAACAAATTTAGATGGTGAATGGTGTACCAGATCGAGTTATAATTGGTGATATTGCAAAATTGAAAATACACAAGCCCATATAAGGACCGTTTCCCAAGCCTAAAAATTGATGAGATATAGGTCATATTGGAGTCAGAGTAGTTGTTTACCAGCGTTTTTTTATATAATATTTTTTAATTGTTTAAATAATTATAAGATAATAAATAAATTATTTTGTATTTAGTTTTGAAATAATCTTTACTATATACCTATACAATCAATGTCAAGTTATACAATGAAAGGCTTGGGCTAAGTATGTGGGATGCCAGAAAATGAATAAAAATACGAGTTGATCAATCAATATAACGTTATTACAAATAAACCAATTATATCACATTCCTACACAAATCAGAAGCATCCTCAAGCAAGCCTAATTATAGGCATTTCTGAGTAAATACCTGAAAAATGTCATGGATTGCTGAACATCTCTCTTAAATTATATCTTTTTTGGTACTTGTTTCCCAACATCACTTTTTTTGACAGTGAAATTACAGGAATCCGAAGAGGGAGCACATTTGTGTTCAGATCAAAAATTCATTGCTTATATAGAAGCATCAGCTAATATATGGAAAGACTGGAGGGATAACTAAGAACCTAAGAATGCTAACACCAAAATACAATTATTTAGCCTGGATGAACTACAACTGACCATAAGATCATTACAATTGTATTATAAAGTTCAAAAAAATGTAGAAAGAAAACATATAAGCATTAGATATATATATAGAATCTCATTCCAACTTGAAATCTTTACACAGTATTAAACTGGGCAAGAAGCCCAATAACGTCATTATTAAAGAAATCCCATCTCAAATCACTAACTTAAAGTGTACACACTCCTTACTCATACAGTACCATCAATATGCCTGCAGGAATACAGCCGAGAATGTTTTGATATATCCCAGTTATCTTTGTTTGGCTTCTGTAAAGAAATACTCCCATTATGCCTTGAATCTGCAAGGCCAGCTAAGATAACAACCAGAAGCTTAGTTGAAAATTCATGCTCTTTTGCTTCTGCTATAGATTTGTTTTTTCCCTTAAACACAGTTGTTGGGTGAAAATATTATCGTTTAATTCTATTTTAGTATTTGCCCAACTATTTAATTTGTCAATCCGAGGTTCATAGACTTACGAGACACATGCACTATATATGCAGAACTGAAGTGGAACTAATCTAATCTAATCTAAATTACTGAAATCAAATTAATCTAGAAAGGCATTGAAACACTAACTAGGAAAGCAGGAAATTGCATAAGGGAAAAACAATTACAACATGTGAAGAATTGAATCAAACAACATATGTGAGCTCACAACAATAAAACTATCTCAAATTATATTACAAGAATCAAATTACAAATCATGAAAGCATAACAATAAAAGATGAAAAACTCTTTCCATTATTCATTATTATCCAAATGAAGAGAGAGCACTCTCTTATATACATGAGGATGATAACCATCTCATAATTACATATCCAATATTCTCTCAAGCACTCTCAACTAATTTCCCATTATTACAAGATATGATCCCTTTGAATTCTTCACAAATCTCTCAAGCATTTTCAACTACTTTCCCATTATTACAAAAATATGATCCCTTTGAATCCTCCACAAATCTCTCACATATCTTGGATAAGATATGCTAACCAAATCCTCCATGATTTTCTCCTTAGGAATAGGCTTGCATAATTATCTCCTTAATATGGTGGAGGAGATATGGATAAGATATGCCAACCAAATCCTCCATGATTTTCTCCTTAGAAATAGGCTTGCATAATTATCTCCTTAATATGGTGTAGGAGATATTTGAGAAGTCTCTTGGAATTAATTCTTCACATATTTCCTACACATCACAAAACTCACATATTCTTGAGATATATATAAAAATATGTATATTTTCTAATATTTAATCATAAATTCACTTGTAATACAAAAATGAATAAAATGGAAAATAAGAAGGTGAAACCCAAATGTATTTATGAAAATGATATGATAAAAGGTTAATGGGATGATGAAATGTAAGGAATAGTGAAGAAAAAGGTGGATGAAAATATGACATTTCTGAGTCCCAACATCCTCCCCAACTGAACTTGTTCTATGTCCTCATGTAACCATGAATGGGTCTCTTTAAGAACATTTGGCATCTTGAACTTTGGCTTTACATGATGATGTCTTTTAATAATGAACGTTTCCAGGATATGTGAAAGACATGAGTAACAACTTACATTTTCTTATGGTTGGTTCTTGTGTGACAACCATGAATACAAAGAATGTTGGTTCTTGTGTTAACAACATTCATTTCGTTTTCTGTTCTCTTTTCTTCAATAATAATGTAAACACTCACTGGAAATCATAATGTGCATAAGAAAGCCCTTTTGTAATATTAATGAAGCATGCCAATATTGCGTATGAAACAAAGTGCAACAAAGTATTATTGGAAAATAAATGTTGGTGAATGGTAAATGAGAAAATTGGAGTGATAGTGGTGAAGAAATGGAATCATGGTAGTGAATATAGTTCTTCCCCCTCCCCCCCCCCCCCCCCCCCCCCCCCCCCAACTGAATTGGTTGCATGTCCCCATGCAACTTGACATGGCTCATGAAAGGAAATGTAGCATGGTGAGGGAATTTTCCAAAATATTCAAGTTAGCATATAAGGAATTGCATGATTAAAGATTAGAAAACAACATACCTCTACTTACCCAAGAATGATGAACTATGCAATAGCAATGTAGCTGTTGTTGTTGCTAGATCAGGAAAATGTGACAAAATGGAGTGATAGTGGTGAAGAAATGGAATCATGGTAGTGAATATAGTTCTTACCCCCCCCCCCCCAACTGAATTGGTTGCATGTCCTCATGCAACTTGAGATGGCTCATGAAAGGAAATGTAGCATGGTGACGGAATTTTCCAAAATATTCAAGTTAACATATAAGGAGTTGCATGATTAAAGATTAGAAAACAACATACCTCTACTTACCCAAGAATGATGAACTATGCAATAGGAATGTAGCTGATGTTGTTGCTGGATTAGGAAAATGTGACTGATGTTGTTTTAAATAGATCCTGGGAAATGAAGGACTCTGAACTGCTGATGCTGAATCATGGAAAAGATAAACGCTAAAAGTGGAACTGTGGTACTCTCATAGATCAGAATTCATGCTACTATAACTGTTGAGGGAGTCGTGAAAAAGTGTATAGTCTTCACCTGCTACTAAACTTCTTGGTACAATTCTAATCATGCGAAAGAATATGTTGATGTCGAGCATGAAAAGAAATCATTGGATTACCGGCCATTGATGCATGCTGTTAACCAATGCGAGGCAACTCACCATTGATGTCTATGAGTGCCAAGGTACCCGAGTACATCTTGCGAAATGCGAATAAAGGGGTTGACGTCGAGCCATTTGCAAGATCTGAAGATCAAGGGACATTGATGTATTCCCATGATCGTCAGCGAGAGAACTTGCCATTAAGGCATGCAAGCCTCTAGGTACTCAAAAAGAACTCTAGTCTATTTCCCAGATAAGGTGCTGATGTCGATGGGGCAAGACTTGTTGAAAGGTGGGCCTTAAGGAATCCCACATCAGTCAATGCGAGTTTGTACAAAAAGATTTGGTAGGACTATAAATGGAAAGAACTCACAGACAAGCAGTGTGGATCATCATGGCGAGGAAAACAAGGCAATGTAATCATGGAAAGGGAATGAGTTTTATTCAAAAGGAAAACTAGAAGGCAAAAATAAACTGAAAAGGAATGTATGCGATTCAGAAAAATAGGCGTGCATGAAGTCGTGAAAGATAAGGTAATGGAAGATGGCTGCAACATAGGGATGATTTAGGCGCTTGGAAGGAAAAAGGTGAGTAGACATGACGCAAAAGGATCTTTGTGTAGTAGAAAATGTCATGATATGTGCAGTGAAGAATTAGTTCCTTCAAGCGTCCAATGATGCATGTTTCATTGTGATTTCGAAAAATCACTTTTGCATTAGATTGTATTCAATTCTTAGCACCATTCCTGCATAAAAATTGTCACCTTTGTGTGCCATCTCCATCGATCATTGCTGTATGAAGTGACTTAAAAACAAATTAGCTCATTTTTCAGGAATTTATGAAATGTCCATTTTTTAATTATTTTAACCAACAAATAAATCAAAAACATTATTTTTATTTTTTATTTAAACTAATGTAAAACTAAAATTGTAATTAATCTAACCTTTACCATTCGAAAATTCGAACTAAACTAACCTTCACCCATGACAAGAGACTAACATTTTAGGCATATCTTTTACCATCCATGGCCGCAACTTTTGAATGCATCGAACTGTTTTTCCCCTCCTTCAAAATAGGTCGATTATCCTTCTCTCCAGGTTTCCACGTGAACCACATTTCTGTAACTTGCATCAGAATAAATTCTGTGATCATGCCAGGGTCTAATACTACATCAAAAGTTTTATGGAACATCGAATGCGATGACAATATAAATCTGCAATGAGATCAGAAATATTAAGGTGCAGAAATAGATATAAGTGGTAAATTGTGTTCCTTTGAAAATTCTCGCAACCTTAGCAAGCGAGCCATTGAAACAGCATTATCGACTATCTCACAAAGCACAGTAGTGGAATTTAACCCTGCCACTGTTGCCAAATCCGCAGATGCTTTTATATGACTCTCGTTAAGAATCCTCTTTCTCTTCTGACGTTGAAGCCAGGTGCTGCAGCTTTCAAAACAAATTTATACATGCATCATAGCCATCCATATCATCGTCGTCATCGTCTTTACCTTCAAAATTTTCTCTTGAAATCCTTCTCTCTCCATCTCGCTCGGAGACTCGCCTCTGTATGAGGAGGCTGCTGCAGCTACTACATTTCTCTTTTTGTAAAAGAGAAGATTTATTAAAAGACGCAGCAATTGTCCCTCGTCCTCCAAAGAATACAGTTGCACCCATGCACGATTTTCGTTGTGATAACTGTGTCTTAGTCATGAGCGATTCCTCGCGTTTTGGCAAATAAGCAACTTCGCCTCCACAATCGAAAAAATAAAAAACAACGCCATGGTCAAGACACACGAACAATGATAAAGGAAATCCATCAACATGTTCAGCTAATAATTTGTTTTGAGTAGTTCCATGTCCAAGTTCGAATTTTGCAAGGGACTGGAAACCTAGCCATAGTGTATCTTGACTTACATCTGTGATGACAACATTCCCTCAGGATTCAGCCATTGTGATCTAATTTGCAGAATTTGTTAAGAGCTATAGACATAATGGCGTGGAAAGAAATGCTGCTTTGATATTTAGCGTTTTTTATTGCTCCCACCAGGCATGACAGATTCATCTTTGTCTTTCACTCCATTATTGCCTGGTTCATGACTGTGGTGGCAGAACTGTTGGCCGAAAAACAGAAATATGTTACAAGCTCAAGATTATCGGGAGTCAGAGCCACATGGGCGTCGATTCAGCTTCCAATCTGAGGCAAGGGAATCAAATCCTTGCATGTAGGAAGATTTGGAGTAACTGCCTCCTCGATATTTGATTTAGTGATAGAAAAATCCGATTTAACTTATCGTGCAGTGATTTGTTCCTACAAAATTGGAATTTGTATTATCGTTTCCTGATTTTCTGGACAAAGAGTCGGATTTTTAATTTATGATTTGGAGGATTTTGTGGGCGTTGCTGAGGGAGTTGCGATGGCGGAGGGCATCTTTTCCATTTTTGTATTGACAATTCGTTTACATTTTTTCGATTTGCACAAATAACCTGCAATCCCCAAGTCTCAGTCCCGAGGCATATGTATGAGAACGCTATGACAAAAATTGTTTTAAATGTGTAGGTGCAGTGATTGAATTCCAAGTTTATTATGCAGCAGAAGCAATGGTTTCTTCTGTGCCAGTAAGATACGCACATCTCTGCCCTGCCGTAGCAAGGCCTGGTGAAGCGTTGCCACCAAAATTCATTGAGAAATGTTGAGAAATGGACACAATGATTTGCATATTGAAAGATGTTTTTGATGAAGCATATTGCAAAACATGAATTTATTTATTCCTGAAATTAGTCTAAATCATCCCTATTTTCTGATCCTCACGATCGCACTAAGCGCGGAGGAGAGCATACTTATTCTAAGCAAAACTGAAAATGAAAGCAAAAACTAAAAATGAAAGCCTACCTACTCTATACTAATTAGAAAAAAAAATTAGTTACGTGTAATTAAACTTCCAATGAAGCCATTCACGTAGCAATAACAACAATATATCCAGTAGCAATTTTTTAAATGATGGATGAAAATATTCGAGAGTGAATGAGTCTAGTTGCTGTAACTGCAAATCAACTAAAAAATAAAAAGATGAATCTAATCTAGTACTTACCTGGAACCATTGTTCGATAAAGCTTTGATAGGCACAGTTTCTCTCACCTAGATCATGTTGTAACTCCTCTTCTTCTTCTCCGATCTGCTGTTATTCTTCCTTGAATTCCTGTTCGAATGATTGTTCGCCATCAGATACACAGGATTCTTCAAATGTTGAATCTTCGTTTATTTCTTGGGGAGTAGTTAAACTTTCAATTCTTGTCAAGATCTCATTTTCCAGGGAAGAGGAGATTCCGACTTCTGCAATGATTTAAGTGAGTAGTTCCAAGCTGACACTCATTATAAAACCATGTTGAAAGAGATTCTAAAAACAAAGTGCTAATAATTGTCTGAGTTTTTAATCCTTTTACAAGGTTTTAGTTCACAAAAACTCTTCCAAATCAGCACACTAAAAATTGAATTAAAAACTAAAGGACCACAGAAATAATCTTGAATTCAATACTCAATTAAACCCTCTTACAAGGACTGCTCATTAATTGAGTAATCTAATTCTTCAACTACAACCATAAACCATGAATTCATCAAACACTCTTCACAGTTGCGAAAATCAAACACACTTGCAAAAATTGAAATTCACACTTGCATAAATGTAAACACACCCTACATGCCCTGATCCATAAGAGGCCGAACCCGTTACGGTATCTCGAATGCGATGCGTAGGTTGTTCCCCACGTCTTACTACCTTAACACCTCGGAGTTAGGAACATGTCTAAACACACTTGCATGAAAAATCAAACTAAACTTCAATCCATCGTGCCTCCCCGGAAACGGCGCCAAAATGTTGGGTGAAAATATTATCATTTAATTCTGTTGTAGTATTTTCCCAACTATTTAATTTTTCAATCCAAGGTTCGTAGACTTACGAGACACATGCACTATATATGCAGGACTGAAGTGGAACTAATCTAATCTAATCTAAATTACTGAAATCAAATTAATCTAGAAAGGCATTGAAACACTAACTAGGAAAGCAGGAAATTGCATAAGGGAAATACAATTACAACATGTGAAGCATTGAATGACAAACAACATATGTGAGCTCACAACAATAAAACTATCTCAAATTATATTACAAGAATCAAATTACAAATCATGAAAGCGTAACAATAAAAGATGAGAAAATCTTTCCATTATTCATTATTATCCAAATGAAGAGAGAGCACTCTCTTATATACATGAGGAAGATAACCATCTCATAATTACATATCCAATATTCTCTCAAGCACTCTCAACTAATTTCTCATTATTACAAGATATGATCCCTTTGAATCCTCCACAAATCTCTCAAGCATTTTCAACTACTTTCCCATTATTACAAAATATGATCCCTTTGAATCCTCCACAAATCTCTCACATATCTTGGATAAGATATGCTAACCAAATCCTCCATGATTTTCTCCTTAGGAATAGGCTTGCATAATTATCTCCTTAATATGGTGGAGGAGATATGGATAAGATATGCCAACCAAATCCTCCATGATTTTCTCCTTAGGAATAGGCTTGCATAATTATCTCCTTAATATGGTAGAGGAGATATTTGAGAAGTCTCTTGGAATTAATTCTTCACATATTTCCTACACATCACAAAAATCACATATTCTTGAGATATATATAAAAATATGTATATTTTCTAATATTTAATCATAAATTCACTTGTAATACAAAAATGAATAAAATGGAAAATAAGAAGGTGAAACCCAAATGTATTTAGGAAAATGATATGATAAAAGGTTAATGGGATGATGAAATGTAAGGAATAGTGAAGAAAAATGTGGATGAAAATATGACATTTTTTAGTCCCAACATCAGTTCTCCAGTAAGTGGCTTCCTCAAAGACTCAAATGCAATCCAGCTGACCATGTCTCCAATCACCAGATCAAACCAAACTTTTAGCTCCTCACAGCCACCAACCAAGAAGCTAATCAACAGTTGAGCAGGCTTTTGAACTCAAAATTTTACTCTCCACTACTAAAGAGCATCTGACACAATTCAGCTAGAAGCTGAAATCTTAATCTTTGCAGCTAAGTTGAACTTCTGTTCAAAGATACAAAAGAATGCCCATGAAACGCTGGTCACTATAGCTCAAACCATTCACAACAGAGTTTTCAACCTTCATCCACTAGTAGTGACAAGATAGAACTCTGAAACTTAGCATTGATAAAAGGGTTTTTAGGACTCTCCATAAGAACAGGAAGAAATCTCTCCACTCTTGGTAGATGATTTGTCAGATCTCAACATAGGTGGAATCAATTTGCAAGCATGCAGAGAAGAATCTGAACCCGCTGTGCTCTTCACTTCAGCATTATATGAAGAAACTTTCTTCTGCAATTGAAGATCATCATATGAGGGTCTTATCTTTGGAGCACTGGATGAGCGTATTTTAGCCTTGGCAGACTCTATAGAGTTCATGTAATTAGGCCTTTCCACACTCATCTCAAAAAAACTAACCATACAATCTATAGAGGCTCGTGCATGAAGAATGGTTACCAAAAATCCTCGAAAAGCAGTCTGTATGCGAATGGCGGCCCATTCTTCTCTGACAACCTTGAAGTCTTTAGGAGGAGCCCTCACAATAGTGGCCACTGCAGCATTATAAGCCTCTGCAGCAGCAGATATAACTTCAGATGTCTCCCCGTTTGAATTTACCCTCTTATGGAAACTTCCTTCATTTCTCCCCTCGGATTCATGGTCACCAGAAATTTTCCACAGGCCCCATTTTCTGGACTTTACATTGGTGAGCTTTTTTTGTGCATGTTACAACAAAGTCAATAAGCTTTCTTCCGCTAAATGAATGAACTTAGAACAAGATTCCTACATAACTAATGACTAGAAAAACAATGAAGTAGCACAAAAGACGGGTGAAATGCAATTTCCCAGGTAAGGAAATGCATCTGTTATTAGGGTCCACTGATAACCTAAGATGCACGACTTCGCCATTGAAGACTGAAGAAGCTCTGGATATATTGAAACTAATTTTGGCATCGTACAGTTCCATTTGCGCTTCATATCAACACGACTTCGCCATTGAATACTAAAGAAGCTCTGGATATATTGAAACTCATGCTGACATCGCACTTATACGCTCTCTACCAGGCAATAGATCTTCGACAATTGAAACAAATTCTTCTGAAAGTTGTGTTAGAAGTCACCTCAAGCGTTTCAGATGCATGCCATCTTCCTAAATCCATTAAAGAACAACTTATTAAGGTCGCCAGGGGTATTCCAATGTACACATATTTAGAACCCCCCTGCAACCCTTCCCTCGCACTTGTCTCCGCCCTCAAACAGACATTTCTTGACGCCATTCTTGCATTCCACAAGATTGAAATTGTAGAGCAGTTAAAAGAGTTCGAATCCCACCTTCAAGAAGAGATTACAGAAATCGTGCTTTCTTACGCGGAGCGCACTAACAGTCACATGCTGCTCTTGTTGCAAAACATTAATCCATGGCTTTAAATTATTTCCTCTGTATGAATTTATCCGGGAGAAACTCAAAACGAAAATGATGACTCCGAGGACAGACCAAACACCCCAAGAGGGCATCCAGAAGGTATTCGATGCAATTGTGGATGGCCGAATCACTGCACCTCTGCTTCAATGCCTGAGCGGATTCATAAATTGATCATCAAATTTGTGAAGTCTTCACCCAGAAATTTACATGTGCGTACAACAAGAATCATTTGACAATATGAGTGAGTCTACACATCTATTCCAACCAGAATCTCCTCCAAATATATGTGGAGAAAAGCATGACAGAGCCAGTTTTTTGCAAGTTAAAACATAAAAGCTTTTTAGGTTATCAGAATTATTCTGGTGATTCCACATCACACAGATATTACTATTGTAGTATAAGTGATGGGATTGTCAGAAACTGAAATTTAGCATACCTAGAAACAAAGGAAAAGCAACTGATAAGAAAAACCGAGATCGTTTCAGACCTATGATAAAGAAGTATCTATATTTGGTATGATCTAGTCCACTGCACAAGGGTCGTGAAAAGCAATATGGCCAAGAAAAGTCTACAGAAAGGGCAACTGCTTTTCTTCATGAGTAGTCCTAGTTTGGTGTCTGAGCACAGATCAGAACAGGGGCCTGAAGCGTTTGTGCAGGAAATTTTCATGATAAGAGTAAACACGATGATGATTAGGATTTGCTTGTGGTTTCGTATATATCTTAAACTACAGTTGACATATGGTAATCCGACACTCACAGGATTCGGCACTCCGACCTATTGTGTGGGTAGAGTAAGCTACTAAACCATAGTGGCCAGAGTGTTAAAATACCTCAGATTCTCGCAGTTTGTTTTGGCGAATTCGATGTTCATCAATCATTTTCTGCACAGCTAAGCCTTCAGTCGACATCCGAACACGGTGAGCTCTTACACGGGCCTGAACTCTAACAAGTGCTTGCATGCACCTCAAGGTAACTGCTGCTTGTTTCCTTACCTGACGACCTTGAAACAATGCTTGTAATCTCACAAACCCTTTCAGCGCTCGCAGTGCCCTCTTGGCCTGTAAAACCCAAACCAAAGCCAATGGATTGAAAATAATCATCTCTCAAAACAACCAACCATACAATCTATAGAGGCTCGTGCATGAAGAATGGTTACCAAAAGTCCTCGAAAAGCAGTTTGTATGCGAAAGGTGGCCCATTCTTCTCTGACAACCTTGAGGTCATTAGGAGGAGGCCTCACAATAGTGGCCACTACAGCATTATAAGCCTGTGCAATAGCAGATATAACTTCAGATGTCTCCCCATTTGAATTTACCCTCTTATGGAAACTTCCTTCATTTCTCCCCTCGGATTCATGGTCACCAGAAATTTTCCACAGGCCCCATTTTCTGGACTTTACATTGGTGAGATTTCTCTGTGCATGTTACAACAAAGTCAATTAGCTTGCTTCCGCTAAATGAATGAACTTAGAACAAGATTCCTACATAACTAATCACTGGAAAAACAATGAAGTAGCACAAAAGACAGGTGAAATGCAATTTCCCAGGTAAGGAAATGCATCTGTTATTAGGGTCCACTAATAACCTAAGATGATGAGCAGGACTGCAAAAAGTTACATGAGTAGAGTATGCAAAGGCCATGCTGTAAAAAGTTACATGAACAGAGTATGCAAAGGCAGTGCTGCAAAAACTTACATGAACAGAGTATGCAAAGGCCATGCATTTCATATATAAAAATTTCCTCTGATCGTTGCTGGCGGTCTGAGTGGCATCTGTTTCTTTTCATATGTATTTTTGCGCACTGCCAGGGTCGATGTGGTGTTCTGCTTGCGAGGAAACAGTATCGAGGCTTCGATGTGTTCCGTGGCAAAGGCATCTTGCCGCTGCTATTTAGCAGACTTTCTGGTCCTTGAAAATTCTGAAATATATATAGTGTAGGTTTTTAAGCCTGTTCGTGGACTGATTCTTGGCTGTGCAACTCTTACAATCTTTATTTTATCTCCGTGCATTAGAGTGCCCTTGCTAACCGCCATTGCCATGAGCGAGATCTTAGGGTGAACGGCAAGGACGAAAATTCATGAACCGTTTTTTCAGTTCAATTTTATTTCAGTTTTGGATCAACGATCGAACTTCATTCAATCGTCTAACACCACAAATCCACGGTGAACAATAAGACACGGCGACCGCTGGGGCAATTCATGTAAAAAAGAAACGCTTTACGGCATAATTATGAAGATAAAATAACAGTGCAAGCAAACTGTTCGGATTTCAAACTATAATAACCAAGAGATCCTAAAATTATAAATATAAAATCACAATGCAAGCAAACTGTTCGGATTTCAAAATTCAGTATTGTAGAAGCACTTTGTTCGAATTCCAAAGATCCTATAATTATAAAGTTAAAATTACAGTGCAAACAAACTGTTCCGATTTCAAAATTAAGTGTTGTAAGAGCACTTTGTTCGAATTCCAAAATTCTGTAGTAAACATTTTTGGATTTTGAAATTGTACGAGGCAGGATTCAAAATTAAAATTTATTGGTGGATAAGATCATTATGGACGTATTATAATGTCCGTTCCAAGTTGAAGTGGAAAGGTGTCTGTGTTTAGATAACCTATTAATGACGTTTTCGAAAAAATCTTAGCCGTCAAAAATACATTCTGGCTCCTCCCAAACGTCATGCCCGACGGTAATGTAAAAAAATTCAACGTATTTTACGGGTAAAATGGCCTCTGACGTGCAAAATGCCCGTGAAATTGCAACTCTGAATCCAACCACTCACAATATCCGGTAACCTGAGCAAGGCAAGCCTGCGCTTCATAACGCTCTTGCATCTCTGCAGAACGCTTTTCCTGGGAAATGTCGCCGAAAGTAACCAGCTTTTGATATTTCAATGTTTGAGGAAGCACCAGCTCAGCCACTTCTATAGGACACCCTGTTATCGCCAGCCACGAAAGCTGCACAAGACCATCAAGCCGTTCTATCTTCCTCAATGCTTTACAAGATCTTAATTCCATGTCTTTGAGTGTTACGGGCAATGCCCCAACCTATACTAGATCACTACAACAAGAGATGTCCAGAAACCGAAGGTTGGGACAAACACCTTCCGGAAAGGATACCTCCCATATTTCTGTCTTTAAAAGCCGGAAGGTCTTTCAGATAGATCTTTTGGAGGCTTGTCAGATTTCCAAAAGAATCTGGAAGCTTCTCCAAACATGTGCACCCTCTCAAATTTATCTCTTGGAGGCTTGTGAAATTCCCAAAGGACTCTGGAAGCATCTCCAAACTTGTACAGTCATCTAAATGGATGAGTTGGAGATTCACATTTGTTAAGGAGTTTGGAATCCTCTTCAAACTCTTGCACGCAACCAGACTAATGTGTAGGAGATTTGTCAAATTCCCGAAAGAGTCTGGAAGCATCTCCAAACTATCACAATAATTTAAACAGATGTGTCGGAGATTTGTGAGACTCCCTAAGGAGTCTGGTAGCATCTTCAAACTTGTACATCCATGCAGCTTGATCTCCTGAATATTTGTTGAAAGCATCTTCGAAGAACCTGGAAGCGTCTCCAACTTTGGGCATTTCTCGATATGTAGACATCGGAGATTTCTCAAATTCCACAGCGAATCTGGAAGCATCTTTAATTTTTCGCAACAAGACAGACGGAGAAATTGGAGATTTGACAAATTCCCCAAGGAATCTGTGAGATTAAGCAAACTTTCACACCCACTCAGATTGAGATATTCGAGATTTGACAAATTCCCAAGGGAATCTGGAAGATAATTCAACATCTTACACCCCTGCAGAATGAGATATTGGAGATTTGACAAGTTCCCCAAGGAATTTGGAAGATATTGAAATTCTCACATCCTTCCAAGTCGATGTGTTGGAGATTTGTCAATTTACCCAAATCTCCAAAGCAGGTGAAACCTCTGCAATTTTTTACTCTTAGATATTTCAACGAGCAAAGATCGTAAAATTCTTCTGGCAATGCTGCTATTCCAATATCTCCCGAATAATTAAAAAAGGCGGGCGCAGTACAAACTTTTGAAGTCGCTTCAACTGTCCTATTGACTTTGGAAGCTCTGAATGTTCAGACTCGATAGTCAATTCCTCCAGCTGCAAAGGCACCTGCATTGTTCACACATCCAACATCATAAGAAAAAGAAAAAGCATACTGATTCTCATTTGTAAATTACTACAGCTACATCTACATCTACGTACCTGCTGTTCCTCCCAGAATTTTTTTAATTCTTTTCCGGACACTTCTAAAACTCTTAAATCCCGCATTGGAGTTACGAGCGCCATGGAGCCCAACTAAAACTTCGAATAAAGATTCGAAGAAACAACCAGGTCTGAAAAAATTCGACATATCCATCAATCCTCAGAGCCTTTCCTCCAGCGGAGTTACGAGCGCCATGGAGCCAAACTAAACAACCAGGTCTTAAAAAATTCGACATATCCATCAAAATCAAGCATGTGAGAAGCGAGCATGGCGTTGCCTCTAACTTCTTGCTTCATTCACGACAGAAAACACTGCCTGCAATTCCAAAGAAAGGTACTTTGTAAGAAACACGTCCTTCGACAACTCTTCCTGGCCAAGATGATGAGTTGCAACTGGATGAGTTCGTTAACCATGGTAATGGCACGGTAAGATGTTCAATCCACTGGGCGAAAGATGAACCGAATTTGACATATTAAATCAACCGCTGGAAACACTCCAATCGTTTAACGATTCATCAGGAGGGGAGAGATGACACGAGGGGAGAGCAGGGGAGGCGAGGGGAATTCATTTGAGAGGAAATGCTTTACGGCGTAATAATAATTATTTTAATTTTATATAATTTGATTATTTATAATTTTTAAGGGGAAAATGAATCAACCGAATTCATACGGCTCAGCGAAGCTGACATATCGCTGTCGTCGCTGTCGTAAGAGTAATTATGTAAATAAAGGCTTTGATAGGATGTTACATGTAAAGGCTGGCTTTGATGGGATGTTGACATATCACAGTGTTCAGGGTGATTAACGAAAAAGCAAGAAAGGTGATGTTTTTGTCGTTTCATGGTTTATATATATGATTGAGGTGTAAATCAATTGGGATTTAGTTTTTATCATCTCATTAATTCAAATTTTAATTTTATAAAAAGGATGTTGAAGCCGAAATTATTAGTTTTTATTATCTCATTAATTCAAATTTTAATTTTATAAAAAAGAGGTTGAAGCTGAAATTATTGATAAGAGAACATTTATTTTCAATATAAATTCAATTTACCATCTAATTAATATTATATGTATAAATAATAAGCAAATTTCAGGTTTTTCCTTACCACTTATAATCCTTTTGACTTGAAAATAGACCCTAGCTTTTACATGTGGTGTGTATCCACTTTATCCCTCGATAAGTGGCTTGTATGCATGAATGCAACTTTCAGGTTTTTCCTTCTCTCTTATAATCCTTTTGACTTGAAAATAGACCTTAGTTTTTACATGTGGTGTGTATCCACTTTATCTTTTAAAGAGTGGTTTGTATGTATGAAAGTAATTTTTTCAATGAGGGTCATTATCAATTTAAGTTTTGAATAGATAATGATTGGGTGTTTTGTTAAGGCATTCTTTAATGTAATGTTATCGGTTCAATTCGCTGCCATATCGAAGTGATATATCTCTAATATATTAGACATGTTAAAAATATAATCTTGTCAAACTTACAAACAAACAAAAAAAAAACATTTTAGATTAAAATACTAAAAAATTCTTAATATTTCTAAAACTATATATATATATTATATCTTTTTCTTTTTTTTTTCCTCTAAACATGCACCACCGAAACAATACATTTATTATTTACCATTGAAAATAAGACCATATCCACATTTTTCTGATAAAACCTAATCATGCCCGAGGGAAAAAGCACTCATTAATCCATGCCGGATCTCGCTTTAAGTTTTTGGGAGTGGGGTTGCATTCCCTTTGTGAAAAGTTAATATTATAGGATCCTTGTCCGGGACCGAGGAGGACTTGGGTGGGGTGGAATGGACTGGACTGGACTAGACTGAGAATAAGATAATAATGGTCATGAACTTAGTTGTACAAAGGAAGTTTCCTTGAACCTGATAAGTTAAGAATTGCCTTCGAACTTTTCTTTCAATTTCATTTGAACTTTTCTTTAACAGAGGAAGCTTCCTTTATTCCTTACCAGTGGTTGTGAAAATTTTTAGAATGCCAATGTAAAAGCTTGCACCTTTATTCTTAATGGTGAGTCCCCACAGGCCAAGCATTAGTGTAAGGTGGTCTTTTTTTAAGATGTTTATTTTTTATTTATTCGGGAGAATATACTTTGTTAAAAAAAATTAATAAATATATTAAAATTATAAATTTTGATGGTAAAAATAATCATGTCTAAGTGAATGTAATATATAATCTTATGGGGCAATGTTGAGTTTTTTTTTTTTTTTTTTTTTGGGAATACTTGAGATTTTTAATTTAATTTTAGTTATTAGAGAATGTAATATACAATTTTAGGAAATAATGTTTAGCAATTTTTTTGGAATATTTGAGATTTTTAATTTAATATAAAGATAAATAAAAATGTTACTCTTTAATTTTATGGAATAAGCTTATTTTTTAATAATATTTCTTTTTTTTACAATATCAATTTTATATAAATTTTAACTTGCATTGTTTCATCGTGATCCAAATTCCATGTATGGAATAATTTTATTAATATTTTCTCAATTTTAAATTTATCTTTTTTTTTTTAAATAATTAAAATTTTATATTGTTTTAAATGTTAAAAAAATCAATTAAAATGATTGATTTCTCTAAATTCTTTAAAAATTAATTAAAGTCCCAAATCTTTCAAAATTATGGCTTACTATGTCATTATATTTGAACAACTAATTTTTTAATTTACATAATTAAATGAACTCATTACCTTACTCTTAGTCAAAATTTACATGCATAAAACTGGGTTGAAATTTGACCCTTGTTAAAGGACAATAGCTTAGCTTTCGCTCATAACTAATGGTTTAAATCTTCCTCCATCCTTATTCTATTCTTAAGTCTTCCTCCATCCTTATTCTATTCTTAGAGACATGTTTGTTTGTATGATAAAAAATTAAATATACAAAAATCGTGACAAATAATTTCTATAAACCCAAAAAAACAAAGAAAATGTGAAAATGTAATTTGATTCGATCCTGAATATTACCCAAAATAATAAAAAGTAAATTAACCTTTCACTCTGTATACTGTGTCACACAAATAAATATTTTATTTTATTTGAAATTCAAATTTTAATGTTTCATGGAAAAAAAAATATGAAGTTCGATGACCTAATTTTTCTATGAACTATTCAATGCTTTTAGATTATTATGATTATGCTATTAAGTGAATAACTATTTTGATCATTTCTAAAATTTCGAGAAAGTCCGGAAAATGTTATTTTCCTACGTGGGTTTAGTTAATTTATAAATAAAGTTAATAGTTTAACTCCATAGTGAGTATAGTGCATTCCAAGGTATGTTTTCTAACTCCAATGAAATATCTTTCATCGTGTGAACTCAAATCAAGTATAAAGTGCATTGTTTAAGTATGCTCGGGTCTTTACGAATAAATAGCAACTTAAGAGATGTGGTAAACATTAACTATTATGAAGAATTAAGTATGGGGGGTTTTTGCAATGCATTATATTAGATATCATTTTTGGGATTCAACTGCGTTAAGTAATTGTGATTTATTTTACTCATTTCAATTCCACTTCTTCACCCTTGTGAGCATCACTCGATGCAATGAGTGCTAAGTGGACTATTCAAAAATCATGAGAAATTAGTTAGTTATGACTACCTCCCATGGAAATGGTCATAGATTAATGACTTACTTAACGCAGTTGAATCCCAAAAAATGATATCTAATATAATGCACTACGAAAACCCCTAATATTTAACTCAAAAGAGTGAAGGGATCTCTACTTGAATGGTTCATGAGGCACAATACTTGCTAAGGTTTTGCAAATGGGGTAGCAAGCTAAGTGGGCTTGATTGTGGGGAAAACTCCACAGTTAAGCGTGCTTGAGCCAGAGGCGACCTGGGATGGGTGACCTCCCGGGAAGTCCTGGTTACCGGGTGCAAGCCCCGGAAGTGATGATGGATGCTATGTGATTCATTTCACTAGTTTCAATCCCACTTCTTCACCCTTATGAGCATCACCCAATGCAATAAGTGCTAAGTGGACTATTCAAAAATCATGAGAAATTAGTCAGTTACGACTACCTCTCATGGAAATAGTCATAGATGAATGACTCACTTAACGCTGTTGAATCCCAAAAATGATATCTAATATTATGAAGAAGTCAATCAATCATCAAATATAAACTGCATTTTTGTTAGTATTCCAATGATTGAGGACCTTGATAAAGTCTTTTTCAGTTTTTTAATATATTTTTTAATGATAAACCTAAAAAATAAGACATAATTCAGGTACCATTCACACTCTTTCTATGGCTTGGTATTGGGTTAGATACCCCTAACTTATATCAAAATAATCTCTCTCTTTTTAATAAAGCAATTGAAAGAAGAAAACTTGATTTATTATATCTATATATATATGATTTTTTTAATGATTTAAGTATTATGTATATGTATAGTATTTTAGGTGATTAATTTGGTTTGAAAAATTGTATATATAAAATATAAGTGAATATTTAATAAAAAAATATGCTATATATGATTTAAAAAATAGTTAATTGGCGAAAATTTTCCTCTAAAATCTCTCTTGTAAATATTAAAAGTAATTTTTTTGAGAAAATAGAGGCAATATTTTTGTAAAGAAAAATATTCATTAAAAGAAAAGAGTGAAGGGACCTCTAGTTAAATTGTTCATATGGTATAATATTTGTTAGGGATTTGTAAATGGGGTAGCAAGTTAAGTGGACTTGATTGTGGTGAAAACTCCATAGTTAAGCATGCTTGAGCAAGAGGAGTCTTATGGGGAAGTCCTACTTATCAAGTTGCAATGAGTGCTATATGGACTATTCAAGATCGTGAGAAATTTGGTTAGTAGAGAGTGATACTCATGGATATGCTCATAATTTAATAACTTACTTTATGCATTTAATCCCAAAAAATGGTTCTAATATGTTGCAGTGTGAAAACCCTTCAATTAAACATGTATTATCTTATAAATGGGTAGTAGATAAAAATGTTTGTTTAATTTTTTATTAAAATAAATTGTGTAAGCTAGACAAACATTTTGTATTTCATCATATAAAAAAATCACTTTAACACGAAGTAGTGCTCCACGTGTTTTGGTTTTCCACAAGGGAAACCAAACTAATAACATAGAATTATTGTTTTGAACAACTAAAAGAGTTTGAAACCGATGTAAAAATTGAATAGATATTGTCTTTCTAGTCTACTATATCCTAAATTAGCATAAGAGATGTTTATCCTATTAACCTGTGATTTTAAAATATGACTAAGTATGATAAAAAATAAATTCATAAGAAGACTATTTAGTAGGGGAGTCCACCTAAATTGTTACAGGTGGACTTGCGTCTTTTTCCGAGTTTGTGAACTCCATGTATGTTATTTTCTTGGCCATGTTTCCCATTTTGATTTCTAGCTTCCTAATCCCCTTTTGAGTTTCATCCAAACAAAGAAGGATTTCCTATTGTTCCTTAGACCTTTCCACTCGTACATTTCCCATGATTGTCTTCAACTGACGATAGATATCAATTGTTTGCATATATTTGGTGTTTTTTGTTCTTTTAGTTCATGTATCTAGAATCAAATGACCCACTTGCTCCAATACCTCTTCATTTGATATAAATTTTCTTTCTATCTTTGCTTATATTTCTTCCTACTCAATTTCTTGTTGTATTGAGGGTGGAATGTTATTGTTGGTACCATTCCATTACCATCTTTTTCTTCTAAAAACACCATCATTTGTCTACCTTTTTCCTCCATAGATCCCTTATATTCCTTGAAATTGATTAATTAATAGCATTATAGTTGTTAGTTTGCATTAAAGTTAATTTATGAGTTTTTATGTTAGAAATTAGGAATTTTCAATAAAAACGTTACAGGAAGTCACAACATCCTGTAAATGGTTTATCATCCGACACGTGGCATGACAGGCAAGCCAAAGCAATGGATAAGAACGAAAACTTGAATGTACAAGCATGGTGAAAAATCGATTCTACAACAAATCAGAAGCTCCTAGTTACGCGGTCCACGCTGGTCAAACCTCAGACTTTTGGTTACAGAGGCAGTAAAAGCCATAGTTTCCCAAACCGGTTTCGTTTTGTTTTCTTTTTGGAAATCATTTTAGATTAGAAATGACCAAAAATCATTCCTTTGTAAAAGCAGAAACAACTGCTCAATAAATGTACATTCGATCTCGATAGGGACAGGCATATAAGACTGTGTATTATTTTGTTAACGGGACAGTTACGATTATTATCTCTGTACATCGTTTGAGAACAGAACTTTGGTATGTAATTGCAATCTACAGTACTTGAATACAGTCACGGTTTTACTCCAGCAGTGTTTATGCGTTAGATCTCTCGTTGCTTGAGTTTACTTCAGTGTACCATTGAAACATGGACGGGCCCTGCGTGGATTGGTATACTGTTATTTTCATTTCCTTAGTAGTTTTTGAATTTGAATAGAACGCATAGTGTTTAATGTTATTTTCATGCTTATGATTTTGTCGATTTGATTTGAAATTCTCACAAATGGTATTTATGGTGATAGCTTGAAGATTTCATCGTTAAGATCATTGAACCATATCTTGTAAGAGATTTGATCTATCGTTATATTTTGGAGCATCTCCATAGACTTTGTTTTTCATGCATTTAAATTTTAATGTGCTTTTGATTGCTTTTGATTTTCCATGAATGCTCAAGTGTTAACTAGATAGAGCTTTTGGTGCATAGCATCCTTGTAAGGGGATCAAAATCTCAGTCTAGTAATACGCTGCATCTTTAGGACAGTTAGATAAGTTAGGTGATCTGAGTGTTAAGGTGAGAGGAAACATATCTTAACTTTCTGTAAAGAAGTACTGCAACCTATCACAATAAACACTTAGTTAGGAATCCTTTATTTATATAGACTGTAGATGCATGCCTCGAAGTTTACTGACCCTAGTTGATAATAAATCTAGTCTAATCTAGCACCCTAGATTGGCCACTACATTTTGGCACCATTGATGGGGAGGCGTAGTTAGAGGGTTTCGAAAAAAAATAAAATTAATAAACAAAAACAAGCAAAAACATAGATTTAGAAGTCATGTTTGCTTATGCCTAAATCTAGAGATAATAAAGGTAGATTCATAAAAACCCCCATCCAAAAACTAACCTACCATCAGGAGCAGACCCTTTAGGAAATGTTGAACACACAACATCAGTTGAGGAAGTCGCCATACAAAAGTTAGAGGATAAACAAAAATCAGGGCAAAGACTCACACTAATCGAGAGGCAAATTCTATTAGCACACAAATCAAAGAAGAAACATTCCCCTGAATCCTCTATAAAAGGAGAAAGTAGCACAGTAACTCAACAATCTTTCCTTGAACTTCTCTTTGAAACAAGTGACACTGAACAAGAAATTAAATCAACAGAGGAACCTATCAAAATGGTTGAGGAAGGACATGGATCAGAAAGAGGACCACCAAATTAAGGTCAAGAAGAAGAGTCAACTTTTAAATTTCCTATCCAAGAACCAGAGGAGGATGATGAAATAAAAATGAAAAACATACCCCCATCCGTGTTACCAAAATTTTATGGCATGGCTTCAGAAGACCCAGATTCATTCTTGTTCGAGTTTGACATTGTATGTCGAACATATGGTTACACGGATGATGCCCATAGGCTTAGACTCTTCCCAGAAACATTAAAAGCATCAGCATTAAGATGGTTCATGGGGCTTGGTGAACATGCGATAACTGATTGGGATGGCATGAGAAGAATATTCCTAAAGAAATACCAACCTTATTGTAGATCGAAAGACTCCAAAGATGGTATCTTTAGGATGAACCAACAAGAGGATGAAAATTTAGAGGAGTACTTAGAGCGGTTTGTTTACAATTTACAAAAATCAAAACACAGAACCATGCCTCTTGATCTGATTCAGACAATATTTTTGAAAGGTATTCAAGAGGAATACTTAGATGATCTTAATTTGATGGGCAAAGGTGATATTTCCACTTTACCTTTTGAAAAAATTGTTGAGTTATGTGAAAAGTATTCTAGGAGCAAAGCCAAAATTGGAAAAAGAACCATATCATCCAAAGCCACAAAATCTGCTTCAACAAGTGTCACAAGGGCTGAAATAGGTGTTGGAAATAATACTAAGAGGGGGGGTGAATCAGTATTATCAATCCAAATATTCGTTTTCAAATTCAGATAATATACGCTACTTCCGATAATTAAACCCGCGTATATACGCAACTATGTAGAACGAAAACCGCGTATACAATGCAAACTTATAATTTACTTTATCTTTCAGATGTTGATTGTTAATTTGTATATCAAAATAAAATAACCAATAACCAGAACCAGTAAAGCATAGCAGAAGACAATCACACACAAGAACACAAGATATAAGGTGGAAACCCAATGTGGGTGAAAACCACCTGCTGCAATTCGTCTCTATATTCTTTTAATTAGAAACTTCTTCTTACAATGTACTGGTGCAGTCCTTTACCAGTACGCAGGCTGCAACTTGCAGAGAGCTACAACCCTCTCTCATTCTCCAGCTTCTCCTGGAAGGGAGCCACTACCCCCTTAGCTCTTGCACTAGCCAAGATACTAGTACGTAGGTGCTGGCCTACAGAAGGTTACAACCTTCTCTTTCTTCCAGGGACCACGTTTCATAAATTTTCAAACTGGATCCATGAACATCAATCAAGAATTCATGATTCAAACAATCACCTTTTCACCAATCAAAACCGAATAAAAAATAAACACTTCTCTGACAGTTGTACCCAGAATACAATAACTGTAACCATATTCTGAACCCAGAATACTGCAACAATAAACAGAAGCAGATAGAATATAAATCAAGAGATGTACGCTACTTCACTGTTCAGAAACTTGCGTATATACACTTCTGTGTCAAAGCTGACCTACGTATACGCTTCTTTCCCTTACCAAAACAACGTGTATACGCGCCTTTGCTTCACTGAACCTGCGTGCAGATCTATAAAGGATAATTCACTCTTTCAAATATTCAGACAGTAATTAACCCAGATTTATAGATCAAACCTGCGCCACATATAACAAATCAAAATCATACAAAGATACTATCATTCAAGCCTTAATATTATGACCCATCAATAGAACTTATCCTTCTTTATGCGCTAAGGTTCCTCCTTCATTCAGATCCAGATCTGCACCATAACCCCAATCACCAATATTTCAGATCTAGCACTTGCTAGATATCCAATTAATTCAGATGATCATTTGCCAAATGATCTCCTTCCTCTTTTATATTCTTAGCTCTTTCACAATACCACGGTCCAAAACCATAATGACACAATACCAAGGACCCAATACTTGGGATCAATACTTCTGACGAGGTACCATGGTCCAAAACCATAGGTTCAAATACCAAGGACTAACTACCACGGACCAAAGGTAAGTTTTCCAACATATACGTGCTTTTCTTTGCGTGCAAGTGCGTGTATACGCATACGCGCCTTTGTAATGTCTAACCCGCGTGTATACGCATCTTCGACTAGATGAACCTGCGTATATGTCTTTTCCTTCATTCTGAAAGCCTGAACTGAGATCTGTCACCAGATAGAGTTGCCATCAAGGACAACACCTGTGCCATAGCTCCAAACCTGTGCCATAATGCCAACAATCTCCCCCTTTGGACTTGATGGCAACCCCAAGATCCTCAAAGTCATTCTCCACCTTTGTCATCAAGGGCAAAGGGTTGTGCTCCCCCTGAGTACATGCTGAAATCTCTGTCCTGCTGTGCTGACCATGCTCCCCCTGACTGAAGGCAAGATTTGCAAAAATATGTTCTTCAAGAAGAACGATGACTTATACATCATAAAAGACCTTCCTATCACCAAAAGACTCAATACATACATCCATCACCCAACCAAGTGGGGATCATCCACCCAACCAAGTGGGGATACATCAGAAATTTACATATGACAACCAAGTACATTACATCTTCATCCCAGGCACAGTGGGGAAACCAAAATAGGCCGTTACATGACCTTGACACCTTAAAAGAGATATATGACATAGAGACGAAATAACTAAAGCAAGACTTATGAAAGTCACCAATAACTGATAGCAGCAGCATCTGTTAATCACCATTCAGATCAACAACCAAGATTTCCTTCTATTCTCCCTCTGCCTTTATTCCACCTGAAACCAACAACATTTGTGTACTAGAACCAAAAGCTTCTAAGATAATGCCAACAATGCACCATTATCTGCTCCCCCTGAACCTGTGCCAGATGGTCTCTGTCAGACCCATATCAGAATATCTTCAACCAGAGCCTGTCCCTACTAATATTCATAAAACCTCCATATACGCGACTGTCTCTGCACAAACAGGCATATGTACGCGGATCCTCCTCAAGAAACTCGCGTACACCCATTTTTCTCTGAAACAGACAAGATTTAACAGCAAGATGATGCATCAACTACTCCCAGCTTTTTTCTGAGGTATTCAAAAGTTTCCCTGGGCAGTGGTTTAGTGAGAATATCAGCAACTTGTTCCTTAGAAGGAACATACTCCAATTTGACCTTTTGTTCCAACACTTATTCCCGGAGAAAGTGATACTTGATCGGTATGTGCTTGGTCTTTGAATGCATGACTGGGTTCTTTGAAATGCTGATTGCACTTGTATTATCACATAAGATGGAGATAGGTGGTGTACAAGTGATTTAAAAATCCTGCAAGGTCTGCATCACCCAAAGGAGTTGAGTGCAGCAAGATGCAGCAACCACATATTTCGCTTTAGCTGTAGATAAAGCAATCGAACTCTGTTTCTTGCTGAACCAAGATACTAATCTGGAACCCATAAAGAATGCACCACCACTTTGCTCTTCCTGTCATCCACGCTTCCGGCCCAATCTGCATCTGTATAAGCATGAAGTGTGAGATCTGTATCTCTAGGATACCATAACCCATAGTTTTGAGTTCCTTGAAGGTACTTGAAGATTCTTTTAACTGCCTGAAGATGAGTTTCCTTAGGATTTGCTTGAAATCTTCCAACTATTCCCACTGCATGCATGATGTCTGGTCGAGTGCCTGTCAAATAAAGAAGACTTCCAATCATGGATCTATAGGTTGGTTGATGCACTGCTGCTGATTCATCATTTTCACTGAGGCTACATCCTGTAACCATAGGGGTACATACTGGTTTTGCATCTTCCATGCCATATTTCTTCAAGATCTGATTGAGATACTTGGTTTGAGACAAAAAGATACCGCCTTCATTTTGTTGGATTTGCAATCCAAGAAAATATGTCAGTTCTCCAAGCAAAGACATTTCGAATTCTTTCTGCATCACCAAGGAAAAGCTTTGACTCATAGCTTCTTCATTGCTCCCAAAGATAATATCATCTACATACACAACAAGTATTAGCGATTTGTCATTTTCAATTTTTATATAAAGATTGCTATTTGCTGATCCTTTTGAAAAACCTTGTTGATGAAGATATTTGTCCAAACAGTAGTACCAAGCCCTTGGAGCCTGTTTAAGACCATAGAGAGCCTTCTTTAGTCTGCATACAATATTTGGATCATTCCCAAGAATGAAACCATCTGGTTGCTCAATGTACACTTTTTCTTCTAAGTCTCCATTCAGAAAGGCTGATTTTACGTCCATTTGAAATACTTTGAACTTCTAAAAGCTTGAGAGAGCAAGGAACATTCGAATGGCCTCAAGTCTAGCAATGGGAGCAAAATTTTCTTCAAAGTCTATTCCTTATTGTTGAGCATACCCTTTACAAACAAGTCTAGCCTTGTTTCTAATCACTTCCCCATTTTCATTCAACTTGTTTTTAAAGATTCATTTTGTCCCTATGACATTCTTATCTTTTGGTCTAGGAACCAACTCCCAAGTGTTATTCTTTTCGATCTACTCAAGTTCTTCATCCATTGCCTTGACCCAACATTCATCTCTGCATGCCTCTTTTACATTTTGTGGTTCAGTGGAGGAGAGCAATGCCAAATAGCTTGAGGCTTCTGCAATTGTTCTTCTTGTTTGTATACCTGCCTCTTTTTGCCCCAAAATTTGAGATTCTGGATGATTCTTCTGAACATACCTGGAAGGAGTCTTCTCTTCTATCCTTATCTGTTCCTCTAGTGCCTCTTGAGGTTCTTCTTCATCATCAGTATGATTTGAAGGATGGCCTTCATCTTCTTCGATATTTTCAAAATTTACTTGCCTTGGAATGTTTCCTTCTTCATCAACCACTACATCAATGCTGTCAACAATTCTTCCATGTCTTTTATTGTAACACTTATATGCTTTGCTATGGGGAGAATAACCAAGGAGAATGCCTTCATCTGATCTAGGTTCAAACTTGCCAAGATGTTCATCATTATTCTTAATATAGCATTTGCTTCCAAAAATTTTGAAATGTTTTACTGAAGGAGTCTCACCATACTAGAGCTCATGAGGAGTTTGAGTGTTGTTCACCCGAACATGTGTTTTGTTGAGAATAACAACCGCAGCAAATGCAGCTTCACCCCAGAAGGTTGTGGGAGTTCCAGACTCATCAAGCATAGCACGAGCCATTTGTTGAACCGTTCTATTCATCCTTTCCACTACTCCATTTTGCTGAGGAGTCCTAGCTGTAGAGAATTCCCTTCTTATTCCATGTTCTTCACAAAAATTTAAAAATTCATTTGAGTAAACTCCCCACCTCTATCAGACCTGAGGCACTTAATTTTGTGATCTGATTCGTTTTCAACCAAGGCTTTGAAATATTTGAATTTTTCGAAGGCTTCGTCTTTGTGCTTCATAAGTCCTATCCAAACCATCCTGGAGAAGTCGTCAATGAATAATATGAAGTATTCTTCTCCTCGAGGTGACCTTTTCCTAAATGGACCACATACATACGTATGGACTAGTTCAAGAGGCCTGCTAGCTGATCCTTCCTTCTCAGGGAAGTTGGTTCTGGTTTGTTTACCAAACTAACATGCTTTGCATATTGTATTGTCCGGAATTCTGATATCTGGAAGACCACAAACTGCCTGGTATTTGCATGCTTTCCTTATCTGTGAAAAGCTTAGATGCCCCAACCTCCGGTGCCATAACCAGTGTTCATCATTTTTTCTCAAATAACATTGTTGTTGTCCTTCTTCAAATATGTATAAATTATTTGGAGTTCTTATGCCTTTGATCACTGTTTTTCCTGTATCAAGATCATGAACACTACATCCATTTGATTGAAATATTGCCTCAATTCCTTGATCGCACATCTGACTGACACTCAGTAGATTATGCTTCAAGCCATCAACATACAAAACATTTCCAGCCTTGACTTTTTCTTTCAACTGAACAGTGCCTTTTCCTTTTATGACTGCAGGGGTATCATTTCCAAAAGAAACTTTCTTTCCTTTTTCTAAAGCACTATATGATTGAAGTTTTTCTTTATCACCTGGCATATGCTTCGAACATCCACTGTCGATGTACCATTGATTTTCCTTTCCTTCTGCATATAAAGCTATCCCACATCTTTCTCATTGCGGTTCCTTTATTCTCCATGTTCTGGCACTTGAGGTTTGTTCCTTCTGAGTTGTCTTCCGAAACCTTCTCCTGCATTCAGAATCTTCATGACCGAAGTTATTACAAATAGAACATTCAATTTCATTTTCAAGGGCAGAAAAGTTGTTATAGGTCCTTTTCATGATTCCAGACATACTTCTTTGTTTTTGAGCTTCTCTAGTCATGATTGTCTTATAGGCAACACATTGAGCTGCTTTGTGGCCAAAGTTATGGCAAGAGAAACATTGGCCATTGAAGAAACTCCTGCGATTATCAAATCTACCAGCCAAATGATTGTAGTTTCTATTGTCATCCATTCTTCAGGCAAATTGAGAAGATTTTACCTGTGGCTGGTTGTGGCTTCTGTTTGTCCTTAAAGTAGATTGCCCCCGATTTTCCTGATAGTCTTTGTTCATTCTTGAGGTAAATTGTCCCTGATTTACCTGATGATTTCTATTATGCCTTTGCTCACTCCTCCTTGCTGCATCAAGATAACTTTTGGAGGTGGATGCTTGAGATGCTTCTCCATTATATCCCAGACCTGTCTTGATTAGCGGAGAACGCTGCACATTGATAATCTCATCCAGAGTTTCAGATCCTTTAACAAATCTAAGATTAAGAGCTTTAATTTTCTCAATCTCTCTTCTAAGTCCCACAATTTCACATTCCAATTTTTCATGATGTTTTCCCTTTCATCCAGTTGACATTGCAGAGAATCAATAATCACATTTTTCTCTTCTAAACAAATTTTGAGTTTAGAAATCTCTTCATAAAGACCTTCTTCATCTATAGCATCCATGTAATCATCATCTTCAAAAGCCATTAAAAGTTTATAATTATTACCTCGTTCATCTTCATCACTATTTGAAAGTCCATCACTATCTTCATGAGTGTAATAGCTTTTCTTATTTGCATTCTGTTTCTTGTTCCATCTAACAGGTTCCTTCCCCTTGTCAATCTTATCCTTATGAGGACATTTGGCAGCATAGTGACTGACTCTTCCACAAGCAAAGCATTTGAAAGGTAACTTACCTCTGAATCTTCCAACACCCCATTGAAGGTTCTTGACAAAATTTGATTCCTCCTCTTCTTCTGACATGTGTCCTGACTCATAGTAATCTCCTTTGCCTGAAGCCTTGAAAGCAGCTTCTCTCCTATCTGATGGTCCTCCTTTCCTCATTTCATAAGCAGTCAGAATTCCGTGCAGCTGAGACATGGTAAGGTTTCGTAGATTCTCTTTTTCTTCTATTGTAGAAACTTTAGATTCAAACTTAGGGGACAAAGATCTTAGAACCTTTTCAACCACAACAGCCTCTTTTATTTCTTCACCCAAATTTTTCATACAATTGACAATCTCATCTACACGAAGAAAATAGTTAGCCACAATTTCATCATTGTTCATTCCGAGATTTTCATACTGAATTCTGAGGGTTTGAAGTTTTGCTCGTTTTACCTGTTCATCTCCTTCATAGCTAAGAACAATCTTGTCCCATATTTCTTTTGCGGATTTATACTGCATAACCTTCATGAATTCTGATTGAGATAGACATCCTAATAGAGTATTGACAGCCTTTGCATTTGTTTCATATTTATTCTTCTCAGTCGGATCTATAGGAGTTGCTGAAGGAAAAGTGTACCCTGTATCTATGATATCCCAGACTTCAGTACCAAGAGATTGAAGATAGGTTGTAACTCTTACCTTCCAATAGACGAAGTTGGTCCCATCAAAAATTGGTGGCCGGATTGATGCTTCTCTCTCGTAGTTGCTCATGATGACAGATCTTCCTTCAAGTGATCAAGCTTCTTTAGAAGGACCTACTCTAATTCCAATTGTTGGAAATAATACTTGGGGGGGGGTGAATCAGTATTATCAAGCCAAATATTCCTTTTCAAATTCAGATAATATACGCTACTTCTGATAATTAAACCCACGTATATACGCAACTATGTAGAAGGAAACCCGCGTATACAGTGCAAACTTATAATTTACTTTATCTTTCAAGTGTTGATTGTTAATCTGTATATCAGAATCAAATAACCAATAACCAGAACCAGTAAAGCAGAGCAGAAGAAAATCACACACAAGAACACAAGATATAAGGTGGAAACCCAATGTGGGTGAAAACCACCTGCTGCAATTCGTCTCTATCTTCTTTTAATTAGAAACTTCTTCTTACAATGTACTGGTGTAGTCCTTTACCAGTATGCAAGCTGCAACCTGCAGAGAGCTACAACCCTCTCTCGTTCTCCAGCTTCTCCTGGAAGGGAGCCACTACCCCCTTAGCTCTTGCACTAGCCAAGATACTAGTACGTAGGTGCTGGCCTACAGAAGGCTACAACCTTCTCTTTCTTCCAGGGACCACATTTCATAAATTTTCAGACTGGATCCATGAACATCAATCAAGAATTCATGCTTCAAACAATCACCTTTTCACCAATCAAAACTGAATAAAAAATAAACACTTCTCTGACAGCTGTACCCAAAATACAGTAACTGTAACCAAATTCTGAACCCAGAATACTGCAGCAATAAACAGAAGCAGCTAGAATATAAATCAAGAGATGTACGCTACTTCACTGTTCAGAAACCTGTGTGTATACGCTTCTGTGTCAAAGCCGACCTGCGTATATGCTTCTTTCCCTTACCAAAACAGCGTGTATATGCGCCTTCGCTTCACTGAACCTGCGTACAGATCTATAAAGGATAATTCACTCTTTCAAATATTCAGACAGTAATTAACCCAGATTTATAGATCAAACCTGCGCCACATATAACAGATCAAAATCATACAAAGATACTATCATTCAAGCCTTAAGATTATGACCCATCAATAGAACTTATCCTTCTTTATGCGCTAAGGTTCCTCCTTCATTCAGATCCAGATCTACACCATAACACTAATCACCAATATTTCAAATCTAGCACTTGTTAGATATTCAATTAATTCAGATGATCCTTTGCCAAATGATCTCCTTCCTCTTTTATAGTCTTAGGCCTTTCACAATACCACGGTCCAAAACCATAATGACACAATACCAAGGATCCAATACTTGGGATCAATACTTCTGACGAGGTACCATGGTCCAAAACCATAGGTTCAAATACCAAGGACTAACTACCATGGACCAAAGGTAAGTTTTCCAACATATATGCGCTTTTCTTTGCGTGAAAGTGCGTGTATACACATATGCGCCTTTGTAATGTCTAACCCGTGTGTATACGCATCTTCGACTAGATGAACCTGCGTATATGTCTTTTCCTTCATTCTGAAAGCCTGAACTGAGATCTATCACCAGATAGAGTTCCCATCAAGGACAACACCTGTGCCATAGCTCCAAACCTGTGCCATAATGCCAACAATAGGGAACCTATTAGAGGAATTCAAAACAGATCTATTAAGTACCTTAGGAACTCAAATTGACACTCTAAAAGCTAAGAAGAGACAAGAAAAGGAAGATCAAATGATGGCTATCTTTTGCCCAAAATGCCGGAAGAAACATGCCTTAAAAGACTGCCCATTAGAAAACATCCAAGTTTGTGCCTTTTGTACTGAAAATCATGATATATTTCATTGCTCTAAAGTCAAGGTTTTGCATAATTGTAATGTGGCAGCTAACGTAGATATGGAAAATTTGTATTACATGGGCGCAAAGAGACCATGGCAGCCAAAACCAGCACCTCAAGGTATGTTCCCAAACCAGAATTTGCAATTTCCTGTACATGATCAGATGTATGCTCAGAATTTGTGGAATGTACCCATGCCATGGCGGCACCAAAATTACCCACAACAACAATGGAGACCATCTTAGCAATACTCTCAACAATATCATTCCTATCCTCAACCATACCAACCATATTCGCAACCATATCAACAATATCATCAGCCATACTCACCATATCAACAATATCATCAGCCATACTCACCATATCCTCAACCATATCAGCAATATCCTCAGCAGCAAGTTGTTTACCCACATCAACCTCAACCCACTCAACAAGCATTGCCTGCTCCTCCACCAATAAATCCACCACAATTACAACTTCCATCTAACTCACAACCTCCCAGATCTACTCAAATCCCTACTCAACCTGTACCAAATCCAAATAACAAAGCAGAGAGACCAACCTACAATGTAGATGAGGGAACCTCATATCCCACATTACCCTTGCAAAATATCAATTTTAGGTCTGGTAAGGTACTTCACAAAGAATCTCCAACAGCTGATAAACAAGAAGAAAACGAAGAAAATGAAAATGAAACTTCAATTCAAAAGAAACAAAATGATGACACCAAAAATAAACAAATGCAACCGTTGCATCCACCACCTTTTCCAGACCGATTGGTCCAAACAAAACTTCCAATGTCTATACCACAGTTTGATGTTTTAGATGAACTAAAGAACGTCTATATAAAAATTCCACTACTACAAGCCATAAAAGACATTCCCATATATACTAAAGCCATCAAAGAACTGTGCCTTAAAAGCCTACTAGGAAAAGAGTTGATCCACAAACCATTCATGTTATTGGACATTTAGTTGGCCTTATGACAAACACCATCTCAATGGAAAAGTATGTTGATCCTGGTATTCCCAGAGTCACTACAATCATTAACAACATACATATTCCAAACACCTTAATTGACCTTGGGGACGCAATAAATGTCATGACTCTTGAAACCATGAAAACACTCCAACTCACAAATTTGCAACACACAACAATTGTTCTAGAACTGGCTGATAGGTCTAAAGTGATTCCTGAAGGGATTTTGGAGGACATAATTGTTTCACTGGACTCTTGGGAGTATCCAGTGGACTTTTTAGTTCTTCAACCAAAATCCAATTTAGGAGGACACCCTATCATTCTTGGTAGACCATGGTTAGCAACTGTTGATGCATTCATAGGATGTCGATCAGGTAATATGATTATTTCACGAGGAACTGAAAGAAAACAACTCACTCTTTACCCATCAACACAATCACCAGCAATAGCACACAATTTATGGCTTGAAAATAAATACAATGACAAAGAAGAAGTTCAATCTCTTTTTAGCATCAACCAAATCTATGATTTTCAAGAACATAATAATGATGATTTGGTAGAGTTGTTCCTTTCTCAGCCTGATGTTTCCGAAAATTTGAGAAATGACCAATACCATGCTGCAGATGAACTTTTGGCACAAAATTTTCAGGAAACATGCACCATTCAATCTTTGAAAACAACATTTCAAGACATTTTTCCCATTCAATCTATCACAAACACATAGAGCAAGACCATAGAGATTAGTCTAAGAAAAAATTTGAATATTGGCACTCACCTTGACTCATCTCAGGATGGAAAATTGATTCAGTTATTGAGAAAATACTAGAAAGCATTTGCTTGGGACTACACCGATATGCACGGGATTCACCCTGAAACATGCACTCACCATATTTATACCGATAGTAATATCAAACCAGTGAGGCAACCGCAAAGACGAATGAACCCCATGCTCCAGGATATTGTTAGAGAGGAATTACAAAAACTATTGAAAGTCAATTTTATCTATCCTATCTCTGACAGTCAGTGAGTATCCCCATTGGTAGTAGTGCCCAATAAAAATGGTAAGTGGCGGATTTGTGTTGATTACTGACAATTGAACAAAGCAACGCTCAAAGATTATTTCCCACTGCCATTTATTGACCAAGTGCTAGACACATTAGCTGGGAAATCATCATTCTCTTTTCTTGATGGTTTCAGTGGCTACAACCAGATCAGGATAGCCTTAGAGGACCAGGACAAAACCACTTTTACTTGTCCCTGGGGCACTTATGCTTATAATGTTTTGCCATTTGGACTTTGCAATTCTCCAGCTACATTTTAGAGAGATGTATTAGCTATTTTTGTTGATTTAGTTCATGATTGTGTTGAAGTTTACATGGATGATTTTTCAGTGTATGGTGATTCATTTGAGCATGCATTAGAGAATCTTGAAAAAGTTTTGAAGAGATGTATTGAAGCTAATATGTCCCTGAGCAATGAAAAGTGTTTTATGATGTTAAATGAGGGGATAGTATTAGGCCACTATATTTCTTTTCAAGGCATTAAAGTTGATCCATCGAAAATCCAGATCATTGTCAGTTTGCCAATTCCGGAGACTCAAAAAGAGGTAAGAAGTTTCCTTGGGTATGCAAGCTATTACAGAATGTTTATTGAACATTTTAGTAAAATAGCTTCACCTCTGTTTAAACTTCTAGAAAAAGATACACCTTTCAACTGGAATGAGCATTGTCAGCAAGCATTTGAAACACTCAAAGAAAAGTTATCAACCACACCAGTCTTAAAAGGACCTAACTGGAACCTACCATTTCACATCTTTACATATGCACCTGATACTGCAGTAGGTGCCTCATTAGGCCAAAAAGAGGAATCTTGTCATTATGCCATCTATTTCATTAGCAAAAATCTAACACCTACAGAATTAAACTACACAGTCACTGAAAAAGAAATGCTTGCCATCATACATGTTGTGAATAAATTCCGACATTATATAACTGGTTATGAGGTTTTTGTACATACTGACCATTCTGCCATTAAGCATTTAATGAATAAACCAGTAACTAGTGGCAGAGTTACCAGATGGTTATTATTGTTACAGGAATTTAACATCACAATGTTAGATAGACCGGGTAAGGAGAATCAGGGGGCAGATTTCTTTCTAGACTGCAAAATCAAGGTGAGGTTGTTCCGGTTGAAGATTCTTTTCCAGATGAAAATCTATTTGCAATTTCAATAGTGAATCCTTGGTATGCTGACTTGGCCAATTATTTGTCCACAGGAAGAACACCTCCATACTTTACTCCAAAGGAAAAGAAGAGGCTAGTCAAACAAAGTGCTCGATACTCATGGATTAATAGCGATTTATTTTACACTGGTTATGATATGATTATTAGACGATGTGTAAGAAATGATGAGATAATTGATATTTTAAAATATTGCCATGATGAACCGTGTGGTGGGCATTTTGCAGCTAAACGAACAACATTCAAGATTATTAGTCTTGGATACTACTGGCCATCTATTTTTAAGGATTCCAAGAAGTACGTGAAGAGTTGTGATAGCTGTCAAAGAATGGGTAGGCCAATAGCTACAGATGAGATGCCACTTCAGCCTCAAGGACACCTAGAGCCATTTGAAAAATGGGCTCTAGATTTCATAGGACCCATTAATCCAACTTCCAATGGTAAGAAGTACATCTTAGTATGTACTGATTACGTAACAAAATGGGCTGAAGCTAAAGCACTAGTCCGAGCAACTGAACAAATGGTGGTAAATTTCCTTTTTGAAGAGATTTTTGTAAGGTATGGAGTACCAAGAGAGATAGTGACTGATCAAGGTACTCAGTTTACTTCAAAGTTAGTTAAGGACATCACAGAAAAATATCAAATCAAGCACATAAGAAGTACACCTTACCATCCACAGGCCAATGGCGAGGTGGAATCCACAAATAAAACTTTGGAAGGAATTATCACTAAGACTGTGGCAATGAACAGAAAGAATTGGGAAGAGAATCTCAAAGATGCACTCTGGGCTTATAGAATCACGTGGAAGAATACTACAGGATTTACACCATATCAGTTAGTGTATGGCAAAGAGGTAATGCTTCCTATTGAGTTTCAAATACATACTTTTAAGATGGCTGCAGATTTGGGAATTGATCTTAATGAAGCACAACAAGAAAGAATTCAGCAGTTGAACCAGCTGGATGAAATGAGGCAGCAAGCAGAGGAGACAACACTCCTCATGCAAAAACAAAGGAAGCAGTGGCATGATGCACATATCAAGAAGATGTAGTTCAAAGAAGGAGACTGAGCTTTACTCTTTGATTCTAAATTCAAAGATCATAAAGCCAAATTTACCACACATTGGATGGGCCCATACGAAATCGTTCAAGTTTATGACAATGGATCAGTCAATCTCATTACCATTGATGTAGAAGGCCACCCCTTTACTGTCAATGGCCATCGCTTGAAACATTACAATAGGCCCATTAGCAAGCAAAATTTTCTTCAAACTGTATCTCAACAAAGAGAGGTTGAGATATTGCAGCCTTCAGCTGTAGTATCTCTGCCTTAGTTCATTTCATTTCAATTTAGAAATTCAAAAGAAATTAAAAAAAAAAATTAAATAATAATAATAATAATAATAATAATAATGGGTTAGATGTGAAAACCAGACTCTAGCACATTCTAACCCAGAATTCATACTTGAAAACCAATTCTTTGGCTGGTATGAATTCCTTTTCTTTTTGTTTCTTGTTTGATTCATTGATTGAATAATGACTTGAGGACAAGTCAAAGCTTTAGTGGGGGAGAAGCATCAACATTTTGTTCTTATCTCATCTCCTCATTTTAAATTCTTAAAGAGTTTGTTTCAACACTTCAGATTTCAATAAAGAAGTTGTTTTTGTCTTTGTTCTAATCAGAGGGACCTGTTTAAAAGCACTATGCAGTGGGACCTGTTCTGTTCGGAAGACCATGTTACCAGCATCAACATTAGAGGGACCTGTTCAGCAAACATAAAAGGGACCTGTTAGAGACTGATATCTCAAGCTACTTCAGCAAAGCTTCAACAAAGTTTCAACAGAGATTCAAAGGTTGCTTGTCACTGAGGCTCCATCAAACACCAAAGATCAAGGAACCTGCACATATATAGTTCTTTTCCAGATTTCAAAGAAGCTGCACACATATTCTCTAGATATCAGAGGGACCTGTAGCATCCAAATTTATCTCAGAGGGACCTATTATGGACAACAAATATTAGTCATATCTGAACAAGAAATACTAGTCCTATCTATGCATGCCAACTCAACTCTTGATCAACCAATAAAAGTGTAATGTATTATTGTAATTTTTATTTTTAACATTTAAATTCTTAGATTACTTTAGTGTTAAATTTGATGACTATGAATGCTTATGATATCAATTTCAAAAACACCCACATATCCATCACCCTCGTCATATTCCTAATTCCTATCATTTCCCAACACTCTAGCCTATCCCCATACTCCTCCTCCTATGATTTTTTAAATCCTCTATTATACCACCTTCCCAGCCTTGTTATTAACTCCTTATCGGCCATCAAACTTTACTATCGGTCCAACATCTCCTTGTTCGGCCAAATACCAATGAGCAAGGGATAGGTGGTGAACTATTACAAAGCCAAATGTTACACGGTTTCATTCATTGTGTTTTGAATTGGCTGAGTTATAACATGATTGTTCGACCAAGTCGACTGATGCAAAAAACCATCCGTTGTTATACTCCAGTACTCCATACATGCTTACGGCGTTCTCATGATAATATTCATACAACCCAGTACAGTCACTCCTCTGTCATAGAAATATGAGTACGCTCTGTTATCATTACAGCGAAATGGGTCAAGTCGGTTGTTAAAATTCTATTTCATTTTCAATTGTAAAAAAAAGGCGTTCCACACTAAGCAATTCAAGTACTGTGATTTTAAAAACAAAGGCCGAGAACAGCAAGTGCTACGAAAGGAAAGCACAGTAACCGGGCTCACAAGTTTCCACCTCCGCCATAATTCAAGGATAGTCACCCAGTCACTGCTTAAGCCATTGAAGGAGTTGATCTCGAAGAACAGAGGGTGCCACCAGGTCAATTGTGTAGGGCGAAAAGCAGAGGTAAAACACATTGTTAAATTAGTAAGCATAAACGAAGAGGGTTAGAGCAGGGGTTTCTTTGTCAAAATGACTAATAGGGTAGAGCCAAGCACATTTGACAGTTCTCAGTACCACGATGATTGCATTGCAATTTTAAAAGAAAAACAATGGCTACCCTTCTTGGAGAAGTTTAATGGGAGCAATGAGGAAGTAACCAAACAGTTTGCCTTTACATTTAATGGGGAGAAGGCATTGATAGGTAATTTTTCATTCAGGATCTCAGAAGACACCATAGCACAATCCTTGGGGATCAACCCGGAAGGAGAAAAATACTCCAAAACAAAACAATTCAAAGAGAAATCATGGACCCAATTCATGTCCAGGTCGAGGGTTTCATCTATTAACTGGAAGAAGGGTGTCCCTAGGAGCTGGCTGATGCATCCATGGGACGAAATGGTGTATATCATCCAAAAATTTGTTACGTGTGAGGGTCACTACAGCATAGTCTTTTTATACCACATCAAACTCCTGTTACATCTAAAAGGGCAGTGCACCATTAGTTTACCATATTTCCTCTTGCATAGCTTGACCAAGATGTCAAAAACTATCCAAAAGAGAAAGGGTAATGAAGACAAAAGCTTATGTCATTTTGGGTTAATGAATTTGAATTACAGAGAAGGGGAAAAACGTGGAAGGAATTCTTGGCTGCCAACCAAATCAAAGATGAAGAGGATGAGCAAGAACAGTAAGAGCACTCAGGATTTATGCATGACATTGATGAAGAGATTCCTGTGTGCAAATTAAGTAATATCCCTCCACCCATTAGTAGTGTGAGGACGAGAAAAATGAGACAAGAGGATGCCCAGAAAATGGAGCAAGATAAAATTTTTACTACATATACAAGAAGATCCAGGAGAGCACAAAAGACCCAGCCACAAGAAGACCAACCAGAATCAAATGCACATGCACCAATGGACATTGAGAGCAATGCTCACTCACAGCCTGGACCAGAAGCAGAAATGGAGGTTGAGAGCAACAATAGGCAAGGAAAAGAGTCACCACCTACAATTAAGAAACAAAGGAGGCTGGAAAAGCAAATTGAAAAGTTAAAAGAAGAACTGATGGAGGCCAACATGCTGGAGAAAGTCATCAAGAAAGAGAATGAAATGTTAAGAGCACAGAGTAAAGAGACTCAACAGAAAAATGAGAAGTTGAGGGAACAAATCAAGGAACTCGAGGCTGAACAAACTAACATTTGCAAGTGGGAAACCAAATGGTATACCCAAAAGAAAGCCCTCAAGGAGAAATACAAGAGTTTGAAACATGAGCTCCACATTCAGAAAGATGCCCAAGCTAAGAAGAACATAGATGCATTGTTGAAAGCAGCGGAGGTACAGGCAAGGACAGAGTTTAGAGGCAACACATCAGGATTAGCATGAGGACATGCTAATTCATTAAGCTTGGGGGAGATATTGGTACCATTTCATTACCATCTTTTTCTTCTAAAAACACCATCATTTGTCTACCTTTTTCCTCCATAGATCCCTTATATTCCTTGAAATTGATTAATTAATAGCATTATAGTTGTTAGTTTGCACTAAAGTTAATTTATGAGTTTTTATGTTAGAAATTAGGAATTTTCAATAAAAAGGTTACATAAAGTCACAACATCCTGTAAATGGTTTATCATTTGACACGTGGCATGATAGGCAAGCCAAAGCAATGGATAGGAACGAAAAATGGAATGTACAAGCATGGTGAAAAATTGATTCTACAGCAAATCAAAAGCTCCTAGTTACGCGGGATGTTGGTCAAACCTCGACGTTTTGGTTACAAAGACAGTAAAAGCCATAGTTTCCTAAACGGTTTCGTTTTGTTTTCTTTTTGGAAATCGGTTTAGATTAGAAATGACCAAAAATCATTCCTTTGTAAAAGCGGAAACAACTGCTCAATGAATGTACATTCGATCCCGATAGGGACAGGCAGATAACACTGTGTATTATTTTATTAACGGGACAGTTACGATTATTATCTTTGTACATCATTTGAGAATAGAAATGTAATTGCAATCTACAGTACTTGAATACAGTCACGGTTTTACTCCAGCAGTGTTTATGCGTTAGATCTCTCGTTGCTTGAGTTTACTTCAGTGTACCATTGAAACGTGGATGGGCCCTGCGTGGATTGGTATACTGTTATTTTCATTTCCTTGGTAGTTTTTGAATTTGAATAGAACACATAGTGTTTAATGTTATTTTCATGCTTATGATTTTGTCGATTTGATTTGAAATTCTCACAAATGGTATTTATGGCGATAGCTTGAAGATTTCATCGTTAAGATCATTGAACCATATCTTGTAAGAGATTTGATCTATCGTAATATTTTGAAGCATCTCCATAGACTCTATTTTTCATGCATTTAAATTTTAATGTGATTTTGATTGCTTTTGATTTTCCATGAATGCTCAAGTGTTAACTAGACAGAGCTTTTGGTGCATAGCATCCTTGTAAGGGGATCAAAATCTCAGTCTAGTAATATGCTGCATCTTTAGGACAGTTAGATAAGTTAGGTGATCTGAGTGTTAAGGTGAGAGGAAACATATCTTAACCTTTTGTAAAGAAGTACTGCAACCTATCACAATAAACACTTAGTTAGGAATCCTTTATGTCTATAGACTGTAGACGCATGCCTCGAAGTTCACTGACCCTGGTTGATAATAAATCTAGTCTAATCTAGCACCATAGATTGGCCACTACAGTTATTGTAGTAGACTTTAGCTGAATTATTTTCTATTGATTGAGCTCTAGAAGTTAAATACCTTACATTATTGTGATGAACTTTTCAATTTTAGTCTCTTATACCTCTTGAAATTGTAGTGTCTTGACTTGGTTTGTAAAGACGATGGGGAGAAAGAAACCTAGAGATGGTAAAATAATTGTACACAAACTTGTTGATAGAAATATACATAGAGTAGCTAATGGAACATGTCCTTCTAGGATATCCCCTCTAAAGAACCATAATCAATTTACATGTTTCCCACTTCTTTCCTAAGCAGGGAATGAGGAAATTTCCCTACTCAACCCCCCAATCCAACATAAAAAAAAAAAGGAAGAAGAGGAAATGAAAGGACCAGTTGTTTCACTAGATGAAATCGAATATAGAGAGATGGAGGAACAACAAAAATGATAGATAACCAAGGATTCCAAATAATAATGTAGATATGGAAGGAAGACAGAAAAAAATGAGGAGTTTATTGTCGAATAGGGAGGAAGGGAGTCCTTAGCACACTATAAGCCTTGATCTAAAATTGATCAAGGGAAAAAAAACATAACTAAAGGAAGGAGAATGGAATGAGGAAGTTTTTCAACATTCCTATCGAAGAAGAATACCTTTCCAATTAGAACGATAAAGAAAATCTTGAGTGAATTGAATAATTTCTCAAATACCAAGAATAAGAACCCATAATCCCAAACCAAACCATCTGTAGTTAGAGTAGAACAAAGCACAAAGAGGGATAAGAGGTAAGAAAACTAGGATGCCTCATCCCAATGAGTCTTTCCAATTAATATTCTTAGCCAATTAGTGTAACATGGGCTAAAGATTGCAAATTCTTGGGAATGATAACAATGACACTTATCCAGACTATCTTCCCCGAGGAGGGCAATGAAATAAAGCCCAATATCTTTAGAAAAAGACTCTATGAAACTAACTAAACAAAGAGCGGGATGAAGTAGACATAAGGTGACATGAGTGGCAGTAAGTTTAAACTATTGGAAGATAATAACCCAATTAATCCTACCATAGAATGGAAAGAATATGTAGAGTGACAGGGAAATTAAGTATAAAAGTAGACCTGACCTCAAAATCTAGAGACTTGTCACATGACTGCTTGAAGAGATTGCTCTTGGACTATACTCGCTTTCATTCCGAGTAGCTTTCTAACTTAGGAACTCATTATTGTCCATGATTAAATTTCCTAGACCAACTATTTTGTTTTTCAAGCCTTCCCTTGATGCAATAAATCACCTCTCTACCAACACAATCCTTGTAATGAATGATCTTAATGAAACCAAAGGTGATGAAGACTCTTGTCTATCATTCCATGCTACCAATTTTCCAGATGAAGAGATTTAACTTCTACAAGTGGACACCTATTACCGACATGCACTACTCCACTACAATACCAACATTCATTGCCTTCTATCTTTTCCCACCATGGGAAATTAGAGATCCTACTAATCCATCTCTAGAAAACAGGATTTGGGTGGTTCTTGTTGGAATTCTTCCCATTTGGAATCTATATGCCTATCTTTCAGAGCACCACCTTCATTATGTTATGCAACCAGCTCACAAAAAAGAAGAAAATATAGATCAACAACTTCAAAATCAACATCTTCGAGGGGGAAACATCCTTTACATTACACAAATGAATTCTTGGATGTCTGAAATGACAAAACCTCCTTTCTATATATAGGAATCTAAGGGGTCACAATATAATCAAAGCTGACATAACAATAATAATGTAAAGGCACAACAATAACAATAGTGGGATTGTATGGGGCACAACGATAACAATAAGGGGGCTAAACTGATCTGATAATGAGATCTAAGACAATTAATAAGGTATTACAGACTCATGTGCATGGATTTTCCTATGTTATTTTATGTAATGGATCGATAAGATTGCGAAATACACAGACAATGAAGCAGTAAAGAAGCATAATAGACAACACACATAAACACAACAAATTTAATAAGGAGTTCACCCAATACTCCTGGGCTACATCTCCTGGTCCAACCTTCAATGGTGACCTCTCTATTATGTCTTCAGAACAGAGTTTTACAACAGTGTGAGCTCAACTTGAGTCTCAACACACAACAGATACAACAACAAGAGTTTGCTTGAACCTCTCAAGCCTCTCTGAGTACACAGACTCTCTCAATCACTCTCTGTCTCTGTCTTAGCACTACTTGCCTCTGTCTTCTGTTTTCTATCGCTTTAGATCCAAACTGAGCTGCCTGATCGTTTCATCTTCTCGGCTTTCTATCTCCCCGACCTCTGTCCGCTCAGATCCCTTTTTAAGCGTTAGCAATCATTGATAAACGCTTCCAAGGATGGTCGCCACCTGTACTGTAACGGGATAGGTCATCGGGCCTTTGAAATCCTTTGGAATGCCAAAAACAATCGTTTTCTGTTTACACAGAGAAACACTGCAAAACTATGAAATTCTGCCAAAACACTGCTCATTTCGAACTTCAAAAGTCCTTAAATCCGGTCTATTTTCCTATTGGGTCCGGCTGGTCGCATTGTAGATATGTATATGTATAATTCCCACTCCATGGTGTTGCTCGGATACGATTGATCGCAATCGCATATCGCGATAACCCCGGGCTGTTGTAAGCACTTCATTGTGGTTGTCGATTGCGATGTTGCGATGCAACATGGGTCGTCGATCTGCGCGCTTGATCGATGGTCCTTGTTGACTCCACCGATCACCATCGCAACACATATATGGTATGCACCGATATCCTCCGTCTGTCTGTGCCGATTGTGATTTGCTGATCAGATCTGGACCGTTGATCGGCCAGATCTGACGGCTACTGTGCATTCACTGTTCTGACCTCCAATACTCTGTTTTTTCACTATTTTCTCGTGTTTTTGCCTCCCGATAGTGTTTTTCCACCTTTTGGAAGGTTCCCCTTATGCGATGGTTTTGATATTTTAGGCGTTTTTAAGAGATTTTGAAGACTTAGAGAGTGTTTTAGGATCCATTTGGATCACGCCTTCCCACTGAAAAGGATTTTGGACCACCAAAAGTTGGTTTTCAAGCATCGCTCAAGTGAGGATACAACTGCGTCACTTGCCCAATCTGTATCCATTTTGCACTGTTGGGTTTTGAACCTTTGAGCCCGATTCTAAGGTACTCAACATCCCCTCTGTGCGTGGTTCTCACCTTCCTGTCTAGAACTATATCTTCCTGCAGCTCATTGAAATATTCAGGCAATAGATCATCAATGGAAGGCAATTTACTTTGCTCTTCGGGATCTTCAATTAATGAAGGTTCAAACAGTCTTAAATTTTCTGCATTTACCATTGAATAGTTGTGCATGTAACCTGGAAAATCAAGACAGAAAGCATTCTCACCAATTTTCTCAAGTATCTTGAAAGGCCCATACCTTATTGGCTTCAGCTTCTTTCCTTCACCTTGCATTCTGTCTTTGCTGATATACAACCAGACTTGATCACCAACTTGGAAGCTATGCTCCATCCGATGCTTATCATGCCTTGCCTTGTACTTGGCTTGGCTCTTTTCCAGTTGTTCCTGCACTGCCTGGTGAATTTCTTGGATCTGTTCAATGAACCTGGTTGCTTTGTCCACATCGTTGTGTCCATCAACCGCTATGTCTTTTTCAAAGACAAAATCCAAGGGAGACCTTGGTATAAAACCAAAACAAGTCTCAAAAGGAGATCTCTGTGTAGAAGAATTCTTAGCACGGTTGTAAGCATGTTGCACATAACATAAATGTTCATCCCAAAGCTTGGGATGCTTGCTGTAATAACCCCTGAGCAACTGGATCACTGTCCTATTGACCACCTCTATTTGGCCATCTATTTGTGGATGAAAGGTTGTGCTCTTCTTCAGTCTAGTGTCCATAAATTCCCACAGACTTTACTAAAACTTCCCAACAAATCAGGAATCTTGATCAGATACTATGGAAGTGGGTAACCCAAAATGCACCCAGACATGCTGAAAGAACAATTTCACTGTTTTTTTAGCTGTAATCTGTTTGTTGCAAGGTATTAAAATACAAATTTTGCTGAATCTATCCACAATAACATATAAATAGTCATGACCTTTTCTAGATTTAGGCAATCCCCCAACAAAGTCCATGGAAACACTTTCCCAAGGACAAGAAGGAACTGGAAGTGGAGTGTACAAGCCTAGTTTTCTATTACTGGGCTTGCTTTTAGAACACATCGTACACCCTTTGATATATCTAGAAACTGTTTCATGCATTTTTGGCCAATAACAGAATTTTTGCCGCTATGCAACTGTTTTACTTACACCAAAATGACTTGATATCAAAGAAGTATGTGCTTCCCTAATTATGTTAATTCTTTTAGTTTGTGGAATGCATAGCTTTCCCAAATGATACAAGAGTTGGTCCTTAACATAATAATCCAATTCTTCTACTTTTTTGCCATGACATAAAGTTGCATATACATCTTTAAAATCTATATCTTGAGCATACTGTTCAATGTAGCTTTCATGCATTACTGAGTTATGCTTAAGTATAGTTGATGCATTTATAATTGGTCTAGATAACATATCTGCAACTTTATTGTGTATTCCCTTCTTATATCTGATGACTAGATGAAACTGTTGTAGGAAACCCATCCACCTATAGTGTCTTGATTGCTGCAATTTAGTTTGTGAGTGCAAATACTGAAGTGGCTGATGATCAGTATGTATAACTGTTTCTTTGCCCATTAAGTAATGTTTCCACTTTTTTACACTCTGTACTAATGCATACAATTCTTTATCATATGTGGGATAATTAACTACTGCACAATTAAATGTCTCAGAATGGTAGCATATGGGTTTACCATGTTGCATCAACACTGCTCCCATGGCATAGTCACTCGCATCTGTTTCGATCTCAAATGGTCTTTGAAGATCTGGCAATGCTAGTACTGGTGTTGTACTAATTTTTTCTTTCAAGGTGTCGAAGGTTTTCTGTTGTTTGCCTCCCCACTAAAACACCTTGTTCAATCCTATCAAAGCATGTAAGGGAGCTGCAATTAAGGAATAGTTAGCAATAAACTTTCTCCAATACTGTGCTACTCCTAGGAAGCTCCTAACTTCTGTAGCATATTTGGGTTTAGGCCAGTTTGCAATGACTTCAACCTTAGAGGGATCTATCTTCAATTCACCACCCCCTACCATATGACCCAAATAATTTAAAGATGTTTTGCCAGATTCACACTTTGATAATTTAACATAGAGATTTTCTTTTTTCAAAACATCTAGAGTTTGCTTTACATGCTTCAAATGTTCTTCCAATGTTTTTTTTAAACAAGAATGTCATCCAAATATACAATTACAAAATCATCAATAAAAGGCCTGAGTACATCATTCATAACTCTCATGAAAGTGGCAGGAGCATTAGTCAAGCCAAAAGGAATAACTAGCCATTCATACGGCCCTTGCTTTATTTTGAAAGCAGTCTTCCATGCATCTTGCTCTGCTACTCTGACCTGATGGTAACCATTATGCAAGTCCAACTTGGAAAAGTAAACAGCTTCTTTCAGTTGATCCAATAGATCATCAATGCGAAGAAGGGGATAACAATTCTTGATCGTTATTTTATTCAGTGCTTGGTAATCAATGCACATCCTCCACGAACCATCTTTCTTCCTCACCAACACGATTGGAGATCTGCATGGTGATGTGCTTGGTCTTATGAACCCTTTCTCGAGCAGCTCCTGTACCTGCTTCTTGATCTCTGCATTCTCTAAAGCGAATAACCTGTACATTCCGATGTTAGGCAATGGAGCATCTTGCTGCAAATTAATATCATGTACAATTTCCCTTTTGGGTGGCAGACCTTTAGGTTCTTGAAATAGAATATCATATTCTGAAACAACTTTTTCTAAATCAACTTGCTTTTTAGCATCACAACCTTCAAATACATTGGTTTTATCAGGTTTCTTTTCCTTTACAACCATCAGTAAAAATTGCTTGCATGAATTTACAATTCTTTTCATCTGCCCTGAGTTTATGAGAGTATAATTATTCTTGAGTTTATGAGCTTTTACAATATATTCTATACCATCTTTAATGAGTTGATACTTATTTTCAGCTCTATAGAAAATGGCTTTTCTATCATACAAGTAAGGACTTCCTAAAACAATTCCACATATATCCAAGGGAACGATATCTAACTCAACCTCATCTACAAATGTTGACCCAAAAGAAAACCTAAGTTTACATTGTCTAGTCACTTGTAGCTTTGCTTTATCACATACCCAACCTAATGGATATGGCTTCTTGTGAGGTGTGGTTAGTAGTCCCAATTTCTTTACAATTTCTTCAGAAATCAAGTTTACTTGTGATCCACTATCATATAAAGTATCAATCCTTTGAGGCTTGGAAATAACTCTAATATGAAAAAGCTCATGTCTTTTCCTCTCATTTTCTTGACTATCAATAGTTTGTGCATAATTACTAATAGATGCTCCAGAATTTTTACCTTTTATACCTGTGGCTGCGGTTGTTGTTTCATCACCTGAGTCTGACCCAAAATCTTTCTGTATAGCAGCAACAGTCTTCTTCTTCTTGCCATCGAACTTCTTGGGTTTCAGTTCGGATGCAAAGACCAGCAATGTTCATCATCATATCCATCCTTCTTGCAGTGAGTGCATGAAGGTTTGGCCTTATGTACAGCATTTGCCTTCCTCTCTTTCCATTTCTGCTTCCTCTTTTCCTTGTTCTTGCTTGCAGTGGGTTTTGATGATCCCCCAATCTCTGGGTTCACATTCTTGCCTCTAGCCTCTAGATGTGTAGCTTGAACAGATACCTCGTCTATGCTAGTAGGGTTAAACATGAGAATGGTGTGCCTCAAATAGCTATGTAGACCACCTATATACTTCAGCAAAGTTTCAGGTGAGTCTAAAGAAGTGCCTAGAATTAAATCTCTTTTCCTAATTTATTGGGTGTAGCTTTGTACACTTTGCCCCTTTAATTGGCGAAGAGTTTTCCAACTCATCATGGCTTGCTACATATAAGCTAGTGGATAGAACTGTTTTTCAATGGCAGAAACAAATTCACTCCAGACAGAAAGAATTTTACCATGCTTCTTCAAGTCAGCTTGTGTCCCGCCTTTCCACCATACCAAGGCATTTCCTCTGAGGCGTAGGCTAGCCAACTAAATTTTACTCATGTCTGAGTCAATATTCTACACCCTGCAATACACATCAATCTGTCTAATCCAGTTATCTAGCTTCTCTGCATTTAATTCTCCATCATATATTGGCAAATCAAATTTAACATCTAATTTAATCAAAGATGTTTTCTTCTTTTTATTTTCAGGGTTATCAGAAGGTGTGGATAGAGGAGCCTCTTTTCCTTTCCCTTTTCCTTTAGAATGGCCATCTAGAAGAGATTCCTTTGTTCCTTTGTCTTATTTGGAGGTTGAAGAATCTTCACCTCTAGCTTTCTTAAATTCTCGATACATCTCTTCTACCATGGCTCTCATGGTCGTGAAACTGTCCATGAACTGAGAGTTTGATTCCAAGGGATTTTCTTCTACCATTTTCCTCCTAGGATAGACTCTTCCTATTTCTAGGTTAGCTTCAACCAATTCTCCTTCTCCTAATTTGAGCTTTGACCTAGTTATTATTCACCAATCTAGCACAAGCTTGTCTAACCTTAGCAAACCTAAAGCTCTGATACCACTTGATTTGATAATGAGATCTAAGACAATTAATAAGGTATTACAGACTCATGTGCATGGATTTGCCTATGTTATTTTATGCAATGGATCAATAAGATTTCGAAATACACAGACAATGAATCAGTAAAGAAGCATAATAGACAACACACATAAACACAGCAAATTTAATAAGGATTTCACGCAATACTCCTAGGCCACATCTCCTCGTCCAGCCTTCAGTGGTGACCTCTCTATTATGTCTTCAGAACAGAGTTTTACAACAGTGTGAGCTCAACTTGAGTCTCAACACACAACAGATACAACAACGAGAGTTTTCTTGAACCTCTCAAGCCTCTCTGAGTACACAGACTCTCTCAATCACTCTCTATCTTTGTCTTCGCTCTGTCTTAGCACTGCCTGCCTCTGTCTTCTCTTTTCTATCGCTTTAAAGCCAAACTGAGCTGCCTGTTCATTTCATCTTCTTGGCTTTCTGTCTCCCCGACCTCTCTCCACTCAGATCCCTTTTTAAGCGTTAGCAATCATTGATAAACGCTTCCAAGGATGGTCACCACCTGTACTGTAACGGGATAGGTCATCGGGCCTTTTAAATCCTTTGGAATGCCAAAAACAATCGTTTTCTGTTTTCACAGAGAAACACTGCAAAACTGTGAAATTCTGCCAAAACACTGTTCATTTCGAACTTCAAAAGTCCTTAAATCTGGTCTATTTTCCTATCGGGTCCGGCTGGTTGCATTGTAGATATGTACATGTATAAGTCCCGCTCCATGGTGTTGCTCGGATACGATTGATCGCAATCGCATATCGCGATAACCCCGGGCCGTTGTAAGCACTTCATTATGGTTGTCAATTGCGATGTTGCGATGCAACATGGGTTGTCGATCTGCGCGCTTGATCAACAGTCCTCATTGACTTCGTCGATCGCCATCGCAACACATATATGGTATGCGCCGATATCCTCCGTTTGCCTGTGCCGATTGCGATTTGTCGATCAGATCTAGACCTTTGATCGGCCAGATCTGACGGCTATTGTGAATTCATCGTTCTGACCTCTGATACTCTTTTTTTTCACTATTTTCTCGTGTTTTTCCGCCCTTTGGAAGGTTCCCCTTATGCGATGGTTTTGATCTTTTAGGGGTTTTTAAGATATTTTGAAGACTTAGAGAGTGTTTTAGGATCCATTGGGATCATACACTAATAAAAATGAGGGAATACACTAGTATTATAGGGACCTAACATGCCCCTCTCCTTCAAAAAATGTGTTTTCCTCAATGCTTAAGTAGTTCTAGATGCTTCTGTATAAAATTCTTATCCTCCCATGTGGAATCTTCCGTGGGTAAGTTCTTCCACTTGATCAGATACTCTGAAATTGATCGATTTCATAGTTGTCGAGTTTTTGTTTCCATGACTGCTTCAGGTTCCAATATGATTTTTCCTTCCTCATTAAGTTCTGGAAATATTGTTTGAACTGGGAGCTTGTCACCTATGACCTTTTTTAAGCATGAAACATGGAAAACTGGGTGCACTCAACAAGATGTAGGAAGCTCCAATTTGTATTCCATAGTACCAATCTTTTGCAACACCTTGTAAGGACGATAATACTTTGGTGATATATTATCCTTCTTAGCTTGCTTTAGGGACATTTGTTTGTATGGTTGTAGCCGTAAAAATACCCAGTCACCTACATCAAAACTTCTTTCGCTGCAATGTTGATCAACCTTTTGTTTCCTTCTATTCTGCACCAAAGTGAGGTTATCCTTTAAGAGTTGGAGAACTTGTTGTTGATGCTCTATGTGATCTTCCATTGCTTGAACTTTAGAATTTTCTTGTAAAGATGATGTGATGGACGGTGGATGATATCCATAAAGCGCCATAAGTGGGGTCATTTTTGCTACAGTATGGAAGGAAGTGTTATACCACCATTCAGCCAGAGGTAACCACTTGACCCATTGTGTATGTTTATTAGATACAAAGAAATGAAGATATCCTTCCAAACATTTGTTCACTATCTTAGTTTTCCCATCTAATTGAGGATGATAAAATGAGCTATTAGCAAATTGAATACCCAAACAAGAAAAGAATTCCATCCAAAAATTTCCAGTGAAAATAGGATCTTTGTCGCTTACAATAATCTTTGGGTTTCCATGTAGCTTTTGAATTGTTTCCATAAATGCAGTAGAAACTGTACTAGATTTAAATGGATGAGATAATGCACAAAAGTGTGCATACTTGGTAAGTCTATCAACTACCACCATGATGACACTCTTTCCTTCAGATTTGGGTAAACCTATGATAAAATCCATTGAAACCTCCTCCCAACTTTGACTTGGAAAGGATAAAGGTTGTAACGGACCCGGGGTCTTAATTGTCTCAACTTTATTTTGTTGGAAAACCAAACATTCCGCCACAAACTTTTGAATATCGGATTTAAGGCCATCCCAAAAAAAAATCCTTCTTAACCCTGTGGTAAGTTTTTAAAAATCATGAGTGCCCTCTTAAGGGAGAGGTGTGCAATTCCCGAAGAATCTTTTGTTTGAGTTGGGAATTCTTACAAAGATACAAGCGATCTTGTACCATAATGAATCGTTATTCCAGTTGAATGTCTTAGATGTACTAGGATCTTGTTGTAACTTTTGAATGAGTGCCCACACTTCTTTGTCATTCTTCCATTCATCCCTTGTGCCAATTATCCAATCTGGTTGGATAATAGAAATCGCACAAAGCATGCTTCCACATCCTCATCCTTTCTTGAGAGTGCATCTGCAACAACATTTTTCTTCCCTTTTTTGTAGATAATTTCAAAGTCATAACCCAACATCTTTGTGACCCATTTTTACTGCTCTTCTGAACATAATATTTGTTCTAAAAAGTATTTAAGACTATCATGAATTGTTTTTACCTTGAAGTGTCTTCCCATTAGGTAAGGTTGTCATTTCTTAAGTGCATGTAGTATTTCCAACATTTCCTTCTCATGAATAGCTTTGTGTAAATACTTTCCTTTGATTGGACGACTTTCAAAAGCAATGGGTTTTCCTTCTTGCATTAAAACAACACCAATTCCATTTCGTGAGGCATCACATTCCACAATAAAAAAATTTGTGAAGTCTAGCATAGCTAAGACCAGTGCTTGCCACATTGCCTCTTTAAGATGCTCAAAGGCCTTAGTTGCTTTTGGAGTCCAAGAAAATGAATCTTTCTTCAGTAATGTTGTTAGAGGTGTTGCTATTCTCCCATAATTCTTAACAAAGTTATGATAATACCCTGTCAACCCGAGAAATCCTCACAGATGATTTATGGATGTGGGTATTTTCCATTCCTTAATGGCTTTAATTTTGTTAGGGTTTACCTTAACACCGTCATGAGATACAATATGACCCAGATATTCCACCTCCCATACTCCAAAGAAACATCTGAAGGATTTTTCATATAGTTGTTTCTCGTCCAATAGCTTGAGAACCCTGTCAATATGTTGAACATGATCCTTCCAAGACTTGTTGTAGATTAGTATATCATTAAAAAATACTAACACAAATTTTCTAAGGAAGGGTTTGAAAATGGAATTCATCAAACCTTGAAATGTAGAAGGTGGATTTCTAAGGCCAAAAGGCATGACCAAAAATTCATAATGACCCTCATTAGTTGTAAATGTTGTTTTTAGAATGTCTTCAGTCTTCATTCTTATTTGATGATATCCTGAACGAAGATCCAACTTGGTGAAGTAAATTGCTCCATGTAATTCATCAATGACATGATTGGGAAATTTATCTTTAATAGTGAGATTGTTGAGCTCCCTTTAATTTGGAAACATGCACCATGATCCATCCTTCTTGTGCACCAATACCACTAGAGTAGAGAAAGAACTTTGATTAGGTTGAATTATACCAACCTCTAACATTTCTGCAAACATATGTTCAATTTCACTCTTTTTCACATAGGGATATTTGTAAGGCCTGATGTTTGGAGGGATACTTCTTGGAATGAAATGAATAGCATGATCATGATCGCGAATAGGTGGGAGGCCTTTGAGACTCTTAAATACCTTGGAATGGTTGTCCAAGACTTTTTGGAGGTCTGGAGAAATAGATGATTTCAATGTTTGAGCCTCAAACAGACATAATTGTGCAATTACGCCCCATTGTTACTTATTTAGAATATTTGTCATGCTATTAGAGTTTATTTTCTTTCCTAGTTTCCCTGCGATACCCCTTAATTCAAATTCCTTTCCTTCCCCAAAAAAAAATAAAGAAAAGTTCTTGAAAATTAAAAGCTATCATACCCAAAGATTGCAACCATTGGACTCCTAGTACAACATCAACACCACCCATTGGAATGGAAAGCATTGGACCATTCAATACATGTTCTCCCATGGATAGCTTGATATTATGGCACTTTCTCGATCAATTTATGGTTCCTCCATTTGCAACCATCACTTGACACTCTCGTGTTGGATATAGGAAGCAATTTAATTCCTTGATTATCTTATAATGAATAAAATTATGGGTACTACCTGAATCAATCAACACTATTACCTTTTTCTTCTTGATATGTACTTCTATCTTGAGAGTTTGAGGAGTGGTAATTCATGCCAATGCATTACAAGATATGGTCAGATTCATTTCTTCTTTGTCTGGGGTTGGTTCCTAGTGTATATCTTCTTCTTTTGACATTTTTGTTCCTTTTCTTCCTCCTCTTCACAATCGATGTAAAATAATTTTTTCTCCGCACACTTATGACCTTTAGTGCACTTGCCATCACAATTGTAAGAAAGCCCTTTTGCTCTTTTTTCTTCCAATTTTTGTGGTGTCAACCTTGTAGGTTGTGGAAGGCTAGGAGCAACCACATTTCCATCTTTATAGTGTGAGTGGTAGGCTTCCTTGTTGCCATAATTTTGCTTTCAATTTTTCTTGCCAACCTGAATGCCTTCTCCAATGAATCAGGTTCCCAAAGGTGAACCTCATGTTGGATGTTATCCTTTAGAGTCCCTATGAATACATCAATTCTATGCTCCTCTGGAATATCATTTACCCTTATATTCAACTTTTGGAAGTCCTCAAGGTGCTCCACTATTGAAACCTTCTGTTTGAGATTTATCAATTGGCTAAAGAATGTGTTGCTCTTTGTATCCTCATAATGTGCCATCATTTCCTCTATAAAAATTGACCAAGTGACAATTTGTTTATGAGAGAAAATCCATTGATACAATACAAACTGATTGGTTTCTAAATATCAAGTTTCAATGCGTACCTTTTGTGTGTTTTGCACATTATGGAGATCAAAATATTGCTCCATCTGTAGTATCCATGTTACGGGATCCTTGCCATCAAACTTCCTCATATCGATCTTTGGAATATGGTGGGTTTTCAATAAAATAATAGAGTCTAATAAATCATGATTAACATTTCTTTTGTTCTCATCATGAGTTTCCTCTACTACCTTTTCTCCATTAGGAAGCATTTCGTGTAGTAACTTTGCCAAACCTCCCTTCAAATCTTCCATGCCTTTTTCAAATCTTCAATGTTTCCTTTTGATTGATTGATGCCATTCTTCAAAGCATGAATATTAGCTTCCATGTCATTCTTCAAACCATCTATATTAGCTTCCATGCCATTCTTCAAATCATCCATCTTAGCTTCTATTAATTTTTGTGAGAGTGAAATTTGTTGCACTTGGTCTCGTAATTTTGATATATCATGTTGCATTTCTTCCTCTTCTTCATGAGTCATAGAAGATATTTCGGGTTGCTTACTAGGTGTTTCCATTTTATTTCTTCGGGGCATCAATTAATGATAATTATGCTTCATTATTCCCTTTGAATCACTTCAAACTAATTTTTCAAACAAAACTTATGCAAATTTTAAAAAAGACTACACACCTTTTATTTTTTTGTTTTTCTTTGTAGGAGCTCGATTTTGAATATGATGTATCTATGAAATTTCGGATCTCCAAGGTCTGAAATTTTGTCCAATTGTAGACTTCTGAGTCCTCTTTCCAACCCCACAAGTCTGAACAAGATTGGATTGTCCAAGAAAGAGTTATGCCCATTTCTCCCACAATGACCTGATTATATACTAGTTCAGAAGAGCGAACTTGTACGAAGTGCCACGTGTCACTGTTTCAACCTTCAACCTTGAAAACGATACCCAACAAACTACAATCTACCCTCTTTCTATATCTTTTTACGAAATTCGAATTTGATGCTCATAGAGAACGTTATGATGATTTTCCATGGGTCACCTATTTGGGATGGAATTCGGGAGCCTATAGAAACCCTAACTTCCTCGGTTAATATATCCAAAAATTTTGCGAGAAACGCTCTGAAATTTAGACACAAAGTTCTTCAAGATTTCGTCTCAAATGGTTTTTTTGTCAGCTTCTGAAGCTTCGTAGAAAAAAAGTTATGGAAAAAATGTCACGATGAACTATTTGAAGCAACGAAACCTTAGAATCCAAAGCTCTAATACCAAATGTTATGCAACCAACTTACAAAATAGAAGAAAAGATAGATCAACAACTTCAAAATCAGCCTCTTCGAGGGGGAAACCTCCTTTACAATACACAAATGAACAATTGTTGGAAGTTTCAAATGAAAAAACCTCCTTTTTATATATATGAGTCTAAGGGGTCACAATGTAATGAGAGTTGACATAAAAATAGTAATGTAACGACACAACAATAACAATAGTGGGCTTCTATGAGGCACAACGATAACAATAAGGGGGCTAAATAAAATAACGATGAGGGAATACACTAATATTATAGGGACCTAACACATTAGCTCGTATGTTTGCTTCTTTATTGGTTTTTTTCTAACATGAGATTATATAGCCATTGGGATTTCCCTTTAAAAAATATGAAATCCTCTCCATCCCTCCCTCTAAATTTGAATTGAGTGAAACCTTGGATGGGGGAGTTCCATTGAGTATTTTTTTTACCTTGTTTATTATGAGAAGAGAGTCACCTTCCAAAATTATGTTGGTATAGCCATTCTAGTGTATATAGTTCAAAAAATTTATTTGAGCCATGAACCAAAGAACCTGCTTAAATATGATGATTTTTTTCCTTTGTGTTCTTTGAATACCCATCCATAACTAATGGGCTCAGGGTTTCCTTTAGAAGTACCATAAAAAAAGGAATTTAAGGGAGCCATGAGAAGGTAGGCTCTAGTATTCATGGCTATTACTACATGTATGGGGTCTTTGTAAGGAGATATTTTCCCTAAGTGTGATATTCTACGAGAGATAATAATATTACCTTCCTACAGGGTAAAATCATAATATTGAGGTGACTAATTGTTTGAAAGGGTAGTCACTTTGATGCTTTGAAAAAAATTGTTCCGTGCTTGCTTAATGGTGTTGTTGATACCTTTGAAAATTCTACAATTCTCTCCTTCTAGGTTCCCATAGTTTGAATCCTAGCCACAATTTCTAGGTCCTGTAGATTATAACTTGATTGAAATTAGAATCTCTCTATTTAGATACCGTGTATAGGAAATTATCCATATTTATGTTTGATTGTTGGAATATTAGAGCTCCTTTGTCCCAAAGGTTTGAAGTGTAAGAGTAGGTGTTTAGAAGATGAACTATGTATTCTTCTTCTTGAAAGCATAATTAACATATTCAAGTTCTAGCAAATCCTCTCTTCTAAAGTTTTCCCAATGTTAAGATCTTTTTAGTATGTTACCTGCCATAAAAAGATGGAGACTTTGGTCCAATGTTTCAAGTTCCAAATTTTTTTTCCAGACTATATTATTTGGGAGAGTGACATATCCAATTGAGATATTGTAAGCTTCTTTTAGATCATAGTTTCCCAGTTGTATGTATCCCCACCTATGTTTTCTAGGTCCAATTTGAACTATGTTTTTTTCCTACCAAATATTTTCCCATAAGCTATCAATCACTTCCATATTTTCTTAATTCAACCATTATTCTTTCAGAATCCATGGTCTCCAATTATAGAAACCTACTTGGGGTTGCCAATAATTTGCTACTATGATTTCCCTTTTTTTTTTCTTTCTTTAAAGCTATTTTCTTCTTCAAATTTTGGAATTTGGTTTTAGGCATCCTCCCAAAAGTAAGCATTTCTACCTTCTCGTACCTCCCAAAAACTATGATCTTGAATGAAAGAGAACATTTTCCATGCATTGTTCCATATTTGTGAACCTTTTATTTCTTCTTATAATTTGATAAGATCTTGTTCTTCAATGTTCTCTATGTATTTTTTCTCCATACTATGCTCCATAGTTATCGTAGGGAATTGATCCATCTCCAAACTATTTTCACCTCTAAAATGTTCCTTAAGACTTATGGGTCCCTCATGCCTAATCCTCCTTTTGATTCCGGCCTATAAGATTTCTCCTAAGTTATCAAAGTCCATTTCCTTTCTAGTTTGGCTTCTCCCCTGGGAATTTTTCTTTTAAGGTTTAAAATTTTTTGAGGATGATTTTTGGGGCTGCCAAACCTAAGAAAAAGTAAATTGGCATTTCTTATAGCACAAACTTGACTAAGATTGATCTTATAGCAACCTTGAGGGATCTAAAGGTCCAAATTGAAAGTTTTCTTTCAAATTTACATAGAAGCTCCTCCCAATAGGTGTATCTCAAGGGATTTTATAGTAGGGGTGATTCTGAGAATTTGGATAGATGGGAACTCCCTTATATTCCAAGGGTTCTAGAGATGTGTGATTGTACAGTTGGTGGTGCATTGAAAAAGAATATTTTGGAATTTTCCTAAATTTATTTATGTTCCAGAAGGAGCTTGAAATTCATCATAATTTTTCTTTAAGTTTCTCGCTTATTTGTTTGAGGGGTGACTTGACAACATTGTACCATCCATGAATTGTTGATGGGTTATGGATGATTCCGCATTATGTAGTTTCGAACCTTTATTTTCCCCTTTTGAGCCACTACTTTTATATCATATCCAAGACCTTTCACTATCAAGATAAATAGAACTGGGGAAAGATGATCTCCCTATCTTATGCTTTGTGTTGGCATGAAGGTATTTGAAGGAGTTCCATTTATTAGAATAAAAAAGAAGCTTTCAATATAAGGAATATGAAATAATGTACTCATTTTTCTACAAATCCAAAGGCTTTAAGAAGATGAAACATATATCACAAATTTAACCTATCAATTTCTTTGCAAGGGTCCAATTTTATGAGCATTCCATGTTTCTTAGTATTCTTTTAAAAATAAATTATTTTATGTACAAGATTGTCTAGAATTTGTTGTCCTTCAATATACCCTGTTTGTTTAGGGGATATAATTTTTGAGAGAAATGGATTAAGTCTATTGGAAATAAATTTTAAGATTATATTATAAATGACCTTATAGAGTGATATGGGTCTGAAGGAGGAAGGGGTGTAACCTTTCTTGTCTTTTGGTACTAATGCAATGAATGAGGCATCTGGTGTAAAGTGTATGGAGGATGTTATTCTTAAATTTTCTACTAGATCCCATATATCCTCTCTGATAATAGACCAAAATTCTTGAAAGAAATCCATTGTAAATCCATCTAGCCCTATAAATTTTCCTTTACTTATTTCCAACACAGCTTGCTCCACTTTGATTTTTGAGATTTCACTTAGAAGAAAAGTATTTTACTCTGGTGTTACAAGTGCTAAAATGTTTTGAGTGATCTTTCTTATTGTGTGCTTCTAGTTAGGAGTTAGATATGTTAAACGTTGCTTATAGAAAGATATAAACTCTTGTTCTATATTATTGTGATCTTCTAATATGTTTCCATGGGAGTCATTGATACAAGTGATTCAGTTAAATTGTTTGTATTGAATCATCCCTCTTTAAGCCACTAAACCATTTATTTTGTTTCGAGATAATTTCCTCTTGCTAATATATTTTCTCTAGCTATGCATATAGTTTTGTTTCCTTTTGTGCCAAGTTTGCTATTTTCCCTTCTTTAATTATTTTATGTTAGATCTCTTTCATTTCCTGATTGACTTATAATTTTTCTTCATGAATGTTTCCAAATTATTTCTTATTCCAGTCTCTTCGCTAATTTTTAATTTATTTTAAACACTTCTAGAAGTTTGATGCAGGAGCATCGACCCACCCAAAGTCAAATTAAATATTTTACTTCTAAAAGGAAAAAACATGGAAGGCACAATTGTCAAAAGGTAAGGTTATTTGTTAATTGCTATTATAAGTATGAGAATTAGATCTGTGAGGGGTCTTAGGAATTCATTGAGAGATTTATAGAGAAGATCACATTGAGAGGTTTGTGGAGAGGATCATGTTGAGAGCTTTGTGGAGAAGATCACGGATCCAAAGTGATCCATGAAAATGTGTTTTCCTATATAAATTGTAAGGGCCTGCGATGTGTGGGGTGACCATTAGAATGAAGATATGGCCAACCATGGCGCCATGTAAATTAAATATGCATGGCTCAAAAAATTAGACAGAGTTCAACCCCCATTATTCATTAGTGACTAGGCCTCTCCCTAATGATCCATAAATGACTTTGACCTAAATGAAGGGAAGGTAGGTATTGGTATAACCATTAGCCACATGATCATGGTGAAGAAGGCTCTAGAAGAGTCCCTATTGTAACTCTAGTTAAGAGTTGAAGGAGTTAAACTTAACCATGAGTAGGCTATTAGGTTGTGTTATAAACGAACCACTATGAGGAAGAGGGGCTCCATTCTATTGTAGTACATTTTGTTCCATAGATGAATAAAGTAGCTAGAGAGTGGATAGGGAGCGAGAAATTAGAGAGGATTTGTGCATTGTAGTAGCTCATGGGCTAAAAATCTCACCTCTATGTACTTGCATCCATTTTCCATTTAGAGAAAGCAAGCAGAGTGACCTCACCTTCCAGCTAGGTTTTCTCTTGAAAGAGTTTCCAATGTTATATCTTGTGTTAATTTTTGGTTTGTCAATTTTATTTTGTTTTTCTATATTTTATGCATAATTATAATCGAAATGCATCTGCAATAGACAATAATTTACAAATCTAGAAATCTAAGGAGAAATAAGCCCTCATAGTGTAGATTTTAGATTTTACATATAACTTTATCATCTCTGTTGTGATGAGTTGTCTAATGGAATATCCACAGTAGTTTACAGATCATCATAGTTTGGTAATATGGATGCTTCCGTACCAATACCTTGGTATATTAACTATTTTAATACCCAGAATCTGTCCAATCACGAAGCTATTTGAGCAGTACCTCCTCTTTTATCATTCCAAGTGCAGTTCCCATTGGTAGTTTCCATGCCCACTAATTTTAACTCCTCAATCATTTCCATGTAGTGTTGATATTCCTCCTCCAACCTACGTATTCCCCTTTTTTTATTTGTAAGATATTTTATTGTTTGAAAATCTCCTCTGATTATCCAATTTTCTACTTATAACTTAGTCTTTCAATTTTTTACACTTCTAAGAAACCTTGGTTTGTCTCTCAAAATTGTGGGACCATACACATTGGTTATATATCCTTTGAGTTCAAATCCCAATTTTTGAAATTTTACTAAAAATGATTTGGGTGTAGCAATAAAAGTTGAATGAGAGATATCCCTCATATTCCATAAGATTGTCAAGCCTCCTGAAGTCCCTCTAACATCAGCTACTATATGTTTATATCCTCTCTAGATTCATTTGGCTATTTTGGTGATATGGTTGTCTCTACATTTTGTTTCTTGCATCATAACTACCACAAGCTTTTATACTTCTATTTTTTCCTTAAGGAGTCTGTGTGTAGATGTTCCATTCAGACCCTACATATTCCACAAGATGGATTTCATGATTAAGTACAAGATGAGAGTTGCTAGAAGTCAATCATTGAACTTATCCAACCAAAATTCACAATTTTTTCTCCCACTTCCTAAATCAATTTCTTATTCGAATTATGTCCCCTTTCTTTCTCATCGTTATTATTTTTTGAAATTTTCTTTTCTTCTAACTTTATGAAGTCCTAGGAAAAAGGAACCAACATTTTTCTTACCTTTAATTTGATGATGTTGTATTTTTCGTAGTTAGATAAATGCTTTGAATATTAGTTCCATTTCCCACTCTAGAATTTTTAGAGGATCCTATTTTTCCCATGTATTGCTATAGTTTGTATGTTTAGTTGCTCTAGCTCCATATCCTCTGCTCCCTCCATTTTCAATAACTCCTCTTGTTCTTCCCACATTTTTGCATCTTCTTGGTCGTTTGCTTTCGCCATGTAATATTTTTATTGTTTTGAATTGGTTCTTCTTGTTCAAGTGTTGTTTTATCCCTTCATCCTTCCTTTGCTTTGTGTTGTCAACTTTAATGTTTGGCTTATTTTCTTCTAATGCAACTAAAGCTTCATATTTATTTCCACCTCTTGTGTTGTCCTTATATGCTTTGCTTGGGGTCATTTTATTGGGTATTATTTTGCATGCGACCTTTTCAAAGCCCTTGTGATATTTATCTAGTTTGTGTTTTGTGACTTGTTTAAGTGAGTTTAAAGGGAATTCCCAAAATATATGTCCATGATTATGGCATTTCCTGCATTTGAAAGGACTATGTTCATAGTTGATGGAGTGTTACCATGTGCTATATTGATAAGAGATGCATATATTAGTTGACATGGCTGAGAAATATACATGTACATACATATATGGGCATATGGCATGTATCCTCCTTGTTTTATGGCTTCTGAGCTCATTATGTATGACCCCAAGGCATTATCTATGCCTTCCAATGTTCCGAGACCCCAATTCATGTGGTCTAGGGAATATAACCTGATTCATACAAGGGTTGTTGAAAGGTCTTCTTTGTCTAGACAAAAACACTCCTTGCATAATCATAGATATAATCATGTTGAGTTGAAAACACATAGACCATAATGAAAATTTGGTTTATGTCTTACACATTGTTGAATATCATTGTAAGAAGCGTTTGGAACCTAATTGCAATTCCACATCCCCTTTCGGTTGCCCTTTCTTCTAAATCCATCCTATTAGCACTCTTTCAATTTGTCATAAACCCAAAATTTTTCCAATCAATGCATAATCTTACATGTATTGTATTTTATCACCAATTTTTGGGAGGTAACCTCAAATTTGGGTATTTTAACCCCTTGTGGAATATAGGACCCCGATTTTGCTTGTTTTTCACTTGTCATTTCCTTTGTCAATCCTTCTTGTTATGTTATTGGTCCTATGTTGTCCTCTTCCAAGTGATTCGAAGGACCTTGATATTGGTATTTTCCTTTGCTTGTACTATTGAATCTGTGAGATGATTCATTTGCCTCAGATCTTGTACTTGTCATTAAATTTCTCTAGGAGGGGGTTGGTTCTCCTCCTCCAAAAGTATCCATGGCTCACGCTTCCTTAGCGCAACTCTCAAAACTCTACCTTCCTATCTTAGAGTTGCTCTTGATTGTTCATTCCACCTTGCATTTCAATGGATTTTAATAATTCTTTTTGCGTCAAGAGACACTCTCTACAACCTAGTATGGGAGAGATGTTGTCACATAACGTTACATTTAAAAAAAATAAAAAAATTACATCAACAAATTAAAAAATAAGAATAACATAAAAAACAATGTTGATCATAAATATAATACTTCAATTTTTAGCTCTAAGGGATAGAGAAGTTGGTCGAGTTCATGTTGTTAATACCTTGCCTATCAGGAGGTCATGGGGTCAAATCTCCTCGATGCCCTTGGGGTTAAGCCTTGCTAGTTTGACCGACGGGTATATCCCTTCAGGTTGATCTACTTAGATTTTCCCGTGGATGTAGCGGCCACTCAATGTCTGTGAACCACCCTTAAAAAAATACTTCAATTTTCACCTTAATTTTACACCAACATAAATCCATCTTAACTTGCAATCTACCAAGCCCCGAGAGGGATCAAATATTTTTTCACTCTAAAATAGGTTTTCATATCAAGGGATTTGATTCCTTTAGGTGCTTGGTAGATTTAGAGTTAAGATGGATCTAGGCTCGTTTAATTATTAATTATAACATTATTAATTTATTTTTTAATTTTATTTGATTTTTCGTTTTAGTTTTATGTAATTTGAAAGAGTCAAAATATTTAGAGACATTACATTACAACATCTCTACCATACTAATCAACTTTATATGTAGAGATAAAGTAATTGAAAGAAAAAAGAAAAGAAAATATTACCTTTTAGTGTGAAGGAGATATGCAATTCCTTCACTACTCAATAAAGAGTTGATATGTAAAAATAATATTATTGATATTATATGATGTATAATTCATTTTAGATTTAGTCGACATGTATTGTTCAAAAAGAAAATATATAATAACAAAAAAAATTAGCATTGGCCATAAATAAAATATTTCAATTTTTATATTAAACAACATAATTTTATATCAACCTTATATAAATGTAAATATAAATAGTTAGATTAAAATTCTTATATTTTCATTTTAGGTTATTAGGGAGAAGTGTAATTTATTCCATGTACTTAATATAGAGTTGACATATAATATTTGAAAAATATTAACAAAAAAAAGTTTAATGTGGATCATGAATCAAATAATTCAATATACATGTTGAGTAAAATATTTTAGCATCAAAGCTTGAAGAGCTAGCTCAATTGGTCTAGTCCCCTTTTATAAAGCACCTTTGCTATTGAGAATCGATTTTAGCATCATATCTCTCTCTCTCTCCCTCTATATGTATAGATCTTAATGAATAAACCTCTCAGGTATGAAAAGATAAGATTTTAGCATCATATCTCTCTCTCTCTATATGTATAGATATTAACGAATAGATAGATAAATCTTATTTCATTAATAGTTTCTTTTTAATTCAAGATATGAGGAAGATTTGTATGAAAGTACCTCTCAGGTATGAAAAGATAAGATTTTAGCATCATATCTCTCTCTCTATATAGATCTTAATGAATAGATAGATAAATCTTATTTCATTAATAGTTTCTTTTTAATTCAAGATATGAGGAAGATTTGTATGAAAGTACGAGAGATTTTTATAATTTCTTCCATGTTTAATATGAAATTAACTTGTAACATTTTAAAAAATATTAATAATATATAGCGAGAAAGAGAAAAAAAGATAGTTTCTACTTCCAAATATAAAAAAACATGTATTAACATTTTAATATAAAAATGTGTATCATAAATTAAATATTTTAATTTCTATTGTATATATACCATATAAAACAAGTGTAAATAATAATAATAATAATAAATAAAAAAATGTTAATATTTTGATAAAAACTTCCATAAACCCATCTTAACTCAATTCCTTTATAAATATAAATAAACTTTATAAATATAAATACACTGTGCAAGCATTATTTTGAACGTGTTTCTTGAAGAAAAACATAAATCTTCCACCAAATAATCAAACGAAACTAAATATAAAATTAAAAAACTATGGTCATCGTAACCAAGGTTGGAATTTGGATTTCTTTTTGCCCGTCATACAATTTTTTTTTGACGTTTTCATTCTTATGTTACCCATCAAAAAACGTTATGTTTAAAATTTTGCCCTTCAAAAATAATATTCTCATAATAAATTAACCTGTTTACAAATAAAAGCTTGATTAAAAAAATACCCTTCAATAACATAACTATTTTAAAAAAATTCATAACATGCAAATTTGTGCTTTATTAATGGGTTTTAGGATTTCATTTTGAGAAACACATGTTCAAATTTAATAATGAAGTTGAAGGGAACACTAACATGGGATAACCGTTGCCCACTAGTATTTGAGGGTGAGATTTGTGAGGTGTTGTGGACACCAATTATTAGGTTCAAAGCTCCAAAGCTCCAACGTCCTTCACATTTGTTACAAGGGAGTAGCTCGATCCATGGCAGAAACAACGAGAGGGACCATGTGGTTGAATGAGTTTGACATATTGCTAGTTTGCTAGCTATAAATGGATGGCCAGAGGGAGGTGAATCAGTCCTAAGCCTTGACTGTCAAATGTTTGACATCAGAAAATCTACTTCGTTGAACATTAGCTGTAGCTTAAGCATGTGAGTGTATCCAGAAGCAGTGAGAAAATTCGTCAAAAATTCATTCATTCATGTTGCAGGTATCTTTGTCTTACCATTTTAAGGGATGGAAGATGTGAATGACTTAAATCTCTTCTCCTGGATGTTGATGGGTAAGATGTGAATGCATTGAATCTTTTCTCCTTGATGCCGAAGGGTGAAATGAATGCAGTAACAAGTTCATGTAGAACATGTTAACCTGTGTCTTGGTCGCACAAAATAATGAAATATTTGTTGATTTAACTTGCACAGATTTAGTATTTGACTACTTGGTGAGACACAAACACATCATACTTTTGAAGTATTCTTCCGCCGCAAATTAAGGGCCTTTTTGCACTTCTTGACAGATTAAATTATGTATTAAAGTCTGGTTGTTTTGCACTGTGCTTAGTGAGTCAACGGTCAACCCCATTTTCACTAAATCCTGGGCAATTTTTACTCTCTTAAAGCCCTTGGCGAGGTCCATTAAGAAATTTATTTGATTTAGCTATTTTTAATGCAATTATAGAACAATTTACAGAAAAAGAATTCAGTAGAACAGGTCTCTGAGAAATGATATGAATAATCTTATGGAGTAGCTTGAGCTAGTTTCTTTGGATCTATGCAACTGAAGTATATCTTTCGTATATCTATGAAAAGATTAAGTCTTCGCCTAAATGTGGAATGTGCAACTTTAGTTTTCTAACTATCAATAAAATGTGTTCTAAAAAATAATGTAACATTGTAATACCCATTGCCCCTAAAAAAAAAGGATGAGATGGCAAGTCTTACTCTATGAGTTGAATCGATGTCCTACTTGTAATGCTATGCAGATTTCGATGATTATAGAGATCGAAGTCTCACTCTATGAGTTGAATCATTGTCCTACTTGTAATGCTATGCATATTTCAATGATTATAAAGGTTAATAGTTTTTTTTAAGAGGCTTTCACTTACCTCTCTGACATGTTGTCCCTTAAGGGTAACTGCTACGTTCATTAAAATGGATAAATTCGTCCTAATATGACACATATTTTTTCTTCTCAAAGAAAAAAATTCGAAGTCGCTGACATGCTTTAAACATCTACCATATGCTTTAAACATCCACCATAATAGATTGTAGTGTACGCCGAAATAAACAAAGTGAAACTATACTCTGACCAGATATTATTATGCAGAATAAAAAGAGTTTACATACTAGGCGAACTGGTGCAGTGATTTTAACATCGTTCCATATGAACTCGATTACTCATGTTCCGTTTAGTTTCAATTTTCCCTAGTGATATTGTTCATATGCGATTTATATTGATTTGAACCCTCTACGCAGCAAGTTGCAAGTTTGCCAGTTACAACTCATCTCAGATCAAGTTGTAACTCATCTAAAATCTGTATTATTAATACAAATAAACATACAATATTACAAAATTTAAAGCGAATCAAGTTGTAACTCATCAAAAATCTGTATTATTAATACAAATAAACATACAATATTACAAAATTTAAAGCGAAAATAAATAGGATTTAATAACGTTTTGAGAAAATTACTGCCCGTCAAAAATACGTTTCCCACAGTTCCAAGCACGTTCGAAAAGACGGGCATCCAGAAATTTTAGGCGTCAAATACAGGCAAAATGCCTCATGACGGGCAAAATCCCCGTCAAATTCCATCCCTGATCGTAACATATATCTTCCCGAAAATAACAAAAAACCGACCATATCTTCCCGAAAATAACGAAAACCGACCAACCTCGTTTGACTGGAAGGCACTTGCTCCCTTTTTTTCCTAAAAGTTTAATGATTTTGATCGTGTTTCTTAAAGAAAAACATAAATCTTCCACCAAATCATCAAACAAAACTAAATATAAAATTAAAAAACTAAAAACATAAATCTTCCACCAAATAATCAAACGAAACTAAATATAAAATTAAAAAACTACGGTCCTGGTAACATATATCTTCCCGAAAATAACACAGACAGACCAACCTCGTTTGACTGGAAGGCACTTCTCCTCTTTTTCTAAAAGTTTCAACGAGTCTAGCCTTTCCCCTCCTCACAAATATGGGTGGGTCCTACAAAGTACGTACTTGCATAGCTCACCCGATGAAAAAGTTAATACTTTTTAAAAGTTTTACTGAATCTAGTCTCCACCAGAAAGACTCTGTATCCATGTGGGTCCTACAAATTACGTGCAGAATTAAACTTACCCCAGAACGAACTACCACCAACTTTAGCGCGGCGTAGAACACCGTCTTTGTACACTTTCTGCCCACCTTCGTATATTGATATTTAAAGTCATTTTTTTAGCGATGTTACGTTTCCCAGTAATGCACGCTCCAGATGCTACGCTCTAACACGCATCCTGGCATACCTTCCAACCTCCTCTTCTATATATTCACCACCACTATATGTTAATCCTGCAAATATTTATTTAACGTCACATATGTTCACTGGGGGTCATTATTTTCATTTTTATTACATAGCGTTTTTCATTTTTAACTAGAGTTTGCGTCGCCAAATATGGAGAAGCGCGATGCCCGTGCTTTGCCAGAGGAAGATCGCAGAAAAAAGGGCCGTCAATTTAAGGGAATCCGAATGCGAAAATGGGGGAAATGGGTGTCTGAAATTCGGATGCCGAAATCGCATGAGAAGATATGGCTGGGATCCTATAATACCGCCGAGCAAGCCGCCCGTGCTTACGACGCCGCTGTGTATTGTCTGAGAGGACCCGCAGCCAAACTCAATTTTCCAGAAACCGTGCCGGGTATTCCGTCTGCTTCTTCCCTTTCCCGGCAGCAAATTCAGCATGCAGCCGCCAGATATGCCATGGGTGAAATCCCTTTGATTTCGCCCTCTCTGCAAACTAATGAGGCGACGGAGAAGCCCGCATCATCGTCACGATCTTCTTGGAATTCAGAAACGGATTTGTTGAGCAACAGTGAGAAGTTTTCCAAGGAGCTGGACTTCGATTTGTGGGAATCTATGTTTAGCGGTCAAGACTGCTTCAGTTTGGACAAACTACCGCCAATTGAAGAAGCGTCGGCGTCTGAGCTCATTCCGCCTTGGCAAAAGCAGCAGTAGAAGAGTCCGGAATAGCGGTCCATCTTCCTGGAACCGACGGAGCTGTGGAAGTTCCGAGATATTTGTATTAGAAGAGTCCGGAATAGCGGTGCAAACCGACGGAGTTGTGGAAGTTTCGAGATGTTCGAATTACTTACAGTGACGAGGCTGAAAGGCAGATCCGTGTTCTGAAATCCCAAGTGGGCCCAAAATCGCCATTTTGTAGCGTTGTTGGCCGTCAGCAGCGTGGCGTCTGTTTCGAACCTGCGACTGCGCCATGGCCCACTCGAAGTCGGGGGCGGGAAAGGCCCAGGAGGGCGACTGTTCGAATCACAAAAACTTGAATATGTTTTCGAATGCTTCGTATTATTTAACGGGCAACCGTCGTAATGTTTTGCCCCCTTTGATTTTTCAATTGTTAATGGTATACTCTTTTTATTTATTTTATTTTATTTAATGAGGGTTTTTATTGTTTTTTTGTTTATTAATTTTATTTTATTTAATGAGGTTTTTGTTTTGTTTGTTTTGTTTTTTATTATTGAGATGTTTTTTTGAGAGGAAGAAATTATATTTAGAATAGCGTTCAAGTATGGTCTTATTTAGGATTAGACCATGAAATTTGTAAGATCAAATTTCTTATATGACAAACTTCTCACCTAATCCTGGGATCACGTCCATAGACTTATATCAAACAGAATCATAAAACTTTAATTTTTACACATGTCAAAATTTTGAAGCTATATCTAAAATTAAAAGGAGTGTCTCTACGACCAAAAGTGGTTGGAATCCTCGTAAATTTTTTTCGAAATTTTTGTAAAAGCATTGTTTGAATCATGTTTTTTATGGTGGAAATAGATTCAGCACTATCAAAAACTTTGAGAATACTTCAAATTATGAAATTTGACAACTTTTACTTGGATTTACTAATGCAAACTAATAATTTACCCTAAGTTCAGATTATTTAATTACGGTTATTTATTTGACTACCCATACCATTTGTTGGAAGCTCAAAATGGCTAAACTATGTAATTTGACTCTTAAAACCGTTCATCAAACATAATAAACTATTAAAACCTATGATGAATTGACATCTCATAAATAATATTTTATTTAAAGATTTTTATTTTTTATTTTTTTTCAAAAATTCTAATAATATTTTGATTTTTTTTATTATTTAAAACATATGATGAATTAACATCTCATAAATAATATTTTATTTAAAGATTTATTTTTATTTTTATTTTTATTTTTATTTTTATTTTTAAATTCTAATAATATTTTAATTTTTTTATTATTTAAAATATATTTTTGAATATATAAAATTTGAAATATGATTATACACATTAAAACATTTGTAATTTTAATAAACTCTTATTAAATTTCAAGAAAAATATTATATTTTAAATTTTTATTAAATTTAAAAAAAAAATCTAAACCTATATGGAAAGAAAAACCAAAAATAGAAAGTTGCATTACTAATTTTTAACTTTTTAACATTAATTTTAAATAAATTTTAGGCTATCCACAATTTTACATAGTCATACTTAATTTTCTTTCCCCAATAACAAAAATCATATCCAACCTTGGGTATATGTAATATTTACATATAATTTATTTTTATTGTTTTTAAAGCCAATTTTAAACATTGATTTTAAATATATATTTCTATGTTTATTTATTGAAATTTAAATAGTTTAATTTGTGTAAGGTGGAGTTTATTTTAAAATTTATAGTTTACATTCTAACCATTCTAAAGTACAAAGATTACATTCTAACCAGAAGGGTACCACTCTTACGATTACTTTAATAAATTGAAGCATAACACTTTGCCATAACTTCAACAATTCCTTCATGCCAACGGTCCTTTAGTGATGAGACCATGTATATTCTAAGTGGACAACCTATGCCACTTTGATGATGTCACGCTTCATGCTAATTTCATACTACAATTTAAAATAGACACAGATTATACATTGAGTGATTAAATTAGAGGTCTTGCATAATGATTCCTTATACCATTTTTTATTGGAGTAATTTTTCCACTCTAATTTTGCTCACTAAATCTAACATCTTTGAAGGCCACGAATTATTTTTTTTAATCCGAGCGAACATAAACATCTCTTGATTTAAAGGTAGAATTGTAGTAAATCATTGGTTGTGGCTTTAACCGTTAAAAATCCTATTTTATAATTTATCATTTCAACGACAAATACAATATAGACTTTGTAGAGTTTAAATTTACACTTTGAAAATATATATATATATATATAAATCACACCACTGTAGTGCGAAGATGAGGAAATGCCCATTGAATTATTAAATTTCACGGAGATAATGGACAACAAATTATTACCATTAAAGTATTATACTAATAATTAATTTGTTTAATAATAGAAATTACACTGTGTTAAAATAAAATATTGCACTCAAAGTTTATGGTTTGGCGTGTCTAAGAATCTAAGCAAAACTTTGATTTGGCGTGTCTAAGAATCTAAGCACCATATTGTTGTTAAGTATTATAGTGGATATCTCACACATATTTATTTGAAGAAATCATTCGTAGTAGATTTCTTAATTATTAATAGTATCATTCTTTTTCTTTTTTGTCTTACTTATTGAAAACTAAGGATATTATATGAAGTTTTGTTGTTGAGGGTGATTAGGACTGTAAAAGTAACATTGATGTAATAGATTCTAATTATGAAAAACAAAATTGAGGATATTGTAAATTTATATGACTCGGAAAATTAGGGAATACTATAATCGTTCATCATCCTATCTTTCCTTATATAAAAGTTGTTATTCGGATGAATTGAGACAAGTACTAGAAAGGAAGCCAAAGAATAAACAATGTAGATACCATAGAAACATAAGTAGTAAAGCAGAAATATGAGAAGACTAGTCAAGGAGGATGACTATAGATTTTGGAGAGCCAACTGCATGAGAAGTATTTTTCGGTGAAACTGAGTTAGCAGGAATGGAGTTAAGAGGAACTGCATTGATAATATATTCCTCTTTGTCGTGGACATTTTATTCAGAATCAAATTCTGAAGCAATATACCTTTCCACCTGGTTCAGCCTTACCGCTATATTATCCAAGTTATAGCTAATGTCTCTCATAATCCGCTTTATTTCTTCCTGACTTGCAAAGAGTTTGTAATTATCGGTTTGTTTATCCTTGATTACCTGTTTAACAAAGTCTCCAACTGATGGTGAGGACTAATGGAGTGCATAAAGTGAAGGCATCTCTTTCTGATTTTTCTAGGATCTGAAACCCATTTGAGACAACCTCCACTAATCTCAGAGTCTGAAAAGTATTGGTTTGTAGATTTTTGTGGAGTGATTTCTGAGAGACTGAATTAGGATATTCCACAGTGTTCATCATTTTTATTTGTCGATGTTTCGAGCCTAGAGTCTTGGTCTAGGCTCGAAACATCGACAAATAAAAATGATGAACACTGTGGAATATCTGAATTCAGTCTCTTTGAAAAGTATTGTCGGTCACTGAATTCTTTGGCTTCCAGCCTCAAAATTTCCTTCCTGACCTCCAACGAAGCAACCTCAAAAAAAATTGTGATGGATTCCCAGCCGAAGAGGCATCGGTGCCTAGTGGAGGAAGCCCCAACAACACCTCCTCGACGAGCTAGTTGTCATTGTTTAGGTGCCATAAATTCCCTGCACAAAACAATGAATTGGACTACAGCTGACCACCGTAAATGTTGGCGACCAAATAAGTGGACTCGGGGAGTGTAGATGCTAAAGTGGACCGAGTTACGACCCGAAAGGGAAATGATAATATTGAAGGACGGAAGGTTGGTAAAGTTGTTAATGGCCACCCTAAACCACATACGAAACCGATTATGGAACCTCAGGAAAGGACTAAGGTGACACACCTTGGTACGTTCGGGGGGATTATAAACTATATCTATGTCTTGAACCATGATACATTTTATGTGACAGTAGACTTGAAATTTGACATGAACCTGAACAATAGAGCATAGTGTAGGGAACTGAAAGCCCTTTAAGACTATTTCAAAACTAGATTGAGAAGGTGACTGAGTACCAAACCCTAGAGGAGAGAACTGGGCAATCAAATGAGGAGGTAACCTCAAATTTGGGTACTTTACCCCCTTGTGGAATATAGGACCTTGATTTTTCTTGTTTTTCACTTTCCATTTCCTTTGTCAATCCTTCATGTTCTATTATTTGGTTCTATGTTGTCCTCTTCCAAGTGATTTGAAGGACTTTGATTGTAACAACCCTGGTGAAAATTCCATGTAATAAAATTTAATAAAGGCAAAATAATAACCACGGTTGATGGGACACTTATTCCAAACTGAATGTTGGGAAAAATCCTAGTGATGGGGATCACTTGTGATTGTTAAATGGCTAAGGAGATTGGCAAAGGCAATGGCTAAGGATTTGGAAAGGAAAAATGACATTTTTGGCACATTTATTTATGAAAATAATGGAAATTATGAGAAAAGGGAGGTGAAAGGTCACATGTTGTATGTGAGGAGGAAAATGAAGAAAATAGAGGCCTCATTCATAAAAAGGCCTTTGAGGATCAGTTGTTAACCTTTTGCTAGTTCGGTGTTGGAGCTCTCTCATCATTCTCTCTCACTCATATTCTCAGAGACTTAAAGTTTTCTTGGATCACTCTTGGAGGGTGTGGCATACTTGGACTTTTAGAGCAAGAAGGTAAAGGAAGAGCAGGAAAATGCAAGAGGACATCGGGATCAACAACTACAATGAGACTTGCTTGCAGGTACCGAGTTGCATGTATGTTTTCCTCACTATTTTTGGCATGCATGGCATATGCATGTGGATTTTGGGTCATGATCTGTCACTGACATGGAGGATTTCATTAACAATGGATTGCCTAGCCTTGCCATTTCCTAGATAGCCATGGATATTGTGGGTTTATTTCCTTGTTTTGTGTTGGTTGGTTCTCATGTTTCCTTAGCTTGGGTTGAGTTATTAGTTCCTGGAAGCCTTGGTTGGACAAATGCTCTAGAAGCCTTGTAACAACATGGGTTGAGTTACTAGTCCTGGAAGCCTTCGTTGGAAAAACGCTCTGGAAGCCCTTGGTGGATTGAGTTACTAGTCCTGAAAGCCTTGGTTGGACAAACGCTCTCGAATCCTGGCGGCAGCTGTGGGTTGAGCTACTAGTCCTGGAAACCTTGGTTGGAACAAACACTCTAGAAGCCCTAGAAGGCTTGGATAGAGACCAATCTGATGATGGTTTTGTGATGTCTGACCGTGAAGTGGAATCATTGTTTGATGGGTTGAGGTGAATGGCTTTTGGAATCCCTGGATGGTTTTGGATTGATGTATTCTATGAGATCCCACATTCATTCTTGGAATTTGGCATGGGGGTGAATGGTTAAAGAAAGATTTGGCTCAGCGATTCTATGATCAGGTGGAACATGGAAGTCCCATCCCGGGTTTGGATTTTTCATCATCAATATGAGGTTACTTATCCTTATATTTCTATGATGAATATACTGGATTATATGTGGTTTATATGGCTATGATATCATTGGTATTTATGTTGCTATTATGCTGGTTATATATGTGCTTTATCACAGTAGCTATGTATGGCTCTCATCATGTTTTTACTTGTAAATGAATGATGAATGTATCTATGACCCAATGGATGAAATGACAATTGATGTGTTGAGGCTTCAATGCTTATTAGTGATTCTCATCTAAGTATGAGACCCATATGCTCAGATCTGTTATTTACCCCAATATATTACATATTTGTGATATGTTTGACGACATTCCTGTCATGGCTAGTAGGGGTCCAGTCAAGATTTCATTCAAGTGGTTGCATTTATACTATCATTTCCTTGTTATTTTACTATTTTGAAGATATGAGTCAATTCTGGGCAGTGACCTGGGCTATGGACGTGAAAAAGTGGCTCAAATCTTAGGGACTCTAGCACAACACTGACAAAAAGAGTCCCTGGACACTGGCTTGCAGGTCTGTGAGAGTGTCCAGATGTCCCTGGATGTTAGCATGCCCATAGTATGAGAGCGTCCATAGGTCAAGTAGTCCAAAATGTTAATGGGACCTAGGGGTTGGTTGGCAGAAATGCTGGGTTGGTTCCTGAGGGTCCTAATGCTGATGTTGGGTGTTTGTATGGTGTGTTTCCATCAGTTCGACTTCTTTAACGTGACTTAGGAGGTAGAATAATATCATAGTGGCCTCTCGTCGTATGTTTACCCTAACTGGCCAATTGCTTGGGTAGATGTGGGAGGAGGGTGTTATAGAGTCGTACCAGAGCATGGTTCTCCCCTCATACTCAATGGGTTGTGTGTTGGTCATGCATGTATGTCAGTTGCATGTGTGTCTCTTACACTTGCATTCCATGTGCTTGTTGCATTTGCATAATGTTGATCATGGTTTTAGTGATGTTGTCATGTGGAACTTGATGTTGTTATATGGAGTGCATCGTCATGAGTGTATGACTGGTTACATGTCGATTATGTCACTTACATGTATCTTTGGTTACATCCTTGTATGCTTGGTTGTACTCTTGTATGCTTAGTTGCCTGTATCATTCTTGTAGGATGATTTCAAGTATTGTTCGTTTATGCTTGATTACATGTGTTCATGCATGTGTATGGTTGGTTATGCATTTCTTATGCATGTTAATGTTTGCATGTGGTCAAGTGTACAGTGATGTAATGATTGTTGTCATGCATGAGGTCGTGGTATGAGTTGATAAGGTCATGCATTGATGACTGGACCCTGTCTAGAATGATGGTTGCATGGTCATATGCTTATGTGTTATGTTTCTATATGTTGTCATGATTATGTTATACATGTATCACGTTGATTTGTTGATCTTGCAGACAAGGTATCCTCCCCAATATATACTAAGGTACATTGGTTTATTGTGATTTGGTTTAGCTGACATGATATATCTTGTAGAAAGAAATTTCAAATGACTAGCAAGATGGTATACTACAAAGACTATCCCTATGAATCAAATGGGCAATATGGTGTTGGGAACTCTTCCGATTCGGCAGATACATTGAGAAGCTTAAAGGAAGAAATAAGGAGTTGTAAGGCAGATAATGATAGAATCATGCAGACACAAGAGAAACAAGTAGAGGTAAATGTAGTGATACTTCTGAGTTTATCATATTTGCAGCGATAAGGACCAAGTCGGATCAGCTAGGAGGAGGACAGAACTAATGGGGCATATGGTAGTAGGTCGCATGAATGTCACAGGTTAGATACAAATGACATGGTTAGATATGGCAGATTGTTGGACAATTTAGAGAGAAGGGATAGACACATGTATTATTCTAGTTTTGATTTAGATAGGCACTATGATCGTCATTGTTATCATCCTTACAAGAGGAGTGATAGGGGATACTTTCCGGATGAGTTTAAGAAAGCAAAGCCACCTACTTTTGATGGAGAGATGAAGAAACCACAGGACGTAGAGGCATGGTTTCTTGGTATGAGGAAGTTCTTCAGGTTACATGATTATTTAGAGAACATGAAAGCCATAGTAGCTACATTCAGTCTCAAAGGTAAAGTGGACATTTGGTGGGAAGATGTGAAGAATATCATATGTATTCATGAGGAAGACTTGACTTGGAGTGAGTTTGAGCAGTTATTCAAGAAGTATCTGTCAGAGAGGTACTTTGTTGATAGGGCTAAAGAATTATATGAGCTAAAGATGGGATCAATTACAGATGAGGAGTACACTAGCAGGTTCTTAGAGTTACTGAGGTATGTGCCTTATCTCACAGAGGAGAAGGCCGAGATTCAAAGGTTCATTAGTGGATTACTGGTTACATTCAAAGACAAGATTGAGTTCGATGAGCCTAGATCATTAGAGGATGCCATTCAAAAGTTAAGACATTGCTATGAAAAATCAAAGTACAAATATGAGACTAAGCCATATTGGAAAGGTAATACAAGAAACAAAGGAAAATGGGATAGAAAGTGAGCAAGACCTCAGGGTACAGATAAGAAATAGAATGTTGCACCATCTAAGAAGTTCAATGCATCAAATAGAGGACAAGGACATCGATCTAAGGAGTGGAATAAGGGTGCACGCTGGAAGCCTATAGAGTATTGGTCTTGTGGAAAAGATCATCGTAGGAGAGATTGTCCATAGAATCAAGGTGGTGGGCCTTAGATATATATTGCATAGGACGTACAAACTGTTGGCGACACTGGTCAGAGTGTTCCTCATATTTATGAAGCATTGGATAAAAAATAGATAAACCATTAGGCATCTATCATTGAGATGGACGATAAGCTGTATGATCAATTTATTTCTATTTTGATTGACCCTAGATCTAATTATAGCTATGTTACTCCTGACTTGGTGGATAAGTGTGGTTTGAGTAAGGAATTGCATGCAGAAATTGGTTAATGCAGCTAGCTACAGGTACAAAGAAATGAGTGTATCATTGGGTAAGATCTTGTGCATTTGATTTAAATGGTATTCCTACTGCAACACATTTGAATGTATTACCATTGGGATCATACAATATGTTTTTGGACATGGATTGGATGTATCTTCATAGAACCAAGGTGGATTGTTATGACAAATCCATTGAGTGTGTTGATGACAATGGAGAACCAGGAGTCTTGCAGGGAAAGAAGAAAGCCACATCAGTTAGGATGGTGACAACTATGCAAGCAAAGCAAAGCCGTAGAAAAGGATGTGTGTTATTTGTAGTACACATTTCTAGTGATAAAGGTAAGGAAGTTGAGGATGCAGATGCTTTGAGTAGGTACCCAGTTTTACAACAGTTCAAGGATGTATTTCCTGAGGATATTACAAAGTTTCCACCTCACAGGGAGGTATAATTATCCATTGAGTTGGTGTCACGGGCAGCTTTGGCATCAAAAGCACCTTACAGGATGAGCACACCCGAGTTGGTATAATTGAAGCTACAGGTGAAGGAAATGTTTGACAAGGGATACATTAGGCCAATTGTATCACCTTGGGGCGCACTGATGTTGTTTATGAAGAAGAAAGATGGTACTCTCAAATTATGCATTGACTGTAGAAAGTTCAACAAAATGACCTTCACGAACAGGTATCCGTTGTCAAGGGTTAATGACTTGTTTGATCAGTTGAAGGGGGCAACAATGTACTCGAAGGTTGATTTGAGATTTGGATATCACCAGGTATGCATCAAAGAGGAGGAAATTTACAAAATAGTTTTCCGGACTAGGTATGGTCATTATGAGTTTGTTGTAGTTCCATTTGGCTTAACGAATGCTCCAGCTACATTTATGTGATTGATGAATAATGTGTTGCGTTCGTACTTGGATAAATTTGTTTTTTTGTTCATTGATGACAAATTGGTATATTCTAAAAACGAGGAAGAGCATAACAAGCATTTAGCAGCAGTGTTGAGATTGTTGAGAGAGCATCAATTGTATGCTAAGCTCAACAAGTGTGGTTTCTTTCAGACTAAGGTACACTACTTGGGGCATGTTGGCTCTAAGGAGGGCATTATAGTAGATCCAAAAAAGATAAAGGCCATCATGGAGTGGGTAGCTCCTAAAAATGTGGATGAGGTGATATCGTTTATGGGATTGGAAGGCTATTATAGGAGGTTCATCAAGAACTTCTCACAGATTTCTTATCCTATCACATCATTGCAGAGGAAAGGTAAGAAGTTTGAATGGACAAAGTAGTATGAGGCTAGTTTTTAGCAGCTCAAGCAGTTGTTGACACATGCACCAGTGCTAAAGATTGCAGATCCGGACTAAGAGTCTGTAGTGTGCGCATATGCTTACAAGAAAATAATTTGTGGAGTCCCTATGCGGGATGGACAGGTGGTATGTTATGAGTCACGAAAACTGAATGAGCACGAGCAGAACTATCCCACACATGATCTTGAATTGGCAGCAATTATACATGTGTTGAAGATGGGGAGACACTATCTTTTGGGTAGGAGGTTTACATTGATAAGTGATCATAGTGGTTTGTGGTACCTATTTGACCAATTGAATTTGAATGGTAGGCATGCTCGGTGGTAGGCTATGATTAGTGAGTTCGATTTTGAGATCAGGTACATCAAAGGTAAAGAGAATAAAGTGGCAGATGCTCTTAGCAAGCAGATACAGGTAAATCACTTAACAATTATGAACTCCTATGGGATAGACTTACATGATAGGATCTTGCAGGTAGGTCAACAGGATGTCAGATATATGGGATTATGCATAGGTTGCAATAGAGTATAGGTACAAGTATAGGTGGTAGTACATGTACAGGTACAAGTGAGAGTATAGGTACAGGTATAGGTGCAGGTGCATAGGATGTGGATTATTTCCTTACATCGGATGGATGGGTTAGGTTCAGAGACAAGATATAAGTTCCAGATAACAGTGAGCTCAAAAAGCTAATCTTGAGGGAGTTTCATTCGAAACCATATTTAGGTCACCTAGGTTATCAAAAGACATTGACCGCATTGAAGCAATTTATTATTAGCCGAACCTGAAGAGGTATGTAGCAGAGTTTGTGGCTAGGTGTTTCAATTTTCAGCGTGTGAAGGTAGAGCGTAAGCATCCAGGTGGACTGTTATAGCTGATTGTGATTCCCGAGTTGAAGTGGGAAGTCATTTCCCTGGACTTCATCACAGGTTTTCTGAGGACAATGCAACAACATGATTCCATCATGGTTATTGTGGGCAGGTTGACAAAGGTTGCACACTTCATTTTAGCGAAGTTTACATTCCCAGCTAGCGATGTAGCATGGGAATTCATCAGAGACGTGGTTAGATTGCATGGTGTTCCAAAGAAGATTTTATCAGACAGGGATGCAAAGTTCACTTCCAAGTTTTGGAAGGTGTTATTTGCAGGTTTGGGAACAGAGTTGGCCTTCAGTACAACTTATCATCCACAGACAAATGGACAAACATAGAGGTTCAACAAGATATTGGGCATCAACAACGAAAGTAGGAAGAGTATCTTCCAATGGTATAGTTTGCTTACAAAAATGGGTATCATGAATCTTTAAAGATGAGTCCATTTGAGGCATTGTATGGGCAGAGCTGGCAATAATCCTATCAGTTGGAGTGATCCAGTTAACAGGGTATTGATTGGACCAGACATGTTGGTAGACATGGAACAGGAAATGTAGGTAAATAAGAAAAATATAAAGGCAACACAGGATAGAAAAAAGAGGTATGCAGATCAAACAATTTGTTCAAGGAGTTCCAAGTTGGGGAACATGTGTACTTGTGTATCAAACTGAAGAAGAGCTCCTTACGGATTGGATCATGTGCCAAGCTGGCACCACAGTTTTGTGGACTCTTCAACATTATTGAGAGGATTGGGTCAGTAGCCTATCAACTTATACTTCCTCCGATAGTGAAATTCCATGATGTTTTCCATATGTCATTGCTTAATAAGTATCTTAGAGATGCTAATCATGTGATTGACTAGTCTGTATTATAGGTGGAACTAGATGGATAATTATAGCCAGAGCCTTAGTGTATACTGCATAAAAGGTGCTCATGCTCTAGAACCAAGCAATCGATCCAGTTAAGGTGCAATGGAAGCACTTTGGGCCTAATGAAGCTACATGGAAGATGGTGAATCAGATGTGGGCTATGTATCGTTCGTTGTTTGTCGGTTGAGGCAAATCAATTTTGGCATAGCGTTTTGGTATATGTCTTGGTATATGTTTTGGTATATGTTTGGTAATTTGGGTATATGTACATATTTATATGGATGTAAATACTACCATGAGATGTGTTATAAAGCTCCAACAAGCGGTATGGGTGTCATGTTATTATGATGTTATGTTTGTTATGTTTTCATGTTTGTTTTTTTCTCAGCAAGTTGATCATTGTAAATACTACACCAAGCTAAGTTATAAAGCCCCATCAACAGTATATTTTTCTTACAACAATGTTGTGGTTATAGGTGTTGTTAAAAAATAAGGACGATGTTCCCCCAATGGGGAGGGTTCTGTAACAACCCTGCTAAAAATTCCATGTAATAAAAGTTAATAAAGGCAAAATAATAACCACGATTGATGAGACACTTATTTCAAGATGAATGTTGGGAAAAATCCTAGTGATGGGGATCACTTGTGATTGTTTAATGGCTAAGGAAGTTGGAAAAGGTAATGGCTAAGGCTTTGGAAAGGAAAAATAACATTTTTGGCACATTTATTTATGAAAATAATGGAAATTAGGAGAAAATGGAGGTGAAAGGTCACAGGTCGCATGTGAGGAGGAAAATGAAGGAAAATAATGGAAAATGAAGAAAATAGAGGCCTCATTCATAAAAAGGCTTCTGAGAATTAGTTAATAACATTTTTTCAGTTCAGTGTTGGAACTCTCTCATTATTCTCTCTCTCTCTCTCATATTCTTGGAGACTTAGAGTTTTCTTGGAGCACTCTTGGAGGATGTGGCATAATTGGAGTTTTGGAGAAAGAAGGCAAAGGAAGAGCAGGAAAGTGCAAGAGGACATCGGGATCAACAACTACAATGGGATTTTCTTGCAGGTACTGAGTTGCATGTATGTTTTCCTCACTAGTTTTGGCATGCATGGAATATGCATGTGGATTTTTGGTCATGATTTGTCACTGACATGGAGGATTGCCTGGATTAACAGTGGATTTCCTAGCCTTTCCATTTCCTGGATAACCATGGATATTGTGGGTTTATTTCCTTTTTTTGTGTTGGTTAGTTATCATGTTTCCTTAGCTTGGGTTGAGTTATTAGTTCCTGGAAGCCCTGGTTAGAAAAACGCTCTGGAAGCCCTGTAACAACTTCGGTTGAGTTACTAGTCCTGGAATCCTTGGTTGGAAAAATGCTTTGGAAGCCCTTGGTGGGTTGAGTTACTAGTCCTGAAAGCTTTGGTTGGACAAACGCTCTAGGTTGAGTTACTAATCCTGGAAGCCTTGGTTGGATAAATGCTCTGGGTTGAGTTACTAGTCTTGGAAGCCTTTGTTGGAACAAATGCTCTGGAAGCCTCGAAAGGCTTGGATAGAGACCAATCTGATGATGTTTTTGTGATGTCCAACCATGAGGTGGAATCATTGTTTGATGGGTTGAGGTGAATGGCCTCTGGAAGCCATAGATGGTTTTGGATTGATGAGTTGTATGAGATTCCACATTCATGCTTGGGATATGGCACGGGGTTGAATGGCAAAAGAGAGATTCGACTTAGCCATTCTACGATCGGGTGCAACGTGGAAGTCCCATCCCGGATTTGGATTTTGCATCATCAACATGAAGTTACTTCTCCTTGTATTTCTATGAGAATTATACTAGATTATATGTGGTTTATATGGTTGTGATTTCATTAGTATTTTTGTTGCTATTATGCTAGTTATATATGTGTTTTATGACAGTAGCTATGTATGGCTCTCATCATGTTTTTACTTATAAATGAATGATTAATGTATCTATGACCTAATGGATGAAATGACAGTTGATGTGTTGAGGCATCAATGTTTCTTAGCGATTCTCAGCTAAGTATGAGACCCCTATGCTCATATATGTTATTTACACCTATAGATTACATATTTGTGATATGTTTGACGAAATGCATGTCATGGCTAGTAGGGGTCCAGTCAAGGTCTCATTTAAGTGATTGTATTTATACTGCCATTTCCTTGTTATTTTACTGTTATGGAGATGTGAGTCAATTCTTGGCAGTGACTTAGGCTTTGGGCCTGAAAAAGTGGCTCAAATCCCGAGGACGCTGGCACAACACTAACTAAAAGATTCCCTAGACGCTGGCTTGCAGGCCTGTGAGAGCATCCAGAGGTCCCTGGACACTGAAATCCCTATAGCATGAAAGTGTTTAGAGGTCAAGTAGTCCAAAATCTTAGTGGGACCCAGGGGCTGGTCTTTTGAAAGGTTGGGTTGGTTCTTGAGGGTCCTAATGCTGATGTTGGATGTATGTATGGTGTGTTTCCGTCAGTTCCACTTCCTTAATGTGACTTAGGAGGTCAAATCATATCATAGTGGCCTCTCTTCGCATGTTTACCCCAGCTGGCTGGTTGCTTTGGTAGATGTGGGAGGAGGGTGTTACATTGACCTTGGTTTTTTCCTTTGCTTGTACTATTGAATCTACTAGATGATCCATTTGCCTCAAATCTTGTACTTGTAATTACATTTCTATAGGAGGAGGGGGCTGGTCCCCCTTCTCCAGAAGTATCCACGACTCAAGCTTCCTTATCACAACCCTCAAAACCTTACCTTCCTATCTCAGAGCTGCTCTTGATTGTTTGTTCCACCTTACATTTCAATGTATTTTACCAATTAGTTTTGTGTCGAGAGACACTGTACAACCCAATATGGGAGAGATGTTGTCACATAATGTTACATTTAAAAATAATACAATAATTACAACAAAAAAATTAAAAAATAAGAATAATAAAAAAAATTTAATGTCAACCATAAATAGAATACTTCAATATTCACATTAATTTTACACCAACCTAGATCCATCTTAACTTTGAATCTACCAAGTGCCGAGAGGGATCAAATCTATTTTCACACTAAAAAAGGTTTGCATATCAATAGATTTGATCCCTCTGAGCGCTTGGTAGATTCAGAGTTAAGATGCATATAGGTTGGTTTAATTATTAATTATAATTAATTATAACATTATCAATTTATGTTTTTTAATATTATATTATTTTTAGTTTTAGTTTTAAATTTGAACGAGTCAAAATGTTTAGAGAGATAACATTACATTACAACATCGACATTACATTACATTACAACATCTCTACGATACTAGGCTTGAGAGTGCCTGAAAATAAAAATAAAAATAAATAAATAAATAAATTAGTATGAAAGAGATGTAATTCCTTCACTACTCAATAAAGAGTTGATATGTGAAAATAATATTATTGATATTATATGATATATAATTCATTTTAAGTTTAGTTGTCAGGTATTATTTAAAAAAGTATATATATTAATAGTGAAAAAAAAAATTGTGTTAGCCATAAATAAAATATTTCAATTTTTATATGAAACAACATAATTTTATATCAACTTTATGTAGATAAAAATAAAATAATTTAAATTAAAAATGTTCTTATATTTTCATTTTCCATTGACAAGGGAGAAGTGTAATTTATTCCATGTTTATATGATATTTGAAAAATATTAACAATAAAAAAAAAGTTTAATGTGGACCATGAATCAAATAATTCAATATGCATGTTGAGTAAAATATTTTAACATCAAAGCTTGGAAGGTTACTGTGAATTGGTGGAGTGCCCATTGTTAAAGTACCTTTTCTATTGAGAAGTCACGTGTTCAATTCTCTTGACGCTCTCAGTGTAAGGGTTCGTTGTTGAGTCGATAGGAAGGAAGTGATCCCTTTGGGTGGATCTACCTAGTACAAATATTTAGTTTGTGTCAGCGATCCTCAGGTCTATGAACCACATACAGAAAAAATAAAACAAAGATAAGATTTTAACCTTCAGGTCTGTGAACCACATATAGGAAAAAAAAGGACATTATATATATATATATATATATATATATATATATATATATATATATATATATATATATGTTCTTTTTAATTCAAGATATGAGGAATATTTGTACGAGAGTATGAGGGATATTTATAATTTCTTCAATGTTTAACATGAATGAAGTTGACATGTAACATTTTAAAAAATATTAATAACAAATATATATATATATATATATAGAGAGAGAGAGAGAGAGAGAGAGAGAGAGAGAGTCCTATGGATATATGTTTTCTACTTCGGAATATGAGGTAGCATGTGTGAACATTTTAATGTAGAGAATGTGCATCATAAATAAAACATTTCAATGTCAACTGTGTATATACTAAGTGAAAATAAAAAAAATTCTGAGTGTTTTGATAAAAACTAACAAAGACCTATCTTAACTCATATCTACTAAGAGGAATCAAATCTCTCCAACCTTTCCTCAAATTTTGCACTCAAAAATAATTTTGCAACATGAAAGATTTGATCCTCTAAGTATTCAAAATTAAGATAGATTTATATTAATTAAATTCTTTTCATAAAAGAAGTTTTCATTATTATTATTATTTTTTTTGGTGTAACTTTATTCCTTTATAAATATAATAAACTGTGCAAGCATTATTTTGAACGTGTTTCTTCAAGAAAAATATAAATCTTCCACAAAATAATCAAACAAAACTAAATATAAAATTAAAAAATATTTTCATCGTAACATATATCTTCTCGAAAATAACTAAAACCGACCAACCTCGTTTGACTCGAAGGCGCTTGCTCCCCTTTTTCTAAAAGTTTCAATGAGTTTAGTCTTTCCCCTCCCTACAAATATGGGTGGGCCCTACAAAGTATGTACTTGCATAGGTCACCTAGTGACATATTATACTTTTTAAAAGTTGTACTGAATCTAGTCTCCGCCAGAAAGACTCTATCCATGTGTATCAAGCCCCCGAGTCGGTTCCACAGTTCGGGGCGCTGTGCGGCACTAGCTAGATCTTCGTACTTAGTTTTTTTCTCAGCTTCCGAGCTACACTTACCAAAATTATTATTCATGTTTTCTCTTGTTATTACGTTATGTATGAAAATATATAAAAACAATACAACAATGCAAATTGTGAGACCAAGAACATCAAATTATCAATTCAATTCTTCATTATAAAAATATGCATATTTTACAATATGTTATAAGGGTAAGGTTGTTGCTTTCCAAGTGCAACCCTTCACCAAACTGTCACCAGTGGTCTGGGCCATAGCATGTACCACTGTCCACAGTGCCTACCATGATACCCATGGCATCACACTTTCAATGCACGCACAACTCGTCGCTGCTATCCCCGTCGATGCATGTTGTCTCTGTCAAATGCACTACCGCCTGGTCACTATATGTTACTTGTAGTGCAAGCGCATTTCACACTTGTTGCACATTTTCGTTCAACGTTATTGTCGCATCCCCCTTCGGATCCCTTCGCACTGTGAACTCTGAAGTTGTGGTCTGTAGTTGGTTGATATTTTTCCAACTCGTGGCCTCCATATTAATATGCCTCCGTTGAGTTGTAATATCCATGGGTCATGTCGCTTAGGGCGTTGGCCCACCAAGCTGACCTGCCCACAAGGGTTCACCACACCCATTAGTCCATCCATGCATCAGCTCGCTGTCCACCATTCTGTGTCGTCTCATCTTGTCATCGCCCATTGTGTCTCGTCGCAAGTCTGCCCGTCGCACTTCTTTTTCCAAGTTCGGTTTTTTGCCTCTCAGTCTGTGTCGCCCATGTTTGGTTCGCCCGCGCCTAGGCGTGGGTGTGCTGCCCGAGTGTGCACCCCTGTCACATGTTCTATCCCGTCACGTTTAACTGAAGTCGAGTTTCCACCATCGCTCCTCAAGTCACCTTTAACCGAACTTTTCACCGGGCGCACTCGTCCGCATGCCTTTAACTGAAAACCGAATTGGACGGGTGCCCATCGCGCTCGTCACTATGTCCACACACCCATCACACACTTGGGCATGCCCATGCCCGTGACTTGCCTCTATGACTTGTGTGTGCCTCGTTGGGCGCTAGAATCAACATCTTGACATCCTCCCCCACCATGAGTCATTGTCGTCCTAGAAAATCCAATCGATCATGCCAACCCCTCATTAAACTATGCAATCTCCTTTTTCCATCTCCACAACGAATCCTCCATTTCCTAACCACTCTCCTTTGGTGCATCCTTCCACTGAATGAAGAACTCCTTCTTGCGGCACTCTGGACACCTGTAGTCTTAAGATACAAGATCTTATCCAGAACCAAGTTCGGTCTATCCACAATCATGGATGGCCCCCTCAGTGGTGTTGTCCTCTCAGGATGATGTGCACCTAGTCTACATCTCTTGAGTTGACTCATATGGAACACAATATTTTTTGAACGCATGTGGTTCGAAAGCTCCAACTCATAAGCAATTTCATAGACTTACTTCTTCATCTGGAATGGCCCTTCATTCTTCCTCGTCAAATATCTCGCAGTCCCTTTCAGTGGTTGAAACTGATCTCCAGTGATCCTCAGAAAACCATATCCACAACATCGAAGTGTGCATCCCATCTATCCTTATCTTCCCATTTCTTCATTCTCCCTACAACATCATGCAGGTGCATCCATGCTAACTCCAAAGACTCATCCAATGCTGTCAAGAATATCTTCGCATGTGGACTCCTCGAAAATCCCCTCCGTAGAACAGTGTGTGGAGCAACTGGGATCTGTCCATTGACCAACTCAAATGGACTATACCCAGTTGTGGAACTCTTCTGCAAGTTGTAGCTAAACTGAGACACATCCAAGAGTTCAGGCCAAATTTTCTGATCAATCCTCACATAATGTCTCAAGTAGTCCTCTAGCAGTCCATTAATCCGTTTAGTCTGCCCATCTGTCTACGGATGATAACTCGAACTCTGCAACAACTTTGTCTTGACCAACTTGAACAAAGTGGTCCAAGATCTTCCTGTAAAACGCGGATCTCAGTCATACACACTCAAAGGTACTCCCTAATACTTCACAATATTCTTGAATAATAACTCAACAGTCTTCTCGGCTCCACATGGTATCTTCATAGATGACATACTTGGAAAAACGATCAACAATGACCATAATCCCATTATAATCTTGCCCTTACAGTAATAGAGTGATGAAGTCCATCGAAACACTCATCCAATGTCTCTCCAAAATAAATAAACGCTACAACAATCCTTCGTCTCTAGTTATTTGATTTGTCCTGCTGAAAAATGATGCGTGTATGCACATACTCCTCCACATCCTCTCTCATCTTCTCCCAAAAGTATCCCCTCTCCAACAATGCCAAAGAACGACGTTGCCTAGGTGGCCAACTCATGGAGAATCGTGGCACTCCTTCAAGAGGTGCCTCCTAAGTCCAGATGATTTAAGAATGTAGAGTTGGTTCCCATAGAACAAGAGTCCACCTCGTAGGGAAAATTTTTGAGTCTTCCCCTCCTTTACTTGCACCAGAATTTTATTCACCTGAATATATGTCTCCACACTAACACATAGTTTACTCTGCATCTCATCAGTCATATAAACCTGACTCCTACTGCGTTCAACACGACCCTCTCCCTCCTCCAGTGTAGCTAACTTTCCCTTCCTGCTGAGGGCATCTACAACTGCATTGAGTCTACCTGGCATGTACTCAATAGTCATGTCGAACTTTGCTAAGGTGCTTGCTTCACTGACAACTTCGGTTGGGATGCAAAATAACTCACTGCAACATTGTCAGTCTAGACAATGAAATGCTTCCCAATCAAGTAATGCCTTCATACCTGAAAATAGTGGATGATTGCAATCATCTCCTTTCCATGAACCAGATACCGTCGTTGTCTATCCTGCAACTTCTGACTCTCATATGCCACTGGATGCCCATCCTGTTATGAAACCAGCTCACAAAAAGATAGAAAAGATAGGTCAACACCTTAGAAATCAGCCTCTTCGAGGGGGCAACCTCCTTTACATTACACAAATTAACAATTATTGGATGATACAAATGACAAAACCTCCTTTCTATATATAGGAGTCTAAGGGATCATATTATAACCAAAGCTGACCTAACAATAATATATAACAGCACAAAAATAACAATAGTGGGCTTCTATGTGGCACAATAACAACAATATGGGGACAATAGGGGCACAACAATAACAATAAGGGATACAATAACAATAGCAATGGGGGAATCACTAGTATTATAGGGACCTAACATGCCCATCTCCTTCAAAAAAGTGTTGTTCTCAACGCTTGAGTAGTTATAGATGCTTCTGTATAAAATTCTCATCCTCCCATGTGGAATCTTCAAAGGGTAAGTTCTTCTACTTGATGAGATACTTTGAAATTGATCAATTTCATAGCTGTCGATTTCTTATTTCTTTGACTGCTTCAGGTTCCCATATGATTTTTCCTTCCTCATCAAGTTCTAGAAATATTGTTTGAACTGGGTGCAGGTTTTAACCCCGTACAGAAATTACTTGCATACGAATTCTTAAACACAGAAAATAAATAATGTGAGAGCATAAAACATAAAACACATATACACAGAGATTTTCCCCTGGATCCAAAAACTGGGACTACGAGCTTGATTTTTCATTATATTTATTTCAACGTTACAATACATATTTATACATGCTGAAGCATCCAATACCATGGATCAAAAACCATCACGTCCAAAACCATGGACTGAAAACCATCACGCCCAAAAACATGTGCGAAAAATCATGCACAAAACCATAGGTAGGTCCGCCTAACCTAATATAGGGTCCAAAAACAAAATTTTCCGGGGCGCTGCCCTAGACCCCATGGAGTGGGGTTACCTGCACCCCTCAAACCCCCTATGACCCCCCCCGCTACGTAATCGGCGCAACAAAGGGGGGGCTCTACCCCCCTTCTAACCCCCCAGTTAACTACGTGGGCTAGTAGTGGAAAGAATATAACAAAACCCAACATTCTCCCACTTGTTGTTTTCTTTCCATAGGGGGCCACAAGAGAGCTTAGTCATTTAACTAGCCCTACAATGCCCATTGTTTCTCTACACCAAGAGAACTTCTTAAAGCTCACAGATTTTGTCAATGCATCTGTAGTATTATCAAAGTGTCCACTTTTACCAGCAACACCTTTTTGTCTTCTATCATATCCCTCACAAAGTGATACCGAACATCAATGTGCTTTGTCTTTGAATGATATGCAGGGTTCTTTGCCAAGAAAATTGCACTTTGGCTATCACAGTCTATCCTTATAGCTCCCTGTACTAACCCCATACTTGAACACAATCTCTGTAACCAAACTGCTTCCTTGCTTGCATGAGTGGTTGCCATGTATTCTGCCTCTGTAATTGATAATTCCACTACAGATTGTTTCTTACTCATCCAACTGACTACACCTCCAAATAGGTTAAACACATACCCACTTGTAGATCTTCTCTGATCTAGATCTCCAACCCAGTCTACATTAACAAAGCTACGAATATCTAACACTTCGTCCAATCCTGGTCTTCCTTGGTAGCACAAACCATAATCACTAGTGCCATGTAAATATCTGAAAACTCGTTTCATTGTTGTCTAGTGCCCCTTCCTTGGTTTTGACACAAAACTGCTTAATACTCCCACTGCATGTGCAATGTCTGTTCTAGTACAGACCATTGCATACATCAGGCTACCGACTGCACTTGCATATGGAACATGGGACATGTCCTCTTCCTCTTTTTGTGTCTTGGGACACTGTTTAGTAGATAAATTCACACCTATAGGAATAGGAACCTTCACCGGTTTACTATCCTGCATATTAAACCTCTGCAGTATTGTCATGACATACTTCCTATGGTTTAACCGGAGCTTCCTCTTTGCCCGATTTCTTTTAATTTCCATGCCCAAAATATAGTTTGTAGCACCAAGATCTTTCATGTTGAATTTGGAGGACAAATGGGTCTTCAAAAATTGGATAATTTCTTTGTCATTTCCAACCAGCAACATATCATCCACATACAAAACCAGATAAATAACACGGTCACCAATTAATTTAAAATACACACAGTGATCTGCTTTGCTTTTGGTGAAGCTAAGTCCCCATATAAATGTATCAAATTTTTGATACCACATCCTTGGTGACTGTTTTAATCCATACAGAGACTTCTTTAACTTTCATACGAGTTCTTTCTTACCCTTCTCTGCAAAACCTTCAGGTTGCTTCATGTAGATCTCCTCTTCCAGATCCTCGTGAAGAAATGTTGTTTTCACATCCCTCTGTTCTACCTCAAAATCAAAAGCAGCAATAATAGATAAAAGTAATCTAATGGAAGTTACCTTGGCAACAAGAGAAAAAATATAACCAAAATCAATTCTCGACACCTGGGAATAACCTTTTGCTACCAACCGAGCTTTGTATTTCTCCACCTTTCCTTCTGCATTTGTCTTCTTCTTGAACACCCATTTGTTGTCAATGGGTTTCCTTCCAATCGACAACTCCACCAAATCCTAAGCCTCATTTTTGTGCAAAAATGCCATTTCATCAACCATGGCCTCTTTTTAGAGTTTTCCATCCTCTGAATCTACTGTTTCCTTCATAGTTCTGGGATCATCGTCAATAATAGATAAAACAAAATTTGAATAGAAAGTAGATGGACTATACCTTTCTGGCTGCTTTCTTTCTTGAACTGATCTTCTCACACCCGGAGTTTGTGGCTCTTCATCCTCTGATTCCTCCTCTATTGTAGAGTCTGATTCTTCCTCCTTAAGTTCAAACTCTATCTTCTTAGGTCCCTTTGGTTGGACTTCATGTTTAATAACATATTTTACCCCTCTGAACACCACATCTCGGCTGTACACAAACTTCCTTGTTACTGGGTTCCAAAGCTTATAACCCTTTAAACCATCCTTATACCCAATAAAGATGCACTTTTCATATTTGCTATCAAACTTGGTTCTTTTCTCCTTTGGAACATGTACATATGCATCACATCCAAATACCCCCAGATGTGAAAGAGAGGGTTTTTTACTAGTACATACCTCTTGTGGAGCCTTATCCTCCAACGCTGATGAAGGTGATATGTTGACCAGGTAACATGCTGTCTCCACCGCCTCCACCCAGAATTCCTGTCCTAACCCGACATCACTGAGCATGCTTCTTGCCCTTTCCATCAATGTCTTGTTCATTCTTTCTGCAACTCCATTTTGCTGAGGTGCATATGGAGTAGTCTTCTGCCGTATTATACCACACTTCTTACACAATTCTTCAAATTTCTTACTGCAAAACTCTCCACCATTATTCGTCCTCATCACCTGTATCTTCTTCTCTGTCTGGTTTTCCACCAGAGCCTTAAATTCTTTAAACCTGTTAAAGACTTCAAATTTCTTCTTAAGGAAATATATCCATGTTTTTCTTGAGAAGTCATCTATAAATGATACATAGTACATAGACTTACCCAGTGATGGAACCTTCACAGGTCCAAACACATCACTGTGCACAAGCTCTAATATATGTTTCACCCTCTTACCACCAGAGGGGAAACTCACCCGATTCTACTTCCCATATACAAAATTTTCATAGAAATCAAAATCTAGAGAGCTATTATCATACCTTCTACCATACCTTTACCATGAAGTATTCGAAGGTCCTTCTCTCCATTATGTCCAAGCCTTTGATGCCACAACATGTTCTTTTCTTTGGAGACCACTAGATTTTCTGCTCCACTTTCAGAAACCATGTAACTGTTGCACCCATCAACAATAGTGCTACCTTGAAGCTTATAAAGAGTTCCAATCCAAACTCCCCGCATCAATACCAATGTTCCCCGAACCATCTTGCAGGGATCCTTCTCGAACACAGTTTTTACACTTGCATCATCTAACTTGCTTACAGAAATCAGATTTCTGGCCAATGTAGGAATATGCAGAACACTCGGAAGTGTTCTAACCCTTCCACCTTGCAACTTCAACTTTACTTTTCCGTGACCAACGATTCTGGCCTTTCTCTCATCCCGTAAGAAGACATCACCACCATCATCTTTCTCATACTCGCAGAACCACTCTCTATGGGGAGTGAAGTGAAAGGATGCACCTGAGTCAATAAACCATGCCTCATGATCTACATGTGTACTTGAAGAAGCCAAGTACACATCCCCACCTTCATCGGAGGTGGTTTTCGTCTCTGCAGAAGGAGCATCATCAGATCCCTTTCCTTTGTCGGGAGCTTTAGATTTATAGTCCCTTTTGTAGTACCCTTCCATTTCGCATTTCCAACAAACCACCTTTAAAGGTTTTCCTAGAGATTTAGATCTCCCTCTAGATTTAGATCTCCCACTCAATAACTTTTTTTTTTTCTTTTTTTTCTTTTTTTGGACCATCCTCGTACAGACAAGGCATCACCATTCTGAATCTCCATATTTTTTTGTCTCATCTCCTCCATCAACAAGGTGAGACTATTTCATCAATCTGCAAGGCAGTTGCATTACTACCTATTACAATAACCAAACTATCCCACGAATTTGGTAGAGAACACAACAAATTGATGCACTTATCTTCATATCAAATTTTAATATCAACAGATAATAATTGACTTACCACGGTATTAAATGTATTCATATGCTCTGTCACCAAGTCTCCATCTTTCATCCTCAGGTTATACAATTTTTGCGGTAGGAACAGTTTATTCACAAGAGACTTAGATTGGTACAAAGTCCCTAACTTGTCCCTCAAAGCCTTCGCCGTACCTTCCCCTAATACATTCAACAATACTAAATCTGAGACACACAATTGTATTGCGCTCTTTGCCTTCCGATCCAACTTCTTCCATTCTTCATCGGACACTCCCATTGGTTTAGTAACAGGATCTACCGCGATCCACTGAACTTTATCCACCAACAAATGCTCCATCTTGAGTTTCCACAACTCAAAACTCTGACCATTAAATTTCTCGATCTCTATCTTTCCACTGCTCGCCATCTTCTTTCACCACCAGAATAGATCTTGCAGATCTCTCACTGAACAGGGTCTACCACAGACTCGAGCGAAACCCCTTAGCAACAAAGGTGTTCCCTTGAAGCCAAAACAACTCCAATACCAAATGTAGGTTTTAACCCCATACAGAAATTACCTGCATATTAATTCTAAAACACAGAAAATAAACAATGCGAGATCATAACACATAAAACACATATACACAGAGATTCTCCCCTAGATCCCAAAACTAAGATTACCAGCTTGATTTTTCATTATATTCCTTTCAATGTTACAATACATATTTATACATGCCGAAGCATCCAATACCATGAACTGAAAACCATCGCGCCCAAAACCATGGACCGAAAACCATCGTGTCCAAAACCATGTGCGAAAACGCATGCATAAAACCATAGGTAGGTCCGCCCAACCTAATATAGAGTCCAAAAACAAAATTTTCCGGGGCGCTGCCCCAAACCCCATAGAGTGGGGTTACATGCGCCCTTCAAACCCACTGTGACCTCCACACTATACAATCGGCGCAACGAAAGGGGGGCTATGCCCCCCTTCTAACCCCTCGGTTAACTACATGGGCTAGTAGTGGAAATAATATAACACAACCCAACATTGGGAGCTTTTCACCTATAACATTCTTTAAGCATGACACATAGAAAACTGGGTGCACTCAAGAAGCTGCAAGAAGCTCCATATTTTATGCCATAGTACCTATCTTTTGCAACACCTTGTATGGATCAAAATGCTTTGTTGATAATTTATTATCCTTCTTAGCTTGCTTGAGGGACATTTGTTTATATGGTTGTAGTTGTAGGAATACCCAATCACTTACATCAAAACTTCTTTCGCTGCGATGTTGATTTGCTCGCTGTTTCATTCTATTCTGCTTTAAGGTGAGGTTATCCTTTAAGAGTAGGAGAACTTGTTGTTGACGCCACAAAGTGCGATAAATGGGGTCATTTTTGTTATAGTATGGAAGGAAGTGTTATACCACCATTCAGCCAGAGGCAACCATTTGACCCATTGTGTTTGTTTATCACATACAAAGCAACAAAGATATCCTTCCAAACATTTGTTTACTATCTCAGTTTTCCCATCAGATTGACGATGATAAGATGAGCTACGAGCTAACTAAGTACCAAGACAAGAAAATAATTCTATCCAAAAAAATCTAGTGAAAATGGGATCTTTGTCGCTTATAGTAATCTTTGGGTTTCCATGTAGCTTTTGAATTGTTTCCATAAATGTAATAGAAACTGTACTCACTTTAAATGGATGAGATAATGCACAAAAGTGTGTATATTTGGTAAGTCTGTCAATTACCACCATGATAACATTGTTTCCTTCAGACTTGGATAAACCTGTGATAAAATCCATTGAAACCTCTTCCCAATGTTGGCTTGGAATGGATAAAGGTTGTAATAGACTTGGGGTCTTAATTGTTTCAACTTTATTTTGTTGGCAAACCAAACATTCTACCATAAACTTTTGAATATCTGATTTAAGGCCATCCCAAAAAAATTCCTTCTTAACCCTGTGGTAAGTTTTTAGAAATCTTGAGTGCCCTCCTAAGCGAGAGGTATGCAATTCCCTAAGAATTTTTTTGTTTGAGTTGGGAATTCTTACATAGGTATAACAGATCCTTGCACCATATGAATAATTTTTCCAACTAAATGTATCAGATACACTGTGATCTTGTTGTAACTTTTGAATGAGTGCCCACACTTTTTCGTCATTCTTCCATTCATTTCTTGCTTCGTTTATCCAATTTGGTTGGATAATAGAAATAGTGCAAAGAAATGCTTCCACATCCTCATCTTTTCTTGAGAGTGCATCTGCCACAACATTTTACTTCCCTTTTTTGTAGATGATTTCATAGTCATAACCCAACATCTTTGTGACCCATTTTTACTGCTCTTTTGAAGATAATATTTGTTCTAAAAAGTATTTAAGACTATCATGATCTGTTTTTACTTTGAAGTGTTTTCCCATTAGATAGGGTCGTCATTTTTTAATTGCATGTAGTATTGCCAACATTTCCTTCTCATAAATAGCTTTGTGTAACTACTTTCCTTTGATTGGACGAATTTCGAAAGCAATGGGTCTTTTTTCTTGCATTAAAACAACACCAATTCCATTTCTTGAGGCATCACATTCCACAATAAAGGTCTTTGTGAAGTCCGGTGTAGTTAAGACTGGTTCTTGGCACATTGTCTCTTTAAGATGTTCAAAGGCCTTCGTTGCTTCTGGAGTCTATGAAAATGCATCTTTCTTCAATAGTGTTGTTAGAGGTGTTGCTATTTGTTAGTGTCAGTCTTTGCAGCCTTCCTCCAGTGATCAAACATGCTCTTACAAAGTGATTTTAAGGTGTCAATGTCAAATTTTGTCATTTCAGTGAGTCTTCAAGCAAAATTTGGTCACTAGGCATTAGGTCTAGGGTTTGATTTTACCCTTGTCAAAGTTGTCCAAATGTCGGTCCATGTCACCGTTCAGCTGAGTGTACCATCATTCAAAGAGTTGTCATTATCATGTCAAGTCCCACTGGGTCATTTTACACCTTGTTCATGCTTCAGTTGCGCCCAGGTAAGGTCATTTCCCTCTCCTAGGGCTTTGAAGGCAATTTCTCTTGGACGGCCAAATCATCGACAAAACTTGTATCTTGATGTTCATACACCTTCCCCTATCCTTAAAGTACCTTATCAAACACTTCCCATCACTGAGATCCCCCAAATTCCTCATTTTGGCACAAACCCTAGTTTCTTGCTACAACCTGGCAATTTTCTAGGTTGGACCTGTGTTTTGCCTTTTTGTACCCCTTCTCCTCACTCAATCACTGAGATTACACTTTCCCCTACTTCCTAACATCCCTCCCTACTTCCCAAAATTTCCTCAAGAATTTAGAAACTCCCTATCCCCTTCATTTCGCTTCATTTCGACAAATCCCTCATTCCACACATCGGGATAGGTTTCACTCAAATGAGGTTTCTGAGCAATAAAATATGATTTTGGGAAAAATGAGAGAGATTTTGTCCACAACATGTCAAAGAAGAAAAACCTCCTTCACTTTTTACACAGGTGCCATGGTTTTGGAGAAATGTCAAAAATATAGCTGCCTCGGGAGAATTGATGCACCTCTGAAGTGACCTTGGGAAAATCAAATTTTATCCTAGCTAATTTGGCAAAATGACTTGCTTGATGAGTCAAATGAAAACTTGACACAAAGATCTTTCCAATGAGATATCATGAGCTCAATTTGGAGTTGAGGAAGGCATTCAAAAGTTGACTGTAACAGCGCTCTGCCTTTGGGTAGCCTCATTTGGCACATTTTGACCAGTCTTGGGAGATTTAATTTTTTATAGGGAAAATGAACTCCAAATTAAAAAATTCTAGTTGGGTTGGAAATTAGACTCAAATTCTTTTCCAACGAGCTATCCTGCGCCCAATTTGGACACCGGGAAGGCCTCCAAAAGTCTCCTGCACAAACTGCTACGCACAGGCTATATGCGCCGCGTCCAATAAAAATCTAGAACTCCAAATGAGGAATGGTTTGTATTTTTGGATTCAGCATGAAAAATCATGACTACTGGTGCCCGGACAAGAAATTTGGAGCATTTTTGGGGCATTTTGGGTCACATGACAAATTTTTGGGCAAAATACAGGGTTTTTCTCCCTGTGCGTCGCGCCACTGGCGCGGTGCTAAAAATATAGAGCTCCAAATCAGGAATGGTTTGCATTTCTGGATTCGTCATGGAGAATCACAACTACTGGTGCTTGGATAAGAAATTTTTGCAAGGTATGAGTCTCCAAAAGGTCAAAAAACACCAAAAAATGGCCTCTCTGCCCCTTTTTTGACACACAGGAAGTAGTCTTGGGAGAATGACGATTTGGAGGGGCAAATGAGCACCAAATTCAAAAATTCTAGTGGGGTTAGAAAGTAGACAGGACATGATTTCCAATAAGCCCACTTGGACACATTTTTGACACCTGAAAGTGCCCCAAAATAGACCCCAAAGTAGCGCTACGCACAGAGAAAATGGCACAACGCACAGAGGAAAAGTTGCCAAATTTGCTTCCGTTTCGCGAATTTTTGATTCGCGACTTCTCCAAGTGGGCCCACTCATCTACACTTTGGATTTTTGGCACCAAAGGCGACATTTAAAGTATTTTTTCTCCAGATTGGCTTCTATCCAAGTGGCGGAGGAAGGCAAACGGTCACCCAAGCCAAATGTCATGTTTGTAGCATTGCACCTGTAGCTGATGGTTGGCTTTCCATCTCCATTTTGCAATGATTCGAGTAAATCCCCAACCCTTGGGCGCTCTATCTCTTCCTTACACATTCTATATATTGTATGCAAGCTATTTGCAAATGGTTGGTTGGTTTGTAACTTCTGGGAGACTGTGGGAAAGAAACTTTGTTTCTTCACTGTGTATTTTTGACAGAGAATTAATGAAAGGCAGCGGCTCTGTTTCATGAGATTCTTGTGGTTGTGAGTGTAGAAAATGTGTCTCTTATGTTTTCATATGTATTTCATTATGTTTCATAATTCAATTCATGTTCATTTCCAGTGAAATTTTCTGAGTGAGATTAGGTAGAATTCACTTTTATTGCTCTGCCTGTGGAAAAATTTCATGTTCAGTGTTCTTCTTCTGTTGAAAAGAATTCATGTTCCTATGCCCTTTTCACACTCCTCAGAAATCTCTCCGTTCCAAGTTATTCCAAACTAAATTGCTACACTTTACGCCTGCCTTGCCTCATGAAGTAATCTGTGCCTTTGTATTAAATTCTCTGTTCTTTGCTGACCGTTGGTCCCATACCACCCCAGAAGCTCGGTCATTCGTAAAAATTGTTTCTTGTATCCATATTCACTTACTAGCCTAAGATCAATATTTCATTGTAAGTCATCTCAGACCGTTTTTGCTTATCTATTCATTGAGCGTGACTCGGAGAGAGCCCTCTCCTGTTTTGGTAGGGCTAGCTATCATACTGAGCGTGGTTTGTGGTTACCTTGAATTTTGCCTTCCTTCAGCCTAGGGCAGATTTAGGTGCTAACACTATTCTCCCATAATCCTTAACAAACTTTCGATAATACCCTGTCAACCCAAGAAATCCTCGTAGATGCTTTATGGATGTGGGGATTTTCCATTCCTTAATGGTTTTAATTTGCTATGGTCTACCTTAACACCTTCATGAGATATAATATGACCCAGATATTCCACCTCTTGTACTCCAAAGAAACATTTGGAGCTTTTTGGATATAATTGTTTCTCCTTGAATAGTTTGAGCACCCTGTCAACATGTTGAACATGATTCTTCTAAGACTTGCTGTAGATTAATATATCATCAAAAAATACTAACACACATTTTCTAAGGAAGGGTTTCAAAATGGAATTCATCAAACCTTGAAATGTAGAAGGTGCATTGATAAGGCCAAAAGGCATGACCAAAAATTGATAATGACCCTCACGAGTTCTAAATGTTGTTTTTGGAATGCTTTCAGTCTTCATTTTGATTTGATGATATTCTGAACGAAGGTCCAACTTGGTGAAGTAAATTGATCCATGCAATTCATCCAATAATTCATCAATGACAAGAATGGGAAATTTATATTTAATAGTGAGCTTGTTGAGCTCCCTATAATCTGGACACATGTGTCATGATCCATCCTTCTTGTGAACCAATACTACTGGAGCAGAGAAAGAACTTTGACTAGGTTGAATTGTACCAGCCTCTAGCATTTCTGCAACCATACGTTCAATTTCACTCTTTTGGGCATAGGGATATCTGTAAGGCCTGATGTTTCGAGGAACACTTCCTGGAATCAAATGAATAGCATGATCATGATCAAGAATAGGTGGGAGGCCTTTGGGATCTCAAATACCTTGAAATGTTTGTCCAAGACTTTTTGGAGATCTGAAGAAATAGATGATTTCGATGTGGGAACCTCTAATGAACGTAATTGTGCAATTATGCCTCACTGTTCTTTCTTTAGAAGCTTTGTAATTCCATTAGAGTTGATTATCTTTCTTGGTTTCCCTATGATACCCCTTAATTCAACTCCCTTTCCTCTTGAAGAAAATTTCATGAAAAGTTCTTGAAATTAAAAGCTATTGTACCCAAGGATTGTAGCCATTGGATTCTTAATACAACATCAGCACCACCCATTGGAATGGAAAGCATTGGGCTAATCAATACATATTGTCCCTTGGATAGTTTGATATTATGGCACTTTCCTGAGCAATTTATGGTTCCTCCACTTGCAACCATCACTTGACACTCTAGTGCTAGATATAGGAAGCAATTCAATTCCTTGGCTTTCTTACAATGAATAAAATTATGGGTACTGCTCGAATTAATAAGCACTATTCCCTTTTTCTTCTTGATATTTCCTTCTATCTTGATAGTTTGAGGAGTGGTAATTCCATCCAATGCATTACAAGATATGGTAGGATTCATTTCTTCTTTCTCTAGGATTTGTTTCTAGTGTATATCCTCTTCTTTTGACATTTCTTGTTTCTTTTCTTCCTCCTCTTCACAATCTATGTAAAATAATTTCTTCTTAGCACACTTATGATCTTTAGTGTCTTTGCTATCACAACTGTAACAAAACCCTTTTTCTCTCTTTTCTTCCAATTGTTGTAGTATCAACCTTGTAGGTTGTGGATGGCTAGGGTCAACAAAACTTCCATCTTTATGATTGTGAGTGGTAGGCTTCCTTGTTGCCATAATTTTGCTTTCCATTTTTCTTTCCAACCTGAACGCTTTCTCCAATGAATCAGGTTCCCAAAGGCGAAACTCATGTTGGATGTTATCCTTTAAAGCACTTATGAACACATCAATCCTATGTTCTTCTGGAATATCTTTTACCCTCATATTCAATTTTTGGAAATCCTCAATGTGCTCCATCATTGAACCCTTTTGTTTGAGATTTATCAATTGGCTAAAAAAAGTGTTGCTTATTGTATCCTCATAATGTGCTATCATTTCATCCGTAAAAATAGCCCAAGTGACAATTTGTTTATGAGAGCAAAGCCATCGATACCATACAAACTGATTTGGTTCTAAATATAAAGTTGCAATGCATATCTTTTGTGTGTTTTAGACATTATGGAGATTGAAAAATTGCTCCATCTATAGTATCCATGTTACGAGATCCTTGCCATCAAACTTCCTCATATCGATTTTTGGAACATGGTGGTTTTCCGATCCAATGTTAGAGTCTATGAAATCATGATTAACATTTATTTTCTTCTCATCATGAGTTTCTTTTACTACCCTTTCGCCATTAGTAAGCATTTCTTGTAGAAACTTTGTCAAATTTGTCTTCAAATCTTCCATCTTAACTTCCACGTCTTTCTTTAAATCATCCATCTTAGCTTCCACGTCTTTCTTTAAATCATCCATCTTAGCTTCCATGCCATCCATCTTAGCTTCCATGTCATTCATCTTAGCTTCTACCCTTTATTTAAACCATCCATATTAGCTTCCACGCCATACATCATAGCTTATATGTCTTTCTTTAAACCATCCATCTTAGCTTTTGTTACTTTTTGTGCAAGTGAAATTTGTTGCACTTGGTCTCGTAATTTTGATATATCATGTTGCATTTCTTCCTCTTCTTCATGAGTCATGCTAGAGCTTTCAAGTTGCTTACTAGGTGTTTCTATTTTCTTTCTTTAGGGCATCAATCACTGATAATAATGCTTCACTATTCCCTTTGAATTCCTTCAAACTAATTTTTCAAACCAAACTTATGCAAAAATTTAAAAAAACTACACACCTTTTTTCACTTTGTAGGAGTTTGATATTGAATCTGATGTATCTTTATAATTTTGGATCTCTAAGGTTTAAAATTTCTTCCTTCGGTAACCCTTTGAGTACTCTTTCTAACATCGCAAGTCTGATCAATATTGGATTATCCAATGAAGAGTTATGTCAAATCTCCCACGATGACCAGATTATAGAATCGTTCAGTAGAGCGATCTTGTATGAAGTTCCACGTGTCACTTTCTTGACCTTAGGATCTGAAACTGATACACATAAAACTATAGACCGTCATCTTTTCGTAACTTCTTAAGAAATTTCAATTTGATGCTCCGAAAAAAATTTATGACGATTTTCCCCAGGTCACCTGTTTGAGATATAATTCGGGATCCTGCAAAAAAACCCTAATTTCTTTGGATCATATCTCCGAAAATATAGCAAGACAAGATCTGAAATTTGGAGCTGTGGTTCAGAGATATTTCAGCTCAAATGGTTTTTTTTTTTCACTTCTGAAACATCGCATAAAAAAAGTTATAGCAAAAATTCCACGATGACTTGTTTGGAGTAGTGAAACCTTAGAATCCAAGCTCTGATACTAAATGTTTTGAAACCAACTCATAAACAGATAGAAAACATAGGTCGACGCCTTAGAAATTAGCCTCTTCGAGGGGGCAACCACCTTTACATTACACACATTAACAATTCTTGGATGATACAAATGACAAAATCTCATTTCTATATATAAGAGCCTAAGGGGTCATAATATAACCAAAGCCGACTTAATAATAATAATATAAGGGCACAAAAATAACGATAGTGGGATTCTATGGGGCACAATAATAACAATACGGGGACAATAGCGACACAACAATAACAATAAGGGATACAATGACAATAGTAATGGGGGAAATCACTAGTATTATAGGGACCTAACACATCTTGCATAAGTACTCCCCCAATCGCAAAATCAAAAGCATCTGTGTGCACCTCAAATGGTCTCTCAAAATCACATAGCTTCAGTATCAGTGTTGTAACCATCCTCCTCTTCAAATCCTCAAATGTTGCTCGACACTTCTCCGTCTAATTCCATCGCTTGTCCTTCTTCAAAAGGTCTATTAGTGGTGTAGTCACCTTGGAGTACCCCTCCACAAACTTCCGTTGGTAGTTGGTCATACCCAAGAAGACTCATATCATGGAAATTCTTCGGCTTGGCCCAATCCTCAATTACCTGCACCCTGCTCGGCTCCATCCGTATGTGACCTTGACCCACCATGTGTCCAAAGAACAGAATCTCGGTGTGGGTGAACATACACTTCGACTTATTCAAGAACAATTGATTCTTCCTCAGTGCTTCAAATACCAAAACCAAGTGTTTCTTATGATCCTCCATGTTATTACTGAATATCACGATGTCGTCCAAGAATACAACCACGAACGAATCCAAATATGGAAGAAAACATTATTCATCAATGTGCAAAACATAGTAGGAGCGTTTCACAACTCGAATGGCATGACAAGGAACTCAAAACTCCCATATCTCGTCACAATCGTGGTCTTCTTCTTATCTCCCTCTACTATTCACAACCGATAATACCCGTGCCTCAAATCCAGTGTTGAAAACACTAGGGCTTTCGCAAGCTTATTAAAGCAATCTACAGCAGGTGGCAAAGGATTCCTGTTCTTTATCATCTTTTTATTCAATTCATGATAATCACAACACATCCGTAACTCATTTGTATCATTCTTCCTCCGGAACAATACTGGAGCATCATATGGGGACCTTGAAGGTCGTATGAAACTTGCATCAGCACAAATCCTTCAACTGTCTTCTCAACTCCAACTCCAGTGCTAGCAAACAATAAGGAGTTTTTGTTGGTGGTTTTTTCCTCGACTCTAGCTCAATGTTATGGTCCACTACACGTCTCGGTGGTAGTAATTTCGGCAACTCATCAGGCATCAAATCTACATATTTGGCCAATGCATTAGAAATTTCAGCTAGAATAGGCATCCCCACTCCATCATCATCCTCAAATTCCCTGATTGTCGCATATGTCTCAACATCTGAATCCCGCATCGCCCTACTCATATTTATCGCAGACACACACTGCACCTTCACTTCCCTTCTCTACTAGTGAGTAGGAAAAGTCCATGTCCGTGTGTCTCCAATCAACATAATCTCATCGCAAAATGGGGCAACAATTGCCTTGTTGTCCTTCATAAAATCTTGCCCCAATATCTGTTAAAGTCGTTCATCTCCATCACTGTGAAGTCTGAACAACCCTACCAATCTACCATTCGAACCAGCAAATCACTTGCCAATCCCAACACTTTAGCTCTCGAGTTCACTGCCTTGACCTCCACATCCTTTGGAACAATCTGTGGCCCAACTTCCTTTGCTAGTCCTGTCATCATAAAGTTATGAGTGGAAAATGTGTCCACAAAAGCTTGGACAATTATGCCATAAATCTCCAAGTCAAGAACCCCAAACTGGGCAACCAACATTTCTTCTACTCAAGAATCCCTGCCTGCATACATCTTTGGTTTCTGTTGCATTCTGTTGCACTGGCTTTGATACCATCTGTCACGCCACTGAGTCGGTTCCACCATTCGGGGCGTCGTGCGACACTGGCTAGACCTTCATACTTAAGTTTTTTTTCTTATCTTCCGAGCCATGCCTACCAACATTATTATTCATGTTTTCTCATGTTATTACGTTATGTGTGGAAATACATAACAACATTACAACAATGCCAATTATGAGACCGAGAACAGCAAATTATTAATTCAATTCTTCATTATAGAACTCTGCATATTTTATAATAAGTTACAAGGGTGAGGCTGCTGCTGTCCAAGTGCAACCCTTCACCGCACTGTCACCGGTGGTACAGGCTGCAACGTGTATCATTGTCCACAATGTGTACCATGTTATCCATGGCACCACACTTTGCCTGCATGCACAACCCGTCGCTACCGCTGCTATACCCATTGTTGCACATCGCCTCCGCCAAATGCACTACCGCTTGGTCGCTATACGCTGCTCGCAGTGCGGGCACATTTCCCACACCCGTCACGCCTTTCTGCTCAACGATGTGCCGCGTCCCCCTTCGACTCCCTTCACCCAACGAACTCTGAAATTGTGGTATGCGGTTGGTTGATATTTTGCCAACTCACGGCTTCCATATTAATATGTCTTTGCTGAGTTGTAATATCCATGGGTCGTGTCGCTTGGGGCATCGACCCACCAAGCTAACCTGCCCACGAGTGTTTACCACACTCGTCGGTCTATCCATGCGTCGGCTTGTTGTCCACCACCGTGTGTTGATTCACCTTGCCACCACCCACAGTGTCTTGTCGCAAGTCTGCCTGTTGCACTTATTTTGCCAAGTTCAGTTTTTCACCTGTCGTTCTGTCGCCCGTTCGGTTTACCTGCGCTACGGGGTGGGTGCGCTGCCTGGGTGTGCACTCCCCTTGCACATTTTACCCCCATCACGTTTCACTAAAGTCGAGTTGCGAGTTGCCACCACCACTCCTCAAGTTGCCTTTAATTGAACTTTTCGTTGAACGCGCTCCCCTGCACACCTTAACCGAAAACTGAGTCGAGCGGGTGCCTATCATTCTGGTCACTACGTTCGCATGCCCATCGCACACTTAAGCGCGCCAGTACCCACCATGCACCTCTACAACTTGTGTACACCCGATTAGGGGCCTGACTCCTGGTTCTAACAATGTGGGTCCTACAAATTACGTGCAGAATTAAACTTACCTAAGAACGAACCAGCGCGACGTAGAACATCATCTTTGTACGCTTTTTGCCCACCTTCGTATATTGATATTTAAAGTCATTTTTTTAAGCGATGTTACGTTCCCCCAATATCACACGCTCCAGATACTACGCTCTAACACACATCCTCCCGTACCTTTCAGCCTCCGCAATCGATAACCGCTTCTATATATTCACCACCACCATATGTTAATTCTGTAAATATTTATTTAATGTGACTATGTTCACTGGAAGTCATTATTTTCATTTTTATTACAGAGCGTTTTCATTTTTAACTAGCGATTGCATTGCCAAATATGGAAAAGTGCGATGCCCGTGCTCATGAGACAAAGATCGCAGGAAAAGGAAGAAGTGCCGTCAATTTAAGGGAATCCGAATGCGAAAATGGGGAAATGGGTGTTTGAAATTCGGACGCCGAAATCGCATGAGAAGATATCGCTGGGATCCTATAATACTACCGAGCAAGCCGCCCATGCTTACAACGCCATTGTGTAATGCCTGAGAGGACCTGCCGCCAAACTCAATTTTCCAGATACTATGTCGGGTATTCCGTCTGCATCTTCCTTTTCCTGAAAGCAAATTCAGCACGCTGCCGCTAGATATGCCTGGGGTGAAATCCCTTTGATTTTGCCGTCTACGCAAAATAGTATGGGGAGGGAGAAGCCCGCATCATCGTCACAATCTTCTTGGAATTCATAAATGGATTTTTTAAGCAACAGTGAGAAGTTTTCCAAAGAGTTGGATTTGGATTTGTGGGAATCTGTGTTTAGCGGCCATGACTGCTTGAGTTTGGACAAATTGTCGCCAATTGACGAAGTGTCGACATTGGAGCTCATTCCGCCTTGGCAGAAGCAGTAGTAGAAGAGTCTGGAATAGTGCATTTTCCTGGAACCGATGGAGTTGTGTATCTGACGGCTAAGTTTAAGAAGCTATACAATGATTTTTAAGTTTAAGAAGCTATATATATTTTATGGCCATCTTTAATTCGATTGAAGATTCCCGGAATATTCTGGGATCTGATGGACATGGGTGCGGTCAATCATCGGCCAGGCCAAGAAAAGCAGAAAAAATCTTTGACCTCGCCCATGTCTGTCGGATCTCAAAATATTCTAGAAAGCTCACCAATATTTTATCTTTATTATTTTTACCATTTCTAACTTTTAAAAAGAAAAACACATTCTCGATCATTAAACCCACTCCATCTATATTTGTAATGATGACCCCGAAAAGACCATCTATCCACTGAATTTATATTTACAATGATGAACCTAGAAAGGACATGTGTGTTATAAAATCCGAAGTACGCCCAAAATCGCCGTTTTGTAGCGTTGTTGGCCGTCAGCAGCGTGGCGTCAGTTTCGAACCTGCGACTGCGTCATGGCCCACTCCAACTCGGGAGCGGGATAAGCCCAAGAGGGCCACTGTTCGAATCACGAAAACTTGAATATGTTTTCGGATGCTTCTTCTTATTCAACGCGAAACCGGAGGAATATTTTGACCCCTTTGACTTTTCAATTGCGTTATTTATTTGAATGGTATACTCCTTTTATTTATTTTATTTTATTTAATGAGAGACTGACATCTGAAAGAACTATACAGCTTTGGATACTTCAAATGTCAAGACTCTGAAGAAATGATGTAGTCAAAGAAGCTAAGACAAGAATATGAAGTTTCGTGTCATGCTGTCATTCAGATTTGTCTAGGGAGTGTGGTTTTCTAAGCCCTAGTCAAGGAAACCTTGGAAACCATTTTATAGGTTTAGGTCTGTATTATACAAACGTGTTAAAATTGAATTGATTTTACTTTCATTTTTGCTGGCGTTTATAAATAATACTTAATTTGAGAAAATCTGAAAATTGATTTTGTTGGGTAATTCTTAAAATTTTAAGAATTAATAATTGCAACTCATTGAATGATCCAATCAAACAATATTTTACTCCTGCAAACTGATAATTTACCCCAAGTTCAAATAGTTTAATTATGGTTTATAAGATGACATTAGACGACAAAAAAACATTTGTTGGAGTTTCAGAATGTCGTAGTTTGACCTTTAAACCCGTTCATCAAACATAATAACATAATAAAATAAATGTAATTTGACCTTTAAACCCGTTCCTCAAATATAATAACATAATAAAATATTAAAACGTATGGTTAATTAACGTCTCATATTTTTTGGGATGTGTTTTTTTTAATGTATTTTTTGTTATGTTATTTAAAATATAATTTTGAATATTAAATATTTTATGTTATTTAAAATATAATTTTGAATATATAGAATTTGGAGTATATAGCTGGTGTAAATTAAATATATTTTGAATATATAGAATTGGGAGTATATAGATATTTAAAATATAATTTTGAATATATAGAATTTGGACTATATAGATGGTGTAAATTAAATATATTTTTAAATATATAAGATTTACTGTGTTTATTATTCATGTTTATTATTATTTTGTTACAGTGGTTGAAGAAATGTTTAACATAAACAACTTGTATAAGAAGTTATCTAACCTTATTGTAGTAGAGAGATCAACAAGTTTGACCTTCCAAAGATATTTATGATCCCTTATTACAATATTCACATTGATACATTAAATGATCATAAGCTCAAATAATTTAATCACTTGAGTTATTGACTATAATAAAATATTATTTATCTTATAATCTTCCTCCTTAATTTATGAGTCATGTATCTTTACCTGCTTAGAATTGACCTCCGGTCCATTCTTCTTTGTAATTTGTTCAGGTTTTGTAAAATCTGGATATTGATTTATTGTTGTTCTCTTATTAATGCCTCATTATTAGCTTTGTAGTTGAGCATTTCCATCTTGAGACTCCTAACAGTTTTAGTGATATCTCTATCTTTTGTCCTATCTTCTCCATGCCCACTTGACTTTAATCTCATACTCAAATTTATGGATCTGACCTATTCTTCATCGCTATAGGACCCTTGATTATCCTCCATAGTCATGGTTGTCATGTTGGTTTTTCCTTGCAATCCACCTATTACTTCCTTTGATATTCTTAAGACGTTTCCTAAAGTTAATCCAAAATTATAGGTTGGTATGCATATTCCCCTCCTTGATAACTTTCTGTTGACTGCTTTAGTGCTCAACTATGTGCTTTGGTTGCAGAGTTACACTTTGTTGAATTCACTGTGTGTTTTATCCTTTAGTGGGACTGTTCTAGTTAGTTGTAATTCCTTCACAACAACCTCCTAGTCTAATTCAATTCACTTGTAACTATATCTTGTAGTTGTCCTTAGACATACACAATCCCCTATGTGCGCTTTCTATTTTTCCTGTGAGAAAATTAACCAATTCTCTAAAAATTTTTGTTTTTCCCCAATTCCTAGTGGGCTTGAACTGACATGTGTCATCTTCCTTGAAGTTTGGCATGAATGTGGCCTTCTCTTTCACATTCGTCAAGGCCATTTGTTACTATTTGGAGCAAATTTAAAAAAAAAATGCCTTTTGAGGTAATGTCACTGACCATGATCTAGCTTCTCTTTTGTTCAATTAAAAATGCCTAAGATCCGAAGGCCCAAGATCTAGTGGGGCCCTCTCCCATTCCACTTCATATCAACCTCTCGACATTGGGCTTCCTCAATTTCCTTTTATTCAGAAAATGCCTGAGGTCTAAAAGCCCAAGATATGGTGGGGTCTTCTCCTAGACCATGTCATCTCAACACCTCAACATTAGGCCTTTTTCCATTTTAACACCATTTATAAAATGTTGAGGTTTGAGATCTTATATATGTCACATTATGATGACGTCATGTAGATATGGACTGCCACATTAGCTATTCACGTAAGTTTCCACATAAACATCTCCTATTCCTTGTGCTTACATGGCTCCACCATGGCTTCCTACCTAACCTACTGATTTATCTCGGTGCCCCAATATCATTGTCCCTCATCCCGCTTCAACATCAATTGCAAATGCCGAGGTTTGGGACCCGACATACATCATATTTCCATCATAATAATTTTATGCTAATGTGGAATTCCACATAAGCTATCCACGTATGATGCCATGTCAACGTTTGCCATACACCCTAGACCAAACCATCGATATGCTTGGAGCAAGGGGGCCCCGAAATTAATCTCCACCATCAATATACGCTAGGAAATTTGGCACGAATACCAACCGCCCCCCTTCCCATTAAACATCGACCACGAGGGGGTTCCCGAAATTGATCTCGACCATTAGATCTCGTGTTGTCATAGATCAATGGTTATTCACCCATTAAACCTACACTGGACCTCCTTTTTGCCAATTTTCATAGGATTTTTTGCTAGCCTCTTACTCACATAAACAATAATTAAGTCCTAATGTACCACCTTTATTTATTTCACATCTTTGGATATAGGTTTTATCCTAAGTATGTTATAGAGTTTCTTGATCCTATTTTCTCTCACCCTACATTATCTCTTTTGTGAGGTGTCAAGGTAAGAGAAATTGAGGTGGTTTCATAGTTGTATTATATATTTGTATCATTACAACAATGTAATCACGTGAGAATAGAGATTATGGCGTTAGGACGAGGGATGATGCTGCAAAGAAAGGGGCTCTACAACCACACTGGGTAAGGAAGGCTATTAAACCTCTTATAAAATTTGATCCAGCCAAGGAGAAGGTGAATTTAAAAGAAGCATGGAGGGAAATGGTCGCCGCAAATTGGGATAAACAGGAGGGACTTTAGGAGTTTTCAATTCAATTTGTGTATGATGAAATTGCTTGTAGAGATCCGGAAGCAGGGGTAAGATCGATTCATAACTTATTGACATTTTTTCTTAAATTAGTGCAGAATGAGCAAGCACTAGACAAATTTAGGAGAATGGTCAAAAAATGTGCAAAGGAAATTTTAGTGGTTTCCACGTGAACTTCATTGCATGCAGTAAAATAGGTGGCATGAAGGAAAAGGACTACCAATGAATTTAGATTCAGTGCACAGGTGGGAGACTATGAGATAGAGAATATCATATTGGATTGGGGATTTGATGTGAGTATCATTTCGAAGAGTATGTGGGAGATGATGGGGAGACTGAAGCTAATGTGATCCGCTATCCAGTTGAGGTTAGTGAATTAGCATTGCAACTTTTCGATTAACAAATTGACAGGTGTACTAGTAGACATCAATGGATTTAGAAACATTACCGATTTTGAGGTTATCCAAATCATGAATGACACCAATCCATACCCCGATTTGTTGGAAACCGATTAGGCATTTTATAACTAGGTAATTATTAACTTGAAGAAGAGATAGGTATCTTTGAGGCCAGGGAAGTCCAAGTAGTAACACCATTGGTTCCAAGGGAAGGAGACTCGTACATTAATTTGGTTAGAGGGATAAGCAGAGGAGAGTTGGATAACATTTGTAACATTACAACCCATAGGGAGGATTATGTGAATCCCACTACTGATGGGGTACTTAGTTGGTGCAACATGGGGTACTACATTTTTGACTCGAAGGTCGTACTGGAGAATTGGCAAAGTAGGTTACATGAAGTGAACACCAGAAGATGTGTGCACCTCACCACGACAGTGTGCTAGATAGAAACTGAAGTGAATAACCCACCTCACTTTGTTGGGTTATCATAAGTAACTGTTTTTGTATAGGAATTTGACGACCAAGTACCAGAGAGATTGAGGTTTCTTGTGTTGAATGTTACATTGCATGAAAACCCAGCTAGGTGGTGAACTACACAGAAAGGTTAGATTGAGGGGTGGGAATAGTGTATATAGTTGTTGTGCATCAGGTTTGGGACCACTTCAGGAGTCCATGTAGGGAAATGCACATGAATGGAGTGCCCAAGGAATCACCTACAACAATGTGTTCCAACATAGACCAGAGGGTGTGTACCACAACGTGAGTTGGCATACTAGTTTGTGCATACTCTAGACACTATCCCCGTGAACTGATACATTGAGATGGATTTCTGTAGAGGGATCATAGCATGAGACGAGATGGTGCAAAGTTTCAAGGCTACTTTTAGTTTTCCAGTAGAGGAGCCTGCACTTGATAAGGCCTTGAAGGTATTGTGGTGGAAGATATTCACAATGGAGGAGAAAATAGTGTCAAGGGTCATACCTTTATGTCTCGAGCATAGAAATTCCCAGAAAATACATGAGTTCATGGAGTGTTACAATGTAGCAGAGTTGGGAGAGGATGATGATGATCCCATGAATATGAAAATTTTTGAAGTCGAAGGGGAGTGTGGAGTTAGTGGACAATAATTACAACCAATAGACTATGTGCAACTGATAAAAACAAAAAAAGTAAATATTGGGACAAAATATAATCCCTAAATGGAGATCATAGGAGATTATTGGGATGTTGAGACAGTAGGGAAGATCATCAATTTGTTGCACAAATATCAAGATCTGTTCCCCAACACATTTGAGCAGATGAAAGGAATTGTTGAAGAACTAGGTGAAATGAGAATCTCACTAAATCTTAATGTGAAACCAGTAAAGTAGATGCCCTATTGGTTGAATTTGATATACAAGGAGAAGGTTAAGCAAGAGTTAGACAAAATGTTGAAAGCATGAATCATCAAGCTCGTGGAAGAGTTAGAATGGATTAGCCCAATGGTGGTCCAAAATAAGAAGACAGGGGAAAAACTAATTTGTGTGGATCTTTGAAAGAAGAATGATGCTTGCACACATGATTCCCTTTCAACTCCATTTACTGATAAAATAATGACAAATGTGGGAGGGAAGGATGTCTACTCATTCGCTGACGGATTCTCGGGATATCATCAGATGAATATTACAAAGGAGGATATATACATGACCATGTTCGCAATGGAATGGGGGTGTTTTTAGTACACTGTCATGCCTTTCGGCTTGAAGAATACGCTGACTATCTTCTCATGCATAGTGGTCACAACTTTCAAGCAATTTATCCACAAGTTTCTGGAGGTTTATTTGGATCACTAGATTATGTTTAGTCATTTAAATTGGCATATTTAAGTTCCGCGCTTGATGCTCGACAATTGCAAACAATTATAAACCTCACTAAATATTAAAAAGTGTATATTATGTTCTCCCATAAAAATTCTATTGGGACAATGATCCGAACTTATGTAGGAACGCAAAAAAATATAGAAATAAACATAAACATAGAGATTTAGTAGGAATAAAAATTCATTTAATTAATATCAAAGAACTGAAATATGCTTACATACATAATGAAAATAAACTAGCTTGGGCGATGGTAGCTTATCTTTGAGAAGAGATGTGGCGGCTACATGCCTCTGAAATTTGTTACAATGAGGCTCGAAGGCCTCTTTATTATTGAGAAACAATGGAAAACCATAAGCATCCAAAAGCGTAACCCTAGGAGTTGAAGCACCAAAACTATGGGCCCCTTTTGGGTTAAATTGGTACATCAACTTCCCGGGGTCGTAACTTTTGCATACGATCTATGTTTGACGTGAACAATACCTCGTTATAAATATCTATCCGAGGACTACAAAAATCGGATGCAAAAATAAATTAAAACCTAATGTTTGCTCAATTTTCCCAAAAAACACCATTTAGGGACTCAAAATGGCTTTGGAAGTTCGAGACCCAAAACAATGCCAAAAATAGTAAACCGTGCTAAAATTAAAGAAACTGAAAAAACAAAAGATACAATGGTGGGGGTCCAAGTGAAATAGGTGGGTGGCCACCAATATCCACCTGGCTTAGACACATAGTGTGCAAAAAAGGTCTCTTGGTGGATCTAGCCAATATTGCAGTCATAATGGATCTACCATCACCTATGTCGGTCAAGCAACTATGATCTATCCTAAGACATACATGTTACTGCCATAAGTTTATTCGATGATATACACACATTGCCAAACCAATGGAGTGTTAAGAAATTTATAGCAGAGAGATAAATTATTACTGAGATTTACCGAGATTTACAAAGAGGAATAATAAAATAACCAACAACAATACACATAAATATTATACACATAATATTTATCCAGGAAAACCCCAAATCCGGGGAAAAACCCAACCCAATGAGATCTCATTAGCATTGGCCAAAACCCTAGCCAATTCGGCCAAGTGAGCCTTCACCACTCACCTCCAGGCCTACATTACAATGAAGTATTCCCAACCTTTTATAGGCTCCATTAAATGCAATACCACGGACCATAATACCATGGGTATGATATGCCATGTGCCCAAAACCACTACTATTTAACTAGGTCAACCTTGACTCTACCCCCGAGTCAATTTTACCTAACAATTCCCCCATTAAACTTGACTTGGGGTTCCTTGACTAAACCCAACCAAAACCTGCTAAGTGAGACAATCTCGCTCACTCTAGCCCTTACCCCCTTCAAAGTTTTTACCTAGGATTTGTTAACCCGACACCCCCTAACCTAGGTCTAACCCAGACTTTACGGGTAATTACCCAGGTGTACGCATGCCTTACCAGGTCTTACAACAGTATGCCCATTTACATGCAAATTAAAAATTTCACTCCATTATAATAATTTTTTTTTTGTTTACCCTTATTGCTATCTTTGTACATATGACATCAATGTCCATATAAAAAGAACCCATCTACTGAATTACATGGGTCACATAAATATTATACACATAATATTTATCCATGAAAACCCCAAATCCGGCGAAAAGCCCAATGCAATGATATCTCATTAGCATTGGTCAAAACCACGGCCAATCCGGCCAAGTGAGCCTTCACCACTCACCTACAGGCCTACATTACAATGAAGTATTCCCTTCCTTTTATAGGCTCCATTAAATGCAATACCATGGACCATAATGCCATGTGCCCAAAACCACTACTATTTAACTAGGTCAACCTTGACTCAAATCTCGAGTCAATTTTACCTAACATGGAGAAGTTGTTAAAGAAAGAGACACGGTTCTAGTGGAATGAGGAGTGCCAGCAAGCCCTGGACATCTTGAAACAAAAGCTTGTGACCTCACTATTTCTGGTATTCCCAGATTGGTAAAAGGAATTCCATGTGCATGTCGATGCATCATTGATTTCACTAAGAGTAATTTTAGCACAACCAGGGGTGTTAGAAATAGATCATCCCATCTCATTAGCTAGTAGGAGTTGTCCATAGCGGAACAAAACTACACCACAATAGAGATAAGACTAGTGATGGTGCATGCGCTCCAAAAGTTTAGACACTACCTATTGGGAAACAAGTTAAACTGTATACAAACCAGTCTATGCTGAAGTACCTTGTCAACAAGCCCATGTTGGGGGGGAGGATTTGTAGTTGGTTGTATTTTTAGGAGAAACAATTCCGAGTGGTGATCAAGCTAGGAAAATGGATGCAGGTCTGATCACTTATCACGCATGACCGCAGGTGAAGATGCACATTATCTAGAAGTTAACATGCCAGATGTGCAACTTTTTGGTGTGACTATGGTAGATGATTATTTTGTTGACATTGTAAGATTTTTTAGTACATGGATGGCATGATATGGGTACACAGTTGCACAAAATAAGCAATGGTAGTAAAAATGACGAATTATCAACTTATTGAAGGATTCTTGATCTGTTGTTGAATGTCAGTTTTGCTGTGCTAATTTCAACTTCAGAATTAAAAAAACAACTGCTTGTCAATTGCTTCATGTGCATAGTTTTCCTTATGGTGTTTGTGAATGAAAACAGGTAAATTTGTCAAGTTTTATATTAAATTCATGAGCAAAATAGCATAAAAGTACAGTGTTGAACAACAACAATCAAATGTACAACAAACCATCAAAATGAACACTTAACACATTATTTTGATGAAGGAGTTCACCCCTCCTGGGCTACATCTCCTTGGTCCAACTTCCATGGCTTGGGCCTCTGTGTTAGCTCAATAATGGAAAAAGTGTTGTTTTACAATGCTCTACTGCTCCCGAAACCTGCTTCAATGTGCTCATAACATCAAAATCATCTAGGAACACCTTTTCCTCATCCCAATTTGGTCGAATTTTGCAAAAGTTATGGTCAAAACTGTTTCTCCTAGTAAAACTCCACTAAAACTGGAGGAACTCCAGTTAGTCCCACTAATTTTGGAGAAATCCCCAAATTTTTTGATCCGCCAGAAGTTCCGCCAAACTAAAATGCAGTTTAATTAATATTAAGCGCATTTTAATTAAATGTTAATTGGTGGTCAGCACATAATCCGTGATTAGGTTAACTGTCGACCTCCAGGTGTTGTGGTAGTGGTCACATAAGCAGTAAATGCCAATGGTTTTATGTAGTGCTGGCCATTGGTTAACCGTAACTATAGCCTTCGGATGGTGCGTTCACATGGGAGGGGGCTGGCCTACGGGCTGGCTCCCTCCTAACCCCCAGCCATAATGTTAATAAACTTTAAATATGACCGGTGACCATAGATGGTTAAGAAAGAAGCTTGCGGTGTAGTGGTATGGCACGAGATTTGCTCGGGTGAGGTAGCGGGTTTGACTCCGCTGACCTGCCCATAAATTTTACACTGCGTGCCAATGCCCACTTCCAACCTTTGGGGAGGGACACGTGCTAGCCTCCGGGCTTGCCACTTGTCCCCTCCTTATTGGTCCACCTTCATCCAATAAAAACAAGCCACATCACCAACTTGTAAACCAACCACAACGTGACACTTGGCGTAACCTAATTAAAAATTGACCATCCCACTGACTTGTGTAGTCACCTACCACGCCAGTAGTACGACTACTGATTGTGCAATGATTGTACATTTTTTTTCAAAATTTCCTCTATTTGGAAAAGTGGACAGAACACGATATCTTCCTCATACGAGCTCAGTTTTAAGTGAAACAAGTTGCATTAGGATCGTATCCCTGAGACAAAAGAAATCATTTAGGTTTCGAGTGATTCTGTGAACTTCGAATTTTGAGCTAAATAATGAGTATCTGATCATTCCTCCCCACAGGAAGTCTTTTGGACCCCAAAAGATACTATTAATTGTTCAGCAAGTGAGGGTACAAATCCCTCACATTCTCGATATGCAACCATTTGGCCTTAGAAGGATTCTGTCCCTTTAGTCCCACTCGAAGGTATTTGACATTCCCTCTCTTTGAAGTTATGGTTCTTTTGTGAAGTAAGAGATCTTCCTGAAGTTCATCAAGATATTCTGGCTAGAAATGATCTATTGATGGCAACTGAACATGCTCTCCTTGATCATCAATCAAAGGAGGCTCAAACAATCTCAAATTATCAACATTAACAACAAAGTATATTTGCATATAAGGAGGCAAATCTAGCTTAAATGCATTGTTACCAATCATTTCCAGAATTTTGAAAGGACCATAACAGATTGGCTTAAGATTTTTACCTTCCCCTTGAAGTCTCTCTTTTCTAATATATAACCAAACTTCGTTGCCAACTTGAAATTTATGATCGACAAAATGTTTTTCATGCCTTGCCTTGTAGTTGCTTTGACTCTTTTCCAGTTGTTCTTGCACTGTGTGATGTATCAACTGAGTTTCTATATGAACTTTCTTTCCTTATCAATGTCGCTATGACCATCGACGGTGACATATTTCTCAAAGATGAAGTCCAATGGCGATCTTGGCAAGTACCTAAAACATGCCTCAAATGGCGATGTGTTTGTGGAAGAATGCTTTTCCCTATTGTATGCATGTTGTATGTAATGCAACTGTTCATCCCACAACTTGGAATTTTTTCTGCAATATCCTCTAAGAAGATGAATGATTGTCTTGTTGACCACCTCAGTTTGTCCATCTATTTGTGGATGAAAGGTTGTACTCATCTTCAACTTAGTGTCCATCATGTCCCCCAATTTTGACCAAAAATTCCCAACAAATCGAGAATCCCGATCACTTACAATGGAAGTAGGAAGACCAAAATGAACCCAAATATTTTGAAATAAAAGATGAGCTATTTGTTCAGATGTAATCTTCTTTTTACATGTTTTTCGAATACACATCTTTTTGAACCTGTCTACAACTACATACAAGTAATCATGACCTTTCCTTGACAAAGGAAGACCTCCTACAAAATCCATTGAGATACTCTCCCATGGACGTGAAGGTACCAAAAGTGGAGTGTACAATCCTAGTTTCCTATTGCTAGGCTTACTCGTTGCACACAAAGAAGATCCTCTAATGAAACGAGATACATTATCAAACATGCGTGGCCAATAACCATACCTTTGGAGATTCGCTATTGTCTTGCCTACACCAAAGTGTCCAACAATTAATGAAGTGTGCACCTCCCTTATGATATTGTTTCTTTCTCCCCGTGGAATACATAACTTGCCCAAGTGATACAAAAAACTATTATGGACATGGTAGTCTAACTCTTCAATTTGGTTTCCTTGCCTCAAGCTTACATGCACATCTTGAAAGTCATTATCATATGCATATTCCTCATTGTAACTTTCATGTAAAACAAAATTGTGCCTGAGTAAAATAGATGAATTTACAATAGGCCTAGAAAGCATATCAACTACCTTATTGTAGATTCCCTTTTTGTACTTGAAAACCAAATGAAAATGTCTTAGAAAACCCATCCATCTGAAATGTCATGATTGCTGCAACTTTGACTGTGACTGTAAGTACTACAATGGTTGATGGTTGGTATGGATAATGCTCTCCTTCCCCACCAAGTAGTGTTTCCATTTTTTGATACTTTGTACCAATGTGTAAATTTCTTTGTCATAAGTGGGATAGTTAGTCACAAGTCCATTAAAAATTTCAGAATGAAATGGAATGGGCTTACCATGCTGCATAAGAAATTCTCCCATGGCGTAATCACTAGCATCCATTTGAATCTCAAATGGCTGTCTAAGATCCGAAAGTGACAATACCGGTGCTGAACTGATCTTTTGTTTTAAAGCATCAAATGATTTCTGTTGTACATCTCCCCAATGTAATATTTTCTTAACACTAGTCAATGCATGTAATGGAGCTACAATGGAAGAAAAATTAGCAATAAATTTCCTCCAATATTGTGCTTCCCCTTAAAAGCTTCTTACCTCTGTAACTGTATTGACCTTGGGCCAATTCAAAATGACCTCAACCTTAGAGGGGTCTATCTTCAGCTCACCTCCTCCAATAATGTGTCTCAAATACACTAAATAAGTCTTGCCAAATTCACCCTTCGACATCTTTAAAAACAATTGTTCTTTTCTCAAAACATCAAGTACTTTGTTCACGTGCATGACATGTTCATCTCTGGATTTGCTGAATATGATAATATCATCTAAGTAAACAATGACAAAGTCATCTAGAAATGGTCTCAATACATCATTCATAACTCTCATGAAAGTAGCTAGAGCATTTGTAAGACCGAAAGGCATAACAAGCCACTAAAACCATTCTTGTTTAGTTTTAAATGCAGTTTTCCAAATGTCCTCTTCAGCTATTCTAACTTGATGATAACCACTTCGTAAGTCTAACTTAGTGAAATACTTTTCATACCTCAATTGATCAAGAAAATCATCAATTATTGGGAGTGGATAATGATTCTTTACTGTTATTTTATTCAGTGCATGGAAATCCACACACATGCGCCAAGTCCTGTCCTTCTTTGGCACCAAGACAATGGGTGAACCACATGGTGAAGTAGATGGGCGTATGATACCTTTATTTAGCAATTCTTGAATTTTCTTCTTGATTTCCATACTCTACATAATCGACATGCGATACATGCCAATGTTTGGAAGCAGAACATCCTGCTGCAGCTATATCTCATGCTGAATTCCCCTCTTGGGAGGTAACCCCTTTGGTTCTTGGAATGTCTCGCCATGCTTGCTTACCACATCAAACAAATCAGATTTTAATTTTTCATCACAACCTTCAAAATATTCATAATCAATATCATTCTTTTTCTTGATCATGAGAAGCACAAAATTTTTACTTGCATTTACTAGTCTCTTCATCTGCCCTGCATTAACCAAAGAAATGTTTAACTTTTTGAGATGGGCTCTCACAATATAATCCTCTCCATCCTTCAACAATTGGTATTTTTTCTCATGGCGATAAAATACTGATTTCCTATCATAAAATATGGACTCCCCAGAATGATTCCTGAGATGTCAAGTGGAACTACATCTAACTCAATTTCATCAATGAATTTTCTGGTAATGGAAAACCTGAATAAGCATTTGGTTGTAACCTATAAATTTGCATTATTGACTATCCAACCCAAGGGATATGGCTTGTGATGAGTTACCATTTCAAGGTTATATTTTTGACCAAGTCTTCTGAAATTAAGTTCGATTGTGACCCACTATCAAATAATGCATTAGTCTTTGTATGATTTGAAATTACCCTTACATGGAACAACTCTATCCTTGATTCTTCATTTGGAGTTTTGTTGTGACTATGTGAGGAACTAGTGCTTGCAATAACTTCTTTTCCTTTTGTTACCATGGATGAAATCTTGGTTTCATCACCAGAATCTGATCCAAGATCATGTTGTGTGGTAGTGGTCAGCTTTTGTTTTCCCTTATTGTTTGGTTTCTTAGGCCTTAGTTCGGGATGTAATGTCCAACAATGGGTTTCATCATGCCCCGCTTTGGAACAATTTTGGCATATATTTTTCTCCCCTTCTTTATTCACACTTGCATTCTTCTTTCCCTTCCATTCTCCACCCTTCTCTTTCTCCCTACCCTTGAATGGATTCTTCTTACGACCCTCTTCCTGAATGTTCTTTCCTCTTGCTTCAAGGTGCGTGGCTTGCACACATACCTCATCTAAATTTTTTAGATTGAACATAAGGATAATATGTTTTAAGTAGGAGTGTAAACCCCCAATATATTTTGACAATGTATATTGGGAATTCAAATTTACTCCTAACAACAAAGACCTCTTCCTAAACTCCTAGGTATAGTCTTGAACTGTTTGGCCCTTGAGTTGCCTAAAATTCTGCCAACTCATAATGGATTTTTGCATATAGGCTAAAGTATTGAACTGTCTTTTAATTGCAGAAACAAATTCAACCCAAGTGATAGATATCTTACCATGGATTCTCATTTACTCTTGAGTCTTTGCTTCCCACCAGAATAATGCTACTCCTAGCCTCAATGAAGCCAACTGGATCTTTATGTCATGTTCTTGAAGGTTCCGAATTCTACAATAAACCTCCAATTGTCGAATCCAATTGTCTAACTTTTCTGCATTCACTTCACCATTGTACATGGGAAGTTCAAACTTAATGTCTAATTTGAGTAAGGGAATTTTTTACTTTGGGGTTTTTGAATGAGTATGAACAGTTTTTGTGGTGGAAGTGGAAGATGATGTTGTTTGTGATGTTGAGGATGATGAAGATGATGAGGAAGATGAATATGGTGGAGATGGAGGAGGCTTTCCTCCATTACCCTTTGAATCCTTCTTTTCATCTTTTTTATCTCCTGAGATGCCTTCTCCATGTGGGGGCTTAGAACTCTCTCAACCCATTCTAGTATTCCTTTCTTCATAGAGGACTCTAACCATATTAGTTAAGTCATAGAAATCTTTCTTGAATGCTTCCACTTCTGAAAGACCTTCATTATCTCTTTCTCCAGACATGATGGCTTTGGATTCAAGCTCAACTTCTCGTATTGCTTGTACCTCTTCAATCTAAATTGAAGGTAAAACTTGAGGTACTTCAAGTGCAACTGGGATTGAAACTTTGGGTGGATATTGGGGCCTTATGGCTCTCCTTCTTCTAGGCATTACCTCACAAGTTGCAACCGAAGTTTCCCTTCTCCTCTCTGCAACTTTAGCCTTGTAAGCATCACAAAGTTGCAACCATTAAAACCCTACTTGCACAAAACTCAAGCAATCAAGAAAATAACCTTTGCTCTGATACCAACTTTATTTGTTGTTGAATGTTAGTTTTGTTGTGCTAATTTCAACTTCAGAACGAAAAAAACAACTTCTTGTCAATTTCTTCATGTGCATAGGTTTCCTTATGGTGTTTTTGAATGAAAAAAGGTAAATTTGTTAAGTTTTTTATTAAATTCATGAGAAAAATAGCATAAAAGTAAAGTGTTGAATTACAGCAATCAAATGTATAGAGAACCATCAAAATGAACACATAACATAGTGTTTTGATGAAGGAGTTCACCCCTCCTGGGCTACATCTCCTTGGACCAGCTTCCATGGCTTGGGCCTATGTATTAGCTCAATAATGGAAAAAATGTTGTTTACAATGCTCTATTGCTCCTGAAACTTGCTTCATTGTGCTCAGAACATCAAAATAATTTAGGAACACCTTTTTATAATCCCAATTTGGTCGAATTTTGCAAAATTTATGGCCAAAACTGTTTCTCCTAGTAAAACTCCACTAAAACTGGAGGAACTCCAGTTAGTCCCATTAATTTTGGAGAAATCCCAAAATTTGTCGGTCCACCAGAAGTGCCGCCAAAATAAACTAAAATTTAATTAATATTAAGCACAATTTAATTAAATGTTAATTGGTGGTTAGCACATAATCTGTGATTAGGTCAACTATCAACCTCCAGGTGTTGTGGTAGTGGGCACATAAGCAGTAAATGCCAACGGTTTTGTGTAGCATTGGCCATTGGTTAACCGTAACCATAGCCGCCGGATGGAGTGTTCACATGGGAGGGGGCTGGCCTGTGGGCTGGATCCCTCCTAACCCCCAACCACAATGTCAATAAACTTTAAATATGACCGGTGACGATAGACGGTTAAGAAACAAGCTTGCAGTGTAGTGGTAAGGCATGAGGTTTCCTTGGGCGAGGTCGTGGGTTCGACTTCGCCGACCTGCCCATAAATTTTACATTGCGCGCCAATGCCCAGTCCGACCTTTAGGGAGGGACACGTGGCACCCTTCGGGCTTGCCACTTGTCCCCTCCTCATTGGTCCACCTCCATCCAATAAAAACAAACCACATCACCAACCTACAAACCAACCACAATGCGACACTTGGCGTAACCTGATTAAACGTTAACCATCCCGTTGACCTGCCTAGTCACCTACCATGTCAACAGTATGGACTGTTGACTGTACATTTTTTTTCAAAAATTCCTCCGTTTGACAAAGCGGAGAGAAAGCGATATCTTCCTCATACGAGATCAATTTTCGTCGAAACGAGTTGCGTTTGGATCGTATCGCCAAGACAGACGCTATCATTTAGGTTTTGAGCGATTATGCGAACTTTTAGTTTTGAACTAAACACTGAGCACCTAATCAATTCTCGTATAAGTTGGGCACATACAAGATACTACATAGATGTGTGTTCAAAAATGAGTGGCCTACAATACTTACTGAGGCACACACAAGTGTTGTTGGAGGAAATTATGTGGGAAAGGCCATGGTGTAAAATATTTTTCATGCAAGGATATGGTGGCCTACCTTGCACAGTGATGTAAAATAATTCTTCAGAACTTGCAATGTATGTCAACGAGGGAGGAAGCCATCCATAAGAGACGACATGCCATTGGTGCCCCAAATTGCCTTAAAACCTTTTAATAAATGGGAAATCGACTTTGTGGGCCCAAACTTAAGAGAAAGAAGGATTGGTGCATGATATATCATCACCACTACTGACTATTTGACATGATGGGGAAAAGCCACGTAAGTCAAGGACTATGACATAGAGATAGCTGCACATCTTCTGTTCAAAAACATAGTGACTAGGTTTGGTTGCCCAAATATCCTAATAAGTGACCAAGGCACTCATTTTATGAAAAGGACCGTTGCAACATTGACAGAGGAGTTTCATATTTATCATCAGAAGAGAACTCCATATCATCCTCAGGCCAATGATACCGCATAGGCATTTAACAAGATATTATACACCACACTCACTAAGGTGTGTAATGTTCAGTGCAAGGATTTGGATTCAAGAATACTGGTGTCCTACATGCATACAGGGCCACATGTAAGTAATTTATAGGTGAGGCACTTTTCCGATTGGTATATGGGCATGAACTAGTGATTCCCATGGAATTTCTGGTGCCTAATCAATGCATTGCAACAACTACAAAGCTAGTAGAACATGGCATAGTGGAGCAAATATTTCAAGAATTACTACAATTGGAGGAAGGCTGCGTAGTAGCTAGGTTTCATCAAGATTTGTAGAAATCAAGAGAGAAAGCATGGAACAACAAGAGGGTTCAATAGAAAATGTTTTAGCCTCGTAACTTGGTGTTGTTGTATGACAACAAATTTTTGAAGTGTCTAGGAAAATTTCAAATGCACTGGCTGGGACTGTACATGATTAAGCAAGTGACCCATGTAGGAGTAGTGCATTTGGAAAACCTGAGTAGTACACTAAGAGAGGGATTTGTCAATGGGAGCCGATTGAAGTTGTATAGGGATAATTGCCCTAATGCTCACCATGCATAAAAGGATAGGAAGAATCTCAGTTTTGTACATAAATAAAGCATTTCATATGTTATGAAATTTCTTGAATTTGAGTAGTAGGTTATTGTTAGAGTAATTTTATAACAGTTAATAGTTTCGTTATCCACAATAAAAGTTTTGTTTTGTTGTAGAATGAGAACGCTTCGTGAGGTGAAGGAGCACTACGCACGAGGGTGTTCTATGCAGTATGAGCATAGGGGTTTGCAACACGCAATGTTGGAGGCATTTCTAATTAATAGTGGGTGACAATTGGATGAATGGTGATAAGGCTGGAAAGTAACAAGAAGGAAAATTTAACGGGGCATTCATTGGGGTAGCAATACCATACCACGTGCATTCATATTGGGGGATATACATTGAGGAAAAAATGACATAATGTATTGAGCATATAATAGGGGGTAAAGGGATTTTATATGTTGTGTATAAAAAATGGAGCTCAAAGTTAATGAAAGAATATAAAGGGGTATAAAAAATCTTAATGGAAAATTGGATACCTACAATATCTATTGAATGTAGGGTTCTTTAAATTGGGAAGGTGGATTGGGTTCATATTGGTAGAGGGTTAAATAAAGTGACTTTTAGAGGTATTTTCCAATATGTATTCAAATTATGGGTATTGTTTAGTATGCCACGAATGCACATGATAGGTCAGAGGTTCATTGAGTGAAGCCCCAGTGGAAAATTTTCAGTGGATAGCTGATGAGAATATGTGTTAGCGTTAAGTGATAAGACACTTTTGTCATTACCAAGGAGGATATGTAATCATTAAGGAAACCGTTTCCATTAGGGAATAATCGTGATTAGGACTCATTCTCTTACAACTTACCTGTGATGCGATGACAACGAGGTAAATGGTGGATTGCCTAGGATTGTGCCATCGTGCCGACATGATGGTCAGATATTATGGCTTTAGGCCATTTCCACCAAATTATTGTCTATAATATTATCTTTTTTATTTTTTGTATTACATTATTTCATCATTTTCCAAAAATGATAAAAATTTCAGGATTTTTTTCCCAAAATCTCCCCTATTTTTTCCATGGTTTGCCCTGTCTTTGGCCCCTATCGAGAACCTGTAATGTATTCTATAGTCAATTATTTGAGTTTCCTTCCTATTTCATCAATTTACTTAGACATTTCCCCAATTCCACTTAGGGAATTCTGACAAACACATCGCATGCATCCACCTACTAGCATTTGTTCAAAGCAACCTATAAATTTTCATTTCTGTGTTTGGACATTATAAGCCCAATGTTGTAGCCTGCACTACAAGAAAAAATGACATTGGTGAGGGGCGAAAAATGTCACCATAAGCTCATTGGTGATGATCAAAAGAGCCTTCGTCACCAAAAACTAAACGTCACCAAAAGCGGCGTCGCCAAAAATATAGGTGTTGTAGTGACATTCAAAGCCCGTCACCAATAGTGATTGATAATGACGGATAGCGACCGTCACCATTTCATATGAGCAATGGTGACAGACCATAGTCTTTGTCACCAAAAACTGAACGTCACCAAAGATGGTGTCGCCAAAATTATAGGTGTTGTAGTGACATTCAAAGTTCGTCACCAATAATGATTTATAATGACAGATATCGACCATCACCATTTCATATAAGCAATGGTGATGGACGATAGCCTCAGTCACCAAAAATTGAATGTCACCAAAATTAGCGTCGCCAAAAGTATAGGTGTTATGGTGACATTCAAGGTCCGTCATGAATATTGATTCTAATGATGAATAGTGACCGTCACCATTTCATATGAACAACAACGATTTATTGTGATGGATATTTCATGTTCGTCACTATTGGTGCATATATATGGTGACGTTCGTTGACCCTCACCAAAAGCTGCATTGCCAGAAGTATAGGTGTTGTGATGGCATTCAAGGTTCGTCACAAATAATGACTATAATGACGAACAACGACCATCTCCATTTCATATCAACAACAATGATTTACGGTTATAGACCTTTGAGGGTCGTCACTATTGATGCGTACATATGGTGGTGTTCGTTGACCATCACCATTTCATATTTTGGTGAGGGTCGAAAAATGTCACCAAAGCTCATTGGTGATGGTCAAAAGAGCCTCTGTCACTAAAAATTGATCGTTGCCATTCCATATGGATATCAGGGCACGATGGAATCGAACCACCAACCTCCTACTTGTAAAGCAAGTGCTCTTCCATTGAGCTAGCACCCTTTAAAGAATTGGACTTTTAAAAATTAGACCTTGAAACTTCATAAACTGTAAATTCTACAACTTTCAATAAATTAAAGTCTCAGCAATATTTTACTAAACAAGCAAAGAAACATCGAAGCTATAGGTCCCTACCTAATGGTTATGGAAGTTATGAAAAGTGGGTGGAGGGAAAAATAGTTATGTATAAGAGAATCAATATCTTCAGTTGAATATTCAATTAAAAGTGAAACTTTGAAGACATTTATAACTTATAAATGACCTATAACTAGCAAATGCACCAAACATTGCAAAGGAAATGTCATAAGTGGATAGCATATGGAAGAAGAGCATTGATGAAGACAGATGCAATATGTTATAGGTTAAGTGAAAGAAAATTCTCAATGTTGTTGTTGTTTGGTGTTTAGATATCTGAATGATATCTAAACTTTTGTGCAAATGTAAAACGGATCTCCGGAAACCATGAACAACATATGATATATATATATATATATATATATATATATATATATATATATATATATATATATATATATATATATATATATATATATATATATATATATATATATATATATATATATATATATATATATATATATATATATATATATATATATATATATATATATATATATATTCCCTTTACCTAAACCAACATACAATTTGGAATTTCACAAGTCCGCACTCAAAACATGACAGCAACCAACAAATAAAAAAAAATTGACTTGGACAAAAAGCAATAACTTCACCTTCATTCTTGAGCCGCTTCTGTTTATTTGAATTTGATTTGTGACATTCTTTATTGGACAAGGGATCAAAATCATCACTAGTATCAAATTCATCCAACATGGACTTTGGATATCCCACTGACATCTGTGTTTTTGTTGCCATGCTTGAAAACCATGGAATTTCTTGTTAATAGTAGAATAAGATGTGTGTCTGCTTCTCAAGAACACATTCCTTATTAACCATTGTTACCTGACAGAAACCAAAGAGACAACACAATATTAGCGTACACAAAATCCCCTATCGAAATATAATCATAACTTAGCTCAGAAATTTAAAAGATGTTCTTAATTAATAAACTTTGTTTCTGGAAATATTGTTTCTTTAGATTTAAAAAAGGCTATGTTGTACAACACTTCTGTCTATTTATCCAGGCAATTATATCATAGCATATGTCACACGGTAGCAATCTACAGTACCTAAAGTAAAAAGACAAATTTTCTCAAAAAAATAGATTTAGAAAAGAGCTTTGAAAACTATAAGTTTGTCGTCAAAGCTTTAATTAGTTTAACATCAAACTAGTTGGAGTTTGAAAATCAAAATTATTCATAGGAAACGAACTGGACAATGGCCAAAGTCACTATTCATACAAATAAAGCTAGAGTCACTATTGCCATTGCAGATAACTGAAATTTGGGTAGTGGTCTAACAATTAGAGCTTATTTGTTGGGAAGACTCGTCAATACCATCATTTTTTTCCACGGTCTGTTGTGTCTCTAGATCCAGATCAGATAGCTTTCCATTCTCAAGTTCTACCTTTCAAGTATTGATTTTTGGCTTACCCTTTAAAACACAATTCTACCACTCCATTTTATTTTGTTTTGCCAAGAGAATTGGCAGGACCTTCCCATCCTTTGTTTTACATCATCAATAACCATCCATCAATGATATAAAGAATAATAGATACACAACAAAGGCCAAAGATGTGATTGTTGTATACCTATGTTCTAGGACTCATCTGACTTTACTGGTGCAAAGAGCTCACCCTGGAAAAATAAGATCCACGTGGAATTTAGAAAACTTTTTTAAATCAAGCTCCTAGTAAACCAATCAAAATATGAACATCCTTTTAATCAATAAATATCTGACTTAAAATAATTGAATTTTATATCAACCATGTGAACTAAGATCGGGTGAGAAATACAAGCCATGCATATTGGATTAGTGAAATAATTGATCTGGTAAAGCTCAAAATCAAACAGATGACTTACAACTAAGAAACACAAATAAATGACTTAGAACTAATACATGAGGTTTCCCTTTCAACCCTGTCGTTAAATAACTCTTCTTTATGTCACAGTCTATGTCCATGACTACTTCTCAAGAACCGCTCCATTACCAGCATTTGGGGCTAGACAAGATACATGCAAAAACCATCAACATGAAAATGAAATCTACATCCTTATAAAAAAATGGGAGAAAAAAAAATATCCACAAATTGAAACAAACTGTAGAATACCTCATTCTTGCAACATGATTATCTTGTCATGAACAATAAAAAAATAAATCGGGAGAAATGTAATTTTTTCCACATTTTGACAATGAAATCTTTTGCATATTCAATGGACAATTGATGAAAAAAGTCAACTAAAGCTTGTCAACATCAAGATTATAGTAAAAAATAGAGGAACCTCTCCAACACATATATAATCCTAAACATAATTATCTATACATATAAGTATTTATTGAGGATATTGTATTTTGTGAAAATATGGAAGTCAAATCTTTGAAATAACACAATTTATTGTACCACTGCCTTACAAAGTCCATTCATTCGAGTATTTACGAAGTCCATTCAGGAATTTCTTCAAAGTTCAAAGTTTAAACAATTAACATGTAGCCTAAAAAAGCTCAGATTTGAAAAAGAGATAACCCAAAGATGTAGAGTATATATCCCACATTCATATATCCTAAGTTCCAGACACTGAAATGACACTTTTTAGCATACTATTGTGAATTCATTCCAAAATGCTAGAAAAAAATATTGATGGTTATTTTGCTAATATAGAAGTTTTATACATGCATTTATTTAAACAGTTATCTTGAAATCTCAAACATATCCAAGGATGCACACAATACGTTGCATCTTTAATGTTGGTGTGTGAACTTGAGTCAACGAAGTCCAACATTTAATAGTTTCCCTACAATATGCACTAGCCGAATACGTAAACAATAGTATTGTAGGTATGTGTTATGAATATATGTATTGCGGGCCAATAAGAGTATGGTTGGAACAGTCACGTCCAACCCTTCCAACTTTGCGTATAATTTGCATTGGTCTAATAGGTGAACAATAGAACTGTAGGTGTGCATTTTTCATCACTTACCTAAATCCAACACCTTCAGTGTAGAAATTTCAAAGAATATGTCTAGAACTGGTAGGTAATTTGTAAAATGAAAGAGTTGGCTTGACTGTTTCTGGAAAAGACTAGATTCTTACATTGTTCAACGTAAATTCATGACACTTTTCCAAGCTTAGATGGAACAAAAAGGAACCAAGCTAGAAGGTTATTTAAAGAATCCTTACTTAGCCAGGGTAAAATGTTAGCCCTTTCTTGTTAAAAAGCATAAATGTAAAAACTTTAAGAAATTCAGTGAAGAGACTATAGAAATGTTCTTATCAAACCACTAATGTAAACAAAGCTAAGAAATATTGCTTTGTAAAAGTGATATTCATGGTCAAATTAACAAGAAAGTGACCTTTTAGCATAGTTAATGCACTAGTGTTGTTGTTACAATATTTGGCCCAAACAATAAACATAAAAACCCATTTTCAATTTAGTAGGAGCATGTTGGGCAAATAATCTCACAGTAATACCCATCATTGAACATTCTGACCCACTAAATCACTTTTACATCCTTTTGATGTCCTTCAACAAATTACTTAAAAGTTTTGAACAATGTCATAACAATACTTCTAGTTATAGAACAAGCATTTCAAGCTTACCTCTGTTTTATGATATGGGCATTTGTCCTCCAAACAGAGTTATGTGGCACAAAACCACTTTCACCCTTAAGAAAAAAGGTGGCTGTAAATGCATGGTGAACTCCCTTAGCACAAATATGCTCTTAGTATGGTATAGGATTCTCAGACTAGTGCCAGGTTTAAGGGTGCCAAAGACTTTAGATTTTAACTATGATATGGTGCACGCTTGGCTTCAAGACAACATATTCTTTAGGAATTTCATGTTGGGAAACCTCCAAATCTGTTTCCAGGAAAACTTAAGTTAAATAGAATTTTTTTTTGTATAATGGTTGTGATTCATATGGATGCACATTAATATATATGTTTTTTTCCTAAATTTGAATAATTATGTATTTTTTGGTGACATTTTAGCATAGTTAATGCACTAGTGCTGCTGTTACAATATTTGGCCCGAACAATAAGCAAAAAAAAAAACCCATTTTCAATTTAGTAGGAGCATACTGGGCAAATAATCTCACAATAATACCCATCATTGAACATTCTGACCCACTAAATCACTTTTATATCCTTTTGAAGTCCTTCAACAAAGTACTTAAAAGTTGTGAACAATGTCATAACAATACTTCTAGCTATAGAACAAGCATTTCAAGCTTTCCTCCGTTTTATAATATGGATATTTGTCCTTCAAACAGAGTTATGTGGCACAAAACCACTTTCACCCTTAAGAAAAAATGTGGTTGTAAATGCATGGTGAACTCTCTTAGCACAAATATGCCCTTAGTATGGTATAGGATTCTCAGACTAGTGCCAGGTTTAAGGGTGCCAAAGACTTTAGATTTGAACCATGATATGGTGCATGCTTGTCTTCAAGACAACATATTCTTTAGGAATTTCATGTTGGGAAACCTCCAAATCTGTTTCCAGGAAAACTCAAGTTAAATGTTTTTTTTTTTGTATAATGGTTGTGATTCATATGGATGCACATATATATATATATATATATATATATATATGTTTTTTCCTAAATTTGAATAATTTAGGTATTTTTTGGTGACCTTTTAGCATAGTTTTTGCACTAGTGCTACTGTTACAATATTTGGCCCAAACAATAAACAGAAAAATCCCATTTTCAATTTACTAGGAGCATGTTGGGAAAATAATCTCACAATAATACCCATCATTGAACATTCTGACCCACTAAATCACTTTTACATCCTTTTGAAGTTCTTCAACAAAGTACTTAAACGCTGTGAACAATGTCATAACAATACTTCTACCTATAGAACAAGCATTTCAAGCTTGCCTATGTTTTATGATATGGATATTTTTCCTTCAAATAGAGTTATGTGGCACAGAACCACTTTCACCCTTAAGAAAAAATGTGATTGTAAATGCATGGTGAACTCTCTTAGCACAAATATGCTCATAGTATGGTATATGATTCTCATACTAGTGTCAGGTTTAAGGGTGCCATAGACTTTAGATTTTAACTATGATATGGTGCATGCTTGGCTTCAAGACAACATATTCTTTAGGAATTTCATGTTGGGAAACCTCCAAATTTGTTTCTAGTAAAACTCAAGTTAAATGGAATTTTTTTGTATAATGGTTGTGATTCATATGGATGCACATTAATATATATGTTTTTTACTAAATTTGAATAATTTATGTATTTTTTGGCCAACCAGTTTTTTTATCCGATTTTTATCTAGTTCTGATTTGATTTGACAGCAGAAAGAACTCAGGAACTTGAGAGGATAAATTAATATCCTCCCCAACCAAGTTCAATTGCCGCTTGTGATGTGATTGTTGTTCGTGAGACAATTGTTGATCCGTACAACAAATGTATATATTCTTGGAATATGATCTAACTATGAATATGGAAGTGTTCAACTATCTTTTTGAGGACATTGTATTTATGAAAATATGGAAGTCAAATCTTTGAAATAACACAATTTATAGGAGTGACAAGGTATGCTAGGCAGTGGTAAGCTGGAAGTCAAATCTAAAATAACACAATTTTGGATAGTTGAGAACTTCATATGTGTGTGTAAGAACTGAAATCCATGAACACAATCACAACTCATCATATAATGCTCTAAGTTCTCCAAAACCCTAGATAGAGAAAACCAATAGAAACCTTAGCTCCACCAAAGATATTTCAAAAAGATTGATTGTTGGAGTATCTTTGGTGGAGCTAGGGTTTCTCTTGGTTTTCCCTATCTAGGGTTTTTGAAAGCATGGAGAATTATATGATAGGTTGTGATTGTGTTCATGGGTTTCATTTCTTCTTTATATATATGAATTTTTCAAGTGAATGCTCCAAGAAACACTATCACCTTAAGACAAAAACACATAAAGTACAAAGAATATTGAACGAGAGAGAGAGAGAGCGAGAGAGAGAAAGTAGCACTACTCTTACATCTCTAACCCAAGTATGAAAAGAAATATGCACAAGTGAATGATCGACTATAATAACAACTGACTCCTTCCTCTATTTATATGATAGGTAAAGGGGCTTTACAATAAAAAGTGGACCTAGTCCACTACAAGCAAACTTGAAAGACACAAGTAGGTCCACCCATATGAAGCACTCTACTCTAAGTGACATGTGTGAGTCTCAAAGGTGACAATGATTAAAAAGCAAGGCCTCCATGGCATGAGCACTACTACCAAAGGTCCAACAATCCTCCAAAGCTCCAAAGCTCCAATGCATCTCCATGGTCATGTGTCTCCTTAAGGACAATGCATATCCAGGGTCATGTGTCGCCTTAAGGACTCCCACACCTACATATCCACTCCCTCAACCCAAGAGTCCACATGTCAAGTGTAAACCTCCATGCAAGCAACCAAGCAACCCCGTGCTATCTAGGGCTCAATAACCTCCTTTGAAATACCCAACTCTACTCCAAGCACATAAACTCCCTTCATGCATCAACAACATGAAGTCACCAAGCTCCATACTTATCCACCACTTCGAGGAAGAATGTCTTTCAAACATCCAAACAAGGTCTAGCAGCAAATAGTAAACCACCTCCAATTTCCAAGTCCATCATGGAAGAGCATGGTCTAACCATACACCATGCACCCCACATCTTTCATTTCTTCTTTATATATATGAAGTTTTGAGGTGAATGCTCCAAGAAACACTAGCACCTTAAGACAAAAACACAAAGTACAAAGAAGATTGAACAAGAGAGAGAGAGAGAGAGAAAGTAGCACTACTCTTACATCTCTAACCCAAGTATGAAAAGGAATATGCACAAGTGCATGATCGACTATAATAACAACTCACTCCTTTCTCTATTTATATGATAGGTAAAGGGGCTTTACAATAACAAGTGGACCTAGTCCACTACAAGCAAACTTGAAAGACACAAGTAGGTCCACCCATGTGAAGCACTCTACTCTAAGTGACATGTGTGAGGCTCAAAGGTGACCATGATTAACAAGAAAGGCCTCCATGGCATGAGCACTACTCCCTAAGGTCCAACAATCCTCCAAAGCTCTAAAGCTCCAATGCATCTCCATGGTCGTGTGTCTCCTTAAGGACAATGCATATCCAGGGTCATGTGTCGCCTTAAGGACTACCACACCTACATATCCACTCCTTCAACCTAAGAGTCCACATGTCAAGTGTAAACCTCCATGCAAGCAACTAAGCAACCCTATGCTATCTAGGGCTCAATAACCTCCTCTAAAATACCCAACTCTACTCCAAGCACATAAACTCCCTTCACGCATCAACAACATGAAGTAACCAAGCTCCATACTTATCCAAAACTTCGAGGAAGAATGTATTTCAAACATCCAAACAAGGTCTAGCAGCAAATAGTAAACCACCTCCAATGTCCAAGTCCATCATGGAAGAGCATGGTCCAACCATACACCATGCACCCCACATCTCACGAACCACCCCCAAGGCCCAAACATGGTGTAAACTTTTTCAAAGTAACCCGGAAAACTAAAATATGTCCCTCTCATCATAAAATCCTTTGTAACTCCATGCATATTCGATTACAACTTTCACTCGTAAGTGTCACTAATCAAATTTTGCAACTCCTCTTTTCTACAAAAAGTGGGAAGACTAACTATAAAATGACCATTAGACATTGGAGTAGAGGCTTTTTATGAAGGCGGTCTGAAAGAGACCATTTGGGGCAAGGGCAGTATCCATACTGCCTTGGTCCTCAATTGGCATCCATACCTTGACGAAGTTGTTTGTGAAGTGTGTTATTGCATTGATTTTGGAAGAGACTATTTGGGGTAGGCAGCATCCATACTACTGTTTATTTGACCTGAGTTGGCATCCATACCTTCTCAGAAGAATTCCTTTCTATCATATTTATTTTCTGGGTTACTCAACTACAAATTACTTCATGCTAGCATTTACATTTGTTCTTCAAAGTCAGTATCCAGTTTTGGTTGAAATCACTAGTATTTTTTGTCGTTGCTTGTCTTCATATCTTTGCTATTATTTTGTAATTATTCAAGTTTTTGCTACAGTTAGGGCCTTCTTAATTTCTGATTTTTGGTTCATGGATTCAGATAACTTTAGAGATTGAGTGAAGGTAGTTGAATGCATCCAAATTAGGTTCCAACTCATAGGATATTATGATTTTTCCAACAAATATAAAGGGATGGAAGACCTACATCAGCACATAGGTTTATGTGCACAATAGTGGAAAAAAGGAATATATCGTGGGCCCAATGGGTGCAATAGTTTTCCAATACCGAGGATTTGGTCCCACGAATCTAGTACATTTAGGAGAAAACACAAATGAAATGAGAGATTGGGATGAAATCAATCAATAGTTATGTGCCATGTTCACTTTCACCTCTGGCAATGTGATACTGATGAGTGTTGTGCAAAGAATGAAGTACTTTATTTATTTTGAGCAGTTTATTGTTCCTGCACATAAGATAGTATGTGCACAACATAAGAAAATGGTGAATTTATAGCAAGCAATGCATTCTTGTAACATTTCACACAAAACAATATGTGCACAATGTTAATGCTTTGTAATTGCCTCCAGGCTGAAGAGAGGAATCACAGAGGTAGCCATTTCAAATCGCTTCTAGGTTGGTAACTAGCCACTTCCAACCTAAGAGAGGGCTCTCTCTGGATCAAATACTAGATCTGACCTCTCTTTGACTCAGGAGGCTAGATTAGGGATTAAAGTAAAATGATTGAATCTGGTTCATTGCAACACAAGTCAAGAGATCCATTGGGCATGGAGTCAAGAGGTCTGAAAAGAAAACAAATCTGGGAAATCCACTTGTCATTGCAGTGGGATGGAAAGAGAAACATTCAGTAGGGCATCAAGGTCTCAGCTATAGAATACCTTGAAACCATGCAGAAGACTTTACAGACAGATGTTAGAAGGCAGAAATAAGAGCATTGTGAGAATGAATTCTGACACATTTCTTAATATAAACATCTAAATAGATATGAAAGACCTGGAAAATAAAGAAATACATACATAGAGAAGACAAACACCAACTAATACATCACAAGAATCTCTGCAAATTGAATCCAAGCTTGCAAAACCCAATTTTATTGAATTTCAGGAAAATGATTACAACAGCTCCAGGAGCTCAGAACAGTGCTACAATTCACCCAAATCCAACCCTTTACACATTAAAATTACAATATTATATAGGAAATAATTCTCCCCCAGGCTCAGGAGGTCGAATCTAACCAAATTTCCAAAGATAGCAGCAGTTACATTGAAGTTTGGAATTGTTTGCCATGAAAAATGGACCAGACTGCTGAAAACTAGGGGTCACTTCAGGAGATCGTATCTCCTAAAGCATGATAGTTGTGTAAAATTTGGAGGAGGTTTTTGTAGATCCGCTTGTTCTGAGAAAAAACCTCTCTCAGTTTTTTTAACCGAGATTTGTATTTGAAAAATATGTGTTAAACAGGAAAATTATGAATCCCGAAAACTAGGGCTCAAAGATGCATTTGATTCTCCCAACCCGTGACACCTGTAGGAAAACAGAAAGAGGTTAATGTTCCTTAATCCGTGATTGACCATAACCTCTCTCATATTTTTAGAACTCGTCCCCGTTTACCCAGAAAATGTCTCGGAAGTTAACTAGGTAGAATGGTGAAAATGTTCAGTAAATCCCATGTTTTCAGTTGTGACATCCATCTCATGGTTCAAGAAGGTTTAGAAAACCCCACGAAATAACTTGAGCATAGAATAAATGATCACCTAAAATCTTTTGTTCCACCCCAAAAATCCTATTCAATGTTGGTTGCGCACACTCCATTAAGGGTCGAGAAATTACCTTTTCTAGATGTGAAGGAAATGCTATCATTACTAGAGAACTATTTCTTATTTAAAGAGAAGATGGGTATCTTTTGTTGAATGTAGAAGTTAAAAACTCTACTCCCTATGCGTATATTCCTAGAATAACACAAGTTTTAGTTTGGACAATAGACCAAACATCCTATGCAAATTCAGGAGATGAATTTATATGTTGAAGGGATCGTACCACTTTTGGAAGTCAAAATTACCAATCTAATTTATCATGAGTGAAGACTGGAGGTGCATATCTTTCTGCCACTAGCTCAAGCTGACCAAATCTTATATAGAGTATAGATATTGATGATACAACATTGTGACAGTTGTAAGACTCCTGATGGCAAGTTCTGCAATAACTATTTGAGCTCCAATTCACCCTCAGTATTATCAAACTGACATTTTAAGCAGTCCTCTTGTAACCCTTATGAACCACTGAAGAAATAGATTTGTTTTAAAATCTCAGTCCTCTCAGTTGGAACAACGAATAAGTCTTATTTCTGAGTTGCAAAATTAGGCCATTTGAAAATCCTATGTGAAAGACCTTAATTTGCACAGTGAATGTATTATATCTGGAGCTAGATATATATTTTGAGACTGTATGAATTTGCTACAGTTTAGAAGTATATTTTCTATATGGCAGTGTTAAGTATAGGCAGCATCATATAGAACCAAATCTTATATATGAAAGATATTCACTCAGATGCAACTCATTAGTACAAGCATTGTACATCTTTGACCTTGACTGAAAGATAGTCACACTATTCACTTTGGTAGTAATAATGTAACAATATCTCTTGACAATAATAGGGTGACAGTCTCACCTTAATCTCATCAAACCTTGCATGGCATTGATCTATTTTCAGAGACAGGTTCTTGGACTAAGTAACTTTGGACAATAATGCATATGTCAATCTAAACATGACAAAATCCTTGTATGAAAGTAACAATTGGACAGCATGCCCGTGACAGTTTGACAAGAATTGTACGCAATAGATATACAAGAGTATGATAAAGGAAGATTGACAGCAAGAGAACTGGATGTTGTGAATAGATAAAATGGTAGTGTTAGCAGAAACAGTGGATTGCCGAAAGCCACTAGCAGCAATGGTGTAATTTAGAATGCTGCCCTATGTCATATGGCAGCAAATGGAACAACAACACATGGGTGATGGATACCTTGTCAATTATATATGGCATCAAACCTAATATAGCACTACCCCATGTATGGATTCTCAACATATAAAACTCAACATCATTTATGGTTTCTTATAGCTTATCGTAGCCTCGGTAAATCGATGACAATCTTATAGCTTTGTTCACAAACGAAGTTGTGAACAAGACAGATGTAAACTTTGGATAGATGATCTATTATGAAGAAGCTACAAAGATCTGCTAGTAATAGAAATTTCAGGGGTGCATCACGCTTGAAGCTTTCATGCTTGAAGAACTCCTAGGAGAAGAAGGACATGACACTTTAGATCAGTTCTTTGTAACACCCCTTATCAACATGAAAGCAGAGGTATCTTGAAGAAAGTGCATGACAAATTCTATGTCTTGACATGCATAAGTCCTTGATTTTGACATCTTGGTTGCACTGAGCCAAGATCGCATGAAGAATGGTTTTATAGATATGGATGCTCGAATGAGAAAGTCTCCTCTTCATGGATTGGGTAATTTGATGGCGGGATCTCTAAGAAGTGAGGAGTCTTTGGGAATAGACACTGATTTACAATAAACAAGCTCCAGGAATCCATTTCCAAAAATGGGAAATAATGCTCTGGTAGGTGCAGGGAGACTGATACCTCTTGATTTAAGGGCTACACAATAATTATGGTTTAGAAACACTCCCTGCATTCCATACACTGAGAATTTTATCACTAGAATCCATCAGGCAAAGAATGGACTATGATTAGGTCCATTTTGTCAAAAACAAGAGCTCAATAACATTGAAGGTACCAAAGGAGGTCGGTCCTTTCATAGTGAAGAAAAGGAATGCTTCATTTTATGTAGATAACATGTTGAGTTCATTAGACCTTCAGAAGGAAATTAGCTTGAGGTATGATCCTCATGGAATGATAAGCAGGATGATAAATATCAGCATACAAGCATTAGGTAGATGAAGTTTGGAAGAACGAGTGAAATTGGATTCTTGGGAAAAAGTACAGCAGGCTTTGCCTTCTTATTATTAGAAGCAAAAAACTACAACATCCACCACTGCAGCCTCCAAAGGGATAGTGTATCATAAGCGATGGGACAAAAGACCAATCAATGAAGTCATTTCAATTGCTAAGGCAGGGGAAACTAGCGAGAAGGCCAACCAAGAAGAGTCTTAGAAATGGAATCTCCTCAAAAAAATAGATCAGTTGTCCTCCACTGCATTAGTACAATCACAACCTGCATTAGCATATTTTGAGAATATGCTAAAAGAAGAAAAGAATCCATGCATCTGCAGAAAGAACTATGTACTAAGGTTGGAAATCAGAGCAAAGGCCAAGCCAGACTCCTCACAACCTTGGATGTTAAGAGGGACCTAATTCAATTTGTAGTACTTGAACCAAAAGTCCCTAAGCCCAATAATGCATATGATTACTCTGCCACAAAAACCATTGTGGATATCAAGAACATTGGCAGTGTTTACAAGCTGGAGATACATAGGCAGACTGGAGAGATAGTGGTCATTGGCCAGAATGTTTGTAAGTATTGCTACATCATTTATTTATACTCCTACTGAGTGTGTTAAACAATAGATGAAAAATGGTTTACAGTATTGCAACAATTGGTATGTCTATTGGAAGTGGAGTTTCCATTTCCAAAGATAGATCTCCAACAACAAGAAAGTAATGTGAAGAAAACATATACCACCTGGGTAGACTAGACTAGACCAGAAATGAATAAAATTCAATGCCAAGTTCCAGAAATTGTTAAGTGGTAAGCAATAGAATAGGAAGGAATGCTTTTAGCTACTTGAAATCAATATCATCATGTTGTGTTAAATGAAGACTTCCATTACATGATCAACTGGGCAAGAGTTGGCACAGGTATCAATTTTTGTAGAAGTAGATTGTTGAGAGGCTGGCCTATTGGTAACTGTCAGAAAGTTACAATTCCTGAACCTGGTAATTATAGAGGTGCCAAAATTGTGGACTCCAATAAATTTAGCTCATTGAATTGTCCTAGTTGGATAACCATTCAAATAAAATATGTTATTGGCTCTACTGATAGTTTGCTCAGATGCACATGTACAGGAGCAAAATGCTACTTTCCCTAATATAGATTTCGTTCATCTAGCCATAAATGAATAATGCTGGAATTGAACTAACCTTATCTGGATGTACACGGTGAGTGTCATTAAAGATGTCTGTGGATGGTGCTCAATAAGTTTCAGATGGATACATATGGTGTATGGAAAGTACAGTCTCATAGCATTCTACTGCTACTCAAAAAAATCTGTACCTTTCCACCAGTGTTTCCTGAAGGTAGGATGAAGGTAGCAATGTTTATGAAGAGGCTACATATGAATTTGATCTGGTCGAATGCATATGAATATGATCAATATAGATCAAATAGTTGTGGTTAAATGCAATCTCGACATTGATGGAAAGACTTCTGCGTTTGAAAAACATGAATGTCAACAAGGGCGTTCTGGCTTGAGTGTTTTTTAGGGGTTGTTGGTTTTAAAATTCAGTATGCACGTCAATCTCTCAATTTGCATCCATCACGGTCAGCAATTATTTTGACCATTCTACCTAAATGGTGGCCACAACTACATACAGAACTTCCTACCTTGCTTCATCTACCTGAGATGCCAAGTGGTATTACATCTTACAATTTGTTGAAAGGATTGGCCACCCACAGAAATTTATACCATGAATAGTGATTCATCAATCTACAGGTTGCACACAAGGTACGTTCATGGAAGGTGCTACGACCTGGTTGGAAGCCTGTTGAATCTATTGAAGAGGTGGGTAATAGCATCACTAACAACATATATTTTGACCATAAGCAATAGCATATACTATCACTTCACTTTTCGATACTCCATATATTTCTAGATCCAGGAAGATTTCACCACTTAGACAGAGACTTTAGTAGGTCCGTTGCTACCTTCTTTTGTTACCCACACCATATATGCCTAGCCCTATATATTTGGAGACAACTACTTTTAGACAAAGAGCCTTACATGGAATTCACGGTCAACTAGGTTAATTACCTCCTCCTTTCAGGCCATCTCAACCACTTGATGCATTAAGCATATGGCTGATATTGGTGTCAAAGACATGGATAATAATAGATCTGTGGCACGATGCCTCCCAACACAAGAGATCATGGGGCCATCTCTTCTTACCATCCTTACACCCAGTGTAGAGGAACTACTACCTTTCCTCATTCTCAGCATGGCTCATGGCAACAGATGCTCATCACCAGGTTTCTGCCCCTCCCTAGCAGATTCATCAAACTTGGATGTTATAAGAGGAACAAGGTTCCTAACTTCTCCCCCATCAGATAACATAGCCCAATCCTTTTAGGCTACTCTCCAGAGGATATTGTCAGGCTCAACATTGGCTCAACATTGGCATGTTTGTGATGGTGGGCAGGGATAATGAGTACTCTTATGATCCTAAGGTGCAAGCCAAAGACCTTACAATTATAGAAGTACTAGACCAATTTTGATATTAGACCAATTAATCACATTTTTGGGTAGAGTATATTTCTTGAGTGCATCTTCAAGGAGTTAAAAACATATGTTCTAATTGAGATAAATCCTTGCTTGGAGGGCAATGCATATTTGAAGGTGTCTATGATAGGAATGAAAATCAAACCTTTTGTGTCATTTCCCCCACAATATACCATTCATATAACAAAAGTCTTAATCTACCCTAGTGTTACATTGATCATTGCATTAGGAGATGGTGGTGGAAACTAGATCCATCTTAACAATAGTCGGAAAAGGAATACACTACCAATTTTCCTCTACGGCGCAAAGGGATGTTAAAATGTATGGTTCTAGGATCTTGTGTTGATTTGATTAGACAAGTTGTGTGACAAGAAATAATCTAGAACATACTGCTAGTTTCTAATGATATCAACTATCCTTTTCTAGAGAATACCCATTTGACCTTCATTATTGTAAGCATACAAATTATTATTTTTACTTCTTATATGATTACCAAAAACAAACAATTTCCTCATACAAAAGTCCTCAGAATAACCATTGAAAGAGTCAAAGCATTGACTTACAATTTTTGTTGTAGCTAGAGAAACTTCTTCAATAAGGGACCCACTCGGACCTCAGTGTTCAATTCCTATAATTTGCATCCCAAACCTAGAAAACAGAGGAAATAAATGACCACTTATTATGTAAAGATGAAATTTACTTTAAAAAAAATGTTCAAAAATTTAATGCATTTCATCCATGATAAAAGCACATAATACTTTTTATTTAGTCTAGGTTTTCATTATCAATGCCAAGCCAATAAATGGTTGCACTTCAATATGTAGACAAGTGTAGAGAACATTTCATGAATAGATTTTAGGATTTTCATGGAGTTTTTTAAAGCTATATCAATTTCCTTTTCTATAATTTCATATTAGTACTTATGTCAACTCCATCAAGTTCAAAATAGGAATGCCAAGAGGTTATTCAGTGATTGCAATAGGGAGCTAGACAGAGAAATTTCAGACAAAGAGAGACTTTCAGAAAAAGATTAAAGACTAAACATACAAGCGTGGCTGCAAAAAAAATAATGGATTTTGAATCAGAAACCTAACGTGCGTGTATTCTCTGTGTGGAAGACCAAATGTGGGGTGAAAATTCATTGAAGTTACAAATGGAACATACCTTGGCACCATCAATACACTGAAGAGCCGATGGTAGGGGTTTGATACCGGGTTCTCAAGATTATAAAATTCGTGATGGTCTCATTTGTGGCATTTGAAAATAAAAGTTGAAATATAGAATAAAAATTTTGAACATGCATATCGTCCACTGGGGAATCGTGCATCACATGTTCCCCTGGGCAATGCCATTTTCTGCTGTGAGAATAAGGTTTTACTGATAATTTTCAAGCATTGAAGTTCAGGGACAAATCAGTAACATCTCCAAAACTGAAAAGGCAACAAATCTTTGCCCCTGTCTGTTGAAATTTCTGCTCCGCTTTGGTTGTACACTAGTCAGTTGCCACAAAATATCTTATAAATTGCCCATCACAACCATGAAAGCACAGTAAACTGTCAGTAAGCATCCTCACTGAAGTTGCCATAGCACGAATGGCGAAGAGTCAATGATTTTCATCGGTGGCTAAATGTTACTCGGGTCCATAAAGTTTTCATATTCACCTTGAAGTTCTTGGATATGCAAAGCAAGAATGAAGAGAGATAAAACCTCAGACCATCTACCTGTTTTACCGTCACCTGCCCAATAGCCTCTTTTTATCGACATCTAGAGAGATTGACAGAGGGTATTGAAATTTTGGAATTCATACGTTTTGGCTCCTGCCTCTTGAAAAATGAACAAATACTCCTTAGTCCTGAAACGTAAATGCATTAATGCTTAATTTTTTTTTAAAATGTTGAAATTTTCCCTTGCGCTAAATGAATTAACGCTTAGTCTTTTCAAAAATGTTGAAATTTTCCCTCGCCAAAAACAATAGATACAATTTTAGTTGTATTTGAGCAATTAACTATTCTTACTCTTACATATTTTTTTGGTTTATGTTTAAAAAGATTTATCACAGAGTGGTATTTATGATAATAACAATAATTATCTAATTTTAAGGTTAGGGTTTATATATAATGATTTTGTTGTTAAAATTTATTAGGTAAAATTTAAGATCTCTCAAAGGAAACAAGTGATTTTAACTTGGTTGTACTGAAAACATTTATGTATTCTTGCATATTAGGTGGGTGCAAGCAAAAGAGAGTATATAGTAAGTGGATTTAATAGTTAAAAACAAGTGTTAGTTTCTTAAAAGTCAAAATCATAGGATAAATTTGGAAGGGGTGGGGTATGTATCCTTATCTAGGTTAAATAAATTCAAATTGTTGTGTGAATGGGGTTGTAAGACCCTTTGTTTTCATCTTGTGAAAATGGAGTCCTCTCCTAGTCACTTGCATCTTTTAGGTTATCATAAGCAAAATAGGTTTTTTCCTTAAGATGTGAACATTTCATTTTAAGCAATGTGATAATACAGTTTCAACAAGGCATTAACAGATGGAACGAGTATGCACATTTGGGATGCTAGTGTTATGTTATACTTGAGGCAAGAGTGCACGTCTAGGAAGACTCTAACAAGGGTTGAAGAGGTGGAATATTTGTGAAGTAAACTTAAGACATTTGACGAGTTGCATGAAGGAAACTTGGCACTAGTACTAAGTGAACATTCCTTGATCAATGTTGATACCTTCTCCTTGGCACAACCACTTTGCAAGATGAAGCAGAAATGTGAAATACATGTGTGAGCCACTAAAGAAGTTGGCAAGGTTGTTGCAACATATATAGATGGTTATGTCGTGTTTCAAAAGGAGCTATTGGAACTTGGAAGGCAACCATTGGAGTAGATTTTTCATGGAGTGCCAAGGAGGTGCAAGCATCTGATAAGGAGAAAATTATACAAATCCAACAAATAGGCCATATTGGCTTAGGATATTACTATTTTGGGATATCCAAAGTTGAAGGTGCATTTTATGGCGATGTAGTCTAAGCACTTGGGTGCATGCCACATCTTAATGGTATCTTGGAGTTTTGGTGTGTGTTAGTGGAGTTAGTGCATTGTGTTTAATGAGCACTAGCTAGAATGTGTTCCATGAAGGCAAAAAGGCCACAAGTTAGAGATGACTTAACCATTTGGCATCGTAAGGTGTGTTATGCCATAGTTTGGAGGAGACAATTGGAACCATCTTAGAGTGTGATGGGTTGTGCCATTGGCTTAGGTCCACTTACATGGGTTGAGATGTAAAGGTACCCCATGAGTTGAGGAAAATGATTACAATGCTTACCTATATAAAGTGTTTATGATATAAGATTAATGATTTTTTGTTGGAGAATGGAAGAGGAAAATAATAAAGGAGAGGCGTTGAGGTTTGTTGTAAATTAATCAAAAGGAACTGAAAATGTCTCTTTTTAGGTGGATTGTTCAAGTTGTCTCTTCAAATAGGACTAAATTTTAGTTGTGGCTAGGGAGTTGGCCTCAAAAGCATTGTTTGGGTACTCTAGAAATCCAAGACCTAACATATCTAAGTTATTCCATTAGATATATTCTTCTGGGTAAGGTGCAAATATCCCCTCTTTAATGTGGGTTTTAGACCTTCCATTTGAGAATGCTAAAAACAAGGTCATATTCTTGAAAGGAGGTCCTTGATTTTACCAAAACTCAATGCCAATGCTTAATCCATGGTTTGATTATTCTATTTGGGTTTGGCTGTGAATGATGAGATCTATCTTTGGGTCAATTTATCAATTTTTCATTTAATTTATGTTTTGAGAAGATCTTAAGGTCTGTAGGGGATATAACAAATATTTTCAATACCCCTCCCTTGAAACCCTGTCAGAAGATGGTGTACTGCTCCATTTTGTTGTCATAATATTCAACCTCATGCTCTCTTGTGAGGATATCGTTGAAGGGAGGGTATGCAAAGGAAGTGGAAAAAATCAAAACTTCATGTTGATTCAAAGGAGGAGTATGTATTATAGGTGTCTCTAGAGGTCTTACCAATATCATGTTAGGGAGTGCCATAAAAAAACAAGGGAGAACTAGTTCAAAATGCATGGAAATGAATGAATAAGAGTGTGTGATAGGGAGTGACAGTGAGTCCCAAGTGTGTTGAGGAGGGAGTGACAATGTTATATATAGAGTTAAGGCGTGTTAGAGTGCTAGGGTGTGTCAGGGAGTTTTAAGGTGTGCTTGGGAGAGCCAAAGCATGTCAAGGAATGTAGGGGATGTTAAAACGTAGGGAGAGCCAATATGTGTCAGGTGCCAAGGTGTGTCAATGCATGATAGGGAGTGTTAGGGAGTGTCGGGGAAACACAAGGGAGAACTAGTTTCAAATGCATGGAAATGAATGAATAAGATTGTGTGACATGGAGTGTCAGCGAGTTTTAGGTGTTCTAAGGAGGGAGTGACAAGGTATGCTAGGTAGTTCCAAGGAATGCTAGAGTGCCAGGGTGGCATGCAAAGATGTGTTAGGTGACAGGGTGTGTCAATGTGTGCCAGGGAGTGTTAGGGAGTGTCATGGAAACACAAGGGAGAACTAGTTCAAAATGCTTGGAAATGAATATATAAGAATGTGTGATAGGGAGTGTCAGTGAGTTTTAGGTGTGTTAAGGAGGGAGTGACAAGGTTATATGCTAGGCAGTGCTAAGGCATGCTAGAGTGCTAGGGCATGTTAGGGAGTGGTAGGGTGTGCTAGGGAGTGCCAAAGCAAGCCAAGGAATGCAGGGGGTGTTAACACGTGCCACATAGTGCCAAGGGATTGTTAGACGTGTAAGGTACTATGGCATGTCAAGATGTAAACTATGTTGCTTAGCTATTTTATGGCCACGCTTGGACATGAGCCTTGACTTGCTAACTTGTAACTTGTTAAGTGGGATAAGTTGAAATTGGACATGAGTAGCCTAAGATGAGTGATAGTAAATTCTTAGGTGAACAAGGCATAGTCTAGTTGTAGTATTCATAGCTTGGTCAAGTTTTTGTAGTTGAGGAAGGACTTTGTTGGGTTCCCAAGTCCCAAAAAAAGTAAGGGTAGTTGTGAGGGCATGATAGCTAAGGAGTGTCAGGGCATGCCAAGGAATGAAAAGGCATGCTAACACATGTTAGACAGTGTCAATGCATATTGAGGAGTGTTAGGGAGTGCCAGGGTTGTTGAGAAATCTAGGGCATAATAATTAGGTGATTTCTATTCTTATCATAACTCTTGTGAATGCTTTTTACTTCTTAAGATTAGGATCTTCTCTTTACTTAGATTATTGTAGTTTTATTCTTCATCAAACAAATACTAATGCATAAACAATGAAAAGACAAGAGACATAAAGAATAGGTGATCAGCCAGGGCCAAAACCTCTCCAACATGAGAGGAAAACCCAAACAAATTCTTCTTCTTATAGAGACTTCAATTGATGAATACCAAGACCGTGACCTAGACCCTTGACTCAATGACCTCTCCAAGGCCAAGTCACAAGCCTCCTTGATTCAATTCATTCTTTTTCCTTGAGTCTACGATGATCAAGCTTCTTCCTTCAATAACTCGACTATCCTTCAAATTTCGGTTCCTTGGATCAGATCTCATGTAGTTCTCGACCCTCCTGCAGAAACCCTAGCACATGTGGTTGACCAACCTTTTGAACCTTGATCTTCTTCGCTTGGATGGTATGACCTCTTATTATAATTTGGCTTGTAACCTTGTTTATCTTCTTCCTTGATTCGACTTCTTGGACAACAACAAGACCTTTGACCCTTTCTGCAATAGATAGTTCTTCCTTCCTTCACATGTGTGGAGGTATTATCCCTAAACCAGACCCATAAACAACACAAAATCTTCGCTCTTCATTGGTTATCTTCACACTTCTTATTCTAGACTTAACCAAATTTGCTTTTCCACAAATGGAGGCTGAGTTGCCCTATATATAGTGTTTCGTCCATCAAAATAAGTCGACTTGTGATATAGGTAAGCTAACTTAACATTATAGAAGCATCCTTAGGCCAACATCAATAAGAGTTTGTGACAAGGTCTTCGAGGGCTAATAAATTTTCTTTTACAATGGATTACATGCCCAAAATGGGTCTTCAATATTTGACATTGACTCTATGAATTTTATGACTTTATGACCAACCTAATAGCTCACAATGGGAGCTTTAACTAAAAATAAAATTCCTTGATCATGAAACCCATGATTCAAGCATTACAAAAAATAATTTTATTTTATTCTTTACATTAATTACATAAAAACAAAATTACACGTCATTATGAAGAACAAACCTAATTACACTTTTCAACAAGGGCACCAGAAGGGAGAACTAGGTCAAAATGAATGGAAATGAATGAATAAGAGTGTGTGCCAAGGAATGTTAGCAAATTCTAGGTGTCCCAAGGATGAAGTGTGTGAGGAGAAGTTCATAATAGGACTCGTAGGAGGCAAGCATATGGTTGCGATAAGGGGCTAGACAAAGAAGTTTCAAACAAAGGGAAACTTTGGGTTGGGCACAACATTGTTTTTCTAATGCCTTGGTTGGGTTCCCAAACCGCAAAAAAAATAAGGTTATTTATGAGGGCATGGCAGCTACAGAGTGCCAAGGTGTGCTAGGGAATGCTAGGAAGTACTAACACATGCTAGACAGTTCCAAGGCATGTTAGGCATGCCAAGACATGCCAAGTGTTAAGGCCTGCCAAGATGTGGCAAATGTCAGGGTGTGGGGTGGACATGTGCTAGGGAATGTTAGGGTCAGGTGTCACGGAAACACAAGGGAGCACTAGTTTCAAATTGATGGAAATGAAGTGTTAATGAGTTCTAGGCGTGTTAAGGAGGGAGTAACGAGATATTCTATATAGTTCCAAGGCATGCTAGAGAGCTAGGGAAGCATACCAAGGTGTGCCAAGTGCCAAGGTGTGACAATGTGTGTTGAGTGTTAGGGAGTGCCAAGGAAACACAATGGAGCACTACGTCAAAATGCGTGGAAATGAATGAATAAGAGTGTGTGACATGGTATGTTAGGTAGTGCTAAGTCATGCTAGCGTGCCAGAGTGACATGCAGACAAGATGTGCCAGGTGCCAAGGTGTGCCAACATGTCCTAGGAAGTGTTAAGGAGTGTTAGGGAAACACAAGGGAGCAATAGGCGAAAATAATGCATGCAAATGAACGATTAAGAGTTTGTGATAGGAAGTGTCAGTGAATTCCAGGTGTGCTAAGGAGGTAGTGATAAGGTATGCTAGGTAGTGTTAAGTCATGTTAGAGGCTAAGGAAACATGCCAAGATGTGTCAAGTGTTAAGGTGTGTCAATGCATGCCAGGGTGTGTTATGGAGTGCCAGGGAAACATAAGGGAGCACTAGTTTCAAATGCATGGAAATGAATGAATAAGAGTGTGTGACAAGGAGTGACAGTGAGTTCTAGGTGTGTTAAGGAGGGAGTGACAAGGTATGCTAGGTAGTGCCAAGAAAAGCTAGAGTTCAAGGGTGACATGCCAAGATGTGCCAAGTGCCAGGGTGTGCAAATGTATGTCAGGGAGTGTTAGGGAGTGCGACAGAAACACAAGGGAGAACTAGTTCAAAATGCATGGAAATTAATAAATAAAAGTGTGTGATAGGGAGTGTCAGCGAGTTCCAAATGTGCTAAGGAGGGAGTGACAAAGTTATATGTTAGGTAGTGCCAAGGCATGAGAGAGTGCCATGGAATATCAAGGAGTGGTACGGTGTGCTAGGGAGTGCTAAATCATGCCAAGGAATGTAGGGGATGCCAACATGTGCCACATAGTGCTAAGGGACTATTAGATGTGCCAGGTGATATGGCATGTCAAGATGTAAACTATCTTGCTTAGTTGTTTTATGGCCATGGTTGGATAGGAGCCTTGACTTGGTAACTTGTTAAGTTGGATGAGTTAAGATTGGAAATGAGTAGCCTAAGATGAGGTATAGGTCATTCTTAGGTGAATAAGGCATGGTATAGTTGTAGTATTTGCAACTTGGTCAAGATGTTGTAGTCGAGGTAGGACTTGGCTAGTTCCTAAGTCCAAAAACAAAAGAGGTAGCTATGATCAGGGCATGATAGCTAAGGAGTGCCAGGGTGTGCCAAGGAATGAAAATGCATGCTAACACATTACATACAGTATCAGTGCATGTCTAAGAGTGTTGGGGAGTGTTAGAGCCTCACACGGGAGAACTAGGTCAAAGTGCATGGAAAGCGAACAAATAAGAGTGTCTTCTAGGGAGTGCCAGTGAATTCCAGGCGTCCAAAAGACGAAGTGTGTTAGGAGAATTTCAGAATAGGACTTGAAAGAAGTAAGCCTACGATTGCGATAAGGGGATGGACAAAGAAGTTTTAGACAAAGGGAGACTTTGGGCTAGGGACAACATTATTTTTTCAATGACTTGGTTGGGTTCCCAAGTCGCAAAAAAAGTAAGGCTATCTATGAGGGCATGACAAGTAGAGAGTACCAAGGTGTGCAACGAATGCCAAGAAGTGCTAACACATGCTGGAAAGTTCCAAGACATGTCTTGGGTCTAGTGTCGAGACTTCTTGTATTCCCTATGCCTATTCAGTGAAGCCCCATTATAACCTTAGACCTCGTGAAAAGAAAATCATCCCTTGGGATGCGGCGGGGGGGCTGGGGTCACAACCTATACCGATTGGACCTCGAAAAACCAGAGGAAGGAAGACAAACATTTCAAAGGCTCAACGAAGAGCAAAGATCGACATAGCCGACGGGAAATAACTATCCATTTAAGGGGTGCTTAGAGTAGCACAGAACCCATCCCTTGGTTCTAAATGATCATTTTGTCCTTTAGCCATAGAGGGTTAGCTAGCAACCCTAAAAAGTTGCCCTTGAAGGCTCTCATAAATTCCTATAATTTAGATGTGCTTCTGTTGCAAGAAACACAAAATTTTATCTGGGTGGGATTTTCAGTCACTGGATGCTAAAGGAAGATCCGAGGGTTTGGCTACAAGAGTGAAAGAAGGAAGGTTGAAGGTTCATACCACATAGGGAGTTTATCAGGCTCTAGGCATAGAGCTTTACTCTTTAGAGATTTGCACCAATCTTCTAATTCTAGACATTTATGGTCCCTGGCAGGACGGTGATTTACTGGAACAATTTGTTCTCAAAATCATTCATGGGGAATCCAAATTTGGTTATAGGGGGGATTTGAATTTCTCTATGGGCCTGTCAGAAACCTAGGGACCATCAACACATGTTGATCACCTAACTGATTTCTTTATGAATAAGATCAGTTCCAAAAAACTGATGGACATCAATCTAATGAAGCCCAGGCCAACATGGAGGAATATGAGAACAGGGAAAGCTAGGGTGGCTAAGAGGCTAGACTATTTCCGCCTTAGAGAAGAAGTGGTGGCTAAGAGGCTGGACTATTTCCTCCTTAGAGAATAAGTGGTAGCTAGGATTTCGGTCTTTAGACACTGGGTGGGGGAAGGAGGAGACTCAGACCATCTTCCCATCCTACTAGAAATGAAAGGCCCTAACAAAAATCCTGGGTCCCCCTTTAAATTCAATCTGACCTAGCTTAAGGAGGAATCTTATAATAATTTGTTCAAATCTACTTGGAGGTCAGAAGCAGATGATTAGGACAAGGGAGAAGCTTTTTTGTTCATGGAAAACCTGAAGCGAATGAAAAATGCAACTATTGAATGTGCCAAAATTAAGAAAGACAAAGAAGAATCAGAACTAAAGCAGATAGGAGAGGAATTAGACTTGTTGGAGAGCCCGGAAGAGGATGGATATGAAACGGAAGGGAAGAGGGATAGGATCAAACTATTGGAGTTCAATCGAAGAAATATCTTATCAATCAGGGAAGAGCAGTGGAGACTAAAAATAAGAGCTATTTGGTTGGCAGCAGGGGATGAAAATTAAAAAAAATAATTAGAATTATGCAAAAGGCCAGAAAAATATTAATACAATCTAGAGTTTAAAATCGGAGGAAGGAACCCAGACCAAGTCTTTTGAGGAATTTTCCCTCCTAGGAAGGAATCACTTCCAAAAACTTATCAAAGCCCCTGTACCCTTGTGCGCAAATAGAGAGACCCTTGTGCCAAAGACCCTTGTGCCCAAATAGAGAGATAATAAGGGAATGTCAACTAGGGTGGAATCTTTCACCACCGAAATTGACAAGAGATAGAAGGGGTCAAAAAATATCAAACCTAATGCTAAAAAAAAAATGAATTAATCCACACTTGGTGATCCAAAATGAATTCAATCCTTCTTTATTTATAGATTTTCCAGAGCGGTTTCATATCCTTAAGTGATTGGGTAAACCTTACTCCAAACCCAAAATTTGGGTTTTTTAAGCCCAATTTCCCCAAAAATGTCCCAAAAATGGGTATTTTGGGGTTTTTCCCCCTTTATGGAGGACTATAGCCTATGGGGATGGATAGGATATTATGTCTCATTTGACCTCAATTTGTAGAGGACATTACATGGCACCTACTAAAAGAAACAGTGCTTTAGTTTAGGATGTAATAACTAAATGCTTATTTCTTTCCACACATGACATACATCTTGTAAAAATGATCATGGGGTAAAAATACTACAAAAGGCCTAAATCTTACTAGCATTGTCGTAGTCCAAGAATAAAAACCCTTTCTCGTGAAACAAGGTCATTACTACATACTACAAGCACAAATGACAAATTCAAAAACAATATACTTATTTAGTGAAAGAATGATGAATCCTATTAGCGCACTTTAAATTGAATATCTCTTGAGTTGCTGTGTTAATAAAAATTTCTCAGGTTGGATCATAATTAAGTACTCAATGTTGTTTTGGGTCCAATTTTGGGAAAAGGAGGAGCTCTTTGTGATAACGGGATGATCAGGATTTTCAGAAGGGAGCTCTGCTATACTTTTCAACGTACAAGCCATTCATTCTAGTGGAGGAGATATAGAGAAGCCTTTAATGAGGACCTTTCCAAGATAAATTTGGAGGAAAATCTATTTTCAAATCTTAAACATAGTTCTAGATTCAAACAAGAGTAGTCATTTTTTATAAGAATTATTAATTCCCAAGAAATTGGAGCCAAGCTGACATGTTGACCATTTATTCTTCTGTTGGACAAGGAAGCATTTATGAAAAGTCCTTAGCCCTTTGATCCAGTATTTGATGTAAATGTCTTGATTAGAAATGTAATAAGAGATGCATTTTATATTAAGAAAAAGGTAAAAGTAGAGGGCCAGTTAATAATTATCTCTAAAAAACTCTCAATAGAATCCTAACATATTTGAAATGGCAAAGGTTAACTCCATGGTTATTTTTTTCTTTAGAAAATTTGCTAATTTCCATGATTGAAGCATGTATTCATGCCTTGAAAGAAGCTCACAAATGCTTTTGATATTGGTTGAAGCAAAGAAAATGTGCAAAGTTACACTCACATAGAGGTATGGAAAAAAAGTATGTGGAGCTTGTTGTCCCAGACTCCACACAAAGAATGGACAAAAGGTGAAAAAACCAAGTCAAAAGGTATGTGTAGCTTTTGTCATGTAGAGGTAGGTGTTAACTCCACACTCTACAGCAAAGGCTTTGCGGCGCAAGTGACACAAAGGTTTGCATGTAGAACTTTGGATTAAAAGGAGTGGAGCTTGATGCTACATGTCCACTATTAACCCACTTTCTGTATGAGTTATAGGAGATAAAAATAATGAGATACGAGAGATACAGAGTATATACTATTGTTATTCAAATTTAATAAAAAATATTACTATGTCTTCCTCGACATAAAACAAACATCTTCCATAAAATATTTTCTCCATGAACCTGATTTAAAATGAATCTCTTCCGTTGACGCACCCAGCTGCAAATAGAAACGATTTCGATTGGTCAATTTCAATTTAGAAAATTCATAATTAGATTCAATTGTAAGATCTCCTATTTTCAGTTCAAAATTTAGTTACAAGCAGTGAAACAGGACTCATCGATCAATCGCGATTAATCACAAGTCAGAATTTGCTCGCTCTCCAAATGATCTGATCCAAATCTTTGCGATTCAAACTCACGTTGACCAAGTTTAACTCATGGTCAATGCAAGTTTGACTTGCGACTTTCCGATTAAAGCAGATTCCTGTGATTGATTCCAATTTATTCGATTTGTGGCCTTGACTCAAGGAGCACGAGATTTTCAAGTTTAGGTATGCCGCATTTCTAAAAACTAAACGTCGGTCGTTCCAAAATTTATTTATCATTTCTCAAGCCCACAACTCATACGTCGATACCTTCAGTAATCAATCACTACTCATTATTACACAATCCAGACTCCATATTGGGGAACCACCAGCGTGAGCCTAAGTCCAGACTCCATATCAGGTAGTTGCCAGCGTGTGCTCTATCCATACTCCATATTGACCCTTGGGCAGTTGCGCATCACCTTCAGCATGTGTTACCTTTAGGCTTAGCCACTTCACTATTCAACAATCGAGGTACGTTGTCACCTGGCTTAAATAATAGGTATATTACTATATTTAAGTTTCAATGTCGTTTTCAATGGCAAGTTTCAAGTTTCACTGTTCAGTAATCGAATGTTTGGTGTATTCCTTTGGTTATGACTTTTCAACCCTATAAATGGGGCTTAAATAGATTTAAAAAGTTCACTAAGAAATGGTTTCATAGGAACCACTGGCCAAGTCATCAAGCATTCCTTCCCTGGTCAATGTCTTGCTGACTCCAAAGGCTTGAACAAGGCATTCACAACTTTGGGTATTTTTGTTCTTCCATAATCTGTTATTGATGTATTGGTTTAGTTGTCTTATGCGAAACAAACTTACAAATTCAAAATTACAATGCAATATATGTTGATAATATTTCCTTTAGGTATCATTTCCTCATATATACCTAATTGTGTTTCAAGGTCATGATGATATATTAGGTTGAAATGTGCTTGTGTTGCTGGACATACTTCTCTTTGATCCTTAACAAAACCTCATATCCTTTATAACCAACCCTCTTTTTTCTGAAGTTATATATGGAATGTTTAATTTTAATTTTTTTATTGTCTTTTACAGGAACCAAATTAAATAGAAGGCATAACTCCAAATATAAACATAAGCCACAATTTAAACACAAGTCCAAAACAACAACAACACCGAGGGAAAAAGACTTTGCTTGGGTTTATTGTGACAAGATTCTTGGAGACCCCAAGCTCCTTTGTAAATTATTCAAAGCGAAATGTAGTGGAAGCATTTATAGATTCAAGTACTACCTTGCACAAATACCTGGCCATGATATAGGCCTCTACAAAAACGTTGAAAAAAATTTCAAACACCAAGCAACCTTGGCCATTGATATGTTGAGTCAGCATAATGCAAAGAAATAAAAGAAAAAAAAGAAATAGGAACTCCTGCAGTTCACAATTTTTCTTCCACTACCCCATTGTCATCTCCCTCTGTTAAATCCTCAATGCAGTTCCCAAATTTCCCACACATGCCTCGAAGTCCAAGTCAAACTCAAGGCCAAATGAATCCTCCTGCATTCAACATTGGAGGTCCTTTTTTTCTCCCCGCACAAAACCCGGTTCCCAACCTACCTTGGATACCACTGGTTGGAAAAAAAAATCCATAGTCAGGAAAGGAAGGCCACTGCTAACTTTTGGTACTATTCTGACATACCTTTCCACTGTGCCATAAGTCCTTATTGGCAAGCTATGATTGATGCAGTTGTTGTTGCAGGTCTAGGGTTCAAAACCCCTTCATTAGAGAGCATTAGGACAAATTTTCTATTAGAAAGTGTTGAAGATGTCATGCTTGTGCTATCTGAGTTTCCTTCATCATGGGTAGAAACATGGTGCACCAACATGAGTGATGGATGGATAGATCAGAGGAATAGAACTTTAATAAATCTCCTTGTATCTTGTCCAGTAGGTACAATGTTTCTCAAATCAGTGGATGCCTCAGACAAGGTTAAGACTGCATAACTTATTTGTGGAATGATGGAGGAAGTCGTTCAAGAAGTGGGAGAAGAACATGTTGTACAAATTTTCACTGACAATGCAGCTAATTATATGGCTACTGGTAGACTTTTTGAGATTAGGCAGCCCACTATTTTTGGACCTATTTTGTTGCCCATTGCATATATTTAATGCTTGAGGACATTGGTAAGCTTCAATGGATACATGAGGTTGTGGAGAAGGAAAAATCCATAACCAAATACCTATACAACCACACTATTGTCCTAAACACCATGATAATATACACTGAAGGTAAATAAATTGTTCAAGGTGCAGTGACTAGATTTGCAACAAATTTCATATCTTTGTAATTTTTGGTTGAGCAAAAGATAAATCTGAAGAGGATGTTCTTGAGACATGAGTGGATGGCATCTAAACATTCCAAGACCCTTGAAGGCATTGAACTTGTTGCACTTGTGTTTAATGACAGTTTCTGGAAAGATACCGAAGAGATTATTGTTGTGATGGAGTCCCTTGTTAGAGTTCTCAAGTACTTCAAGTCTTTTAACTTTTTCATGTTTTAAATTTCATTTAAAGCTTCTTTTTATTTTCAATGTTTCATATTTATTTAAATTTGAAAGCTTGAACTTTCAGGATGGTTGATGGTGACAAACCCGCTATGGGTTACATTTATGAGGCGATGGATCTTGCAAAGGAGGCCATCAAAAGAAGATATGGGGATGAGGAGGCAAAGTATATGCCTCGTTGGGAAATTATTGATGCATGTTGGGATAGGAAATTGCATTCCCCCTTACATGTTGCTAGGTACTTCTTAAACCCACAATATTTTTATGATAAGAGAAAATTTAATGAGGATGGGGAGGTTTGCAGAGGACTTACGACATGCATGGAAAGGTGCTTCCCTGATCCAAAATTTCAAAGTCGTGTCTTTTCCCAACTATAAGATTATAGAGCACCAGCTAAATTATTTTCCTATACTAGTGTTATACGAGAAAGGTCTAAGATGTTTCCAGGTACCCTTTGAGGCTTGAAGGCTTCATCAATTCATTAAATTTGTTTAAATTTTATTTTGTATGTTAAATGTTTTATTAATTTTTGTTGTATTTTTAAGCTTTTACTATTTACTATTTAGTATGTCTACTCACAAACCCTTGCCACTTGCTAGGTCTTTAGTGGCAAAACTTTTGTAGTGATACACCAGATTTGAAGAGATTCACCATTCAAATCTTAAACCAAGCATTTAGTGCTTTAGGTTGTGAGTGAAACTGGAGCATGTTTGAGAGAATACATTCTAAGAAGCACAACTGATTGACACAAAAGCGCTTAAATGACCTTTTATTTTTCCATTACAATCTACGACTTTGCAACAAGAAAATATTAGGTGAGATCTTGAATTTTAAGGTTTCATAATCTGATTTGCAATTTAAAGTTTAAACTTTAAAGTTCAAAGTCAAACTTATATTCACATTTCAATGTCTCATGATAATGATAGGTTTGGATCATTCACCAATAGACCTTGAAGAGATAGATTTGCAAACTACAAATGCAGCAGATTGGGTCCAATTAGAGGAGGCTCCTCTTTTAAGTGTACATGACTTGGAGAACTTTGAGAGTCAAGCAAGCAAAGCAGTGGGAGGAATTGCTTCTAGTTCTCACTCTTAAGAGTCTTAGACTCTTAGTTACTGGTTTTTTTCTAATTAGTATGCAGTTGTTTGTAAACTTTTAGAAGCAGTTACTTCTAGTTCTATGTAGTCACTAGTTAGGAGTCATGACTCAATACTTTGGATCATGTTTGGACTCATAAAATATATGAGATGCTTATTCATTCATGATATTTTGGACATCTATTAATATTATTAATTGCTTCGACATGGATTTACAGAATGTCAATGCAAAATGTTTTTTTTTTCAATATATGTGTATATTTTTATTTATCGAATTCATTGATTTTTTCCCAATTTTCCCCAATCTGATTAAAACTCTTAGCTCTTTTGCCTCACCGATTTATTGTTTATTCCGAGTCTCGTAACATTGGTTACAAGTTTCATTCTTCAATTATGAGTGCTAAGGTGTGCTAGAGAGTGCCAATGCATGCTGAGGAGGGTTAGGGAGTACTAGGACAACACATGGGAGCACTAGGTCAAAATGCATGGAAGTGAATGAATATGAGGGTGTGTCGAGGAGTGTCAATCAGTGCTAGTTGTCATGCCAAGGAGGGAGTGACAAGGTATTCTAAGCATGGCATGCCAGGGAATATTAGGGAATGTCAAGAAGTGCTAGAGTGTGCTAGGTAGTTCCAGGGTGTGCTAACATGTGCCAAATAGTGCCAAGGAATGCCAGGTGCTAAGACATGCTAGGATGTGTCGGGTGCCAGAGTATGCCAATATGCGTCAAGGGGTTTCAAGGCAACAAAAGGAATAACCAAGCTAAAATGCAAGGAAATGAACAGATAAGAGGGTTAATAAGTTGGGACTTTATCTTTTTCAAAAAGGGGCATGCTAGGCACACTAATAATATGTTCCAATACATGCCAAGTGCCAATGTGTGCCAAGTGCTAATGTTTGTCAATGCAATATTATTCCAAGGATTTCTAGGGCATGCTAGGGACTATAGGGAATGCCAACAGATGATAGGGGAGTGCTATGCTATGCTATGGCATGCCAACATGTGCTTGGGTGTCCTACTCATGGCAAGATGTTCTAGGTACAAAGATGTTCTAGGTACAAAGATGTTCCAGGTACAAAAATGTTCCAAGACATGTGAGGTGCCAAGGAATATTAGTGTACTATTCCAAAGCATGTTAAGGTGTGCCATGAGTGTTGAGGAGTGCTAGGTCTCTCTCATTAATATAATTGACAGAGCTTGATTATGTATTAAATAATATAGTTCCTACACACACTAGTGGAACTTTATTTAAAAAAAAATTGCTAGATAATAAACCTAATAGAGATGAATCATGTGTTGACTCATAGGAAGACTATATTCTCATGACTTGAGGGAAATGATACACACTAATTACTTCTTAACAAATTGAATGACTATTATAACCACTATGACCTTGGACACATAATGAAAAAGAATCCACAATAATGGTATTAAATCGTTATATTTTGACAAAAAATAGTAACAGCTACATAGCATCATCAAAAACTCATTGGAATGATCAATGATGACGAACATTTTTTGACTGTCACCAAAAGTAACCAAAAAGAGCATTGGTGAGGGTCAATAAAACATCGTCACTAGAAGTGTCACCAAAGAGAGAATTAGTGATGCGCCTTTAACGACCCTCACCAAAAGTGTCACCAAAGAGAGAATTAGTGACGGACCATTAATGACCCTCACCAAAAGTGTCATTGAAAATGGCTTTGGTGACAAACCTTAAAGGACCATCACTATATACACTTACAACAATGATTTTTTGAAGACCCTCACCATATGAGACATTGGCGATGGACCTTAAAGGTCCGTCCCAAGCATGAAGCGTCATAAAAAACTCATTGGAATGATCAATGATGACGAACATTTATTGACCATCACCAAAAGTAACCAAAAAGATCATTGGTGACGGTCAATAAAATATCGTCACTAGAAGTGTCACCAAAGAGAGAATTAGTCATGTGCCTTTAACGAACCTCACCAAAACCATCACCAAAGAGAGAATTAGTGATGGGCCTTTAACGACCCTCACCAAAAGTGTGATTGAAAATGGCTTTGGTGACAAACCTTAAAAGACCATCACTATATACACTTACAACAACAATTTTTTAAAGACCGTCACCATATGAGACATTGGTGACGGACCTTAAAAGTCCGTCACAGGAATGACCCTCACCAATGATCTTTTTACTTGTAGTGCTGGGCTCTGATACCACTTGTAAACCCAACAACTTGCCAACTCTTCTAGCCCCCATTGAGGCTCAATTCCATGAACAATTTTCCCTGGAAACCTATGACCTGAAAGTTTTCCTTCCTATGCAAAACTGCCATATGATGAAATGCACAATGCAATGCATATCTATAGGCATATTTTAATATGAAAGTTTTTCTTAATTATCGTTCATATATATTTCATAAATACATAAAAACATTGTAGTATAAAATAAACATAACAAAGAAATACTTATCTTTTCTAATTATGGAAAACTCATTGCAAGCCTTTGATGTTCCAGCTAGCTATAAACCACAATGTTCATTTCTTTCAACAATGGTTCACCCTTGAGTTGGGGCTTTCACTCCATGGGCATCATATCACCCAAATCCTAGTACATGCTTAATACCAACAATCACAACCCAAGGTACCAAGCCTCATAACCTCCAAACATCAGTCTTGTAGATTTCAGAATTTCCATTTCCCTCATAGGCCTTCTAGGTACCCTTCAAGGCCTCACACAACCAATGTACTAAGCCTGAAATGCTCCAACTGGTAGTATTGTGGCTTCCAAGAGTTCCACTTCCCTCATAGGCCTTCCAGGTACCCTTCTAAACCTCACACAACCAATTTACCAAACCTGATGGTCTCCAACCAGTAATCTTGTGGCATCTAGGAGTTCCATTTCCCTTGTTAGCGCTCAAATCTGCCTCAGGCTGAGAAAGGCAAAACTCGAGGCCACATCAAACCACGCTCAGCCTCGTAGCTAGCCCTACGAGGACAGGAGAGGGCTCTCTCCAGGTCTATCTCGGCAAAAGGTCTTCAAAAGGGCTGAGATGACTCAAAATTAATATGGATTTTAGGCTAGTAAAGAGATAGGAAAGTTTGATTTAGATTTTTGGGTTTTTTGTTGGAGAAATGGGAAAAACAATTTTGGGTCCGGGGATAAGGCCAGATCTTTGCAGAATTTCGAGTTGGGGCGAGATAGGTAGTAGTCTTGATGCCTTTGATTAGGTGTATGGATGGATCAGAACAACAAGGAGATGAAGAGGGCAAGGGAGAACATGGATCCTCTCCAAACTGGCGAAAACATGTAAAACTAAACTAATTTAAAGGCAGAGCACTGTAATCAATGGATTCAACCTCATTTACTCATTCATTTAGTTTCAGAAGCATAAGAAGGGAATGGCATACATTAAACATGAATGAACTTACAATAAACTGAGAGATAACACCATCAAGAACTGAAAGCCACAAGAATCCCAACAGGTGCTGCAAAACCTCTGATCTTTCCTTAGCCAAAATATGAAAAATATGTACAATAGTGTGCCAAAATCTTCCCAATAGTCCAACCCTTGCTACTGACTAAAAATTTACATCATATAGACCAAGCTAACCCATTCCCTAACCTCTAGGGGTCGAGATCCTCCTTCTAGGAGCAGTTTGAACCAATTCTAAACAAGGAACTGAAATCTAGGTAGTCAAACAACTAACCCCTATATGCTAGGAAACTGATTCATTACATTAAATTTTTGTTATTTTGTGAATGAATCCTCTAGAATAAGGTAAATAAGTGCCAAGTTATCTCATACACATCAAATTACATCAAGCGGGGTCAAAAATCACATCAAGAAGTGAAACTGATGAAAACTGGCCGAATTCCTGAGCTGGAGGATGAAATTTGACCAAAAACCTCTATGCGTAGCGCCCTGATCTCTATGCGTAGCACACATTTCAGCCTGTTTTTGGGGCACTTCCTGACATCCAAATTGAGCTCATGATAGCTCGGTGTAAAGCCCTGGATGTCTACTTTCCAACCCAAGTGGAATTTTTCAATTTGGAGCTCATTTGCCCCTCCAAAACTGCATTCTCCCAGAAGTACTTCCTGCTGGTGCAAAAGGTGGCAGCAAGGTGGTTTTCATGGTGTTTTTGGGCCTTTTGATCATCCCGAATTTGATGGAATGCTTTGGAAATACTTGAGCATGCATAAATTACCATTACAAACCCAAAAATATAAAGTTTCCCTCCAGCAAGTGTCCCAATCAAAAGCGAGCGCGTCGACGTGCTACTCGTATAACTGAAAAATCTGTTTTGGGACCAAAAATTTCAAAATGACAAAAATTTCTCCAAATTTGCTCAAATTCGGAGCGAAGACCCTCTATCATGTATCATGCCCAGCCAATGAAGCCTTGACCAAAACTCGAAGTGGATCCGGCCTCTTTCGCCGTTTTAGTGTCCTCCTGGTGTATGCAGTTCAATGGTGCAATCTCTGTCTTGGTTGCACGATGTGTTGTTGTTCGCCTCCATGATGTTGCAAAATATGTGTTGGCTTAAATGAGATGAAGAATGAGGATTTGGTGCTTTTGTTTCAAACACCAAATGTGGGAGGAACTGTGGGAAATAGGGCCATGTGAATAGTGGACTGCAAGAGAGTAGGGTTTGTGTTTTTCAACATTCATACTCTTACAACCGATCTTCAAACAACTCCAAACACTGACCAAAGATAATAGCAAGATGATTTAAACTTACAGGAGGCAAAGGAGACTGAGAGAATTTGAATTTTAAAGAGCAGTGGCAAAAAATTTTGTGTTCTGGCCCAATTCGTAGCGCTCCTTATATGCGTAGCGCCAGTGTTATTTTACAAAGGCAGGGGAAGCTATATGCGTAGCGCTCCTTATATGCGTAGTGCCATTTTACAGGAGGCTTTTGGAGGCCTTTGCGGTGTCCAAATCAGGTGCAGGATAGCTCGTTGGAAAGGTATTTGAGTCTAATTTCCAAAACAATTGGAATTTTTCAATATTTTGTTCATTTTCCTTGTAAAATGTCAAATCTCCCAAGACTGGTCAAAATGTGCCAAATGAGGCTGCCTCAAGGCAAAGTGCTGTTGCAGTCAACTTTTGAATGCCTTCCTCAATTCCAAATTGAGCTCATGATAGCTAATTGGAAAGATCGTTTTGTCTAGTTATCCTTTGATGCATCAAGAAAGTTATTTGGCCAACAAAGCTAGGAGAAAAATTGATTTTCCCAAGGTCACTTCAGAGGTGCATCAATTCTCCCGAGGCGATTGTATTTTTGACATTTCTCCAAAACCATTATATCTGTGTAAAACGTGAAGGAGGTTTTTCTTCCTCGGCATGTTTTGAACAAAAACCTCTCTCAGTTTTCCAAAATTCATCTTTATTGCTTTGAAACATCATTTGAGTGAAACCTATCTCGTTGTGTGAAACAAGGGATTTTGTCGAAATGAAGCGAAATGAAGGGGATAAGGGGCTTCTAAATTCTTGGGGAAATTTTTGGAAGTAGGGAGGGATGTTAGGAAGCAGGGGAAAGTGGAATCTCAAAGATCGAGTGAGGGGAAGGGGTCCAAAAGGGCAAAACACAGGCCTAGCCTAGAAAATTGCCAAGTTGTGGCAAGAAACTAGGGTTTGTGGAAAAATGAGGAATTTGGGGAATCTCAGTGATGGGAAGTGTTTAATAAGGTACATTAATGATAGGGGAAGGTGTATGAACATTAGGATACAAATTTTGCCGATGATTTGACCATCCAAGAGAAATAACCTCCTAAACCCTAGGAGAGGGAAATGGACCTTACCAAGGCACAACTGAAGCATGAACAAGGTGTAACATGACCCAATGGAACCTGATATGATGATAAAAACCATATGAATGATGATAGACTCAGATGAATAGTGACATAGACTAACATTTGGGCAACTTTGAAAAGAGTGAAAGCAAACCCTAGACCTAATGCCTAGTGACCAAATTTTGCTTGAAGACTCTTTGAAATGACAAAATTGACCTTGACACCTTAAAATAGCTTTGTAAGAGCATATTTGATCACTGGAGGAAGGCTACAAATGCTGACACTAACATTGGCTCCAATGGGGACGGTAGCTCCTTAGAGATGCCAAGAACGACAGATCTTTGGGAGAGCAGACCAGTGCCTTCATCCATTGGGCAATGGAGTCAAAAACTCAAGCTGAAATGCATGACTGAAAACCGAGACAAACTAACTTAACAACAAGACTGAAAATTTATTCACAAATGACTCATGACTCAACTAAAAACTGACGCGATACTTAAACACAACCGACAAACTGAAAATGATGCTCAAAGGGGAGCTTATTCATCGCAACCTACTCTAATAGTTTCATTCATCACCTGATCAAGTGAAATGAAACAACCAGTGCAACCAAGTAAGTATTCCATCTGCTGTTCGAATTTTCCGCAAGTGCTCACTTATGAATAGCAAGAGAGAACTACTGAAAGGCAACTCCCATGATAACTTAGAAACAGATCCGTTGAATGATATGAATTCTCTATCTGCCTCCAAAAACACTGCATAAGGATCTTGAAATTCAAGCACACTGGAACTTAGCTCATCCAATGGATTGCTTCTCTTTTCCTCATACCATGAATGCAAACTTTGATCTGAGCCTTGTGACGAGACCTCTGCTGAAAATGACAAAGAAATCGGCTGCCAGATCAAGTTTGTATCAATACATGTTTCAAGCTCACATATAGTCAATGGAGAAAGACTTTGACTGCAAACCTCATCCAAAACATCAGCTATTGGATCATGAAAAACTTGAAAATACTATTGCAAACCATTTTCTATTGGTTCCAATGTGATTACATGATTGCCTACATGCTGCTCATTCTTCATTGAAGATGTAATATGCAAATTTCACTTCAAAAGCTGAAATGATTCAAAACAGAAAGGTAGGGAACCTTCTTGTATCATTTTATAATATGTGTCAGCTTCCATGCCTTCATCTGCAACTTGACAATCAATGGGATTCGGGGGTTGCGAAGCTGAATATGAGAAGCCTTGAACAAGGTGTTCATCGCCCTCAAGAGGGTCCAAATCAAGACTTGTTGACAGCTGATTTCTGAGTGCATGGAAGTTGTCTCTAATGAAATGACATGAATCAAAACAAAAAGGAAAAGATCCTTCACTTACTTCAAAATTTGCGGCACTTTCCTCGTCACTGTCATAGCTGATATGTGATGGCTGAACATTGTATTCAAGCTGCTGAAAATGAACTTCTTCCTCCCACAAACTAGCTGCTTGTTTGACTGCAAGATTAGCTTCTATTTGGAGAACATAATCATCATCATACTGATCAAACTGAGGCAAATCATCGGTATAAAACATATCATCAAGCATGCAGGTCATATCAACAGTTCTTTCTTCACCAAAGTGATCTACAAAACAATCATTATCAGATCTATGACAACTAGGATAAGAAACAAAATGTTTTGGAGCGGCCATTTATTCTTCTTCAATCAACAAGCCATGGGCTTGAACATCATAATCATTCCTTGGGGTGATCCTTTGCATCATCTCTTCTACTGCACTTACAAAAATGTCAAGCTTCACCTCTAGAGATGTTGATTCGGCCGGATCTATGTTTTTCATCTCTTCTTCTTTCAACCTTGCCCGTCGGATCAGCAGATGCGCCTCTACATTTACTGCAATGTTTTGCATCTCGTGAAGTGTTGCAATATCCCTTTCTCTCAGCTGAAACTCCATCTCCGAATCAAAGGCACCCGGATAGTGCAAGAGAGCAGATCTAGGAGTAGGCCTTATCTCAACTAGCATTGAATAATAAACTTGATTAAATCTGGCCGAAAACTGTTGTACTGTCTCCCCTAGTAGTCTTTTCAGCTGGTTATACTCTTCTACAATCAAGAAAAGGTTATGTTCGATCATCCACATGTCGAGAAAAACTTTGACGAACTGCTGGAAATCTGAGATGCTCGTATCAGGCAGGGTTTTGAACCAACTCTTCACTTTAGCTTGCAAAGAAAGAGCAAAAAGCCTTATACTGACATCTTCTGCATCAACTTCAAAAATATCTAGAAAAGACTCAAAATTCTGCACATGTTGCTCAGCGTTGACATTCTTACTTTCACCATCGAACCTCGGCAAGTATAGATCATAGTTTTTGGGGAAAGCATGGAGAACAGAAGGTAAAACAAGAGGTTTATACTGATCTGGAATTTTACAAGGTGTAGGGGTATGTATAGAATCAGTCTTGGTCTCTTGAGATTCATCAATTTGAAGATGGTCATCACAAAATTCGGAAAAAGGATCTTGATCAAGCTCAAAGGCATGCAAATCTTTGGTATTCACAATTTTCAAAGGGAAAGAATCAACTGGAGGCCGAGGATCTCTTCTCAAGTACAATATACTTTGCAAAGCCTTCTTGACATTCTTGGGAAAAGAGAAGAATTAATTTATGACAAAGAACAAAATGTCTTGGATGAAATTCCAACTTGAATACCTGATCTGTCCATGTTGTCCTTTCATGTTTTTGCTGGTCGGGATCATCCTCCAGTGGAGTCTTTGGATCTGATCTCGAAAATGATTTAGAGTCGCCAAGTGAATGATTTCAGCCTTGCAAGTGTCTGATCGTTGTCCACCATCAACAATCATGCAATTAACAAGTTAGATGTCACGATTACAAGCTAGACCGGAGATTGACTGAAGCAGCGTTTATCTACTTCCACTAATGCAAAGCAAAGGCGTTTCGAAGGCTACCTGGCATAACTTCAGGCTCCGTCTTTAGCTTATAAAACAAATGACATCAACAAGCAAACCATTTTCTTCCCCAGTATGGTCGCCACTATGTTAGCGCTCAAATCTGCCTCAGGCTGAGAAAGGCAAAACTCGAGGCCACATCAAACCACGCTCAGCCTCGTAGCTAGCCCTACGAGGACAGGAGAGGGCTCTCTCCGGGTCTATCTCGGCAAAAGGTCTTCAAAAGGGCTGAGATGACTCAAAATTAATACGGATTTTAGGCTAGTAAAGAGATAGGAAAGTTTGATTTAGATTTTTTGGTTTTTTGTTGGAGAAACGGGAAAAACAATTTTGGGTCCGGGGATAAGGCCAGATCTTTGCAGAATTTCGAGTTGGGGCGAGGTAGGCAGTAGTCTTGATGCCTTTGATCAGGTGCATGGATGGATCAGAACAATAAGGAGCTGAAGAGGGCAAGGGAGAACATGGATCCTCTCCAAACTGGCGAAAACATGTGAAACTAAACAAATTTAAAGGCAGAGCACTGTAATCAATGGATTCAACCTCATTTACTCATTCATTTAGTTTCAGAAGCATAAGAAGGGAATGGCATACATTAAACATGAATGAACTTACAATAAACTGAGAGATAACACCATCAAGAACTGAAAGCCACAAGAATCCCAACAGGTGCTGCAAAACCTCTGATCTTTCCTTAGCCAAAATATGAAAAATATGTATAATAGTGTGCCAAAATCTTCCCAAGAGTCCAACCCTTGCTATTGACTGAAAATTTACATCATATAGACCAAGCTAACCCATTCCCTAACCTCTAGGGGTCGAGCTCCTCCTTCTAGGAGCAGTTTGAACCAATTCTAAACAAGGAACTGAAATCTAGGTAGTCAAACAACTAACCCCTATATGCTAGGAAATTGATTCATTACATTAAATTTTTGCTATTTTGTGAATGAATCCTCTAGAATAAGGTAAATAAGTGCCAAGTTACCTCATACACATCAAGTTACATCAAGTTGGGTCAAAAATCACATCAAGAAGTGAAACTGGTGAAAACTGGCCGAATTCCTGAGCTGGAGGATGAAAATTTGACCAGAAACCTCTATGCGTAGCGCCCTGATCTCTATGCGTAGAACACATTTCATCCTGTTTTTGGGGCACTTCCCGACATCAAATTGAGCTCATGATAGCTCGTTGGAAATCCCTGGATGTCTAATTTCCAACCCAAGTGGAACTTTTCAATTTGGAGCTCATTTTCCCCTCCAAAACTGCATTCTCCCAGAAGTACTTCCTGCTGGTGCAAAAGGTGGCAACAAGGTGGTTTTCATGGTGTTTTTGGGCCTTTTGATCATCCAGAATTTGATGGAATGCTTCGGAAATACTTGAGCATGCATAACTTACCATGAAAAACCCAAAAATATAAAGTTTCCCTCCAAAAAGTGTCCCAATCAAAAGCGAGCGCGTCGACGCGCTACTCGTATAGCTGAAAAATCTGTTTTGGGACCAAAAATTTCAAAATGACAAAAATTTCTCCGAATTCGCTCAAATTCGGAGCGAAGACCCTCCATCATTTATCATGCCCAGCCAATGAAGCCTCGGCCAAAACTCGAAGTGGATCTGGCCTCTTTCGCCGTTTTAGTGTCCTCCTGGTGTATGCAGTTCAGTGGTGCAATCTCTGTCTTGGTTGTATGATGTGTTGTTGTCCGCCTCCATGATGTTGCAAAATCTGTGTTGGCTTAAATGAGATGAAGAATGAGGATTTGGTGCTTTTGTTTCAAACGCCAAATGTGGGAGGAACTGTGGGAAATAGGGCCGTGTGAATAGTGGATTGCAAGAGAGTAGGGTTTGTGTTTTTCAACATTCATACTCTTACAACCGATCTTCAAACAACTCCAAACACTGACCAAAGATAATATCAAGATGATTTAAACTTACAGGAGGAAAAGGAGACTGAGAGAATTTGAATTTTTAAGAGTAGTGGCAAAGAATTTTGTGTTCTGGCCCAATGCGTAGCGCTCCTTATATGTGTAGCGCCAGTGTTATTTTACAAAGGCAGGGGAAGCTGTATGCGTAGCGCTCCTTATATGCATAGTGCCATTTTACAGGAGGCTTTTGGAGGCCTTTCCGGTGTCCAAATTAGGTTCAGGATAGCGCGTTGGAAAGGTATTTGAGTCTACTTTCCAAAACAATTGGAATTTTTCAATTTGGAGTTCATTTTACTTATCAAAAATCAAATCTCCCAAGACTGGTAAAAATGTGCCAAATGAGGCTGCCTCAAGGCAGAGTGCTGTTGCAGTCAACTTTTGAATGCCTTCGTCAACTCCAAATTGAGCTCATGATAGCTCATTGGAAATATATTTTTTTATAGTTATCCGTTGACTCATAAAGAAAGTTATTTGGCCAACCAAGCTAGGAGAAAATTTTATTTTCCCAAGGTCACTTCAGAGGTGCATCAATTCTCCCGAGGCGATTGTATTTTTGATATTTCTCCAAAACAGTTATATCTGTGTAAAAAGGGAAGGAGGTTTTTCTTCCTTGGCATGTTTTGAACAAAAACCTCTCTCAGTTTTCCAAAATTCATCTTTTATTTCTCTGAAAAATCATTTGAGTGAAACCTATCTCGATGTATGAAACAAGGGATTTTGTCAAAATGAAGCGAAATGAAGGGGATAAGGGGCTTCTAAATTCTTGGGGAAATTTTTGGAAGTAGGGAGGGATGTTAGGAAGCAGGGGAAAGTGGAATCTTAGAGATCGAGTGAGGGGAAGGGGTCCAAAAGGGCAAAACACAGGCCTAGCCTAGAAAATTGCCAAGTTGTGGCAATAAACTAGGGTTTGTGGAAAAATGAGGAATTTGGGGAATCTCAGTGATGGGAAGTGTTTAATAAGGTACATTAATGATAGGGGAAGGTGTATGAACATCAGGATACAAATTTTTCCGATGATTTGACCATCCAAGAGAAATAACCTCCTAAACCCTAGGAGAGGGAAATGGACCTTACCAAGGCACAACTGAAGCATGAACAAGGTGTAACATGACCCAATGGAACCTGATATGATGATAACAACCATATGAATGATGATAGACTCAGCTGAATAGTGACATAGACTAACATTTGGGCAACTTTGAAAAGAGTGAAAGCAAACCCTAGACCTAATGCCTAGTGACCAAATTTTGCTTGAAGACTCTTTGAAATGACAAAATTAACCTTGAAACCTTAAAATCACTTTGTAAGAGCATATTTGATCACTGGAGGAAGGCTACAAAGGCTGACACTAACAGCCCTCACAGGCCTTCCAAGCACCCTTCCACGCCTTAGACAACCAAGGTACCAAGTATGACAACCTCCAACCAACAATACTGTGGCTTTTAGAAGTTCCACTACTTTCACAAGTCTTCTAGGTGCCCTTACAGGATTTCATTTTATCATTGTCAGCATGCTTCCATGGTCATATATCTAGAATCGTGAACATGAACCATTCTATACTCCTATCACAATGTAGGAATCCTCTATGTAATCCTTCACAATGACAAACATGCCTCTTTTGTATGCACACTTCTTTTTCACCACTTGGAATTCAACCAAGCCCGTAATGGAATTTGGTTATTTTTATTTTACGATTATTAAATAATAAGTGCCTCTTTCACCCATCCGTTGAGTCTCAGCCACCCATTCTCATTTCATCATTGCAATATGTAGCCATTTTATTATTTTAATATGCATGTGTTATAATAATTACATTACCAAGCCTTCTAGCCTCAAAATATAAAACATGTGTACACAGGCATTCCAACCCAAAAACACATAATACTCATTTACAGAGGCACAATGGCCCCCATAACACATACACACAAGCACATCAACAACACAACCCTCAAAATACGTCCTCGATTCACTGGCCTAGTTTCACATATGCATGCTATTTACATTCCATGGGTCAAGTAGGGGTGTTACAAAGTGTTGGAAATAATACTGAGAGGGGGGGTGAATCAGTATTATCAGATCAATAAAACCTTTTCAATTTCATACTCAGAAACATATACGCGACTTCAGTTAAGTGAATCCGCGTGTACACGCGACTGTGTCTAAAGAAACTAGCGTATATGCAGATATCTTATGATTCAGTTAATCTTATCTTCAGTAAATGCATCAGAACATTATTAAGCAATTTAACAGTAAACAGGTGCAGTATAACAGAACAGAACATCACACAAGAGCCACACACATGAACACCATGATATAAGGTGGAAACCCAATGTGGGTGAAAACCACCTGCTGCAATTCGTCTCTTTCTTCTTTAATGAGAAACTTCTTTTACAATATACTGGTGCAGTCCTTTACCAGTATGCAGGCTACAACCTGCAGAGGGCTACAACCCTCTCTTTCGTTTTCCAACTACTTCTGGAAGGGAGCTACAACCCCCTCAGCTCTTGTACTAGCTGATCCATTTACTAGTACGTAGGTGCTGACCCTACAACCTTCAGGGACCACGTTTCATCAATTTTCAGACTGGATCCAAGAGTACAAAGCAAACATTACCGCAATACAATCATCAACTTATACTTGCATCATAATTCATTAAACAACCCAATACCGAATCACTGAAACCCTGTCATCAAGAACACAGAACCCAAACCAGAATCTAGAACTCTGCAACAACCACCAGAATCAGCAACAACCTGAAATATCAACCCTTATCATGCATACGCTACTTCACTGTACCAAAACCGCGTGTATACGCGCTTTCTCCAAAGGCAACCCGCGTGCAGATCTAGAAATGATTACTTCTGCCTTTGCTGTCAGATCCGACCCTTGTCAAGCGTCCCGAACAGATAACCAGCAATACCAGATCCTCTCACTGCGTCAGACACCCACACTCTTGCTCTTTGCCTAGTGATCTTCTCCTTATATAGCCTTAGGCCTTGTTCAATACCAAGAGCCAAAACCATAGAAACACAATACCATCAACTTCAAAACTAGGGATCGACACGCCCGTCGAGACACAATGGTCCGAAACCATAGGCACAACTTCCAAGGACTAACCGCCATGGACCAAAGGTACTTTTCCACATAAGGTACTTTTCCACATACACGCGCTTTTTCTGAAGCCAACCTGCGTGTACACGCGACTTGGGCTTAACAAACCTGCGTGTATGAACTTCCTTGGCAAGCTGTACTAGGATCTGTCTTCTGAGTAAGTTGCCATCACCTGTACCAACTTCTGAGCATCTGTACCAACCTCTGAGTGAGTTGCCATCAAGGACAACACTTGAATCATAATGCCAACAATCTCCCCCTTTGGACTTGATGGCAACCACCACACCAAGTCATTCTCCCCCTTTGACATCAAGGGCAAAGGGCGGACCAAGATATTCTCTTCTTTGGTATACCTTCTGCTGTCCATACTCCCCCTGAGTACTTGCTGAAATCTCCAACTGTGCTCCCCCTTTGTGTATGCCAAAGTGTACCAATCTATCCATCCTGCTCTTGCTGAATTGTGCTGTTCATGCTCCCCTTGACTGTAGGCAAGATCTGCAAAAGATGTTCTTCAAGAAGAACAAGGACTTATACATCATAGAAGACCTTCCTATCACCAAAAGACTCAACATACATTCATCATTCATCCCAGGCATAGTGGGGAAACCAACATAGGCCGTTACATGACCTTGACACCATAAAAAGAGATATCACAAGAGATACATGACATAGAGACGAAATATCTAGACCAAGACTTATGAAAGCCACCAACAGCATCATGATCTGTACCATAAGCATCAGCCTGCAATACCATAGTAAGATGTACCATTTAGCTTCATAGACTTTATCAACAACTTCTAACCATAATGCCAACAATGCATTATTTGAAGAATATTCTCCCCCTGAGTGTGAGCCAACCATGTCTGAACCATTTCCTGAATCTGTTCTGCTGCCCCTTCTCCATATACGCGACTTTGCAGCCTGTAACTCGCGTATATACGCGACTTGTCTTCATTATATCAGCGTATGCATGATGGAATACTGAATTTCATCACTTTCAGATTCCCCTGTGTCTGTTATGTCAGTTGACTGAGTTATCCCACACCTTTCTGTCTCTGTCTTCTTCAATTCCTGCAACTGTGATGATGTATGGTCCCCTTGTCTTGAATTTTGAAATCTGCTCCTGCATTCCCTTGCTTTATGCCCATAGTTGTTGCATGTATAACACCTTATATTTTTCATGTTCCTTCTATCACAATCAATTGCTTTGTGTCCATATGCATTGCAGGCAAAGCAATACCCTCTGAAATGCTTGGAATGCGATGATCTTTCTTGAACCATTCTACTTCTGCATCTGGCTGCAACATGTCCAAGATTATGACATACATAACATTCAACATTATTCAGCGGAGGAAATAATCGTCTATCACGTCCATAGTTAGGAGTAAAGGATCTTCCTTGAGGAATTTCTTTCCTTGGTTGTTCCTTGAGCATTTCAGATTTCTCATTAGAGTTTCTTGCCTCACCTTGTGAACTAGATTCACCTTCACCATATTCATGAAAACCAAGACCAGTCTTGATAGCAGGAGATCTTTGACTATTAAGAATATCATCCAAGACTTTAGAACTATCTTGAAATCGTAAGAGCTTATCCTTTTCTTCTAGTTTACCTTTCAAGATATTTACCTCAACCTGATGTTGTTCTTCCTTTTTCAGATACTGCTTCCTTAGGTCTTCTTCAACTTTTCTCCCTTCTTCCACTTGTCGCTTTAGTTTGATCACTTCATGTTCTTGATCTTCAAGATCTTCTTTTAGAGAGAGGATCTTTGATTCAAGTCTCTGAATAGTTGTGCTCTGATCTTTTGCTATATCCTGCAATCTCTCCCTTACCCTGGTTTCTGTTTCCAATAGTTCTTTTAATTTGGCAGCTTCTTCAGTTTCTGCATTCATCTCTTCATGTGCCATGAGACTTTTAATATCCTCGCTATTATTGGATGAAGCATTCTTCTTCTTGTGCGCCATGAGACTTCTAATATCTTCACTATCATTTAATGAACTTTTAATATGGGAATAATAGCTTCTACCATCTTCTTCATATATCCTTTCTTTGTTATGAGGACATCTAGCAGCATAGTGACCAACTCTACCACATAGAAAACATTTGAAAGGTAGCTTATCTTTGAACCGTCCAGTTCCCCGTTCAAGATTCTTGACAAAATTTACCTCATCTTCTTCCTCTGACACTTCGAATGCGGCCTCTGGTGGTACCTCTTGTCGCATTTCAAAAGCAGTTAAGATCCCGTGAAGCTGTGACATGGTAATTTTCCGCACATTCTCCTTTTCTTCTATGGCAGATACTTTAGAATCAAATTTAGTAGACAGAGATCTCAAAACCTTTTGAACTAAGACAACTTCCTCAAATTCTTCACCCAGATCCCTCATACAATTCACAATCTCATCCATACGCAGGAAATAATTAGCTACGCTTTCATTACTTCGCATCTTAAGAGTTTCATACCGGATTCTGAGAGTTTGAAGCTTCGCTATTTTTACCTGATCATCTCCTTCGTAGCTTGTAACGATTTTGTCCCATATTTCCTTAGCTGATTTGAGATGCATGATCTTCATAAATTCTGATTGAGTCAAAGTACTCAATAGGACATTAACTACTTTGGCATTGAGCTCATATTGCTTTTTCTCTGCTGGATCTGTAGGAGTTGCTGATGGGAATTTGTATCCTCCTTCTACGAGTCCCCAAACTTCTGCTCCAAGAGACTGTAGATATGCAGTGGTTCTTATCTTCCAGTGAGTAAAATTGTTCCCGTCAAAGACTGGTGGCCTGATGTGTGCCTCTCTTTCTGGATTAGCCATTTTGATGGATCTTTTCCTTCAAGCGATCAAGCTTCCTCTGAAGGACCTGCTCCGATACCAATTGTTGGAAATAATACTGAGAGGGGGGGTGAATCAGTATTATCAGATCAATAAAACCTTTTCAATTTCATACTCAGAAACATATACGCGACTTCAGTTAAGTGAATCCGCGTGTACACGCGACTGTGTCTAAAGAAACTAGCGTATATGCAGATATCTTATGATTCAGTTAATCTTATCTTCAGTAAATGCATCAGAACATTATTAAGCAATTTAACAGTAAACAGGTGCAGTATAACAGAACAGAACATCACACAAGAGCCACACACATGAACACCATGATATAAGGTGGAAACCCAATGTGGGTGAAAACCACCTGCTGCAATTCGTCTCTTTCTTCTTTAATGAGAAACTTCTTTTACAATATACTGGTGCAGTCCTTTACCAGTATGCAGGCTACAACCTGCAGAGGGCTACAACCCTCTCTTTCGTTTTCCAACTACTTCTGGAAGGGAGCTACAACCCCCTCAGCTCTTGTACTAGCTGATCCATTTACTAGTACGTAGGTGCTGACCCTACAACCTTCAGGGACCACGTTTCATCAATTTTCAGACTGGATCCAAGAGTACAAAGCAAACATTACCGCAATACAATCATCAACTTATACTTGCATCATAATTCATTAAACAACCCAATACCGAATCACTGAAACCCTGTCATCAAGAACACAGAACCCAAACCAGAATCTAGAACTCTGCAACAACCACCAGAATCAGCAACAACCTGAAATATCAACCCTTATCATGCATACGCTACTTCACTGTACCAAAACCGCGTGTATACGCGCTTTCTCCAAAGGCAACCCGCGTGCAGATCTAGAAATGATTACTTCTGCCTTTGCTGTCAAATCCGACCCTTGTCAAGCATCCCGAACAGATAACCAGCAATACCAGATCCTCTCACTGCGTCAGACACCCACACTCTTGCTCTTTGCCTAGTGATCTTCTCCTTATATAGCCTTAGGCCTTGTTCAATACCAAGAGCCAAAACCATAGAAACACAATACCATCAACTTCAAAACTAGGGATCGACACGCCCGTCGAGACACAATGGTCCGAAACCATAGGCACAACTTCCAAGGACTAACCACCATGGACCAAAGGTACTTTTCCACATAAGGTACTTTTCCACATACACACGCTTTTTCTGAAGCCAACCTGCGTGTACACGCGACTTGGGCTTAACAAACCTGCGTGTACACGCGACTTGGGCTTAACAAACCTGCGTGTATGAACTTCCTTGGCAAGCTGTACTAGGATCTGTCTTCTGAGTAAGTTTCCATCACCTGTACCAACTTCTGAGCATCTGTACCAACCTCTGAGTGAGTTGCCATCAAGGACAACACTTGAATCATAATGCCAACAATCTCCCCCTTTGGACTTGATGGCAACCACCACACCAAGTCATTCTCCCCCTTTGACATCAAGGGCAAAGGGCGGACCAAGATATTCTCTTCTTTGGTATACCTTCTGCTGTCCATACTCCCCCTGAGTACTTGCTGAAATCTCCAACTGTGCTCCCCCTTTGTGTATGCCAAAGTGTACCAATCTATCCATCCTGCTCTTGCTGAATTGTGCTGTTCATGCTCCCCTTGACTGTAGGCAAGATCTGCAAAAGATGTTCTTCAAGAAGAACAAGGACTTATACATCATAGAAGACCTTCCTATCACCAAAAGACTCAACATACATTCATCATTCATCCCAGGCATAGTGGGGAAACCAACATAGGCCGTTACATGACCTTGACACCATAAAAAGAGATATCACAAGAGATACATGACATAGAGACGAAATATCTAGACCAAGACTTATGAAAGCCACCAACAGCATCATGATCTGTACCATAAGCATCAGCCTGCAATACCATAGTAAGATGTATCATTTAGCTTCATAGACTTTATCAACAACTTCTAACCATAATGCCAACAATGCATTATTTGAAGAATATTCTCCCCCTGAGTGTGAGCCAACCATGTCTGAACCATTTCCTGAGTCTGTTCTGCTGCCCCTTCTCCATATACGCGACTTTGCAGCCTGTAACTCGCGTATATACGCGACTTGTCTTCATTATATCAGCGTATGCAGGATGGAATACTGAATTTCATCACTTTCAGATTCCCCTGTGTCTGTTATGTCAGTTGACTGAGTTATCCCACACCTTTCTGTCTCTGTCTTCTTCAATTCCTGCAACTGTGATGATGTATGGTCCCCTTGTCTTGAATTTTGAAATCTGCTCCTGCATTCCCTTGCTTTATGCCCATAGTTGTTGCATGTATAACACCTTATATTTTTCATGTTCCTTCTATCACAATCAATTGCTTTGTGTCCATATGCATTGCAGGCAAAGCAATACCCTCTGAAATGCCTGGAATGCGATGATCTTTCTTGAACCATTCTACTTCTGCATCTGGCTGCAACATGTCCAAGATTATGACATACATAACATTCAACATTATTCAGCGGAGGAAATAATCGTCTATCACGTCCATAGTTAGGAGTAAAGGATCTTCCTTGAGGAATTTCTTTCCTTGGTTGTTCCTTGAGCATTTCAGATTTCTCATTAGAGTTTCTTGCCTCACCTTGTGAACTAGATTCACCTTCACCATATTCATGAAAACCAAGACCAGTCTTGATAGCAGGAGATCTTTGACTATTAAGAATATCATCCAAGACTTAAGAACTATCTTGAAATCGTAAGAGCTTATCCTTTTCTTCTAGTTTACCTTTCAAGATATTTACCTCAACCTGATGTTGTTCTTCCTTTTTCAGATACTGCTTCCTTAGGTCTTCTTCAACTTTTCTCCCTTCTTCCACTTGTCGCTTTAGTTTGATCACTTCATGTTCTTGATCTTCAAGATCTTCTTTTAGAGAGAGGATCTTTGATTCAAGTCTCTGAATAGTTGTGCTCTGATCTTTTGCTATATCCTGCAATCTCTCCCTTACCCTGGTTTCTGTTTCCAATAGTTCTTTTAATTTGGCAGCTTCTTCAGTTTCTGCATTCATCTCTTCATGTGCCATGAGACTTTTAATATCCTCGCTATTATTGGATGAAGCATTCTTCTTCTTGTGCGCCATGAGACTTCTAATATCTTCACTATCATTTAATGAACTTTTAATATGGGAATAATAGCTTCTACCATCTTCTTCATATATCCTTTCTTTGTTATGAGGACATCTAGCAGCATAGTGACCAACTCTACCACATAGAAAACATTTGAAAGGTAGCTTATCTTTGAACCGTCCAGTTCCCCGTTCAAGATTCTTGACAAAATTTACCTCATCTTCTTCCTCTGACACTTCGAATGCGGCCTCTGGTGGTACCTCTTGTCACATTTCAAAAGCAGTTAAGATCCCGTGAAGCTGTGACATGGTAATTTTCCGCACATTCTCCTTTTCTTCTATGGCAGATACTTTAGAATCAAATTTAGTAGACAGAGATCTCAAAACCTTTTGAACTAAGACAACTTCCTCAAATTCTTCACCCAGATCCCTCATACAATTCACAATCTCATCCATACGCAGGAAATAATTAGCTACGCTTTCATTACTTCGCATCTTAAGAGTTTCATACCGGATTCTGAGAGTTTGAAGCTTCGCTATTTTTACCTGATCATCTCCTTCGTAGCTTGTAACGATTTTGTCCCATATTTCCTTAGCTGATTTGAGATGCATGATCTTCATAAATTCTGATTGAGTCAAAGTACTCAATAGGACATTAACTACTTTGGCATTGAGCTCATATTGCTTTTTCTCTGCTGGATCTGTAGGAGTTGCTGATGGGAATTTGTATCCTCCTTCTACGAGTCCCCAAACTTCTGCTCCAAGAGACTGTAGATATGCAGTGGTTCTTATCTTCCAGTGAGTAAAATTGTTCCCGTCAAAGACTGGTGGCCTGATGTGTGCCTCTCTTTCTGGATTAGCCATTTTGATGGATCTTTTCCTTCAAGCGATCAAGCTTCCTCTGAAGGACCTGCTCCGATACCAATTGTTGGAAATAATACTGAGAGGGGGGGTGAATCAGTATTATCAGATCAATAAAACCTTTTCAATTTCATACTCAGAAACATATACGCGACTTCAGTTAAGTGAATCCGCGTGTACACGCGACTGTGTCTAAAGAAACTAGCGTATATGCAGATATCTTATGATTCAGTTAATCTTATCTTCAGTAAATGCATCAGAACATTATTAAGCAATTTAACAGTAAACAGGTGCAGTATAACAGAACAGAACATCACACAAGAGCCACACACATGAACACCATGATATAAGGTGGAAACCCAATGTGGGTGAAAACCACCTGCTGCAATTCGTCTCTTTCTTCTTTAATGAGAAACTTCTTTTACAATATACTGGTGCAGTCCTTTACCAGTATGCAGGCTACAACCTGCAGAGGGCTACAACCCTCTCTTTCGTTTTCCAACTACTTCTGGAAGGGAGCTACAACCCCCTCAGCTCTTGTACTAGCTGATCCATTTACTAGTACGTAGGTGCTGACCCTACAACCTTCAGGGACCACGTTTCATCAATTTTCAGACTGGATCCAAGAGTACAAAGCAAACATTACCGCAATACAATCATCAACTTATACTTGCATCATAATTCATTAAACAACCCAATACCGAATCACTGAAACCCTGTCATCAAGAACACAGAACCCAAACCAGAATCTAGAACTCTGCAACAACCACCAGAATCAGCAACAACCTGAAATATCAACCCTTATCATGCATACGCTACTTCACTGTACCAAAACCGCGTGTATACGCGCTTTCTCCAAAGGCAACCCGCGTGCAGATCTAGAAATGATTACTTCTGCCTTTGCTGTCAGATCCGACCCTTGTCAAGCGTCCCGAACAGATAACCAGCAATACCAGATCCTCTCACTACGTCAGACACCCACACTCTTGCTCTTTGCCTAGTGATCTTCTCCTTATATAGCCTTAGGCCTTGTTCAATACCAAGAGCCAAAACCATAGAAACACAATACCATCAACTTCAAAACTAGGGATCGACACGCCCGTCGAGACACAATGGTCCGAAACCATAGGCACAACTTCCAAGGACTAACCGCCATGGACCAAAGGTACTTTTCCACATAAGGTACTTTTCCACATACACGCGCTTTTTCTGAAGCCAACCTGCGTGTACACGCGACTTGGGCTTAACAAACCTGCGTGTATGAACTTCCTTGGCAAGCTGTACTAGGATCTGTCTTCTGAGTAAGTTGCCATCACCTGTACCAACTTCTGAGCATCTGTACCAACCTCTGAGTGAGTTGCCATCAAGGACAACACTTGAATCATAATGCCAACACAAAGCTAATCGATTAATCAAAACAAATATATTTATTGTAATTCCAAGTCTCTACAATCTAAAGTTCTTTTTCATTTCAACTCAATCAATGGTGTGTTAAGTATCTGGTTCCTTACTGCTTTCATCATTGCAATATGTAGCCATTTTATTATTTTAATATGCATGTGATATAATAATTACATTACGAAGCCCTCTAGACTCAAAATATAAAACATGTATACACGGGCATTCCAACCCAAAAACACATAATACTCATTTACAGAGGCACAATGGCCCCCATAACACATACAAACAAGCACATCGACACCACAACCCTCAAAATATGTCCTCGATTCACTGGCCTAGTTTCACATAGACATGTTATTTACATTCCATGGGTCAAGTAGGGGTGTTACAAAGCTATTTGATTAATCAAAACAAATATCTTTATTGTAATTCCAAGTCTCTACAATCTAAAGTTCCTTTTCGTTTCAACTCAATCAATGGTGTGTTAAGTATCACCTAAGGATGTAGGCTCCCCTCCTTAGTCAGGTACTCTTTGTACTTTATAGAGTACTAGTAGTATCTTTCTTATATTTCCAACAATTCCTTTAATTGATAATTAGTTGTGACTCTAATGTTTTATTTTTTCTACTTCTCTGAATATTGATTGTTGTAAATTCAATATTTCCTTTGCTACAACTTTGAAATTTGACCACTATCACTCTAATTGCTACAACTCTGAATTTCGATTGTTGTAACTCTAACCTTTCATGTGTTTCAACTATGTAATTTATACTGCTATAATTCTGTAACATAGGGATATTGTTGCAACTTTGATAATTTGTATTGTTGTAAGTCTATAGCTTGGATCTATTGATACAATTTGATCATTAACATTAACATTCATTATAACAAATTAATCATTGGGTTTACATAACAAGTTGTGATTTAAAACAACGTTGCAACTCTGTGCTGACACTAGATTACTATATTTATTTTCCATAATTTCAATTACTTTGTTTTTGATTGGGTTCTGTTCACAACATTTGAATTATATCCTTATTTCCTTTATGACCAAGTTTTTTTTATGGTTTGAGAGTTATTGATCATATTGCACTGCAACCACATTTTTGTTATAGTAACCAAGATCATTTTAGCAACTAGAACAAGTCAGCATAGATTCCAATGTGATTTAATTTCCTGAAAGTGTGACGTTTACTTTCCTACAAGTGTGCTCTTTACATTCTTGCAAGTGTGGATTGGATTGCAAGTAGATTTCTCCTGATGACTTATGAAAGAGTCCTGATATCTTGACCTATGACACAGATTTAGGTTACTACAACCTCATATTACACCAGAAAAAATGGTGCACGATAGTTAGTAAGTTGCATGCGAACCTCAGATTGACAATTAAATGTACAATCTTTTGGTTGTATTTTTGTTCAAATAGAAAGGTGATTGAAAGGCTCATCACTACACATAGTTGAATTTCAAAAAGCACCAAATAAGAGGCTCCAATTTCTTTCTAAGCCTTAATTCCCCCTATTCCCAATCATTGTACAAGAGAAATCAACCAACACTAAGTAGGATGCAAAGATAGCTAGAACCTTAAACATAAATGGATGAGAAATCAATATATTAGGTTAGCTTGTGGAGAATGATATACTAGAAATAATGAACAAATTAGGCTATGGATATGATTTATCTAGGTGATTGCATGCAAAAATTGCACAAAATTATTGGTCTTTTTTCTTCCTTCTAAACTTACAAGATTTCTTGGTTTTATTCCTTTTTGTAGTTGTGAGTTGATTTTTATCAACCATGAATCAACCTTCCTATTCTAATTTGAAACTGTGTACACTAATTTCTTATCTCAAAGTCTCACACCATGTAGCATACCTTTTTTGACACAACTAATAGTTGAAAGGTAGAGTTCTTGATCTTTTCTTCCTTATCACATAATGTAGCTTTCATTGTTTTGACATGACTGGAAATTAAAATTTATGGAAATTTTTTCATGATACTACACAAATATTTTTAGGTAAGACTTGACTAAGTTGCTTGGTGAAACATTGGTGGTTTTGAGCACATGGTTTTGGTTACCCATGGTTTTGTGCCATTGGATTGCATGTAATGAAGCCTTTAAAAGTCTTGGGAATACTTCATTTTAATGTGCTAAGGATGTGAGAGGTGATGGCTCACTTGGATGTCTTTGTTAGGTTTGGCCAAGGGTCACAAATAAAATATTCTGTTAACTAGGTTTTCCCTAGATTGGGGTTTTCCATGATAAATATTGTGTTTATGTGTGTTTTTCTTGTCGGTAAATTTATCTCTCTTAGTTAATCTCTCTCATTAATTTTAACATGGCTCCAGGAACATGTTAACTTAGGTTCTCCAAGGAGAGTGGTTTAATGCGGGGACTCAAGAAGAGTTTTCTGGGTGAGAGGATAGTCATTGGTAGTTGTTGCAGTGTTTGGAAATTTCATAAAGAGGAGATGCACCTACCAGACGAGTGTATCGAGGATCTATGATTCCTAAAGCTATGACGATGATGCCTTAATCATTGGCTGAGAAAGTGCCACCAAAGGAAGCATATGACTAGGTAATTTATGCCAAGGATGTAGGAAAAGTGTTTGATGGAATGCATTAATGACACAATTTATGATGCCACTGTAAAAGTGTGAGGAGAGCATAAGGTGTGCCAAGTTGAGAGGATGGTTGAATAAATGTAGAGATAAAAACAATAATAAAATATATATAAATATAATGGAGTCATAAACTTTTTTAATTGCAAGTAAATGGGAATACGACTATAAGGCCTAGTAAGGCATTTGTACCCATGGGAACTTACTAGTAAAGTCTTGAGTTAGACCTAGGTGATAGGGGGGCATGATAAATTACTACCTATCTTAGATATAGAATTTAGAGCGGTAGGGCCTAGAGGTGAGTGATTTTGACTCACTTGGAAAATTTGGATGGATTTGATCAAGGGAGACCTCTAGTCAATGTTTAAGGGGGGTTGGTAGGTAAAACTTTACTAAGTTGCTAAGACAAATAGTGGTGGTTTTAGGCACATGGTTTTGTTTTCCCATGTATTTGTGCTAGTGGATTGCGTGTAATCAAGGTTGTAAAAGACTTGGGAATACTTCATTGTAATCTACTAGGGATGTGAGTAGTGAAGGCTCACTTGGTTGGCTTGGTAGATGTTTTGGAGAATTTGGTATCTACAGATAAATACTAATTCCCTAGATAAGTAGCCATATCTAGAACAATAGTTTAAAGTATTTTAGCCTTTCCCTATAAGCAATAGATAAGATGATAAGATGAGAAGACATACTTTTAGTTCTGCTTTCCTCTTGTCTCCTTTCTATCGATCATGTCACTCCTTCCTGTACTTAATACGCTTGAGAAGTACCTGTAAACACAACAGAAAACAAAGAATCGATCAAAGAAAAATATGTATTGAATATAAGTGAATAGAATCAGATACATTTCACACATATAAGAATTATAAAACAATACAAACATATGGGAGAAAGGTTCAAACACTTTATTAAATAGAAGAAGGAATTACAATCATTGTGTCTGATTCAAAGTTATTCATCCAGCTTGGATCCCATCCACATCACATCAAAAGCACGACAAACTTGTAGCATTACAATACTTGCTTCAAAGCCAAATATCATAGCAACATTATCTCCTTACAATTCAACATAATCCAACCCCTGATCACTTAGATGAGTGGTCAATTTATAGGGAGATGAAGGAGGTTTTTTCATAAATGATGGCATTGAATGGTCTTCCACACTTAGAATTAGTTCCATGGAGGAAGGGATGAGTTGATAGGATGCATATTAACTCATTCCTCATCCATTTTCGAGCTCATAGGAGTTGATAAGTGAGGGAACCTTCTAGATGACTCCAAAAGATAAGAATATTCCCCAAACCCCATGTGAATTTCTCTCAAACTCGCCCAATGCAGGTGAAAATAAGCCTAAGTTCTCTGTAGAGCACCCTGACATGGACTTAATTGCTCTGCAGCGCACCCTTACATGGGCCTACCTGCGTTGGTCCCTCTAGAGGCCATTTCTGGATGTCTTCAAGTCATGAAACTGTTTGGGAAGGAGGCATTCAAAGGGGTGACTTGTTTAGGGCATGTAGCAACTGAAATTAGGGTTTGATGAGCCCTAAAAACATTGATCTGGATGATGGGATTGATGTGCCCAAATGGATCTGTAACAACTGCCCCCTAAAGCATGTAGTCAGAAAAATTCAAATGTTGAATGAAATGCTTTACGATGTGATGAGGAGGTATCGAAGTGGAAGGTGACCTGTATCAATTACAATACATATATCGTGATTTTTTCTTTTTACATGAATTGCTGAGGGAGGGCATACCCATGCTCAGCTTATAAACTTTCATTACATGTACATAAACAATCATCTACAGATATATACCCATGATTGGAATGACTATCAATGTGAAATCGCAGCCTGGATGGATGCAACTAGATCCAGGGTCTTCTATCTCGTTCAATCATTCGCTCAAGTACAAGTATAACCATGTGATTATGTGATCTGAAGTCGAACATGGGAAGACACCATCTGATTACCAGCCAATGATGTAAGATATTAACATATGCGAGAGAAATCACTGATAATGATAATGATCCTCAAGGTACTGCAGTACATTCTGCATGGTCTGAATGGATGATTTGATGTTACTGCAGTACATTCTGCATGGTCTGAATGGATGATTTGATGTCAACCTATCGTCGGAAGAGAGAAATATGCCATTGATGCATGCAAGCCTCAAGGTACTGGAAGGGTGTTTCTAAGTCAACTTCTTGGATAATGTGTTGATGTCGACAAGAAGCGACTCGTCATAGGAGGGCCTTGATGTATCGCACATCAATGACACAAAATGAGTGTAGTGATTTTAGAGATGGAATTTTACTGACGAAACAAGGTTTAGGAATGGTGGTCATGAATATGAAGGTTTATGGTATTGCAAAGGATGAATTTTGACTGAATGACTTCTCTTGAACATGTCTACGATAATGAAATGAATTGGTATCATTGAACCAAAACAAAGTGATGGATGGTATGATAGATCAATGATATGATAACCATCAAGCTAATAACCCAACCCAAATAGTCACGGTGATGGAGTGAAAGTGTCATGTTCAAGATCGACCTGCTACCATAAAGTGGTTTTCCCCTTTTTCCCATTTTCCCCAGTCATTGCTAACCAGTACCTCTTTATTTTTATGAAGCTTGAGGAGGATAACATATGCTTGTTGTATAATTCCACCCTTTGGATGAATCCATCACTATTTGATGTTTTAACAAGTCTAGCGAAGGTGAAACTCGGTCTTGTCTAGATGGACAAGTTTGTCGATATTTGATGTTTTAACAAGTTTAACGACAAATATAACTCGGTCCTTTTCATATTTAGAGAGTTTGAAAAGGGACAAAAAGAAAACTCCACAAGTTATTTTTCGTTAATTAATCTCCCAAGCCCGAAAAAGTGTAAGATAATACAAGAGATATATTGTTTCCAATCCGTTAACGAGATGGAAAGGACAAGCGCTCGACAATCTTTTCATGTTTAGAGAGTCTGAAAAGCACTTAAAGAGGACTCCAAGGGGGTTCCTTTTTTGTTTTTAACAGAGCTCAAAAAAGAGATAAAAGTGTGCTCTGTGGTCAAAGGTACAATTTACAATTAAGCACGTTCTGTAAGTCAATTGCAAAACCTGCTCAGAACGCCACCAAATGGATTAAAAATACCTGTTTCTTAGGAAAAAATAGGCAAATTCTAATGTTTACTCGATTAATGAACATGAAATAAACATAAAACAAGTTTTTACCATGACATTTTTACCATTTGGAACTTACCATTTAGTTTTGTGCTCTAAGCTAGTTTTTGACCTTGAACTTCATCAGTTGATTGCGAGAGATTTTGTGAACCATTTCTCAGGTCGTCCAGACCAGGTAGGAGCTTAACCTCTCTTCTTTCTTTTCATGTAATTCTTTTGTCATTTTATGCAAGTTTTAGGGCATTTTGGGGCCCCTAGGGTTCCATTTTTTCGCCCTAGGATCAACGCAGTCTTTCACATCGAAAACTATGCTGAAGAGAACCCAGAGAGAAGGCTGCATGCTCTGCAGTACATTGTCTCTGTGCCTGGGCTACGCTGGGCGAGTTTCCCAAGTTTGATTTAACTGTTTGCTCTAAAATTTGTCCTATTTTTGCATGAAAAGGATCCTAACTAAGCTTATGATTGTGTTTTAGGCTTTCATCGGATCAGAATGTCGATTACATGGCAAGAAAGAGAGCACGAAGAGCAAGAGATGGTTGCCCTAAACAATCCGGGTACAGTTGAGGCCCTCAAAAACTGTGGGTTACTCAAATACTTCAAGTTGTCCGTAACGAGGCAACAAATAGAACTACTGCAATTCCTTGTTCATGCATGGGATCCAATAGATCAGACTTTTAACATTAGGGATGACATGGTCCCTATTACTATTGATGATATTTACTTTCTTACTGGACTGTTGAGGCGAGGTGCCCCCATCTCACTTTCTGGATTTTCCCGTGGAGGTGAATCGGTGAGAGATTATATTAGACAGTTGTTTCGGCCAGGTACACAACCTAGCGAGGATGGGAAAATAAATATCAAGGATGTAGGTGATTTTCCTTTGAAAATGATCCTCTTCACAATCGCAAAATTGGCTGGAAGTGTGACACTACATCTAGCTAACAGATCATATGTGCAGTATGCACTGGAGTGTCTAGAGCCAAAAGTTTTCAATTGGTGCGAGGTTGTGCTTTATTCACTGAAAGAACAACCGACCAAGGTAAAAAGTGGTAAGACGAAGAATTTTTGCTATGGTTTGATCTTAATCGCTTTTACTTAGAGAGAATCCCATTGATGCAACCACAACAAGTATCACTATGTGTAACTAGTCCTAGAGATCCATGTATGCAGAGGTGGGTTGAATTGATGGCTCGACATGCGGGTCAATCAACAATCATTTTTCCCACTGCATTCTTCAGTTGGCTCGAGCGACAACACCTTGTCATCAAGGAGCATCCATACTCAGGGATGAATTTCTGTGGAGATCCAGATTTGATTCTACCAGTTGGAGCACAATGGGGTGCTATGGGTAAATTGTTTGACCAAAAGTGTTTTTTGATTTTTTCAAGTTTTTACATGTTTTTTGTGTTTTTAATGTTTCTAAGACTAAACTAAAATCATTCTTATGCATGTAGATGTGGGTACTGCTCGACCTACGGGGCACCAATAGGGTGCAGGTGGGCTAACACAGAGAAACATTGGGAGAGCAGTTCTCGAGGACTTTGATTTTGCTGAGACCTTAGCAGAGTTGCAGGATCACATAGAGGGATTAACCCTTGGTATTCCAGATGTCCAGGTCGAGGAGTTACCTGTGAGGCTGCAACGCCACACTATTAGCGTTCCTAGCCACTGGGCGAGACTTTTGCGCATGATAACATAGGCTGTGTCTTGTTATCATGAGCACCACTAGATCTACTTAAGATGTTTTGCATGCATTTTGGGTTTTTTGGGTCAGATGACCAAACATGTCTTGGACACAAATTTTGTAAAAACTTTTAAAACACCTATCTATTTTACTTCAAAGTTTTATATGGCCATATGCAATCCTATTCAACTGAAGATGCAAATTGAAAATATTAATTTTACATGTGTCACAAATGTCTATTTAACACATAATTCGCTAGAGAATCAGTTAATGTGTTAAGATTTATGGAAATATGTTGATATTGAATGTATTCAAAATGCCTTTCCAAAATATGAACTCTAAGGAACATATGAAAAATTGTTGGATTTCGGACAGTATAAATGTTTGTTAGCTATAGTACAATGAGTTGCAAGTCTAGCCTAATGATGATTCAGAAAATTCCAAGTGAAATGGCATCAGAGAGAAGTTTAATCAACACGCTATACTCAACAATGTTGTTCATCGATCGACCAATACAAATCCCTTGAAAACTCACTAACTCCCCACTTGGAGCAAAAATAGCCCATGCTGCAGAAGACAAGTTCTGCGTACTATGACTAACACCATCGGCGTAACCAACAAAAGGTTCTGAAGATTCCGAAATCTGCAACAAATGAAAAGTGGATTACTAACTAGATAAAAGCTCTAAAAGACACACACACACACATGCAATGAAAGCATATATACAGTGAACTTTACTACACTCAATCAAGCATAGTAATGTTTGAGGTACAGCCCGTTTCGGGGCTGTGATAATGGAATGCCATCATAATCTACTAACTCGTGGGCACCTTTTGCTAGAACATGCTTGACAATATAAAGACCCATCCACATTGGTTCGAATTTCCCTGCTCCAAGTTTATTAGCTTCCTGATCGTAAAGTAAGACCAATTCTTCTTCTGAGAAGATACGAGGCTTGAGATTCTTATCATATTGCGCCTTAATTCGTTTCTTATGCGCTTCATTAGCCAATGCGGCATCACAACAGGTTTCATCCAGATGGATTAATTCCAAGAAATGCGCTTCTTCTTTAGAAGTGTAGGGTAACAAGTCAATCGCGAGTTTGAGAGATGAAATTTCGCATTGTATCGGTAAGATTGCTTCCAACCCATACACCAAATGAAAGGGTGTGAATTTAGTTGAATTTCTCACTGAGGTTCGATATGCCCACAAGGCAGAGTACAGGATTAAGTGCCAGTTTCGCTTATGAACCCCTTTCATTCTCTACAACATCTTCTTTAAGACTTTGTTGATGGCCTCAACTTGTCCATTCTCTTGCGGGTAATAAGGGGTAGAACTATCATGTGACAGTCCTAACTTAGCAGTCAACTCAGCCATCTTGTGATTGCGAAAATGCGACCCATGATCTGTAACTATGGCTTGTGGTATACCAAACCGGGAAACCACATGATTAAAAAAGAAAAGAGTAGCCGTTTCGCCACTGTTGTTTAATGTTGAAATCGCCTCGACCCATTTGGTTAAATAGTCAACGATGACTATAATGTACCCATGCCTCTCGGCCAAGGTGGGGTTACATGTCATGAAGTCAATGCCCCATTTGGCGAATGGTCGAACAACAATGACCAGATGCAATGGTGCAGGTGGTAATCTGGTTTTTCGGTCATATATCTGGCATGAGTGACAACTTCTGACAACAATAATACAATATTTGAATATAATTGGCTAGAAGTAACCAGCATGGAGAATTTTCTGTGCGGTTGCATATCCATATAAGTGTCCACCACAAGCACCTGAATGGCAATCATTCAATGCTTTCTTGGCTTCCTCATGCATGAGGCACCCCCGTAAAATCGTATCCACTATGGTAAAGAGTGTCGCCAATGATCAGATAATCTTTGGCTTGGTATCGAATACGCCGCTGTTGCGAGTGACAGGTATCAGGCTAGAAAATTTGGGTCTGGAGATAGATCAGTATATCTCCATACCATGCGTCAGATGATGATATCAGAAATAGAGACTCATCCAAAATCAATGGTACATATGTTGAATCAATGGAGGTCGAGGGAAGGTCACAAAGTAACTCTGCAAAAACTAGAGATTTCTTTAATTTGGACTTGATGAATTCTAGATCAAACTCCTTCAAAATGACTATCCATTTGGAGTATTTTCTCCCTAGCAATTGACGTGACAAAATGCATGTCATAGGGTTGCAATATGAAATTACAGTGGTTTTCCGGAGCAGGATGTAATGGCGAAATCTTTGAACAGCTTGCATAGTTGCCAAAGCTAGTTTCTCGACATAAGAGTACTTACTTTCTATATCATTGAGATTGCGACTCAAACAATAAATCGGATGTTCAATCCTGTTTTCCTCTTGGACTAAAACCATGCCAATGGTTGTATCTGCAACAGCGAGATACAGGTAATAGTCGTTTTGATAATTTGGAAAGTACATTAATGAAGCTCTAATCAAGGTATCTCTAAGAGCATCAAAGGAAGCTTGTGCAACCTGATCCCAATGGAAGGGTATATCCTTTTTTAAAAGATGCGTAAAACCTTTAGCCATCTCTGCGTAATTAGGAATGGACCTCCTCAGAAAGTTAGCCTTCCCTTGGAGTACCGTAACTGTAAAAGATTTGAAGGTGGAGGAAAATCAAGGATTGCCTGAACCTTTCATGGATCGAGTTGAATCCCCTCTCTAGACACTACAAATCCAAGCAATCGACCAAAACCAACACAAAACACACATTTGTGTGGATTGAGACGTATCTTGTAGTGTTGGCATCGTAAAAATATTGCTCTTAAATGTTGCTGGTGATCAGTCCGCTTTTGTGAATGAGCAGGTAAATCGTCAAGGTAAGGTTGAACAATGTGCTTCATGTCATGGAAGGCATAGTTCATTACCCTCTGAAATGTGGCCCCTACATTCTTCAAACCGAATGGGAGTTTCCTATACGTGAATGTGCCCCATGGAAAAATAAAAGCTGTTTTAGATTGGTCCCGTGGGTGGATATTGATTTGCTTGTAGTCGGAAAATCCATCCATAAATGAGAATATTTTGCATCCGGCACATTTTTCAATAATCTGGTCGATAAAAGGAGTAGGATAATTGTCCTTTGGACATGCCTAATTTACATCCCTATAATTGACGCATACTCGAATTGTCCCTTGTTTCTTCATGAAAGGAACAATGTTGGAAACCCAGTCAGTAAGAGGTACAGGGTAAATGAAACCAGCATGCAAAAAGGTTTTCAACTTTTGCTTTAATTGCATCGGATTTTTTTGGATGAACAGGTCGAAGCCGTTGTCGTACTGGCTTGATATCAGGGTACATTTTGATTTCGTGTTCAACAATATTAGAGTCAATGCCTAGCATCTCCTCGTAAGACCATGCAAATATATCCCGAAATTCACGAAAGAGAGTACGATAACTATCAAGTTCTAATGGAGAACAAGATTTGCTGACATGAATATGCTCTACAACATTAGGTTTGGTCAAAATATTAATAGAAATTGTTTCTTCAATATTTGACAGGTTTCTCTCAGATTTGATTGTGTCTATGAAAATGGAATTCGAAAGGAAATCAATAACTGAAGGGTGGTTTAGTTCATTTGAATAATATTTGATGTCATCTGGAAGATGGGAACGATGATGATAATCTTCCCAAGGTTCTTCTCCTATCATCATTGATTAGAGGTTTCCTTCATCCGTATAATGTATATGTGAGAAAGGATCTTAAGAAGTACCATATTCTAATGAACGGTCTACCCATACAATTGGTGAAAGTGGATTTGGGTTTGTCGCACAAGCCAGAAAAATTGATTGCTATGCTAGTTCAATGGGGTTTAGCAGCATAACCTCAGTATTACTATCAACTTCAAAATTGTTGGTAATCCTCCTTAAATCAGATGAGGTGGAGGAAATCATGTTGCAAGTCTCTACTCTTACCACTTTCGCCAAATCAGACGGTGATGGTAGTGTAAAAGTACCCATTAGGGAAGGATCTTTAAAGAGACCTACTCCAACACTTTGAAGTGACAGTGGGGGTCCGTGTACCAACGAAATGCTTCCCGTAGCCTGTGAACTAGATGCAAAGAAGGCAAGTTGATCGATAACTGTGATTCCACCCTTATGAGGGAATGCTATAGTACGAAAGTACGTGGAAACCACAACAGCCATAACATATACCCATGGCCTTCCCAGTAAAATGTTGTAATCAAGGGGTCCATCAACTACCTCAACTTCAATAGTAACTGTTTTGCCCCCTAGTTTGATTTGCAGGTTACTCAAAATCCCACAAGGAGTATATGTTCATCCGTCAAAAGCTTTTAACGTGGTTGGTGATCGTGACAATGGCGGTGAACCAAGTGTTTTCCAGCAACTCATTGACATAATGCAAGTAGATGCCCCCTCATCAATAATAGTTCGGTGAACATTCTTATTGAGAGATTTTACTTGAATTAGGAAAGCTAATTGCGCCGGTAATTGTGGTGTATATCCCGCATGGTTAAAAACCACAAGATTGGAATCCATAGGGTCTATTCCGCCAATTGCTGACAGTAAAGCCTGCTTCTGGGAGGGACAGTTTTGTAACACCTCGAGTGTCGACATAGAAGAAGGTGATTGAGCAAGATCTTCCACTATGTTATAGTTTTGAGTTGCTCAAGCTTGAGGGTTAAATGTCAGTTTATGCACAACTCTCTTTGGTGGTTTTATTGTCAATTCGCGTGCAATAGGTGGTGGAATATTTTTAGATGAAGTTGAAGTCGAAGGATTAGGTTGATCAATGGCCTGGTTATTCGACGATGATGGTAGATTTCCATAATATTTATTTCTCGTTGACACCAAAACTTCGTTTTGTGGCTTTGTGATGGATAACATGAGTACTTGGGATGTGGAAGCATGGTCTGTCGCAACCAAATGTGTCTCCGGGTTTGGAAATAGATTAGTCAACACTACAGATGTGTTAGAAGTCTTTAGAAGTTTAGAGACTTCTGAATGGTGTGGACAATCTCTTGTAAAGTGCTTGTCATTACAGATTAGACATGGATAACGAGATTTCCTTGCCGAAGTAGAGGAATCAGATGATTTCTCTTGAGGGGAATTATCTTGTTTTTTCTTGTTTTTCCCCTTTTTCTTGCCTCCTGGTTGCTTTTTATTTTTGCCTATGTCAGATGACGCGGCATTAACTTTGGAAGCAAGAGTGTTGTCTGATGCATTGGTAGTTTGATTGGTAATGGAAAGGGTTTGAACAGATGGTCTTCCTGCCGTTTGCATGCTCGAAGAACCAATCACACTGTCACCAACATGAGAGTCCTTACTCGATTGTGGAGGAGAAGGGACAATGAAAGCTAGTCGGGGTGCATTGGGAATTTTGTCATAATGTGTGTCGGATTGTGTGTAAATCAAATCCAAGTATTGGGCACGAGAAATTACTTTACAATCAGGAAGCTGATAAACTTGGAGTAGGGAAATTTGAACCAATGTGGGTGGGTCCTTATATTTTCAAGCGTGTTCTGGAAAAAGGTGCCTACGAGTTAGTAGATTATGATGGGATTCCATTTTTGCAGCCCCGAAATGGGCTATACCTCAAACGTTACTATGCTTGATTGAGTGTAGTAAATCTCACTGTATATATGCTTTCATTGCATGTGTGTGTGTCTTTTAGAGTTTTTATCTGGTTAGTAATCCGCTTTGCATTTGTTGCAGATGTCGAAGTCTTCAGAACCTTTTGTTGGTTATGCCAATGGTGCTAGTCGTAGTACACAGAACTTGTCTTCTGCAACATGGGATATTTTCGCTCCAAGTGGCGAGTTAGTGAGTTTTCAAGGGATTTGTATCAGTCGATCGACGAACAACATTGTTGAGTATAGCGCGTTGATTGAACTTCTCTCTGATGCCATTTCACTTGGCATTCACTGAATCATCATTAGGCTGGACTCGCAACTCGTTGTACTACAACTAACAAACATTTATATTGTCCGAAATCCAGGAATTTTTCATATGTTCCTTAGAGTTCGTATTTTGGAAAGGCATTCTGAATACATTCAATATCAACATATTTCTAGAAATCTTAATGCATTAACTGATGCTCTAGTGAACTATGTGTTAAATAGAAATTTGCGACACATGTAAAAGTAATATTTTCAATTCACATCATCAGTTGAATAGGATTGCATATAGTAATAGAAAACTCTGAAAGTAAAATAGATAGGTGTTTTAAAAGTTTTTTTCTGGGTTCGATCCCCAGCAAAGTCACCAATTTGTTTTGGAGAATTTGGTATCTACTAATAAATGCTAATTCCCTAGATAAGTAGCCATATCTAGAACAATAATTTAAAGTATTTTAGTCTTTACATGTAAGCAATAGATAAATGAGAAGATGAGAAGACCTACTTGTAGTTCTGCTTTCCTCTCGTCTCCTCTGTATCGATCTCGTCACTGCTTCCCGTACTTAATATGCTTGAGGAGTACCTGTAAACACAACAGAGAACAAAGAATCGATCAAAGTAAAATATCTATTGAATATAAGTGAATGGAATCAGAAACATTTCACAAATATAAGCATTATAAAACAATACAAACATATGGGAGAAAGGTTCAAACACTTTAACAAATAGAAGAAGGAATTAGAACCATTGTGCCTGATTCAAAGTCATTCCTCCAGCTTGGATCCCATCCACATCAAATCAAAAGCATGAAAAACTTGTAGTATTACAATACTTGCTTCAAAGCCAAATCTCATAGCAACATTATCTCCTTACAATTTAACATAATCCAGCCCCTGATCACTTAGATGAGTGGTCAATTTATACGGAGATGAAGGAGGTTTTGTCATAAATGGTGGCATTGAATGGCCTTCCATACTTAGAATTAGTTCCATGGAGGAAGGTATGAGTGGATAGGATGCATCTTAACTCATTCCTCATCCATTTTCGAGCTCATAGGAGTTGATAAGTGAGGGAACCTTCTAGATGACTCCAAAAGATAAGAATATTCCCCAAACCCTATGTGAATTTCGCTCAAACTCACCCAACATAGGTAAAAGGAAGCCTAAGTGCTCTGCAGATCACCTTGGAATGGACTTAACTGCTCTGCAGCGCACCCTTACATGGGCCTACCTGCGCTGGTCCCTCTAGAGGCCATTTTTGGATGTCTTCAAGTCATGAAACTATTTGGAAAGGAGGCATTCAAAGGGGTGACTTGTTTAGGGCATGTAGCAACTGAAATTAGGGTTTGATGAGCCCTAAAAACATTGATTTGGATGATGGGATTGATGTGCCCAAATGGATCTATAACAGTGGAGTTTGGCTAAGAGACACTTATAGAATATTTTATTAGCTAGTTTCTCAATAAATTAGATTTTATTGAGATAAATATTGTGTTTTATGTTGGTTTTGTTGCAAGTAAATTTATCTCTCTTAGTTAATTTATCTCGATATTTTTTACAAATATATACGTGTATTTGTAAATATAAATTTCATTGAATTAAAGTTTATGAAACTAAAACTTATTATATAAAATTCCAAACTTATCCCAAAATTAATAATATAATTATTATAAACAATACTTTATTAAAGTAATTGAAAAGCAAAAGCTTCAGGGATGAATTTCCATTTGCATCTTAATTGTAAATCTTTTGAAAATCCATTTTAGTAAATTTTAGCGTCTTATCCCATACAATGTATTTGGCCTTTAGATTATTATAATTTGTCCCTTTACACCTTTTTAAAATTATTATAATTTATAAATTGATATGAATAAATGTCTATATATAGAGTTGTGGGTAAATTTTAAACTTGGTTGTCAATTTGACATTTTTAAAAATTAAGTTGATGTTATTTCACTATAGATACCACTCGATACCACTCTTTTCACTACTCAAAAGTCCAATGGAAAAATTAGAAGGCCTTTTCTTTCTTTGTTGAATAATCTCTAAGGAAACTCATCCATGACATTTGGTTATATGAATACATGATTAGAACAAATATACCTTCACACTTTGAAATCAAACATATGGGTGGACTTTCACGAGTATATGACCACAACTTTCACATTTACATAATCCATATGCACATTTTCTTAATGCATCATTGCTTTCATTCAATAATACCATAATGCTGGATAAGTTGGAGGGGCCAAGGAAATCTTGAACACATCACCTAGCCACATCATTTGCATTTGTTTAGTCATTTGGATGACTTCCTCTTTGGCCTAATCTCAACACCAAGAATATACCCTTTCTTTACTAAATGTTCCTTGTGCATAATGGGATACCCTTCCATTCTTTGTAGAGTAGTCCCATAAGAAACCATTTCCCCCTCCTTGGTATTTTCAATATTGGTAGAATATTTTAGTCTTGGATACTAGCACAAGTAGGGATACCAAGAGATAATTGTGCTACATGGTAGCTTTTTCCCTTGTCCAACAACAACATGGCCTCCGACATGGTTGTCTCATATGCCATCCATTTTCATGGCATAGAATTAAATATCCATTCACAAGGCTAATTCAAATGATCTTTTATTGGTATACCCTTCTAAGGATATTTCCTTGGCTCATTCACCATAATACATACTCATTAAGTTGTTGACATTTCAACCCATCTAAATCTTCTTTCTATTTGATACATCACACAACAACAAAAAGACATAATTTTGGAAAGATTGATGGGTTGTAAAGGAAATGAATTATGGATTTAAAGAAGTTGCTTCATGATATTGCAATGAATTTGAATTTTATTCATATGTGTAAGCTAGGGAAGACTATTCACAAAATGGAAAGATTTGTCGCTATGATAACCAATCCTGACAACACCATTATGTTATTGCATCAAGATTTTCTACTTCCAAATTTTGAGTTCTTGCTACATCTACACATGAATGGAAATTTTCCAAGGATTGACCTAGCAAGTGGTGTTTGTGAAGTGTGTGCGTTAGAAAAACACCATTAAGACTCCTTTCTTATGGATAAAGGAAGATGAGCTCATGGGAGTTGAGTTGGTTCATAGTGATAGATGTTTACCAATGGTTAATTGTTTTAATGGGGGAGTGAACACTTTAATTAAATATTTTTCACACTCTCTTTGATATACTCCATTCTATCTAAAAATGTTTTTTTTTGGAAAATTCAAAAAATTTAAAACAATATTAAGGAATCAAAGAAAAGAAAGATAAAGCATCTTGAAGTTGATAACAAAGAAAAAATTATATATTTTATTAAGAAAATACAAATAATTTTAAAAAATTATAAGAAATCAAAGTAAGAAATAGATAAAATGGATTAAAATTGTGTTAGGGTTGTTTAGGTAAAAAATTTGGGTTCTAGGTTTGTGAAAAACCATCATTTCTCCCATGGTATTCTTGCGGAATATAGCCTATTTAAAGACATAAATACTCCAAGTAAATTGGAATTGGTGACCAATAGGATCCCAACAACATTATCTTTAGACACCACCACTTCTCTTAGCGTTTAGTTATCCTAACAATTGGTATTAGAGTATGGTGAATATCAGAGCCAAGTTTAGGTAAATCAAATTTTGGATGCCATGAAGAAGTTGGTGGGACAAATATTGTGTATGTGCAATAAAAGGCCATGGTGGCCATGATAAAGGAAAGTGATGCACACTAAATGGACATGAGTTGTGTTAATAAGAGGTTTCATGGATCTAGTGAGTATAAATGGTGTTGAAAAGGCCTAGTCAAGATATGGATCAACATGGATATAGTGAGAGAGTGGTCAAACGGATGCGAAAATGGAGATGGATTCAATGGTGTTTGAGGATAGTGAAGGAACCAATGTGTGATGAGAGCCATAATGGTGTGATAACACCATTGGTGTGTGAACACCCAAAGGGATTTGGTATAAGGAAAGTGTATTTCCCTAGGAAGTTGTAAGACCTTTTTTTCAAGCATACATGTTGTGCAAGAGCATAGATTGTTGTAAGGCCTTAAGGCTTTGATAAAGCATATATGTAGCGCAATGGAGCATGGGGTCATAAAGTTATGGAATGGACCACTTGGATAAGTATGAGGGTGGCAGGTGTATTGATATCCCAGCTTGAGGGAGGGAATGTGGGATCTCAGGTGAGATGGTTGATGGATTGTTGGGACTAGGTTAATCTCTCCAAGTCTACTTTAAGGGGGGGATTGTTAGGGTGGTTCATGTAAACTTGACTCGGTCAAGTTACCAATGGTTTTTAGGCTCCAGGTTTGTGAGAACCCATGGTTTTCCCATGGTATTCGTGTGGAATATAGTATATCTAAATGCATACAAACTATAGATAAATTAGTCTCGCTAACCAGTGGGATCCCAACAACGATGTCTTTAGAGAGCATCACTTCTCTTGATATTTATTGGTAATAACAAATTGATAACAAAGAAAACTTATAGAAATGTTTTTTTTTCTTATATTTTAATTTTAAAAATTTAATACAATAATATAAAATAAGAAAAATAAAGAAATAAATAAAGTGTATCAAAATTGATGACGAGAGAAATTATGTTTTTTCTAACAAAAACTAAACAAATTTAAAACAATAATAAAAATATCAAAATAAGAAAAATCAAATTAAGAAAAAGATAAAGTGCATCACAATTGATGAAAAAAAACCACTTATTAGCCCCTGCCTCGCCAGGGATTATAATATTCACCTTGTGGTCAAAGTGCATTCACTCTGCATTATTTTGTTTTTTTTTTGCAATTTTAACCAAAGTTTCTAGAAAATGTTGAATATTTCTATTTTCAGTAAATTCAAAAATAATTTTCTAATTGCCTACATATCTTATTTTTTATTTTTGATTGGCTCAGTGAGCTACAATGGGACATAATTCCCCTGGTGGAAGGCGTTTTATTTTTGGTATTTGTTAGTTCTTGACAATTCATTTAAAAAAAAATTGTGAGTGGTCATTCTGTTTGTGAGTGCGCTCACATTGACACTGACACTATTATGCTACTGCTATGCCGAATGATGCAAGAGCTGATTTCGTTGCATGTCATTTATGTAGGTGTGGGAGGGGGTGAGGCGGTGACCAAATATGAAATTAATATTATTAGTTGCATTTTTTGAAACTTAAGAAACTCAAATTTTTATAAATAAACATTGTGAACTATATAGTTGTTCGCACCATGAAAACTAGGTTGGTTTTTAAATATAAAATATTTGTTAGTTGCAACACTCTACGCAATAAGATGGAATCATTGATAGTCTCGGTAGATAAAGTGGGGTGCCTATGTCTTTCTTCATAGGAAATTGGTCATTAATACATTATTCATTATATCATGTTATGGAAAATGTAAAGAACAAACCTTTGCGATAATATATTTATTATGTGGAGCACAAGGAAACAAGCATGTTGCCTAACCCACATGTTAAACTATTATTTAAAGCTTAATGGAAACAAACTTGATGCCCAACCCACAAATTAAATAATGCATGAGATAAATTTGAGACACGATCATCGTGCTTAAGGTTACTTGATTTACAAGTCACTATTGTGCAAAGGATTTTTGTTCGGAGGTACGTAGTAACTTCGTACCTCCGCACAATGAAAGCCTCCACACATATAACTCAATGCTACTCACTCCACTTTATACTATCCTGCTAAGTGCCTCCATGCAAAATGTTCCATATTACACCTGTACATGGTGGAATTCTTCTTTATTGGTTGAGCCCACATCGTATTGGTTGAGCCCAAGTTGAAGCTATCTGAACAATGTAAACTATGAAACGAGAACTATACCGAGTACTTGTTTTTTTGAGGTAGCAAAAAAATCATCCGATTTTGAAAAGCGCTGATTTAGCATATATATATATATATTTCATATTTTTGACACTTTAAATTTTCTTATGTATTAAGTATAAACATTATTTTTAAAATGTTAGTGATTTTCATGTTGATTTTGAAAAGTGTTAATGCAGCATCAACCCCTTTTTTCAGAAGACTTATTTTTTGACTTCAAATTTTCTGTTGTATAAGTGTGGATAATTATTTTATTATTAACAATTTTTGAAGTAGTCGTCTTCTTTTTCTTCCCGCAAATATTTTTTTTTAAGTGTTTTTCAAGTTTGTATTTTTTTGCTTTTCTTTTCACTTTTTTTCTAGTGAGATCTTTCTTCTTTTGCATAGTTAAAAAGAAAGGTCAATATTTTAAAGTTTCAATCTTCTATATATTTATATATCGTTAATTAATATTTCAATGCACATCAAATAATTGTCACTAAAAAAACAATAATTTTTAAAAGTTGACATAAATATGCACATTTTGAATATAGATATACCAAAAAAATACACATTTTGAGATTTTTTTACTAAAAATGACATCTCAAATAAACAATTTTTATAGCAAAAATTGTTTTAAAAAAATAATTTTTACGAATTTCATGTAAAATAATAATAATAATCACAGTTTTTTTCAAAAAAAATGTTTCACATAAAAATTAAAGTGAAAATCACATAATACAAATATTAAACATATACCAACAATAATTGAATACTTATTCTTCTCATAACATCTCAAATTCAAAACATTACAAGTATAACTAATTAATAATTACAAAAAGTGAGCTTGAATTCCAAGCATAGCTTAAATTTAATCAATAATATTATGTAATCCATGATCTTTATCTCCTAGAGTTTCATCATTGTCTTCTTCCATAATATTTTCTGCTTCATTTTGGTCATTTCCCTCCTCTGATGGATCTTTGATGTCTGTGAATCTCCCAATGTATGCCTTTCCAATCGTTTCATCTAGTGGTGGTTGAGGTTCCTTTTCTCTTTTTGCCACATGTGATTCATTAAAATCCCCTTTCCTCAAACCAACTTCTTGCATTGTATCTGGAAGAAATTGAAGAGCATTAATTCTTTGATGAATAAATTTGCACTGTATTGGGTCTTTTTTAATGACAATGCAATTTCTTCCTTTTTGCAGACAACATGCTAGTGTTGTACCTAATCATCAAGTGCTAAATAAATAATTAAGTAAATTAGTATAAACACATAAAAATTAAAAAAGAAAATATTGAAATTCAATTTTATATAATAAAACTTACCTGAGCCTAAGAATAAATCCAAAACCCAATCTTCATTTGAACATAAATCAATAACATAGTTAATCAAACACTGTGGTTTTTGATAAATGTTAACTATCTCTCCTTTTGTTTCTTTATCTTCATGTGTTAGTTCTTTTACAGTAACATTATGAACTAGTACTTGGTTATGATTCTTTCCATCTCCCAGATTCAAAAGCACAAGCTTATATCTATCATCTTTTGTCCAACATTTGACATGGGTGAACTCACAATCTCTTATAATTGGTTGATCTCCACAACTAATAAGATTTGACTTTTTCCTATAACATGAAATAGTAAAAGTTTAATTAAAATGTACATAAATAATTATTTTCACATTAATCAAACATACAGTTTCAACGTCTTACCATGTAAGATGCATCCTTGAGTTTGTTTTTCCCTTCAAGCTTGTTAATAACATTGAAAATTGTGTGTCCAAATGAAATGTCACAAATATCCAAAATGGTGATATTGTGACTTCTATAAATTCCGCAACCACTTTACTAAAAGCTTATGTATAAGGGTCACTATCATATTCAATGTTTAGGATATTGAAACCATGAGTAATAACTTCAATAACTAGGGAATAATCCCTTTTAGGTATGATTTTTGCAATGTCTTCACAATTACCTTGTATTATTTGAGATTGGATAGTGTAGAGCCCATTCCAAATTAAATGAGTAAGACTAGGATTAAGTTCAACATTACTAAGATGTTTCTTTCTCAACATTTTCATCTTAATTTTTTCTATAAAGCTTCTGAAACTATTTGGTGCTCCATTTTGATCCTTCTTCATATTTAATGAAATAAAAAATACATGTATAAATTATAAAGTAAAAATAGTATACATACGAATAAAAATGAATGTATAAATCAACACACTTTTTTAAATGCAAGATAAAAATCTTTTAGTGTTGATGCAGAACTTAAATCTGAGTAGTTGCATACAACATCATCTCAGCTATCTTCATTCAACACTTCAACCATTTGTTTTTTTATTCTCATATAAACCTCGTGACTAAATAAATAAAGTAAAAAATGTTAATATAATGATATGTATAACAAATACTACCAACAACAATATGTTATATTTAAAAGAAACTTATAATTTGGAAATAAGTAAAAATAATTCAACAAACTTACTTTTGAAATTTCTCATACATTTCGTCCTATGATAATTCACCTGACTTCACATGAGATAATATTGTTTTGACAAGATTTTCATCATTCACTCCTTGCAATGCTCTCCAAGGTGTGATAGTCATATCTTCTCGAAGGAGCTTCGTTCCAGGACCTGATTTACTGCTAGTACATATCAATGGTTTAGACTTTTTGGCCTTTTGGTTTTTTATGCCAATGTTCTCCCACATGTTAAAAATATCATTAATCAATTCCCATATCTCTCCATTCCTAAATGCCAACTGGAAAATGTTATCCATACCTCTAAATATTTCAAAATTTACTTTTCCACCTATTGAATTGATTTTTTCCTCAATTTGATAACCTATTTCCATACAAAATTCCTTCTGAAATGTTAGACTAACCTTTGTCTTATCCCCACCATTTTTTTTCTTCAAATTCATTATGAATAAATCTAACCCTTTGGATGAAAGTTATAAACATCCTATAATAATTATCTGTATCATGATCCCATGTGATGAGCCCCAAATTTGGTAACTTGTTGGGCTCATTTGGCCTAATTATCCTTGTTCAATCCTTCATTTTTCATAGCTTATGCATTATTTTTCAGTATGTTTATGTCATTTGTACGAATAAGGGTAGTCACTCTTCCTAGGTGGCTAACACGTGCTCATTTCAGATTTTTTGACACATGTTGGAGCAAAACCGAGCAATCATGGGCTAGAAGACAGCCAAGCTTGGGGTGAGGATTCGTAGGGGGGTTGTCTATGGCATTAAATAGCCTTCCTCGAGATCTTCACCCCCAACTCCGAGCTCCAAAGGCCAACAAAACCGGATCTAGAAGGCAGCCAAGCTGACTTTGGAAGGAGTTGTCTACTCACAGTTTGGGCAGCCAAGTCCCATAGATTTAGGAGGCCAGCTAGGACCCTCGTGGTGTATAAATGTTAAGGCCTCAGCCTTCTTTAGGGACTTTTGGAAACCATTGCATATTTTGCACTACAGTGCTATTAGCTCTACTTTGTTCTCTTGTAGCTATTTTGGGCATAATTCTTGACTTATGACTATTTTTTGATAATGAGAAGCAGTTCGATTTTATATCAACTCTGAGTTTTCTATAGGAGCCATAGCTCTTAGGGTTAGGCCCAACCTGAGAGCCTAGGGCTTCCTTTTTGTACTGTTACCTTTCCTTTATGCATCGTTGTTCTCCTTTTATGCATTTGAAACATATTTCTGTTGGGCAGATTTAGTTGTGTTGGTTAAATAGGTCATTATTTATGAATAGAATTGCTTCAGATGTTTAACATGGATTGGTAGGATAATAACAGGAAGAAGCTCCAAAAAAGGGTCAACAACACTCTCTGTTCCACCTCATCCTTATTGGATCAGGGGCTGGAACTGAAGAAACAGTGCTGCCCCAACAAAAACAATAGTTTGCTTGACCATGCAATCCTTAGTGTACTGTTTTCATTTGCAAAAGTTAGTTATGGGTTCAGATCTCTGAAATGTTTATTTGCATGATTGATGTACATGGTTTTCTTTCCAAATAAAGCTGTTGTTCATTCGTTTTATTGACAGTTAGATTAGTTTAGCTAGCAATTTGATTATTTGGAAGACGTTGTTGATTCGGTTAAAGGTACATTGTGTAGGGCATCTCTACCACTCTCTCATCCGCCTAAGCTTCATCAGAGCCAGCTGTTCCATCTCCTAGCTAGGTTCCTCGTCTCACATCTATCCTCTTGCCCACGTAACCCTACCTTTTTGTGCAATCATTGTTTCAGCCTTCTTTGAGCCAATTTAGCCATCTACACCTTCTAACCACTCCATCCACCAGTCCCTGGGTCACTTCAGACCCCTATCCTACCTCCATATCCATTCATGCATCTTCCCTCACTCAACCATCCTCCAAGATCCAATTTTTAAACATCCTGTAGAAATTTCTGAACATCCTACAGTAGAAATTCATGAACATCCTGTAGAACCCCTGCAGACTTCCTGTAGAAGCTTACAAACGAGGTTTCTTGATAGCCAAACTTTGTGAAACTATCTGGAAGGGTGTTAGGGACTCCTTAGACCCTCTCTGAACCTTCCCGACCTCTTCCAAGCATTTCTCCTCCTTGATCCACCCCTGCACAGTCAAAGAACAGTGAAAGCATATGCATGATGAAACTGACGACTTAAGAAAAAATACAAAAAGATGTTTTCTTCAGATAGAGGTAGTCTATACACATGTATTTTACCTTCATAGAAGTAATGGCATCTCTTTCAGTAGTTTGCATTCTCTCCTTTATTCAGTAGGACTAGCTGGTAGAATTAGGGTTTGCTAGGGTTTGCGTTTTCTTTCAGTTTTTCAATCTCTTTTCGCAAATAGATTAGCTTCCTTCGAGTTAGCTTTCACCCATCAATTAAAAAGCTTCTTCTAAGAGCTCATAGAAGTTGGCTTAAGCCCCTAGCGGACTTGTGCCAGCTGACCAAGTGACAACTGCGACAAGAGCTAGTACTTGTGCATACAGCACTGTCACTTCCAAGTTTGTTACGAACTACCGGGTTGATAAAAGTAAAGAAGGGAGTCCCAGGAGTTGCAGCATTATTGCTGCAATACTGGAGCCCACCATCTTTTTGGTGCCGTTGCCGGGGAAGCGTCAAAGTATTTGTGATTGCTGTTTTTCTTCTATTTTCCTGCTTTCGCCTTCTGCTAAATAGTTTATTTCCTTTCCATTCTGCAATTTCATTTCTGCAAAAGTAAAGTAGACACTTCCTGCTTTCATAGATTAGAATTTCAATTCTGCAAGCGTAACATAGAATTTCAATTCTGCAACCGTAAAATTGAATTTCAATTTTGCAAGCGTAGTCTAGTATCTCTTTCTCGCAATTTGATTTCAGCAAAGTCGATTAGTCCTTTCCTGCTTTCATTTCAATTCCGTATTTTCATTCCTGCAAGATAGATTCTAGTTAGTTGCAATCCCATCTGTTTCGGTTTTGCAGGTATAAGCAGAGAAAAAGCAAAAACAACCAAAAATCCTTTCATGCCTCGTAGGAACAGAGATAATACCGGAAAATTCCTACCCAACACCCCCACCACTTCACTGAGTCACCCTTCTCTCTTCTTTGGTGGCAGTGATCCAGAAGAACCTATAGGTGAACCTCCTGAGATATACGAAGATCCTATAACAGAAGAAGAGCAAGAAAACATTCCTCTTGAAACCATGGCTGACAACAGAAATGGTGGAAACGATGACGAGAGAATAGAAGGTACCTTCCCCATCCGAGAGACTAACGGGGACATGAAAATGAAGAACATAAGTCCCTCGGCCTTACCTCATTTCCATGGATTGACCACTGAAGACCCTGATATCTTCCTGTTTTAGTTTGTTGTCCTTTGTCGAACCTATGATTATACAGAATATGAGCAAAAATTGAAACTCTTTCCCTCTACCCTCAAGGATGCAGCATTACGCTGGTTCATGGGGTTACTTGGAAACAGTATCACCACTTGGGCTTAGATGCAGCAAGCTTTCAATACCAAATACCGAGACTACTGTAGGTCCAAGGAAACCAAGGGAGAAATATTTCGGATGACCATGGGAAGCGATGAGTCTTTAGAAGATTACGAGGAAAGGTTCCAACTTAGCTATAAACGGGCCAGGTGCACACTTGACCCTGAATCCCTAAAGCTGGTTCTGCTCCGAGGAGTCCCTAAAGACCTTCTAGATACCCTTCACATGCTAGCTGGGGGAGACATCTACCAACTACCTTATGAGGACATAAAGACTGTGTTTAGAAACCACTCTAGGGTAGCCCGGAAAAGAGGTAGGGGAAACCCACTTTCAGCTAGTAGCACCTTCTCCAAGCATGAGTTTGCTAACCAGATGGAAGACCTCAAGAGTGAGATGAGACAGACTATTTCCATGCAACTTGATACCTTTCAAATTCAGCAAAAGAAAGAGTAAGCTGAGAGGGCTTTGGCCATCTTCTATCCCAGGTGTACGAGGAAGCACCCGAAGAATGAGTGTCCATTGCACTCAGTAGAGGTATGTTTCGTTTGTGAGGAGGACCACCCCACAAACCAATGCCCGACCTTACCAGGATTTAAAGCCATATACCAGGGGACTGAGACACCCACTGAACCTCTCTACTTCCTCAACCAAAGGAGGCCGCATGGACCTAGACCTTACCAGCAAGGGATGCAAGGGACATCCCAAGCTTATTATAACCCCAACGAGTCTGCTCACATGCCTTCATGGGGTCCCCCTGCTCATCCTGCCTGGTCTGCACCTCCTCCGTGGTCTTATCCCCCTCAATACCATGCTCAACCCACTGCTCATTCGTTTCACTCACATGTCCAGCCACAGCCTCAGTGGAATGCACCTCAACCAGGGTGGAGGCCCTAGTACAACACTCCTCCCGCCATTTTGCCTCCACCACCGGCTCAACCACAACCATTACCTCCTACTCCTCCAAGACAACCCCAAATGCCTGCTCAACCGAACCCGAACCCCAACAACCGATAGGCCCAACAGGTATATACTAGGGAGACAACATGTCCTACCTATGCTGTGGAGATCCAGGAGATCAACCTGCGATCCGGGAAGACTCTTCCAGATCGCCAACCTCCTCCCCTAGAGGACGAGGAAGACAAACAGGAAAGTGAACCTAAAGCCATTCCACCCTTTCCTGATAGACTAACAGTAACCACACAACCAAACCCGGAGGAGACTGAACTTCCAGGGGAACTGAAACAATTGTGTGTGAAAATACCACTTCTCCAGGCCATCAAAGATGTACCGATATACAACAAATTGCTTAAGGAAAAGTGTTTCAGGCACCCAGGCAGGCGAAAGAGAGATGCCTCAACTATCAATGTCATAGGACAACTGTCCGATCTTATGTTGGGGCAAGTAATATGTCCAAAGTATTTGGATCCTGGGAGTCCTGTAGTTGATGTCCACACCAATGGCACCATTATCCCCCATACCTTGATTGATCTAGGGGTTGCCATTAATGTGATGACCAGGGACACCATGCTTAAACTCAACCTTCAGAGTTCCTTAAGGAAGACCTTGACAGTCCTGCAATTGGCAGATCGCTCCACCGTGACTCCCAAAGGGATTGTGGAGGATGTCTTGGTCTCTGTTGACTCTTGGGAGTATCCTGCGTAATTCTTGATCCTTCAGCCCAAGGCAAAGCTTACTGGATACCCCCTCATTTTGGGAAGGCCTTGGTTAGCCACTGCGGATGCTTACATAAGCTGCTGAGCGGGAAACATGACCATCAAAAATGGTCCTATGTCCAAGCAGCTAGTCCTATACCCTCCTGCCCAACCTCTGTTAGAGCATGACTTACCACTTTGGTTGGAAGAAGGAGACGAGGATGAGGTCTACTCTACACCCTTGTGCACGATAGAAACCACTAGGGGAGGTCCTCAAACCGAGGATGATTTGATTGAGACGTTGATTCAAAATCCACCTCCCAGTGCTCTCTCCTTAGAAGAATTGGTGGAAGATACCCAAGCCAGCACCTTAGTGGACCTCTGTGTGACTGATCCAACCTCTCCCAGAGTTAAGAATGTGGAGTTTGGTCCCGAAAGAACTCTAAAGATCAGCTCCTCCCTATCTCCTTCCCAGGAGAAGGAGCTGTGTAGCTTACTAAACAATCACTTAGATGCTTTCGCTTGGAGCTATAAGGAGATGAAAGGAGTCCATCCTTCGGTCTGTACCCATCACATCTACATCAAAGATGATTGTAAACCAGTCAGGCAGCCCCAGAGGAGAATGAATCTAGCCCTTAAAGACATTGTCAAAGAAGAGTTGCAAAAATTATTGGATGCAGGATTCATCTACCCTATCTCCGATAGTGAGTGGGTTTCACCTCTAGTGCTTGTGCCCAAGAAGAACGGGAAGTGGAGAATATGTGTAGATTACCGAGAACTTAACAAAGCCACCAAGAAAGACCATTTCCCTTTGCCTTTCATAGATCAAGTGTTGGATGGACTGGCAGGAAAGAAGTTTTTCTCTTTCCTAGATGGGTTCAGCGGGTATAATCAGATCCAAATCAGCCTGGAGGACTAGGATAAGACCACCTTCCTTGTCCATGGGGTACCTTTGCCTACTGAGTCCTTCCCTTTGGGTTATGCAATGCCCATGCCACTTTCCAGAGAGATGTATTGAGCATCTTTGTCGAGTTGGTTCATGATTCGGTGGAAATCTATATGGACGACTTTACTCCTTATGGGTCCAACTTCCAAGAAGCATTGACTAATCTGGGAAAAGTTTTAAGCAAATGCATCGAGATGAACTTGTCCCTCAGCCCTGAAAAATGTGAATTCTTGATGACTGAAGGGATTGTGTTAGGTCATACCATTTCTCGCCAAGGATTACAGGTGGATCCTAACAAAATCGCTCTCATCAAAAAGGTTCCACCTCCTCAGAAGGTAAGAGATGTTCAGAGTTTCTTAGGCTTAGCAGGATATTATAGAAGATTCATTAAAGACATCAGTAAGCTAGCCTCACCATTGTTTGGCCTCTTAGCAAAAGATGTTGAGTTTAAATGGACTGACGACTGTCAGAGGGCTCTGAATGAATTAAAAGATAAGTTGGTGTCCACCCCGATCTTAAGAGGTCCAAATTGGGCCCTACCTTTCCACATCCACACTGATGCCTCGAACAAAGCCATAGGGGCAGCCTTAGGACAAGTCTAGGACAAACTTCCATATGCCATATACTTTGTCAGCAAAAACTTATCCAAGGCAAAATTGAATTATACTGTAACTGAGAAGGAGTTCCTGGCCATAGTCCATTCCCTGAACAAGTTCTGACACTACATCACTGGCTATCAAACATTTGTACATATTGATCATGCTGCAATTAGATATTTAATGAATAAACCTGATGTGAATGCTCGTATTATTAGATGGTTACTTTTGTTTCAACAGTTTGATTTGACCATCGTTGACAAACCAGGTAAAGAAAATGTTGTTGTTGACTTCTTATCTAGATTGGATTTACCTACAGGTGAAGAAGGAACAGTGGATGACCAGTTGCCAGATTAACATCTGTTTGCTATCTCAATACTCTCTCCCTGGTTTGCTGATATAGCAAACTACCTGGTCTCAGCACAGTTCCCTCCGCATCTATCCTCAAAGGAGAAGAGCATAATCGTGAGGAATAGTGCCTCATTCACTTGGATCGGGGGCAACCTATTCAAACTTAGCCCCGATCAGATCTTAAGGCGTTGTGTAAGGGAGGAGGAAGTCTTTGACATCCTCCTAACCTGTCACGATGGGCCGTGTGGAGGACATTTTGCAGCCAAGAGGACTGCCTTCAAAATTCTACAGGCAGGCTACTATTGGCCCACTCTTCATCAAGATGTCAGAAGATATATCAGCCAATGTGATCGATGCCAAAGGATGGGGAAACCGACTCCAAGGGACGAAATGCCTCTCCAACCTCAAGAGACTCTTGAGCCATTTGAGAAGTGGGGTATGGATTTTGTGGGTCCTATCAACCCTCCTTCAAGGCAAAGGTCTTAGATCATTGTGTGCACAGAATATCTGAAAAAGTGGGCAGAAACCAACGCAATCAAAGCAGCAACAGAAGAAAAGGTGGCGTAATTTTTAAGAGAAAACATCTTCTACAAATTTGGCTACCCAAGAGAGTTAGTCATCGATCAAGGAAGCCAGTTCACCTCCAACTTAATTGAAGACTTGCTCACTCATCACAAGATCGAGCATCAGACTTCCACCCCATATCATCCTCAAGCAAATGGGCAAGTGGAAGTCACCAATAGAGCATTAGAAGGGATTTTGACTAAGGTGGTGAGCAGCAGCAGAAAGGATTGGGTAGATCGCCTAGTTGAGGCCACTTGGGCCTACAACACCACTTGGAAGACCATAACCAGTTTCACACCTTATGAGTTGGTCTATGGGAAGAGAGCTTTGCTGTCAATCGAGTTTGAGTACAGCACATTGAGGATGGCAGCTCAGCTGGACCTAGATTTCAGCCATGCTCAACAAGAAAGGTTATTGCAGCTGAATGGGTTAGATGAACACCGAATGCAGGCCCTCCTCCACTCAGAAGTGGTTTAGCTTCAGAGGAAGATATGGCATGACCGACACCTCAATGACAAACAATTCCAACTTGGAGATTGGGCGCTGCTGTATGATTCCAGACATAAGGATTTCAAGGGGAAGCTGAGGACAAGATGGTTAGGACCATATGTAGTGGAGAAGTGTAATGACAATGGTTCTGTCCTCATCCAGACCATTGATGAAGAAGCCCTCCCCATGCTCGTCAATGGGCATCGACTAAAGATCTACAGGAAACCTCTTTTGAGGCAAGATTTCATCAAAACAGTGGAAAAATCAGTGCTGGTCATAGAGAAGAGTTCTGCCTCTGTTTTGGGTACACCCTGAGCATCATTATACATATATATATATATATATATATATATATATATATATATATATATATATATATATATATATATAATAAAATAAGATCCTTGGGTGAAAACCTCTCTGAGGCGCCCAAGGCAGATCGTAGGGGTGAAAACCTCATTGAGGCGCCCCTGTTGTCTCTTAAAAAAAAAAACAAACAAAAAGAAAGGAAAAGAAAAAGAAGAAAGAAGAAACAGAAAAAAAAAACAAGTTCAATCTCTGGAAATTGTTGCAGGTTGCAGGAACACAATGCAAAAAGGAGGCCTCTCAACTCAAGGACAAGGGTCCCTACCAAGCTACCAGGCAACCTCACATACACCCCCTCCATGGACACTCATTTTTTCCAAGGTTTGGATGCAATCTGGTCATGGTTTAGCCTTCTACAGGAAGCTACAGGACTTTCTACAGGAAGTTCTGTATTTCTACAGGAAACATCCTGTAGAGCCTTTGGGCGGGCCAGGACCGATTATGAAGAAGAATTTGAAGCTTGAAGCCCGTTGAGGAGGCATGCAACCACTCTTTTCTTCCATCCTCCACTTGTTTCACCTCCTTTCACCACCTTTGCTGCCATATGGTCGAATATACCTGCACAGTCATACCAGAACTTTGTTTTCTCAGATAAAAAAAAATTTGTTTTTAAGGAGGAAATAAAGCATGCAGAGGCTCGCACGCTTTACCTGTCAAGGTAATCTCAAGACCCTACACCTGTGAACGCAACTCAATGATCTCGTCATGCACCCCAGGAGGAGAAACGGCTACAAGATGTTCTACAGGAATCTTGTAGCAGCTAATCCAGCTGGAGCACATACCATGGAGACACCAGCAGCTCATGAAGCTGGTGCATGCAACATACACCACCAGGAAATCGGGTCTCAAGGTCTCGTAGCCAGCAGCAACCAATGAAGAGTAGCTCCAGCACCCATACACGAAGTAGCAGCAAGCAGATCCAGCATTCCTCGTCCTGAAGCCTGAAAAAACCCACGTCCACGGCTGCACAGGTAAGTGCCTATCCTTATTTCATCAAATTACATAAGCTATACTCTAAATGTGCATGACTGTGAGAATGAACAGATTGAACAAGTCGGGTAACCATTCAACTGGCCACCACAACCAGTCCGACGGCCTCGTCGGATCCGAATGGCCTTGGTTATATCGAAAAGACGGGAAATTGACACGTGGGAAGTGTCCAGTCGGAGAGAAGCGGCAGTATAACAGGAATGGCGGCGATGAATACAGAGGGAAGAATTCGGCGGTCAAGGACATGCTACGGAATGATGGCTGTGACGTCGGCCAATGGATCGACTGGGACAGCTCACCCCCGCACCATGAATTCCGCAACAATTCAAAATCGGCCGGCTGAATCACTTATGATACACTGCAGTCATTTACTCACAACCGTTTTGCAGCCGAGTACGCGTCCTCAATCCTCTGCAAGTTGTTAGCCCAAGTTCTCGGCCTGCTCCAACGTCGTGTTGCTGCTCAAAAAGTTCAGAACCACTGTAACGTTCTCCAGAAGCTGTGCACGATTTCTACAGGAAGCTGCGCTACAGGGAGCCCGGCATTACGAAGAAGCTTGGATTGTTCACGTCGAGGGTGGCAATTCTTAGTGAGGTAGGCCTGAACATAACTTTCCCATGCAAATGATTCAAAAGGTGGTGAATTCGACGTGTTGAGAGGGTAGGGAAAATGTGAATAAAGTCTGTCTATGAATTCAAAAGCCGTTTTCTTATCGCTGCATGAAATTGTCTTCGTAGTCTGCATGCGAGATTTTCTCCAGGGTTTTGAATTAAAATTGAGCCACTGTCAAGGCTCACTGGTGGAAAATTGTGAATTTCATATGACTGTGTGCATAACAGAGACGTAGCTCTGCGCTCTGTGTAGAAAAATCCCGAAGCTCTCCTTCTGTACACGAGCAGGCAAGTTCAGAACAACAAAAACAAGTTTTTTACCATGCCGGGAGGGTTCATTAGAAAAGAGCCTTCGGACTCCAAGAAATTATGGGAAACCCCTGAGGTGGTGGACTTGTTTTCCCGTGCACACTGGATGTCATTCTGTGACAAGCTTCAAGGTCACGATGACGAAATTACAGAAGAATTCTTAAGGTCTTTGAAGACGAAGTCAAAGACATTGGCCGTTGTCAACTTCAGAGGATTGACCCTCAGACTCACCCCACAGCTCATTAGCAGAGTAACTGATCTACCGATGGGGGTACCATGGGATAAGGAGGAGAGAAAATTGGGTCAGAAAGCTAAAAAAATAGTTCTTCATGCCAGAGGAACAATTTTCAGAGGACAAGAATGGAGTTCGAAGAACTAGCCTACAACCGTTCTGGAGTGAATTCAGCCTCCAAATTATGAATTATATTACGTGTGAGGGGCGATTTAGCATCGTGTATGGCTATCATTTCCAGTCGCTCACAGAACTCAGGCACCAAATGGACCTACCCTCCGAACAAAAATTGAGCATACCTTACTTCCTCCTGCAATCCATGATTGAGTGTGCCACCAAACTGAGAGAGGGGACACCAGACCAGCTCGCCCATCATGGGCTTATCAAGCTCCTCGTGGAAGATGCACTCCACACTTACAATGTCCCTCTTTCCTGGGAAATTTTTTGGAATATGTCGAAGGATGATGACATCCGAATTTTGGCCGAGGAGCTCACTTCCTCCAGCAGTGAGGAGAAGGAGCACACTCAGGCAGAGAAGAAAACTAAAAGACAAGAAACCCCGGGCAAAACACCAAAGAAAGAACAGAGAGGAACGCAAGAAAAAGGCCAAACTGCCAAGACAGGGGGTGGTAAAATTACACCAACACCCAGGGAGAAGAGACTACAGAGCAGGGTAGAAAGGACTGAGAAAGTCCAAGCCAGTGAGGGCATCCCTAAGGTAGCCTCAGCCAAGCTAAAGGAAAAAGCACCCTCAGCCAAGCAGGATAAAACGGTGCCATCTGCTTCTACCGGAAACCAGAAGGCTATTTCTACAGGGAGTTTAAAAACGGCTTCTACAGGAAGCCAGAAACCAGCCACTACAGGACTTTCTACCGGAAGTCTGGAAAAAAGACAACATAAGGAGAAATCGGCCGAAATTTTAGCTAGGGAGGCAGTAGCTGTGCTGGCCACCCTAAGTACCTCTCCCAAGCCAAAGGAAAAATGAAAGAGGGAGATTCCTCTGTATTTTAAAGCAAGAAGGAGTGTGAGAATTAAGACTGGCAGACCCCAACCTCCATCAAAAGAGCCAATCACAATTGTGGATACCCCTACCACACCAAGGGATAGGTCCCCCTCCAAGACATCCATTACTTATGAGCGGGGGAGCCCGAAAACATCCTCATGGAGGGAAAGGATGGAGAAATTGAACCCGGAAGCCTCTCTACAGGATGCCGAGGCGGTTCTACAGGAAACTTTGGCTAGGTTGAAGGAAACTGAGCAGATGGAGTAAAGAGTAGCTAAGTCACCACAGGAGGAGGAGAAGACTGAGGTCATCGTGGAACCAAGCCCCCAGCCCAGCCTAGGCTCTTATTATAACTTCTTGGAGGCCGGCAAAATTATTCCTCAAAAATTCACAGTGCCAGTGTTTCTAGCACTAGAGGAAGAAAGAGTACGAACCCACACTTAGATGAGGATCGCTAAATCCAAGGGGGTAGCAGATATAGTGCCTCTATAGGAAAGGCTCAAGGAAACACAAAGGGAGTTGGTAAGAGTACGGCATGTGGAAAGCTCCAAACAGGCCAAGTTAAGAGAAGAGAATGAGCTGCTTAGACAGCAGCTACAACTATAGGGACAAAGGAGAGAAGAGGACACAATAGCCAAGGACACCACAGCAGAACCTCAAGAAAAAGAAGGAATGCAAGCTGATCTTGAGGAACTAAACCGGCAACTACAGGAAAGGGAATTGCAGGAAGGCATAGAGATACAATCTCTAAAATAGAAAATGCAAGAAAAGGAGGCACAACTGGCCTGCATGGACAGTTGGGCAATGGACGCTCTGCAATGTAGGCAGCCCGCCAAATCCTATCTCCTATACCTCAGGGATCAGTGGCTGCAATTCCAAATTAACACATTGGCACAGAGGGGTATCTCCCAAATCCAAAACCCCCAGCAGTTCATGGATTTATGTAACAACAGTTCACTAGAAGACAAGGCCAAGCTATCAGAGTTCTACCTTCATAATTTGGCCCTTCCAAATGTAACCTCATGGGACCCCAACACAGCAGTAGGGGATATGCAACTGATGGCAATGACCTCATGGTTAAACCACGAAGAAAAGAGAGCAGCAGAGGTCAGAAATGTCATGAATCGAGAACTACATGAACCACTGTTGATTAGAGCAGAGCCAGGGGACCCCACAGCATTGATATCAGCCCACCAGCACCTAGCAACCAACTCTCAGGCTTTAGTAGAATACATGGATCGGCAAGCTCAGGCCATAGCACACTTCGAGGATATGGAGCGATTATTAGGGGACAATTGTGTTCATGCTTGCACCCGTAGGTGGAACACATTGTCCCACACCCTCAAAATTAGGGAATATCACAATCCAACTAGAATGAGGGAGGCCTTGGCACGAGTGCCTCTCTACAAGAAGTCTATGCAGAACCTCCAGGCCAACTGGATCGGCCTCAAGCTAATTCCACCTTTGCTTTTGGGATTGTTAGAAGGAAGCACAGAAGAAGAAGAGCATAAGCAGTGGGAAGAGGTGGAAAGGAAGGCCGGATTCCATGACAGTAAGGAGGATACTACTTCAGAAGTCTGGGATGTGAGCGTGGTGATTAAAGCAATGAAAGATGAGGAGCTGTACTAGTTGCTCAGAGGATGAGCAACCCTTTTAGCAGGGGGGTGATGATGAGCCCCAAATTTAGTAACTTTTTGGGCTCATTTGGCCTAATTATCCTTGTTCAATCCTTCATTTTTCATAGCTTATGCATTATTTTTCAGTATGTTTATGTCATTTGTACGAATAAGGGTATTCACTCTTCCTAGGTGGCTAACACGTGCTCATTTCAGGTTTTTTGACACATGTTGGAGCAAAACTGAGCAATCATGGGTTAGAAGACAGCCAAGCTTGGGGTGAGGATTCATAGGGGGGTTGTCTATGGCATTAAATAGCCTTCCTCGGGATCTTCACCCCCAACTCCGAGCTCCAAAGGCAACCAAAACTGGATCTAGAAGGCAGCCAAGCAGACTTTGGAAGGAGCTGTCTACTCATAGTTTGGGCAGCTAAGTCCCATAGATTTAGGAGGCCAGCTAGGACCCTTGTGGTGTATAAATGTTAAGGCCTCAGCCTTCATGAGGGACTTTTGGAAACCATTGCATATTTTGCACTACAGTGCTGTTAGCTCTACTTTGTTCTCTTGTAGCCATTTTGGGCATAACTCTTGACTTATGACTATTTTTTGATAATGAGAAGCAGTCCGATTTTATATCAACTCTAAGTTTTCTATAGGAGCCATAGCTCTCAGGGTTGGGCCCAACCTGAGAGCCTAGGGCTTCCTTTTTGTATTGTTACCTTTCCTTTATGCATCGTTGTTCTCCTTTTATGCATTTGAAACGTATTTCTATTGGGCAGATTTAGTTGTGTTGGTTAAATAGGTCACTGTTTATGAATAGAATTGCTTCAGATGTTTAACATGGATTGGTAGGATAATAACAGGAAGAAGCTCCAAAAAAGGGTCAACAACACTCTCTGTTTCGCCTCATCCTTATTGGATCAGGGGCTGGAACTGAAGAAACAGTGCTGCCCCAACAAAAACACTAGTTTGCTTGACCATGCAATCCTTAGTGTATTGTTTTCATTTGCAGAAGTTAGTTATGGGTTCAGATCTCTGAAATGTTTCTTTGCATGATTGATGTACATGGTTTTCTTTCCAAATAAAGCTATTGTTCATTCGTTTTATTGACAGTTAGATTAGATTAGCTAGGACTTTGATTATTTGTAAGACGTTGTTGATTCGGTTAAAGGTACATTGTGCAGGGCATCTCTACCACTCTCTCATCCGCCTAAGCTTCATCAGAGCCAGCTGTTCCATCTCCTAGCTAGGTTCCTCGTCTCACATCTGTCCTCTTGCCCACGTAACCCTACCTTTTTGTGCAATCATTGTTTCAGCCTTCTTTGAGCCAATTTAGCCATCTACACCTTCTAACCACTCCATCCACCAGTCCCTGGGCCACTTCAGACCCCTATCCTACCTCCATATCCATTCATGCATCTTCCCTCACTCACCCATCCTCCAAGATCCAATTTTTAAACATCCTGTAGAAATTTCTGAACATCCTGTAGAAATTCCTGAACATCCTGTAGAACCCCTGCAGACTTCCTGTAGAAGCTTACAAACGAGGTTTCTTGATAGCCAAACTTTGTGAAACTCTCTGGAAAGGTGTTAGGGACTCCTTAGACCCTCTCTGAACCTTCCCGACCTCTTCCAAGCATTTCTCCTCCTTGATCCACCCCTACACATTCAAAGAACAGTGAAAGCATATGCATGATGAAACTGACGACTTAAGAAAAAATACAAAAAGATGTTTTCTTCATATAGAGGTAGTCTAGACACATGTATTTTACCTTCATATAAGTAATGGCATCTCTTTCAGTAGTTTGCATTCTCTCCTTTGCATCAGTAGGACTATCTGGTAGAATTAGGGTTTGCTAGGGTTTGTGTTTTCCTTCAATTTTTCAATCTCTTTTCGCAAATAGATTAGCTTCCTTCGAGTTAGTTTTCATCCATCAATTAAAAAGCTTCTTCCAAGAGCTCATAGAAGTTGGCTTAAGCCCCTAGCGGACTTGTGCCAGCTGACCAAGTGATAGCTGCGGTCAGAGCTAGTACTTGTGCATACAGCACCGTCGCTTCCAAGTTTTTTACGAACTACCGGGTTGATAAAAGTAAAGAAGGGAGTCCTAGGAGTTGCAGCATTGTTGCTGCAATACTGGAGCCCACCACCATGCCAATATATTTTCTTTTGTATTTTCTAAACCAACATAAATGATACATTTCATTGTTTCAAAACGCGGGTTATTGGGATGTTCCTCCATCAATTGCCTTTGAGCTTCTACAAATGGCTCCCCCAAAGTACATATTATTTGTATTAAAAACATCTTGACTTATCAATTGTTTCTTTGTTGGGAACTTGAATTGGATCAACAAGAAGCACATAATATACCACATGTGCATATGGATTATACCTCATCAATGTTTTCAAGTTGTGAACATGCAGGTGGTGTGGCTTTCTAATTTTATATTTAAATTGTCCTTCATTTGTGTTATAGATTTGGCTGACATTAACTTGAAATGTACGACCGCCCTCAATTAAGTTTGTCTTCATCAAATGACGTCGAATGTCAGTTAATTTTGTTTTAATAATGCCATCCTCTAAATAAGATCATGTTGTTATGATTTCCTTGCTTCCTTTTGAGTTTTCACTAGGATCTTCACTGGTGCCATGATTTTTTCATAATGATCAACTTTTAATTTATTTCTCCTATCGGTTATCATATTTTCTTCTTCATAAACAATATCCTCATCATCAACTAGAAGGTAGACATTCTTGGACATTTTTGTTTTTTTCCTTTTATCGTTCTTCTCCTTTCTAACATCAGTTCTAATTTCATCCTCAATAATGGAAACATATTCTTCAGCTTCAACTTCAAATTCAACTTTAACTTCCTCATCTTCAAAAGTAACATGTCTAGCTTTACTAGATTGATCCATTATATGAATTCTTTAGATTGATCTATTATATGCATTCTTTGTCGATCCCTTATATGTAGTCTTGTAGCATCATGAAGTACCTTTTTTTTTGTTTCCAATATCTTCTTCTGACCCTGTGTAGAAATTGTTGTCAACATTCATAATATCTCGCTCTTTAAAATAAATCCCCCCTAACATAATTGAAAGACACTCAATAAAATTCTGTCAAACAAAATATAATATGTCAATAATAACTCAGTTATAAAAAATATAATGATACAGTTACAATAACACAAAACACATAAATATAAATAAGAATACTTACGATCTTTTGTGAAATGTTGTTTATAGTTTGTTTACATATCCTTGTAGAATCTTTCGCAGTGTCATACATCGATAATGAAAAATGATATCTAATCTTCTCATGTAACTTGGGTGGTTTTATAAGTACATAAACAACTTCAATATTTAACATCAAATATATGTTTAGTACTTTTCCAAACACCTCAAAACTTCCGCCATCGTAAATCATACTAGCATAGATATTCTTTTCCTTGTCTATCCTTCACATATCATGCAAATTTTGTAGGCTTCACTTCTTGTGATTTCTTCCAGTATGAAATCAAATTATTTTCCTTTAAGGAGCCACTTGCTAGATTTTTAGTCATTAACTCAGGTCAGCTTCATTCAATAGTATTTTTTGAGGGTCCACCTATAGTTCTAGATGATGTAATTGTTGTCTTTGGTCCAGAAAGATTCACAGAAACCTTCCTTGATGCCATTTTCCCACAAATATATATATATATATATATATATATATATATATATATATATATATATAGAGAGAGAGAGAGAGAGAGAGAGAGAGAGAGAGAGAGAAATTAAAAAAACAATATCTTAAGTAAAAATAAAACAAACAAAAAAATTAAAAACTAAAAAATAGTAGAAACATGCATAACTGCCCCCATGTCAAGTGGGCTATTAGGTTCATCCAAGATACCCAAAAAAAAACCCATTAATTTTTATTTTTATTTTTTTTATGGGCGGAAGAGGGATCCCAACTTATTGAGAGTAGGAGATGTTGTTCCTTAATAGAAGCATATAGTAGGAGAGGTTGTTCCTTTAGAGAAGCATATAGTAGGAGAGGTTGTTCCTTTAGAGAAGCATATAAAGACCTCTGCCTGATAGGGGGACGTTGTGCCACCTGTGGATGCGCCTTCCTGGGGCATAGAGACACCATTCCACAGGGCCATTGTGCCTCAGGCGGGTGCTCTGGGTCGTGGGTGTGTCCGCCTGTGGAATAGCGGGCTTGCCAAACAGACCTGTTGTGCCACGAACGGGCACACCCATGGTTGGGTGCGTCCACCCAAGGCACAAGAGGTCTTGTGCGTTACGTCGACACACCCACGACTGGGTGCGCCTGCCCAAGGCATAGGAGTCCTATGCCCATGACACAAGAGGTGTGTACATCAAGCACGCTTAACACACATTCTATGTTGTGGGCAGGCACACCCACCCAAGGCATAGCGACCCCTTGTTAGGGGGTCGTTGTGCCCCGAGCGGGTGTGCCCACCAAGGACATAACGATCCCCTAGTAGGAAGCAGGTAGGGGGCTGATTCTCATAATTGGCCCCCTGATAAGCAGGGGGCCTCTGTGTCACCGATGGTCGTGATTTCCTAGGGCATAGAGGCCCCCAGGTAGGCAGGGGTTTGATTTTGAGAATCACCCCCTACCTACTTGGGGGCCGCTATGCTTTGAGTGGGCACACCTACTTGCAGCACAGTGATCCCATGGTAGGCAGGGGGTCGCTATGCCGCGAGCGGGTGTGCCCAGCCGTGGGCGTGCCCTTGCATGGCACAAGAAGGCTTGTTCCTTGGGATGTTAGGCACGCCCATTGATGGCACACTGAACCTCTACCTGCTAGGGGGCCATTGGGTGAGCCTGACCCATGTGATTTTTTTTTTTTTTTTGAAAAAGAGTCTATATTCCGTTAACTAAATGTTTAATTTTTTTTTAATGGAATAGGTTTTTTGTTTGGTATACTAGATTAACGTAACAACACAGCTCGCACGTAACTACTAGTAAACCTATAGGGGTTTAATACATGTACTCAGTGGGATTTGAACTTAAGTCTACCTCGTTTCAACAATTTCCTAAATTTTGAATTAATAAATTGAGCTTCCCCCCAAAACAAAGAAAATAAGTTAAAAAATTGTTTTGTTGGCATATAACAGACTATTTTCCCCAAATTCCTGATTGAATGGTCGAAGTAGAATGGAAACTAACCTTTGAAATGAAACAATATGTCGTTGAATGTGTTGTATATGACAATGTAACTGCTCCACAAAATCGCTCCAAGCTTTTTAACGAAACCTCGAGAAGTCTTGATGTGATGTGAGGAATAGCGATAATGAAAGTTATTATATAATGGAGATTATGGAATTTCTTTATCACTTCTTTAATGTGGTATTAAAAATAAAATTAGAAAAACTTAATATATAGTTAATATTGTGACGATACACTGATTTATGTTACATGTGGGATAAAAAATATAATAAAAATTAAAAAAATTCAATTATCTAGTAAATGTTATATAATTTAAGCCAAAGATTTAGTTTAATTTTGAAGGAATCTATTAAATGAAAATTGAGTGGAAAATTTGAATGGAAATTAGGGTCAAATTTTTCAAGAGAAAATTTTACTAGAATTTTTTTAAATAAATTCTAGAAGAAAATTTTGGATGGACATACTTTAAGCAAAAGTTTTGGAGGGAAAATTTTCAATGAAATTTTTTTAGGGGAAGCTTTGGAGGGAAATTGTCATTCTTTAAGCTATATATTATCATTGGGAGAGTGCATTTGTATCATTCAACATCTTTTGTTTGAAAGTCATGGATTCTTCTGGTAGTGAAGTTTCTCTTTATCAAGCATCAACATCTTCGCCGTGTAAAAACTCTATTCATATTGATGAATATAACGAAAATTCTTTCACTATGAATAGAGAGTCAAATTTTCCACTTAGTCCTAATCTTAAGGACTGTGAGAGAAATATTGACGAAGGGAGGAATGAAGAATTTCAAATAAATAGAGAGTCATATTTCCACTTAGTCCTTATCCTATGGACTCTGAGAGCAGTAGTGACAAAGGATAGGACGAATAATTTCCAATAAATCGAGAGTCACATTTTCAACTTAGTCCTAATCCTAAGGACTATGAGAGAAGTAGTGACGAAGGGCAGGATGAAGAATTTCTAGTAAATAGAGTCACATTTTCCACTTAGTCCTAATCCTAAGGACTATGAGAGCGACAGTGATGAAGGGTAGGATGAATAATTTTTAGTAAATAAAGAGTCACATTTTCCACTGTCCTAATCCAAAGGATTATGAGAGCAGTAGTGACGAAGGGCAAGTTGAAGAATTTCCAGTAAATAGAAAGTCACATTTTCCACATAGTCCTAATCCTAAGGACTATGAGAGAAGAATTAACAAAGCACACGATGGAGAATTTCCAATGAATAGAGAGTCACATTTTCCACTTAGTCCTAATTCTAAGGACTATGACAGTAGAACTAATGAAGGGAAGGATGAAGATGATTGAGAATATCCTCCAAGTCAGTGTTTCAAAAGCACAGATGATGGTAGTGAAAACTTTCCTGTATCTCGGGATGTTAATGAATATTTTTCAAACAATGATCCGTGATGAATTTTCTAACTATGTTCAAAATGATCATAGTGAGGATAATAGTCCTCCTAATGATGATAAAACTGCTTATACAAAGGATGATGAAATGATGGAGACATTGCCAACAAATATTGTATCTAGGAGTAGGAGTAGACATTTTCGTATCAATCCAATATGTTCTAGTTATACAAGGGGTGGAGCAGAATATATCACGAGAAGAAGTTCTATCAACAATCTCATTTCAAGTGAATGTTGTTAAAAGAATTGTTTGAAACATATGGATTTCAAGTTTGCATTGGAGAAAATGAAGAGAGATTTGCCAACGAATAAAAGCATGCAAAATTCATATTTAGTGGGGTGCATGAAATATACATTTTCAGGTTATGATTATCATATTTGGTCTTTATTGCTCTGTAGAAAGACTTTCAAAATGTTTCATTCAATTGGTAATTTTCATCTGTCAAGAATCCAAGAAAATTTGGAAAAAGATCCCACATTTTATTTAGAAGTACGTCATAAATGAGAGTTTGGGCCATTAGAAAATACTGCAATCTCATGGATGCAAGACTTTTTTCAAAGCATGGAGAGTGTATGCCAAATAGATACACAATACATATTCCATATAATTTCTCAAGACGAGAAATCTACAACTTATACAAAGAAGACACAGAAGGTGTTGAAGGAAATGGTAGTTTTATTAAATATCAATATTTTGTGAAGATATGGAGGAAATAATTCAACAATATCTATATTCCTGAGAAGACAAGGATGGGGGTTTGCAGTACATGTGCTTCTCTTAAATAAAAAAAAAAAGGATAAATGTCAAGGGGTAGAAAGAGGTAAGCATTCATAACATTATTTTTTAAGATTGTATAGTCATGAACTATGAAAATTTATTTATTAATTCTTTTATGTTGTGTGTAGATTCCATTTTCAAAGCACTTCAAGAGCATTGTGAACATCAAACAAGTGAAAGGAAAAAGTTGTACAAGCATCGGAAGAAGTGTCATGATAATCCAAATAAATATTTTGGTTTGATAATTGATGGTATGGACCTGAAGGAAGCACTTCTACCACGTTTTGTTCACACACCCAAAAAATTTACAGGAGGAAAATTTTATTCAGTTTCACTTGGTTGGTTGTATGTTCTTCAATGGGAAAATGTCACAAAGCGTTTACTTCACAACTCCAAATATTCCTAATGATGCAAATATGACAATAACCATAATCCATGATGTGCTTTCTCATTGGTCTAGTAATCTTCTTGAAATTTTGTATCTACAATTGGACAATACTTGTGAAAAAAAAAAAAAAATTGTTTTTGGATATCTAAACATGCTTGTTGAATTGAGAATTTTTCAGAAGGTAAAAGTTGGTTTCCTTCTTGTTGGGAACACTCATGACCATATTGATCAGATGTTCAGTCATTTTTCAGTAACATTGAGGAGGAAGGATGTTGGGAGCTTGTCATCTTTAATTGAATGTATTAAGAAATAATACATGTTAGAGCCTATTTTTCATGTGTTGGAAGAAACTATTGACATGCGAAGCTTTATTCTAGGATCGCATGGTGAGGAGAAATGAATTGAACAACTTAATGACATTAGCTTCCAAAATCAATTTTGTATAAAAAAAAAGTGATGGGAAAACACTAATATGGGGCAAGAAGTATTCAACTACTATAGAATGAGCACTGTCATAAGGTATGGAATTTTTGAAGTTCATTCCAGATCATCCAATATTTGCATCAAATATATTATTATTACAATCAGTTGCTAAAGTTCATAATGCACAAAGGCAGAAGAGAGATATAAATTATTCTGAATGCCTGGATGAAATTAAAAATCTATTAGATATACATATGCATACTTTGATGTTCCCAATTTAGTTTGGTGGGATTCTTTTTTCAATAATCAGAGTGATATCATTTCAAGATCAGCAAATGAAGACATACTTTTGAAGGCTCCATTTATTTGGCCATAAAATGTGTCAAATGAACATGAGGAAATAAACATTATTGAACAACAACAATATCAAGGTATTATTAATTCTTCACAAGTAGAGGAAAGAGAAATGTATATTGGTTCCAGAAGATCTCGTGCACAACATGAATCCATGGAAGACCTTTACAGGGGTCTAGTAAAGGATATTAAGGAGGGTTTCATGATCACAATGTTATCAAATGGAGATGCACATGGCTATCCATTCTAGCTTTCCAAGATTACAAAGGTCATTATCGAAAATGAAGATGTTGCAGGTGTTGAAGTACGTTAGTATGCCACAAATACACACCCATTCAATGGTGTGTACAAGCTAGAAATAATAGTTGATAAAAAAATTAATGGAAAAAAAAGGGTACAAATATAAATCGTCGCCACACAAACCTCTTAAAATTAGAGGATGTTGACATACTTGTTTATGAATTCAATTTAACAAAGAGAGGAACTCTTTCCTTCAGGACAATAGAGATTCCGAAGAGGTTTCTACCAGAAAAAACAATGTTGAGATGGGAGTCTACTGAACCCAATCGTAGGTCTAGAAGACTTTTGAAACCTGAAATGGTGGGCATACTTGTTGACTCAAATGCAGTACTAGTTGATGAAAGAGAAGAATATGGAACATCTTCATCTGCATCTCGTTATTCATCTAAAGATTTGAATTCTAATGGTGTGCAAGAACATATGAGTGATTTTGAATAATTGTGTAAGACCATTTATATAAATGATGTTTACATGATAACTTTAAATAAATATTTTAAGCTCCATATGATCTTACATGAAGTAATGAGTCATTTTTATGTTTGTTGGATTATATGTTTTAATTATGATGAATTTATTTGTTTAGAATATCTGAAATGTAACAATAACTTAGATAAATAATTTATGTTTCATTCCTTTTATAAGTATTGATATTTTGATTAATTTAGTCATATAATTTGTTCATAATGTCATGGTTAAATTATGTTGAAAATTTAAAGTTTTTTAATTTTATGGTTGAAAATTTGTCATTTTTTTTTAATGCTATGGTTGAAAACAATTAGAATTTTAGGGATTTTTAGTGTCATGATATTGTATGTTTAATGAAATGGATGAACATTGTTGGAATTTTACTAATTTTTAACAAAAAATTTCACTAATTTTCAAGCAAATTTATAACCTCCGTAAACTAATCTAAAAAAATACTGGATTGACAAACTGATAGTCAATCTTCGGATTCATATGTTAAATACTATCCCCAAAATGTCCAATCAATCCATTAACCTGCCTTGGGAGCCGTTATCCACTAAATATTAATATTAGTATTAATTATAATTATTTTTATATATTATTGTGTTATATTAATTATAATATTTATAATTATGATAATTAAGTAATTAGTTATTATAAATAAATAAATTGAATATTAATTATAAATTATTAAAATATGTCATTATGGTTGACTATTGTTGATATGGTCAACTATAGTCAGCATGGGCAACATAGTTAATAATAGTCAACATAACTACCATGGTGAACCATAGTTACCACGGACATCATGACCTATCAGTTGATGATCCATTATCAATCATAGTGAACTATATTGAACTATGGTGGATGGCTATAGTTTACCATAGACGCCTATAGTGGATCGGCACAGATAGCCATAGTCAAACAATGGTTGAGCATCAACAGCCACCATTTCAACGGTGACCATAATGAAGTCATGGTTAGCTATAGAGACAACATAGTTGAAATATGGTTGAAATCAACCATGGTAAACCATGGTCCAACGTTGCATTGTGACAAAGATCTCGATATGAAAATCAATCATGGTCCAACATCGTATTGTGACAAAGATCTCGATATGAAAATCAATCATGGTCCAACATCGTATTGTGACAAAGATTATGTCAATATAAAAATCAACCATGGTCAACCATAGTCCAATGTCACATTATAACAAAGATTGTCTCAATATTAAAATCAACCATGGTCGACCATTGTCAACCATAGTCCAACATCAGATTGTGACAAATATTGTCTCAATATGAGAATCAACCATGGTCAAACATTGTAATGTGACAAAGATTGTCTTAATATGAAAATCAATCATGGTGAACCATGGTCCAACATTGTATTATGACAAAGATTGTCTCAATCCCTTAAGTTATAATATCAATCCCTTGGGTTTATTAATCCAAGTGTTCAAATTCCTAGGGTATAATATTATTCATAGGATTTATAATATTAATCCTAGGGTTCAATATAAATCTCTTGTGTTTATAATCATGGTCAACCATGGTCCAATGTTAAGAAGAATATTAGTTGCCTATTCCAATGTCTCATTGTGACAAAGATTGTTTCAATATAAAAATCAACCATGATTAATAACCATGTTCACATTGTGACAAAAGTTGTCTCTTGGTTCAACGTCAAATTATGACAACCATGGTCATCCATGATCAACCAGGGTCCAACATCGCATTATAACAAAGATTGTCTCAATATGAAAATCAACCATGCTCAACCATGGTCCATTGTCGCATTGTGATAAGGACTATCTCTATATCAAAATCAACCATGGTCAACCATAGTCCAACTTCACATTATGAAAAAAATGGTCTCGACATTAAAATCAATCATGGTCAACCATGGTCCAATCTCTCATTGTCACAAGGATTGTCTCAATATAAAAATCAACCATGGTCCAACATCATAGTCTGACAACCACAATGTGATGGTTAACCACTAAAATAAACATGGTCAACCATGTTTATTTTAGTGTTTATAATATTTATCTTAGAGTTTGTATACCTTGGCATTATAATATTAGTCCCTTTGGTTTAATATTATTCAACAAAGGTCAACCATGTTTTATAAAATCAATTGTGTTGAACCTTGGTTAATTAGGGTCAACCATCGGCCAATGTCGCATTCTGACAAAGATTGTTTCAATATGAAAATCAATCATTGTCTTAACCATGGTCTAAGGTCGCATTATGACAAATATTGTCTCAATATGATAATCATGGTCAACTATGGCCAATCATGGTCAACCTTGGTCAAGCATGGTCAACCATGTTTTATAAAGTCAAACATGGTCATCCATGGTCAATCATGCTCAACCATGGTCGAACGTCACATTGTGACAAAAATTGTCTTGATATGAAAATCAACCATAGTTAAGCATGGTCAACCATGGTCCAGCGTCGCATTATGACAAGGATTTTCTCTATATGAAAATCAACCATGGTCAACCATGTTTATTTTCGTGTTTACAATATTTATCTTAGGGTTTATATACCTTGGGTTTATAATATTTGTCCCTTGGATTTAATAAAGTTCCCTTGGGTTCATAATCCCTTGGGGTTTTAGTATTAATCCCTTGGGTTTATAATAATAATCCTTTAGGTTTATAATATCAATCATGGTCAACCATGGTCAATCATAGCCAACCATCGTCAATCATGGGAAACCATGTTTATTTTAGTGTTTACAATATTTACCTTTGGGTTTATGATATTACTCCCTTGGGTTTAATAATATTCCCTTGGGTTCATAATCCTTTGGGGTTTTAGTATTAATTCCTTGGGTTTATAATAACAATCCCTTGGGTTTATAATATCAATCATGGTCAAGCATGGTTAATCATGGGCAACTATGGTCAATCATGGTCAACCGTGTTGATTTTAGTGTTTACAATATTTATCTTAGGGTTTATATACCTTGGGTTTATAATATTAGTCCCTATGATTCAACGTCGCATTGTGACAACCATGGTGAACCTTGGTCCAACGTTAAATTCTGACACATATTGTCTCAATATGAAAATCAACCATCATGATCCATCGTCAATCATGGTCAACCATGGTCCATATTCGTAGGGTTTAATATTATTCCTTTAGGTTTATTATCAATCATGGTCAACTATGGTTAATCATGGTCAATCATGGTCAACCATGGCCAACCATTGTCTACCATGGTTTATAAATTCAATCATGGTCAACCATGGTCCAACGTTGCATTATGACAAATATTGTCTCAACATGAGAATCAAACATGGTCAACCATGGTCCAATGTCGCATTGTGGCAAAGATTATCTCAATTTGAAAATCAATCATGGTCCAAAGTTACATTGTGGCAAGGATTGTCTCAATATGAAAATCAACCATGGTCCACCCTATTTAGTTTAGTGTTTATAATATTTATCTTAGGTTTTATATACCATGGCTTTATAATATTAGTCCCTTTGGTTTATATTATTCAATGAAGGTCAACCATGTTTTATAAAATCAATTGTGTTGAACCTTAGTTAATTAAGGTCAACCACTGGCCAACATCGCATTGTGACAAAGATTGTTTCAATATGAAAATCAATCATTGTCTCAACCATGGTCCAACATCGACTATCACAAATATTGTCTCAATATGATAATCATGGTCAGTTATGGTCAATCATGGTTAACCTTGGTCAAGCATGGTCAACCATGTTTTATAAAGTCAAACATGGTCATCCATGGTCAATAATGCTCAACCATGGTCGAACGTTGTATTGTGACAAAAATTGTCTTGATATAAAAATCAACTGTGGTCCAACATTACATTGTGACAAGGATTGTCTCTATATGGAAAACAACCATGGTCAACCATGTTTATTTTAGTGTTTACAATAAATCTTAGGGTTTATATACCTTAGGTTTATAATATTAGTCTCTTGGGTTTAATAATATTCCCTTGGGGTTTTAGTATTAATCCTTTAGGTTTATTATTCCCTTAGGTTTATAATAACAATCTCTTAGATTTATAATATCAATCATGGTCAACCATGGTCAATCATAGCCAACCATTGTCAATCATGGGCAACCATGTTTATTTTAGTGTTTACAATATTTATCTTAGGGTTTATATACCTTGGGTTTATAATATTAGTCCCTTGGGTTTAATATTATTTGCTTGGGTTCATAATACCTTGGGGTTTTAGTTTTATCTTGGGTTAATTATTTTCTTAAGTTTATAATATCAATCCCTTATGTTTATTATTCCCTTTGGTTTATAATATCTATCAAGGTCAACCATAGTCAATCATAGCCAACCATGGTCAAATGTCGCATTTCGACAAAGATTGTCTCAATATGAAAATCAACCATGGTCAATAACCATTGTCACATTGTGTCAGAGATCGTCTCATGGTCCAATGTCACATTGTGACAACCATAGTCAACCTTGGTCCAACATCACACTCTGACACATATTGTCTCGATATGAACATCAACCATCGTGAATCATCATCAATCATGGTCAACCATAGCCAACCATAATTATTTTAGTGTAATTTTTAATAATTAATCCATTCTTTATTTATATTTAATTATTAATAATAAATAAATTAACTGTCTAATAATTAAATGAATGATTTATTATTTAAAAAATTAGCAATATTTATATTAATAAATATAATTAACCATATTTAATATATTAATTTAACATATTAAATTTATAATATAACATAAATTAAGTTAACACTTACCACATATATTAACAATATTTATTAATATGATTATGGTAATAACTATTATATTAATTAATACAATTTAAGATTATAAAAATTACCTATTACAATAAACGAATCACATTACAAAACCAATTTGATGCCATCACATTAATCCCCAAAACGTAGAAATTACAAATAAGATAAAATCACATTGCAAACCAGTTTGACAGGAAACTCCTATTTCCACCTCTATTGTAATATTAATGTGCCCTGATATGTGGGGGCGATATAGCCAGATATAACGCGCGCCGTGATGACTAGAGAAAAAGAAAAAACAACGCGCGTTATATCTGGCTATCGCCCCCGCATATCATGGCGCATTAATATTGCAATAGAGATGAAAATAAGTGTCTCCGTTTAACACCACTTGGTAAAGAATAATGTGTTTCTGTATTTAATGCGAAACAACCTATTAGCCTCGAAACCTGAGAAAAGGTACACTTCATGACATCAGCATAATGCCATTAGTTTCTACGAAAGACCTACCAACGAGGTGAGCCATAAGAAAATTCGAGAAGTAACCACGTCATCTCTGACTTTGTCTAACTAAAAGTGATCCGCTCACGGATGTCATCACAGGCCTATCTTTATTTTACAATTCCAAAATCACCCCATTTTGCACGTTGATGATGTTGAGGTGGGCAGTTGTACAGAACAAAAACCTCACGCTTTCTATATATATATATATGCTGCCCAACAACAAACAGCCTCAGCTTCATCCATTCACGGATATTCACTTGCACTACAACAGTAGCACCTGCATACGTTCCGAGTTCAAATCCTACTACCATCACAATCCCTTATTTTAAACACATAAACTTCACAACCACGCTCTCAATCCGAATCCTGATATCTCCACAACAACCCAACATGATAAAACCTTCATCAAATCAGACCAGCCGCCTGTTCACGGGATTTCGAATAAGAAAATGGGGGAAATGGGTGTCGGGGTAGACTACTTACGAAAGACCTCCCAACGAAGGTGAGTCATAAGAAAATACGAGAAGTAGCCACGTCATCTCTGACTTTATCTAACTCAAAGTGATCCGCTCACGGATGTCATCACAGGCCTATCTTTATTTTACAATTCCAAAATCACCCCAATTTGCACGTTGATCATGTTGAGGTGGGCAGTTGTACAGAACAAAAACCTCACGCTTTCTATATATATATGCTGCCCAACAACAAACAGCCTCAGCTTCATCCATTCACGGATATTCACTTGCACTACAACAGTAGCACCTGCATACGTTCCGAGTTCAAATCCTATTACCATCACAATCCCTTGTTTTAACTTCACAACCACGCTCTCAATTCCATTCCTGATATCTCCACAACAACCCAACATGGTAAAACCTTCTTCAAATCAGACCAGCCGCAACAGCCCCGGAAACTGCTCACTGAAGTCGCAGCTGTTCACGGGAATTCGAATAAAAAAATGGGGGAAATGGGTGTCGGGGTAGAGTAGTTACGAAAGACCTCCCAACGAAGGTGAGTCATAAGAAAATACGAGAAGTAGCCACGTCATCTCTGACTTTATCTAACTAAAAGTGATCCGCTCACGGATGTCATCACAGGCCTATCTTTATTTTACAATTCCAAAATCACCCCAATTTGCACGTTGATCATGTTGAGGTGGGCAGTTGTACCGAACAAAAACCTCACGCTTTCTATATATATATGCTGCCCAACAACAAACAGCCTCAGCTTCATCCATTCACGGATATTCACTAGCACTACTACAGTCGCACCTGCATACGTTCCGAGTTCAAATCCTATTACCATCACAATCCCTTGTTTTAACTTCACAACCACGCTCTCAATTCGATTCCTGATATCTTCGCAACAACCCAACATGGTTAAACCTTCTTCAAATCAGACCAGGCGCAACAGGCCCGGCAACTGCTCACTGAAGTCGCAGCTGTACAAGGGAATTCGAATGAGAAAATGGGGGAAATGGGTATCGGAAATTCGAGTGCCCAATTCCATGGGAAGAATTTGGCTGGGCTCCTACGATGCCCCGGAAAAAGCTGCCCGCGCCTACGATTTTGCCGTCTACTGCCTGAGAGGACCCGAGGCCAAGTTCAATTTTCCTGACTCCTTGCCGGAAATTTCCGACGCCTCTTCTCTATCACCGTCGCAAATTCAAGCCGCCGCAGCCAAGTTCGCCGCAGAAGAACTCCATCTGCCTTCGGAAGATAAGGCGACGTTCTCTTGGTCCTGTTCGAAAGGCGAGTCGAGTATTGAAAGCGAAGAGATTTCGGTGGAGCAGGATCCGGCATTTTGGGATGCAGTTCTTGAAGATCTCGACAGTTGGGACCCTATAACTTTGGAGGATTTTGCTCTCATAGATGGGTGTCTAGAGGATTATGGGTTTCTTCCAGCTGAATGAAGATTGCGGATCGAGGGGTTTAAAATTTTCTTTTAATGGCCACCGGAGATTCCCCCATGAAAGTTCAATTAACAGATAAACAGCTAGCTTTCCACAAACCAAAACCAGAGCCGCCGCTTGAACATAAGTAGCACATCCGCATTATCCTTATTCTTCCCAGAGACATCTTACTGTTGATCTGGTGTAAAAACGCCTATTGGCTGACCGCTGATCCGGATTTAAAGAAGTAAATTATTATTTTTTATTTATTTTCATAAAATAATTACGCGGAAGTATGGCATTAATGTTTAGGATATACCTATGCTTAGAACTCAATATGCAGTTGAAAATGTTTCTGCTCATCTCTAATCGAGGCTGTACTCATAAATGTCTGTTTTTCCATTTGTGCTTTACAAATATTTATCATCTCATCTTGATATTATCAATTTGACATAAATATACTAAGCAGCTTAAATTTAATATAAAAATTATTCTTCCAAATTACAATATAATTTTATTTCACAATTCCAATATAATAATTTTATCTTTTTTTATTTTTTTGAAATAATTGCTAGTTATTTTGATAAGTATATTTTGAATGAAAGTTTGTAGAATTTTAATTTAATTATCAAATTGGTATGAATTTAATCTCCGTATAATATTATAAAATATTAAAATTTTAATAGTATTTACAAATTATGTCAAAAGTAACGATATAGTTTTAATTAAATTGATTGAGTAAAAAAAATACCATATGAATTTAAGTCATTGAGATGTAGTAGTAGTAAATGATGATTTTATTTTTTATTTTTTTTAGAGGTGGTTCACCAGTGGCCGCTACATCCACGGAAAATCTGGGTAGATCAACTTCAAAGGGAATTTTCTAAAAAAACCCAAAGGGAACTTTTAAAAAACCCCGAAGGGAACCTTTTAAAGCCCAACTACGGAAAATCTGGGCAGATCAATCTCAAAGGGAATCTTTTAAAAAACCCCGAAGGGAACTTTTAAAAAACCCCAAAGGGAACCTTTTAAATCCCATCCACGGAAAATCTAGGCAAATCAATTTCAAAGGGAATCTTTTAAAATAGCCCGAAGGGAACTTTTTAAAGCCCACGAAAAATCTAGGCAAATCATCTTTAAAAAACCCCTTTTAAAGCCCACGGAAACCCCAAAGGGAACTTTTAAAAAACCCCAAAGGGAACGTTTTAAAGTCCATCCACGGAAAATCTAGGCAGATCAATCTCAAAGGGAATCTTTTAAAAAACCCCAAAGGGAACTTTTAGAAAACCCCGAAGGGAACCTTTTAAAGCCCATCCACGAAAAATCTGGGCAGATCAATCTCAAAGGGAACCTTTTAAAAAACCCCGAAGGGAACCTTTTAAAGCCCACTGAAAATCAAACCTTTTAAAAAACCCCGAAGGGAACCTTTTAAAGCCCACTGAAAATCTAGGCAGATCATCTTTAAAAAACCCCTTTTAAAGCCCATGGAAAATCTGGGCAAATCAACCCCGAATGGAATCTTAGGCAGATCATCTTTAAAAAACCCCTTTTAAAACCCATGGAAATGGGCAAATCAACCCCGAATGGAATCTTTTGAAGCCCTTCTGCCGATTAGCATGGCCTAACCCCAAGGGCATCAAGGAGAATTGACCGTGTGACCTCCCGATCAATGAGATACTTAACAACGGGGATTCAACCAGTTGAGCTAACCCTTAGGGCTTAGTAGTAAATGAGGATATTAGTTCATAATATTGTAATAAAACTATTTCCAACATAAAAAAATTTACGGTAAAATGGAGTTGAATGTCCAATGTTAAAAACTCTTTTACATGATTTTTTTATAAAGTATATAAATATTTAACTCAGGTTAATTTCCTTTTGTAATTAATAATAATAATAATTTAAAATAAAGTTATAATTTATTTTAGTTTTTTAATATCAGTAATGGGAAATGTATTGTGAGGTAAGTGTTGAGATGTGATTTATTCTAACCATTTTAATTTGAAATTCGATAATAATAATGATGGAAATAAAATAAAAACTTAATTTAAAAGAAATATTTTTAAATTATCATAATTTTAATACATAAATGTTTAAAATGTTAAGAAAGTAAATATTGTAACATATTTTTTGGAGGGTGATTAAATATAAATTTGTTCAAAAAAAGTAGTTTAATTGTTTTATTTTTTTAATGTTGGAAAGATGGCAAATTATTTTCACATATTATTAGTAGTGTTAGAAAGATTGACAAATTATTTTCACCTATTACATTTTAGAATTTGTCCAACAAACTATTTTATTTTAAAATTTGTAGAAATTTATTCTTATTTTAATAATGTTGAATTTCTTCTTATTTTTGATCTTTCAAATTAATATTAAATGTCTCCTTATAATAATTCGATTTTCTTTTAAAACTTGCCATCTTTATGTAACCCTCATTGTCAATTTTAAGAGGCTTTTTGTCTTTCATTTCTTTTATCTCAATTTTGTACATTATGTACCTAATCATGACCATGGTCTCGGCGGGGAAAATACTAGCTTCTATGAAGGGGATATAATAGTGTGTATTACTTTTAAAGTTGGCATTACAAGTTCAGAAACTCTTTTGGATTTACTTTATCTTTCTCCGTGATTTTCTAGAGATGTTGTAGCCCCCAACTTCACAATCATATAAGATAACAAGAGAGATGATAGTTTCAAAGATGAGTTTTTTCTTATCACATAACAAAAGATCTTCATTTATCCTTTTTTCAATGCTATAATCTCCATTAAGCTTGTGATAAAAATTAATTTCTAAATATTCATAGAAAGTGACTTCTTAGGAGTTATTGTTCTCTTACAAAAAAATAATATAGATTATATTTTTAGATTTAATTATCATAGCCTTAGTTTTATCAATATTAATAATAATTTTTCCACAGGATCTTGGATGGATGGTGATTGGGTGTTGTGTTAAGGCACTCCTTGATGCGAAGTCATTGGTTCAATTCCTTTCCCTAATCGGCATGATATATTGGACATGATGAAGAAGTGGTTCAATTCCTCGCCCCAGTCGGGATGATATATTGGACATGATGAAGATGTAGTCCTGCTAAGCTTGCTTTTATGTTAATCTCATAGCCCATTTCGTTGTCTGATAAACTCTATTATGCATTGGCTTTTGATAAAGGGCATTCATATTGTTCCTTTGGTCAATCAAAATTGTCCTAAATTTAGTAGGAATTATGTTAAAAAGCCATAGTTCCACGACATTGTTGGAATTTTGCTTTCACAAGTTTTTTTGTTTAGACCCTGCTAAGAATGTTTTTATCCGCTAATATATGTGGAGTGAAAGTTTGATTTCTTCTTCCCTTTCAAAATATGTGTTACAATACCATCTTTCCTAACCTAGTAAACCATGAAAACTATACTATTCTTGAAAAACTTCTTATATTTTTTTAACATAAAAAATAAGATTTCAAAAAATCTAAATACATTAAATTTATAAACTTTTGTAACCTAGTTATATAAATTTTTTATAAATAATCATCTCTCATATTACACAATAATTTTAAAAAATATTTATATTAATTTATATTGTATTTTCTACGTTATATAATTAACACTGATGTCATTTAACACATATAAATCTTTTCATTTTTAATCTTTCATTATTTTTACTCTTTCATTTTGATTTGCTTAATATTGAATATTTGGTAATCAAATTATTAAAAATATAACTCTAAATGTATTGTAAAAGAAAGTTTTAGTTCATAACATGGTATCATGCTTAAGTTAGTGAACATATATGCTACAATACTAATCAACGAGAGATATCGGGAAGGCTTTTGTTTAAGAAATTTGATCATCCTTTACTAGGTTTTAGTGTTTACAAAGTGTTGTTTTATAATATTGTATAATGTTGTGTCATGATAAAATTTTATTGATACATTCTCTACTATTTTTTTGAAAGTTTTATTAATACATTTTATATTAAAAATTTTAAATATAGTATGTACATGGAGTATTAAATTTAATGTAATTTGTAACAATGTCGTGATTATAATTTTAGGAAAAAAGAATTATTAAAATTAAAATAATATAATATAATTTATAACAAATAATTTAATTAAATCAAATAGTAATGGAAAGAGATATTTTTAAGTTAAAATTAAAATTATAAATATTTTATTATGAAAAGTGTAAGGAGATGAAGAATTTATGAGTGTGTTGTTGCAACTATGATCTAGGGTTTTGTTTTGACCTTTGTCATGGTAGTGTCAGGAGATGTCACGCACCTACCTTGGTGGTAGTATTTCAACCGCACGAAGGGGATGTGGCACCACCACCCGTTTTCTTTTTAACAATACTCACAAGTGTGGATTACGCCTAACATTCCATACATAGTTTATTTTTCACTTTCTATGTATTACATTTATATACAAAGCGGGAACATTCAATTATTCATCTTTCATCATTATTACCATTTACACATATGCACAACAAATAATTAACGGGAGGAGCAACTCCCTAAATATGAGTATGCCCACAATGATAATAACAATCTTTCATAAAATACAATTACAGTCTTTGTGAGAGAACCCCAACTTCTCTTCAACAATTTCTGTCAAAATGTACAACTCGGCCTGCACCGTGCAGCCTTGCCTGAACCATCGTTCGAAGTGCCCACTGTTCTACCGCTCATCGCACCTTCAAGAAACTCTTTCATGAACTCGTTCAGGAGCTCCTTCAAGAACCCATTCAGAAATCCATTCAAGAACCCATTCAGGAAATCGTTCAAGAACCTATTCAAGAAATCGTTCGGCGCACTTCGTTTAGAACCTCCGTTCATAACTCATTCGACACACTTCGTTCAGAACTCGTTTAACCAGTCGTTCACCCGATTGTTCAGAAAGTCATTCAGCCGCTCCTTCTGAAAGTCGTTCAGCTGCCCGTTCATAAATACCGTTCAGCCCAGCTCGCTCGTCATGCAGCGACACCCTGATAGGTTCGTCCGCTGTAGCTCGCCTAGGCATGGTCGCCCGCCGGACCCGAAAATCTACGTTTTGGTTTTTCAGCTTGGTGCTTCAGTCTAGAGTTGCCTGCACCTCGCCTTTGAAATATGTGTCCACCTTTCTTTGCTAACTCTTCTCCTTGAGCTCTCCCTCACTTGTGAACTCCAAAACTTGTTGCTTTCTCCATCCAAACATCTGCCTATATATATGCCATGTCGTGAATAGTTCATGGGTCGGTGAGCCTAGGACGACCTTCCTATTCAGCCAAACACACCCTCAACACACGTCGGCTCACCCATGTTGCCACTCCGTCGAGTTCACATGTGCGATATAAGTTCGCCTTTGCCAAGTTTGCACACTTAGTCAAATTTCAGTTTTTTCGACCTCCGTTGGCTTGTCATGCTCGTGCCCCGGGTGCCGTTAACCAACTACCCCATCTTGTCGCACTTCTCCAACTCGTCCCATCATCACAACCTTTCGTTGCAACCAACTTGCCCGCTCACTGACTTGTTGCACCACCAACTCGTCGCGTTTAACCGGGAGCGCACCTACCCAACTCGTCGCACGCCAACCGCTGGCTCATGGGCTTGACATACTCCCCCACTCTAAATGGTTGTTGTCATCAACAACACCCTCATACAACATCGCAAATTGTCGCTAGATCCAACATAAAAAATGTCCATGCTACCCACCTTTGCTCTGCCATCACACAAACCATAAAGGCTCATGTATCCATGAATTGGAAAGTCTCCTCAATCCATGATCATCAACCACCTCTGTTTCAATCCCCACATGCTACCCTGATAGCTCATTCTAATGTGTCTCATTATATGGCAAAAGCAAAAAAGTACTCAAATGAAAAAAAATTAAAAAAAGTAATATAAAAATATCAATTAAATGAGTTGAGTTTCATGCTTGTTAATTATAAAAAATAAATGCTAAATTTGTAACAAAGCTAACTCAAAATAAATTTTGGTAAAAGCTATAGTGAACCTATTTAATGGGTTTAGAAAATATAAATAATGTTATAAAAAGTAAATACTAAATTTGCAAATAAGTCAACTGATAGTAAATATTGGTAAAAACTATGGTTAATCACTCACACAATATAAATAACTTTATGTAAAGTTAAATGAAATGTTAAAACTCTTTAAAAATATATATAAAAATAGAAGTAGAATTTCTAAACAAATAATTTTATATATTATATTTTGAATAATATAAAATACATTATTATATTCATAATTAAAAATTTTATTATAAAAAATATAAAATATATTTTAAAATTTTTCAAAAAATAATTTTAACATTTTGTTATATTGTTATTTTCAAATTTCTATTAAAAAAATTGATTTTATAAACTTGAAAGGGTAGTTTCTTGGGTCGCGGTTTTATATATACGAAAATATGATCATTTTTACTATTATTTTAATAATAATTAACAAATATGCTTACTTTTTATTTTTAAATTTGTTTAGCAATCTTTAGAATGTTTACAACACATCTCTTAAAGAAATTGGAATTAAAAAACATAAATCAATAGAGAAATGGGGGGTCGCAGTTTTGTCACTACTTAAAAATTTATGTAAAATATTAATGATACCTTTTAAATAAAATGAATAAATTAGATAAAAATTATATATTAAATTTTAGAAAAAATATGACATGAAATTGAATTTAAATTGACATGTTTTGTCTTTTTTACCACCACTTAGTTTTTGATGATTTTGTAAATTTAAGAGTAAACATTCCAACTCCATTTATTTTTATAAAAATTCTTTGCCACAAAAAGGGAAAAAGTGATACACATTAACATGCTTTTACCCTGCCCCACTGTGGAAGGTTGGTCCCTCAAACTCAAGTTACATGCTCACTGCAAACCTATCGTGTCGACCTCATCATGTATTGTCATCGTGTGAACTACTGTCATGATACTCCAACTCAATGCTTACACATCTTTGTACACTTCCAGACCTCATGATTCGAACTAGTCGGGTAGCTAATCCAACTGTAACACTCAAACCATGAGAATGCACATCCTCATGCCACCATCAGTCATTTCTCTCAACCTCCTACCACAACATCAACTCGATCCAGAATCCATTTCCATCTCCATCAAAATGTAAGTAAGCCATGCCCAGGTCCATGAAGTAACCTCCATCTCATCCGCAACACGTTTTCCATGATGTTGGTGCCAATGTACTATAAATTAGTCGCATCTGTCCCAACATCATCATCCATATATGTGTAAAATCCATCTCCTCAAAATGAAGAGATCCTCTCATCAAACCGACTCTCGATGTGCCACATCCAGGTCCATGAAGCAACCTCTATCATATATGTATAGTGTCATCCCTCAAGTCTGCCAAAGAAACAAGTATACGCCTGTCTCATTACCCATGTGTTGCCCATGGTCAAAAATCAATCAGCTCCCATGTATCAAAAGTCATTAAGTCTCGGCTCAACCCATGCCCAAGTGTTGCCACCAAGACATCATCATTGTTGCAACTCCATCACTTCAAAGTGTCTCATATCGATCCTCCTCATCAAGTCACTCTCTCAAGCACACTCCATAAATGTAATCAAAAGTATGCACCCCATACTGCATCAAAGTCCTTGACCTCAGCTCCTCAATGCATCAGATCCTACAAGTCAACTATAATATTAAGTCCACAAAAGTTACAACCTCATGTCATCATGAGCTCCATGAGCCATCTCCAACCAACATCCTAGCAAGAATACATATATCGGCCCCTAAAGGTCTATGGAAGATGCATCATCTCTCCATGTAGTAGGAATACTCCATAGTATGCTCACAACTCCACCAAGTCCATGGTCTTGTTGTACATAAGTGCACAACATCCCCATCGGCTCATAAGTAAAAAGTCTCCATGTCACACCAGCAAATCCATCCGCACAATATCACTGCCTTGGCACTCCTCATTGGATGCCCATAAGTGTAAGTGCACCTACACAATATCCCTGCATAAGACTGTCATTCTCCTTCTATCCAACTCGATGTCCATGACTCAAGTTGCCCATGTTGTCCAACTAAGTAGACCCGTCACAACATCGGTCATCCTCATCCACGTCTCAAGTAGGTCTAGTGCCCATAGTCACCCAAACCAATCAATCAAATCATATGAGTCTCTTCCATCATAGCTCCCCCACTAAAGGTTCCACCAAGACTTCCTCTTGGTCTCGACCATGAGAAGTCCACCCAAGTATCATCAAAACCAAGTGTGTTCCCTTCTCTAATCATTCCATGAGTCATGTCGAGCACTTAGTCAATTCTCCATATGGCTAAAGCATGACCCATTCCACCACAATGATCATCATGTTCCTCCCTTGTCACGAGCATTTGCACCTTTTTCCATAAGGTCACAAATAGCCCCAACAAGCTCTACAACAGTCGAAGGTCCTTGCCTCTCCATACAAGGTCTCATCGCAAACATCCATGGTAAGATCTCCCATCGCATCGGCAAAATGATTTTGTCCTTCCATGCATATGGCCCATCCTCCAAAAGCTCCAATGAAACACAAGCAACAATAGGAATACTTACTTCATCATGAAGCTCCTCCATGTGAGTATCCTCATCCATCAATGTCTGCAAACTGCACGATCCTGGTCCAACTTGAGCAATTTCAAGTTCCTCCTCCATCATTGTCATATCTGCAACATCCTCATACATCACGGCTTCCTCTTATTCATCATCGCAATCTGCAGTTCCACCCTACTCCATTAGCCAACCAAGTCGAAGAAGTTCACCTTCAACATTCCTTTCCAAGACTTCAAGTTCATCTTGAATCCATGGTTTCTCTTCGTTCATCCACTTCAACCTGTATAAGGTCAGCAAGAGCCTCCTTTGGCATTCTTCCAAACCTGCCATGTCTTGTCATTTAGCTTGGTCCAATACAATGCTTCACCCCTGCTAAACCTGTCACAAAGTGTAGCACTTCAATATGCAAACCTAAATCACCAAAGCCCGCAAAATACAGACCTTTGGTACCAACTGTCATGAAGTGACAGTGGGATCAACTTATCTTCAAATCTTCAACGAAGCCCTGTGGAAAATGAAGGCCTCTGATACCAACTGTCACGCCCCCACCCCGACGGTAGAATTTCAACCGCACGAAGGGGGGTGCGGCACCACCACCCATTTTCTTTTTAACAATACTCACAAGTGTGGACTACGCCTAACATTCCATACTTAGTTTATTTTTCACTTTCTAAGTATTACATTCATATACACAGCAGGAACATTCAATTATTCATCTTTCATCATTATTACCATTTACACATATGCACAACAGATAATTAACGAGAGGGGCAACTCCCTGAATATGACTCTGCCCGCAATGATAATAACGATATTTCATAAAATACAATTACAGTTTTTATGAGAGAACCCCAACTTCTCTTTAGCAATTTCTGTCAAAATGTACAAGTCGGCATGCACCGTGCAGGAGTGCCCACCAATTCTACCGCCTGTTGCACGTTCAGTAAACTTGTTCACAAACTCATTTAGGAGCTCTTTCAGGAACCCGTTCAGAAATCTGTTCAAGAACCCGTTAAGGAAATTGTTCAAGAACCCATTTAAGAAATCGTTCAAGAACCTGTTCAGGAAATCATTCAAGAACCCGTTCAAGAAATCGTTCAAGAACCCGTTTAAGAAATCGTTCGGCGCACTTCGTTCAAAACTCATTTGGTGCACTTTGTTTAGAACCTCCGTTCAGAACTCGTTCAGCTAGTCGTTCACTCGAATGTTCAAAAAGTCGTTCAACTGCCCGTTCATAAAGTCGTGCAGCGACGCCCTGGGCGGTTTGCCTGCCATAGCTCGCTTTGTCAGGGTCGCCCACCGAACCTGAAAATCTATGTTCTAGTTTTTCAGCTTGGTGCTTCAGTCTAGAGCCATCTGCACCTCACCTTTGCTTTATGCGTCCACCTTTATTTTCTAACTCTTCTCCTTGAGCTCGCCCTCACTTGTGAACTCAAAAAATTGTTGCTTTCTCCATCCAAACGTCCACATATATATATGCCCTGTCATGTATAGTTCATTGGTGAGCCTGCCCAGGCCGACCTGCCTATTCGGACAAATTCTCCCCCAAATCACGTCGGCGCACCGATGTCGCCACCCCGCTGCGTACACATGTGCGATATAAGTTCGCCTTCGCCAAGTTTGCACACTTAGCCAAATTTCGATTTTTTGACCTCCGTTGGCTCATCCCGCTCGTGCCCCGGGTGCCTTTAACCGACCGCCCTAGATCGTCACACTTCTCCAACTCGTCCCATCGTCACAACCTTTCGTCGCAACAAACTTGCCCGCTCACCAACTTGTGGCACCGCCGACTCATCGAATGCTTGGCTTGTCACGTTTAACCGTGAGCGCACCCACCCAACTCCTCGCACACCAACTGCTGACTCGTGGGCTTGACATACTCCCCCACTCTAAATGGTTTTCGTCCTCGACAACACCCTCATATGACATCACAAAGTGTTTCTAGCTCCAACATCCAAAATTTCCATGATACCCACCTCCGCTCTGTGATCGCACAAACCATAAAGGCTTATGTCTCCATGAATCAGAAAGTCTCCGCAATCCATGATCATCAACCACCTCCGTTTCAATCCCCACATGTTGCCCCACCGCAGAAGGTTGGCCCCTCAAACTCAAGTTACATGCTCACTACAACCTTGTGTCGACCTCATCATGTATCGTCATCATGTGAACTGCTACCATGATACTCAAACTCAATGCTAACACAACTTTGTACACTTCCAGACCTCATGATTCGAACTAGTCAGGTAGCTAATCCAACTGTCATGCTCAAACCATGAGAATGCACATCCTCATGCCACCATTAGTCATTTCTCTCAGCATGCTGCCACAACATCAAATCAATCAATAATCCATCTCCATCTCCATCAAAATGTAAGTAAGCCATGCCCAGGTCCATGAAGTAATCTCCATCTCATCCGCAACATGTTGTCCATGATGTTGGTGCCAATGTGCTATAAATTAGTAGCATCTATCCCAACATCATCATCCATATATGTGTAAAATCCATCTCCTCAAAATGAAGAGTTCTTCTCATCAAACCGACTCTCGATGTGCCACATCCAGGTCCATGAAGCAACCTCCATCATATATGTAATGTGCCGTCCCTTAAGTTTGCCAAAGAAACAATTATACACCTATCTCATCACCAATGTGCTGCCCATGGTCAGAAACCAATCAACTCCCATGCATGAAAAGTGGTTAAGTCTCGGCTCAACCCATGCCCAAGTGTTGCCACCAAGGCATCATCATTGCAACAACTCCATCACTCCAAAGTGTCATATCAATCCTCCTCATCAAGTCACTCTCTCAAGCACAACCCATAAATGTACTCAAAAGTATGCACCCCATACTACATCAAAGTCCCTGACCTCAACTCAATGCGTCAAATCCTCCAAGTCCACTATAATATGAAGTCCACAAAAGTTACAACCTCATGTCATCATGAGCTCCATGAGTCATCTCCAACCAAAATCCTAGCAAGCATACATGTCTCGGCCCCTAAAGGTCTCTGCAAGATGCATCAGCTCTCCATGTAGTAGGAATACTCCATAGTCTGCTCACAACTCCACCAAGTCCATGGTCTTGTTGTACATAAGTGCACAAAAACCCCATCGGCTCATAAGTAAAAAGTCTCCATGTCACACTAGCAAATCCATCTACACAACATCACTTCCTTGGCACTCCTCATTGGATGCCCATAAGTGACACCTCTACAAGTGCACCTACACAATGTCCCTACATAAGACTTCCATTCTCCTTCTATGCAAATCGATGTCCATGACTCAAGTTGCCTATGTTGTCCAACTAAGCAGACCCATCACAACATCGATCATCCTCATCCAAGTCTCAACCAGGTCTAGTGCCCATAGTCACCCAAACCAATCAATCAAATCATATTAGTCTCTTCCATCATAGATCCCCCACTAAAGGTTCCACAAAGGCTTCCTCTTGGTCTCGGCCATGAGAAGTCCACCCACGTATCATCAAAACCAAGTGTGTGCCCTTCTCTAATCAGTCCATGAGTCATGCCGGGCACTTAGCCAATTCTCCATATGGCTAAAGCATGACCCATTCCACCACAATGATCATCACGTTCTTCCCTTGTCACGGGCATTTGCACCTTCTGCCATAAGGTCACAAATAGCCCCAACAAGAACTACAACAAAACCAGCGATTAGCGTCCCTTTTTACTTCTTTTTTTGCATCTAGAGCCCATTTTTGGTGCTATTTGCATCCATTTATCAAATATGGTGCAAAACTTGACACAAAATTTGCATCAAGTTTTGCACCAAATCTTACACCAAGTTTAGCACTAGGTATTGCAATAGGTTTTGCACCACGTTTTGCACCAAATTTTATGCCAAGTTTTGTGTCATCCTTTGCACCAGTTTTTGTTCCAGGTTTTGCATCAATTTTGGCATCTATTTTTGTTTGACATACTTTTGCATCCTCATTTGCATCCACTTTTTTCACCTACACTTGCATCAACTTTTGCATCGACTTTTGCATCCTTTTTTAAATCATTTTTTGCATCCATTTTTTCATCCATTTGTGCATCACCTTTGCACCATGTTTTACATCGAGTTTTGTGTCTAGTTTTGCATCTACTTTTGTTTCATCCACTTTTCCATCTTGTTTGGCATCCATATTTACATCCTCTTTTGCATCTATTATTGTACCCACTATTGCATCTAATATTTTTGTGCCACAATTGGCGCCTAGTTTGGCACCTCCTTTTGCACCCATTTTTTATTATAATTTTGCATCCACGTTTGCATCCTCATTTGCATCTAGGTTTTCATCAACTACTACATCTATTTTTGCATCCCTTTTTGTATCCAATTTTGGACCAGGATTTGCATCGGTTTTGTGTCTCGTTTTGCATCTACTTTTGCATCGACTTCTATTGCATCCACTTTTGCATACAATTTTGCATCCACTGTTACACCCATTTTAAATTTCACTTTTTGCATCCCTTTCTACATCTTCATTTGCATCATACTTTGATTCTTTTTTTTCATCTATCATTACATCCACTTTTGTTATGCCATAATTTGCACCATGTTTTGCACTCACTATTGTATCCACGTTTGCTTCCAATTTTGCATCCATGTTCACATCCTCTTTTGCATCAAATATTGCATCCACTTTTGTGTCAGGTTTATGCATTGGGTTTTACATCTCGTTTTGTATCTACTTTTGCATCTACTTCCATTGTATCCATTTTTTTCATCCAATTTTGTTTTGCCTGTTGCATCAATGTTTGCTTCCACTTTTACATCCATTTTTGCATCTTATTTTGCATATTTTTTGTCTATTGTTACATCCACTTTTGTTGCACCATATCTTGCGCCTACCATTGCAACCACATTTGCTTCCACGTTTGCATCCACATTTGCATCCTCTTTTGTGTTCAAGTTTGCATCAGATATTGTGTATGTTTTTGCATCCCCTATTGTATCCACTTTTGTTTCATCCATTTTTGCATCTACTTTTGTGTCCGTTGTTGCATCCACATTTGTTTCACCACAGTTTGTGCCAAGTTTTACACCTACCATTGTGCCAATGACATTAATGATGATGATGGCAATGATTATGATGATGACGACGCTAATGACCTTGGCGAATCTTCCCCATTTTAGATGTTGTCATTGTCATAATCATAAGCATTATCTTTGGTGTCATCATCATCATTTTCATCTAGGTCATCATCAAAAACAATAATGGCATGAATGATGATGATGATTACAACAATGTTGATAGAAATTACAATAATGATGATGATGGGGATGATAAAAATGACAATGATGATGATAATGGTGGTGATGATGATGATCATCGATCATCTCTCAAAAATAGAGTTGTTATTTCTCTTACGTATATCAATGTGTCCTAAACAACCCTTTTCTAGCACCGATCACATTTTTTGGGTTGATGATATTTCTTACAACGTCTATAATTATAAACAATTGCAAACAATGTCCATAATGATGATGATGATGGAGCTGATGATGATGGCATGAATGGTGATTATGATGATAATGTAATTATGGCAATAACGATGACAAGGATGATGGTGATGATGATGACAATGATTATGATAATGAGAATGAACAATTACTAGTTTCACTACCATCTTCTGGATACATATTACTATCATACTTTTTAAATTTTCTGTCTCTCTTGAGGTATCTTACTATAATGGTGTTGTCAACACTAGAAAGATATCTTGTTGTAATGGTGGTTCTAATGTTAGCACTAGCAAAGTTTTTGTTAAATTTTGGTTAAAAAAAATCGATTTATTCAATTATTTTGACAATCTATGTAAAAAAGTAAATAACATCCAATTATTTTGACTGTAGTCCCATTGATTATCATGAATTCACCAGTCTGAAGACCATCTTCTACATACATATTATTATTAAACTTTTTGCAATATATCCCTCTTATATCTTGTTGTAATGGCAGTATTAGCACTAAAAAAATATCTTGTTGTAATGGTGATGTTAGTATTAGCACTAAAAAAATCACTAAATTTTGGTAAAAAAAAGTTTATCATTTATTTATTTTTAATTTGGGAAATTTTTGTTTTTAATTCTATTTTTATGCAGTAATATTTTTTTTGGTTGAATTTTGGTAGTAACTAGTTTTTGGTCGAATCATATGTATTAACCATGTTCTTTATGCTACAAGTCTAATTGTTGGGACAAAATTGCTCTTACAAATAAGTTGCAAAAGCTATTTTACATCCATTGTTGCACCCATGTTTACACCCACTTTTACATCCCTTTTTGCATCCTATTTTTCATCTTCATTTGCTTCTTTTTTTGCATCTATCATTACATCTACTTTTGTTGTGACAAAATTTGTTCCATGTTTTGCACATACTGTTGTACCCACGTTTGCTTCCAATTTTGCATCCATCTTCACATCCTCTTTTGCATAAAATATTTCATCTATTTTTGCATCCACTTTTGTGTTGGGTTTTGCATCTCATTTTGTATCTTCTTTTGCATGTACTTCCATTTCATCCATATTTTGCATCCAATTTTGTTTCTCATGTTGCACCCGTGTTTGCATCCACTTTTACATCCCTTATAGCATCTTGTCTTGCATCTAAGTTTGTATATTTTTTTGTGTCTATTATTACATCCACCTTTTTTGTGCTATTATTTGTGCCATATCTTATGCCTATCATTGCAACCCACATTTTCTTCCACTATTGCATCCTCTTTTGTGTCCAAGTTTGCATCAAATATTGTTTATGTTTTTTGCATCCCATTTCGAATTTACTTTTACATCCACTTTTGATTTGTCTAGTTTTGCAACTAATTTTGTGTTCACTATTGCACCCATGTTTGGCCCATGTTTACATCCCTTTTTTCATCCAAGTTTTCCTCCTTTTTGCATTCAAGTTTGTGTCCCTTTTTTTTTACATTCATTGGAGTATCCACATTTGTTTCACCACAATTCATGCTAAGTTTTATGCCTACTATTGTGCCCATGTTTTCTTCCACTTTTTCATCCATGTTTGAGTCCTATTTTGTGTTCAAGTTTGTATGAACTATTGCATCTACTTTTTCATCCACTTTTGTTCAATTTTTCTGTCTTGTTCTGCATCTACTTATGTTGTGTCCACTCTTCATCCAAATTTACGTCTATTTTTACCCCCATTTTTTTTTTTACTTTTGCATCCATTTTCCAACACACATTATATCTTTTGCATTGATTATATTTCTTATGACATTGAAAATTATGAAAAACTGATGACAATGTCAATAATTATAACGATGATGATAATGAAGATGATGACGATGACATGAATTGCAATTGTTATGATAATGACAATGATGATAAAGACGATGGGAGTTACAATGACAATGATGATGATGCTAATGACCTTGGCCATTCCTCCCAATTTTTAAATGTTATCATGGTAAAAATCATAATAATTATCTTTGGTGTCATCTTCCAAGTCATCATCATCTGATCATCATTATCATTATTTTCATCTTGGTCATAATCAAGAACAATAATGGCATGAATGATGATTATGATTTTCATGATGAAGATGACAAAAATTATGATAAAACTTATATTAGTTATGATGATGGGGATGATGACAATTATAATGACGATGATAATGGTAGTGATGTTGATGATCATCAATCATTTCTAAAAAATAAAGTGGTTATTTTTCTTTCATATATCATGTGTCCTAAGGTTGGTGATATTTCTTATGATACCTATAATTATGAACAATTGACGACAATATACAAAATCATGATGATCATGATGATCATGAAGAAGAAATGAATGGTGATTATGATGATAATGAAATGATGACAATAATGATCACATTGATGGTGGTGATGATGGCAATAATGAAGATGATGACCCTCCCTCTAAACTAGCGAGGTACTCATAATGAGACAAAAATGTACTCTCAAGTTGAAATATTCATATAAGAAGGGATCTAGATTGATAAGCATCAATGATGATTTACATCATCATAGCCAAAATTTTCAAAATATTAAGGCCTTGACTAACAAGTTTATCTCTCCATTAGATCAGAGCACAATGTTGGGAGGCATAAATTTGGACACCACTGCCTTTCAAGGCACTTACCCCACCAAGATGTTTACCAGGTATGTCCTCACATGATCATTTCCTAATCCACTATCATAATATTTGACACCAGAAAATGTCAATCCTCATGACTATTCTTATCTTGGATTAATGTACTTGACTTATGGCGATTAGTCCTAGTCAATGTCCAAATTCTCAAAGAATATTGGTCCCAGATGTTTATCCAATCCACCATTATCCCTACTAGTGCCTTTACTAGGCTTACGATTGTTAATCCTAGCCATAGTACATGACACATGGATAACATGGTGTCTACCCTCACTCCCTCTCAACCAGGGAGGAAACATCCACAAGCATAAGATTTTCTCAAGAATACCCATCATTTTCGTAGAGAATAACATCATTAATTTGTTTTCATCACATGACGACTTTATGATTAAGCATTCATAGATTTGTGGCAAAATATTTCCCCTTTTGTATTTGTGATGAAATACAATAAAAAAGTGAAAGCCAAAATCATTAAACATACACTATATTGATTTATCTAAGTCTAAACTCTAAGGTTGAAGTGAAAATTCATGTAAATCTTATATCTATGAGTTGTGCCAAACTTATCAAAACCTTATTCCCTAAGTCCTATATATAAGAAAATGAAAAAGAAAGAAAAATAAGGGCCAATAAATGGTAACTCATGTATTCACTCCCTCTTTGGAAAATATATGAATATATACACTCCTAGTCACACTTGATCACATGTATGTGATGGTTAAATCATGAATTCTTCTTTTCTCCTTGCATTTTCACTTCATCATTTAAGCACCTAATTGAGGATCTAAGGAATGTTTGTTTCCTAAGGCTTTCATGTCTACTCTTGGTTTACTTATGTCACACTACTGTCAATTTATGTGACAGATGTAAAATTTCTAGCTACTAACAGCTAACAGCCCAAAGATCATCAATACCGAATATTTCACAAACAGAACTTTATATGAGATGACATACCTTGATTAACAGCGGAAGATGTAATGGCTGCCATCTACTTTGATCTGACTCCTGACTGTTCCTCTTCTTCAGAATTCGGTTTCTCTCCTCTTGCCCTCACTTTCTTTATGTGCTTCTTGATGGAGAAGAATGCAACTCTTGTGGGGAGAGAGAGGACCCAATCCTTTATATATATCATTTAACTCTTAATCTGGTACGTCCATCATATACCAATTCAACGCTTTAATGCTTTAATGCATGCTTTAATGCTTTAATGCTTTTAACGCTTTAATGCTTCAATTATAGAATGATTTATTTATGACTTAATTAATCGGGTCACATTAAGATTTAGAAACTGCAGATTTCTAACATTCTCCCACTTGACCCGACTATTCATAATATTAAGCGTTGAACATCATACTATGATAAATTGCTGAGAGTTATGGCGGTTGTGCACTATTAATTCAATGCATTTCCTTCCATATACTACAATACCAGCAATCCATCAATTCATACTCATAATTTATATAAAACAGCATAATGGTCCACATAATGTCTTATATCATAATGATTAAACATAATATCTTTATAAGACTCTTTCTTGTTTTAAAATTACATAAAATACGTACTACTACATTAAAACAAGAAACACATGATTGTATATCAGAAACACATAAAAGAGCTCAGAATATCACACATCACTTATTATTAATACAACCAAGACCCATTCTTTGAACATGTTCCTTAAATTGTCTTGGTTGTAACCCTTTCGTCAAAGGGTCTGTAATCATAAGTTCTGTCCTGATGAGCATGATTGACATTCTTTGTTTCTGAACCTCATCTTTCACAACAAGATACTTCAGTTCTATATGTTTGGCACCTTTAGAGTACTTGTCGTTCTTTGAGAAAAATACTGCTGCAGAGTTATCACAATAAATTTTCAGCGGCTTGCTAATGGTGTCGACAACCGCAAGTCCTGAAATAAAGTTCCGCAACCATAATGCATGAATTGTGGCTTCAAAACATGCCACAAATTCTGCCTCCATAGTGGATGAAGCAACGATAGTCTGTTTCGCACTTTTCCATGATATGGCACCTTGAGCAAACATAAATAGGTAACCAAAAGTCCGATTCATTGGATGAGCATGTAATCTTTCGTTGAGAGAAATTCCTTAGTCTCATGCAATATACTTAAATTATTTGCAGCAAGCAAGACGTCATCAACATAAAGGACCAGATAAATAAACTTGCTCCCACTGATCTTTCAGTATATACAGTGATCAACCGTATTTTCCTTAAAACCAAAAGATGTAATAATGGTATTGAACTTAATATACCACTGCCGGGATGCTTGTTTAAGCCCATATATTGACTTCTTAAGTTTACACACCAATTGTTCTTTACTTTCTACAGAAAAACCCTCAGGTTGATCCATATAAACATCCTCATCAAGATCTCCATTCAGAAAAGTTGTTTTCACATCCATTTGATGCAACTCCAAATCATAATGAGCTACTAATGTCATTATTATTCTTAGTGAGTCCTTTTTCGAAACAGGAGAAAATGTCTCCTTGTAATCAACACCATCTTTCTGAGTGTAACCCTTAGCAACAAGTATAGCTTTATACCGTTCGATATTACCACTAGAGTCGTGTTTGGTTTTAAAAACCCATTTGCTTCCGACTCTTTTACAGCCATGTGGTAACTCAACGAGATCCCAAACTTCATTATGTTGCATGGATTTCAGTTCTTCTTTCATGGCATTAATCCATTCCTTTGACTCTTTACTTTCTACAGCATGTGAAAACGAAACTGGATCCTTATTGATTCCAATATCATAATCTGATTCTTGCATATAAACCGCATAATCATCAGAAATAACTGACCTACGATTTCTTTGAGGTCTTCTTAATGCTACTTGTTGTTGTTCATGCATATCAGCATTATGTAAGTCATTTCCTTCAGGAAGTACTTCTTCATTTATATGTTTTTCATTATCATCATGTTGTTATACAACAGCTGGAACAACATTTGGAGTAATAGTAGATGGAGGAACTATTCTAGGCAATGTAACATTTACCCTTGTTTCCTTTATTTCTACTATTTCTCTTCGAGTACTCCCACTAACTTCACCATTCTCAATGAATCTTGCATTACCAGTTTCTACAATTCTTGGACTATGATTAGGACAGTAAAACACGTACCCTTTAGATTTCTCAGGGTATCCTAAAAAATACCCACTGATCGTTCGAGAATCTAATTTCTTTTCATGTGGATTATAAATTCTCGCTTCCGCTGGACAACCCCAAACATGCAGGTGTCTTAAGCTAGGTTTCCTGTTAGTCCATAACTCAAAAGGAGTCTTTTGAACAGCTTTACTAGGAACCCTATTTAATAAATAGTTAGCGGTTTTGAGAGCATACGACCACAAATTCTTAGGTAGTGTAGAATCTGACATCATACTCCTAATCATATCCATTAACGTCCTATTGCGCCTTTCTGCTACACCATTTTGCTGTGGTGTACCTGGCATTGTGTATTGCGCACATATACCATGACTTTTGAGGAATTTTGCAAATGGACCTGGACACTGGCCTGACTCATTATATTTACCATAATATTCACCACCTCTATCAGACCTTATGATTTTCACCTTTTTATCTAATTGCCTCTCAACTTCCTTTACAAACGTCTCAAGGACATTCACAGATTGAGATTTTTCATGAAGCAAATAGACATAACCATAACGGGAAAATCGTCAATGAAAGTGATGAAATACTTTTCTCCATTAAAGGCTGGAGTGTCCATAGGTCCGCAAATATCAGTGTGTATTATTTCAAGAAGCTGGCTGCTTCTAGTGGCTCCTTTCTTATTATGTTTGGTTTGTTTGCCTTTAATACAATCCACACATAATTCTAGATCACTGAAGTCCAAATTTGACAAAATTTCATTACTTACTAATCTCATCATTCTTTCTTTGGATATATGACCTAGTCGTTTATGCCACAAGAAAGCAGAATTTTCATTCAACCTGCTACGTTTACATCCAACATTATTTACTACATTCAACAAGGAATTCGCATAAGTGTCATTCAGTTTCAATTTATATAAACCATCAATTAGAATACCAGAACCAACATTATCAGTATTCTTATATAAATCAAAACAGCCAGATCCAAACATACATCTAAAACCAGAATTATCCAACTTACTTACGGAAATAAGGTTTCTAGATAATGAAGGTACATAAAGGGTACTGTATAAGTCTAATACATATTCACTTTCCAGAATTAGACGATAAGTCCCAATGCCTTCAATTGAAGATTTCATTCCGTTTCCCATAAAGAGAAAACGATCTTCATTTGGATTTATGGTTCGGATCGTAAGAAATCCCTGCATATTGTTGGAAACATGAGTTGTAGCACCAGTATCAAGCCACCATGTATTAATGGGAACTTCAACTAAATTTGATTCAAAACATACGAAAGAATCATGTGTATTCATGGGAACTCCTGCATTAAAAATGAAATAACTATAAGCTCATAACTAACGCGATTCAGATGTAGACATAATAGTATAATATAGCACTCCTTTGGGTAGATACTATCTTATACTTAACATAATTAAATACCAAAACATAAGTAGGTAATAAATATATTCAATTAAATCGAACTGACATCTTTGGATGATCAATATTTATTTAATCAAAACATCTATTAAACCTCATCATGTCAACTAGTTATAGAACAAGACTTTCCTTTGGGTAAGTTCTCAGGTTCTATCATTAGTGACGCCAGTTTTAATTGGTATTTTTATAACTGGCAATTTCTATCAATAATCATTATGTCACTTATGCACTAAATGATTATTCTGATTTTGACCACTTTGGTGATTAACAAAATCATAAATCTCATGTGCATAAATGATTTATAACACATACTTGATGCGAAACAATCAGTCACAGAACAATTACTATAGAGATCCATCATTATATGGATCCATCATTATATGGCAAAACAATCAAACGTCAATAACTTCTATTATCAACGCAATTACTCTGTGGAAAAAAATAAATTTCCAACACATTATTCTATAGAGCATGTTCTTGTACAAAATATATAATGGATTATATCAAGATATTTATATGCTGTTATTGATTCCACTATGGGCCAAAATCTTACGCCTCAAGCTAGCAGCAACCAAAACCTTGATTTTTACCACTCAACCACCACGGAACAACTTAGAGTTTCGCAGATTCCATTACAGCAAATACAAAATGATGAAAAAATCACAATACGGCGGTTGAGACAGGACGGCAAGTAATAACGATGGTCACGATGAATTTATTCACCATATCGGCCCCATATCGCATTACTTTAGCTTTAGTATTATTGTTTGGGGAAAATCTTGTTATAAAGTATGGTTTGCATACACGATATGCTATGGCTAGGTAAACCTTTAGCTTGAAACCAATCTAGCAGCTCCTGTAAAGTCAAATTACCCTCAATTACCCACCGGTCCCAAAGAAACCGGCTTTGGTCTCAGCGCTTTGAGTTATCGTTATCCACGTAAATCTACTCTGCCCTGCGGGCATGGAACTAGCATATACGACAGACGTTTTTCCCATCAGGTTCAGCGCAAGGGGAAAATGTAAAGGACGTATGTGCTCCATGGGACCAGGGTTTAAGAGTATTTAATTTTGAAAACGAATGACGAAAACAAATACACCATCTTGTGAATAATATATACATACGCGGCAACATTCCAGATTCATGAAAACAGGATCGGACGAGCCAATTTTGGGTTCAAGACAAACCTCCCCAATATCTTAACAAATTCTAATAATAAGTGGGGTTCCATGGCTTTCAATAATATGAACAGAGTCTTAATCTTAATCTACGGATCAAAAGTTACATGCGCAGGACTTACACAGTATACACTGCTGGAGTATAGAATTTAAATAGCTGGAACCGGTGAGCAAGCATAGAATTTAACTAACGTGAAGCGCTTGACAAACAGTATACGAAGACCAATTGCAATCATAGGAAATATTCAGTTATTGATTGTTGCTCTGATACCAAATGTAAAATTTCTAGCTACTAACAGCTAACAGCCCAAAGATCATCAATACCGAATATTTCACAAACAGAACTTTATATGAGATGACATACCTTGATTAACAGCGGAAGATGTAATGGCTGCCATCTACTTTGATCTGACTCCTGACTGTTCCTCTTCTTCAGAATTCGGTTTCTCTCCTCTTGCCCTCACTTTCTTTATGTGCTTCTTGATGGAGAAGAATGCAACTCTTGTGGGGAGAGAGAGGACCCAATCCTTTATATATATCATTTAACTCTTAATCTGGTACGTCCATCATATACCAATTCAACGCTTTAATGCTTTAATGCTTTAATGCTTTAATGCTTTTAACGCTTTAATGCTTCAATTATAGAATGATTTATTTATGACTTAATTAATCGGGTCACATTAAGATTTAGAAACTGCAGATTTCTAACAACAGAGTGAAATACATAAGTTTGTGGAGTTATTATAGAGGTGTATTGAGTTCGTAACCACACACACATGTATTACATCTCATTGATCCACATGTGTGGGTTGGAGACTCATTTCTTGACAACTTTAATGGAGACTACTTTGTGGCTTTAATATTATAGCTTACAAAATATCTTGTTAAACATTTCGATTCATTCTTTCTTTTCCTCGAGACACTTATAATATTGAAGTCACTCCCAACAATCCATGGAGATGGGGAGTATAAATTACTTGTGCTAGAAATAGAATTGAGAAATAGAGGTTTTCCATTTGCGATATTGGAGTCATAGACATTGGATACATGGTAGTAGTCCTCAATGTCAATTAACTAAAATTGTGTTGTCATAATGCGAAAAGAGGTAAACATATTGGTAACCTTGATGTCTTAATCATTTCAAATAATAACCATTCCACCCAAGTATCTCTAAGCATCAATCACTACTACTTGGAAATTCCTCCCCCATTTTCTAATTATATGAGGTTGAACCTCACTTAATATTTTTGCTTCTTATATCAACATTATTTATGGGTGCTTTGCATACCATTTTTCTTTTAGGAGTTTGTTTTCGCTTACTATTGACGCCCCTCATGTTCCAAGACTATTTTCATCAAAAATTTACATAGAAAGAAAGTATAAAGTGACTAAAAAGAAACATGTCTCAAGATTTAAGTGCTTGGACAATTCCACTTCATGACTCCTATATTTCCTTAACCTGGGACCAAATGGTGAACTTGATGGCCTTAAGGGAAATTGATCAATGAAAATCTAAAAAAGAGGTGATTTTTGACTTTATCACATACAATTTAATATACTAAAAAAATATCCATAACAATTTCATCAATCAATGAATCATTAAAAAAAATATCCAAAACAATTTCATCAAGCAAAGAATCATTGCATTATAAAATACAATCTATAAACATTTTGGGAAAGTTTTGCTAAAACATGCTTAAAAATCAGCATATTTAATATTAATATTTAACAATAATATGGACAATAACACATTTTGATAAATTAAATAACACATTATCAAGCCTAAAAAATGTCACTAACTGAAAACTACAAAGCATGCAACTAATGGAAGTGACCACTCAAGGCCACCACAAGACAATTAATCTATTAAGACCAAGATTAATGGGGACAAAGATCTATTAGCCTAGTTCAAGATGAACATTTCAAGATATCATGAAGAACATAATTAGTTTTATTGCATTAAGAAAACCCAAGCACATTCTATAACTTAGCAAGAAAGAGATGTATAACACCCATCTCAGCAACACGACACATGACATTAAGTTACTTTACTATATATAATTTAAACTCCTATCATAAAATCACAAATTTAGCATGAATGGAATGTTTAAAATCCATTTTTATAAAAACAAAATATAATTTTTCTTATAGAAAAATATACCAAAAACTAAATATATTTTTCTAGAAAAAAAATACTAAAACTAAATATATATTTAAAAAAAAACTAAAACATAAGCAAACTAGAATTTGAATTTGACATTCTTGGTCACTTTCGGAAACATATGGTGGAATGTAATCTCTTTATCCTCATCTTTAGCTTTTTCCTAAAAAATAAAAGCATACAAAAGTGGGAAAGAGCCATAAAGCATGGGGAAGCTTTTTCCTAAGCACAAAAGCATCTAAAAAGTGGAAAATTCCTTTTTTATATGAGGAAACATTATTCACCCAAAAGATTTTTCCCAAATTGAACTAATGAGGAATTTTGGAAATCTTCATAGCCTCCACTTTCCTATATATTAGAGGCTTGGCCATTGAAAAAATGATGGGAATTTTGTATTGTCACGCTCTTGAGATCTGTCTTGAGAGGGAGAGTTTTGGAGCTATGAGTTGGGGGAGGTGATGTTGCAACTATATCTGATTGTTGTAACTTTCCTCCAACTCCTTTATTCATATAGATCAGTTGTTCTTCCTTCCATATGTTTCTATTCATTCTTTACTTCTTCTATTTAACTAATGTATGCATGGGTTTTTGGTTTATATTTATTTATTCAATAATATTTATATGTTTTTTATAGTTTTGATTATTAAGATATTATGTTGTGAAGGTTGCTTTATTCTCTCTCTTATGTGTAGGACCAAGCTTTGGAGCTAGCTAGGAGCGCTTCTTGGCTATACGAAAAACTCCAAGAAGACCTGCATGCGAGGACTCACAAGAATTCATTCTCTTTTTCTTAATCTATACTCTACATCTTGATCTACTAAGAATCCTAAGCCTTAGAACAACCTTTCTCTTAATTGGTTTGTCCTAGGTTTCTGAGATAAACTGAGAGGGTTTTGTTTTCATCTAACCATGCATTAAATCCTACAGCAAAATGATATTTAGAAAATTTAATATATTTCACTATGTAAATGAACTTAGTAAAATGAACCCATAGAGGTGGTCATAAATGGAAATAAAAGTAAAACTCTAAACAAGAAGCCAAAAGTGGATTTAACCATGGATGAAAAATTGGGAGTAGAATTGGATGTTAAACTAGCCATCAAAACAATATGCAAACAATGACACAAAAAGGTTTTTAAAGTAAAATTAAAAAAGGGTGCAACACTAGACACAAAGAAGGGAACAAAATAGGGCATATGAAAGGATACCGAATTGGGTGCAAACAAGGATGCAAAAATGGACACCAAAATGAGGATGCAAAGAATGGTGTAAAATTAGGATGCAAAAAGGATGTAAGAAAAGACACAAAACAAGATGCAAAATGGGACTAAAAAATGGTGAAACCAAGGATGTCAAAGATGATGCATAACTAGATGAAAATTCCAACTAAAATCTAGGTGCAAAATGAGATGCAAATGTGGACACAAAATGTGGCAGAAAAAAGGATGCAAATTTGGAAGCCAAAAAGGATGAAAAACTAGATACCAAAAAGGATGCAAATTTGGACATAAAAAATGGTGCAAAATTGGACACAAAAGAAGAAAAAATGGTGCAAAAATGGGCATAAAAATGGCTCAATTTTGGATGCAAATTGAGATGCAACATTGGATGTAAAATGATGCAACAAATCATTCAAAACTTGGTGCAAAAACAAATGCAAAAGTAGACGAAAAAATGGCTCAAAAGTGAACGTAACAATAGACACAAAATGGGATGCAAAGGTGGATGCAACATAGGATGAAAATTTAGATGCTCAAAAGGATGAAAAATTGGATGCAAGAAATGGTGTTAAAAATGATGCTAAATTGGATGCAACAAATGATGCAAAATTAAATGCAAAATATGGTGCAAAATAGGATGCAAAAAAGGGAGATAAATAAAATGCAAAAGTGGATGCAAAAAATGGTGCAAAAATGCATGCAAAATTTGGCACTAAATCAGATTCAACATATGGTGCAAAATTGGATGGAAAAGATGGTGTAAAAAAAGGCACAAAAATAGATGTAAAAATAAGTACAAAATTAGAAGCAAAAGATGGCATAAGACCAGATGCAAAAATTGGCACAAATTGGATGTAAAAAAAGGCGCTAAATAAGATGTCAAAGATGGTGTAAAAATCGATGCAAATTATGACACAAAAATAGAAGCAAAGAATTCCACAAAAGAGGAAGCAAAAAATGATGCAAAAATAGATGCAAAAAAAGGCACAAAACTAGAAGCAAAACCTGTTGTAAAACCAAATGAAAATCTTGGTGCAAAATATGATGCAGAAAATGATGGAAAATTTGGCGTAAAAAAGATGCAAAATTTGGTGCAAAAAAGGACGCTTTAAAAATTGTACAATAGAGCCAGATTTAGCGCTAGGTTGCTCATCCCAATTGAGAAAAAAATGCACTAGAATCTGGTGCTAAATCTGGCGCAAATTGCATGTTTTGTTGTAGTGAAGCTCTGCAACAGTCAATGGTCCTTGCCTCTCCATACAAGGTCTCATCGCAAACATCCATGGTAAGATCTCCCATCACATCGCCAAACTAATTTTTCCCTTCCCTGCATATGGCCCATCCTACAAAAGCTCCAATGAAACACAAGTAATAATAGGAATACTTACTTCATCATGAGGCTCCTCCATGTGAGTATCCTCATCCATCAATGTCTACAAACTACATGATCTTGGTCCAACTTGAGCAATTTCAAGTTCCTCCTCCATCGTTGTCATATCTGCAACATCCTCATACATCACGCCTTCCTCTTCTTCATCATCGCAATCTGCAGCTACACCCTGCTCCGTTGCCCAACTAAGTCAAAGAATTTCACCTTCAACATTTCTTTCCAAGACTTCAAGTTCATCTCGAATCTGTGAGTTCTCTTCTTTCATCTGCTTCAACCAGTATAAGGTCAGCAAGAGCCTCCCTTGGCATTCTTCCAAAACTAGCATGTCTTGTTGTTCATATTGGCCCAACACAATGCTTCAGCCCTGTTAAACCTGTCACGAAGTGTAGCACTTCAATCTACAAATCTAAATCACCAAAGCCTGCAAAATCCAAACCTTTGATACCAAATGTCACGAAGTGATAGTGGGATTAGCTTCTCTTCAAATCTTCAACGAAGCCCTGCGAAAAATCAAGGCCTCTGATACCAACTATCACACCCCTACCTTGACGATATTCTTTCAACCGCACAAAGGGGGGTGCGGCACCATCACCCATTTTCTTTTTAACAATACTCACAAGTGTGGACTATACCTAACATTCCATACTTAGTTTATTTTTCACTTTCTAAGTATTACATTCATATACACAGCGGAAACATTCAATTATTCATCTTTCATCATTATTACCATTTACACATATGCACAGCGGATAATTAATGGGAGGGGCAACTCCCTGAATATGAGTCTACCCACAATGATAATAACAATCTTTCATAAAATACAATTACAGTCTTTGTGAGAGAACCCCAACTTCTCTTCAGCAATTTCTGTCAAAATGTACAACTCGGCTTGCATCGTTCCACCTTTCCCGAACGACTTTTCGGAGTGCCCACTGGATCTACAGCCCGTCACACGTTCAACAAACTCATTCACGAACTTGTTCAGGAGTTCGTTCACGAACCCGTTCAGCAATCCGTTTAAGAACCCGTTTAGGAAATTTTTCAAGAACCCGTTCAAGAAATCGTTTAAGAACCCATTCAGGAAACCGTTCAAGAACCTGTTCAGGAAATCATTTAAGAACCCGTTCAAGAAATTGTTCAAGAACCCATTCAAGAAATCATTCAGCACACTTCATTCAGAACCTCCGTTCAGAACTCGTTCGGCGCACTTCGTTCAGAACCATCGTTCAAAACTCGTTCAGCCGGTTGTTCACCTAACCGTTCAGAAAGCCGTTCAGCGGCCCGTTCAAGAAGTCATTAAACCACCGGCTTAGAAATATTGTTCAGCTCATCTTGCCCATCATGTAGCAACGCCCTGGGCGATTCACCCGCCGCAGCTCATCTGGGAAGGGTTGCCCTCCAAATTTGAAAATCTGTGGTCTGGTTTTTCGGTTTGGTGCTTCAGTCTAGAGCCACCTACACCTCGCCTTTGCTTTATGCATCCACCTTTATTTTCTAACTCTTCTCCTTGAGCTCGCCCTCACTTGTGAACTCCAAAACTTGTCGCTTTATCCATCCAAAATTCTGCCTATATATGTGCCCCATCGTGGATAGTTCATGGGTCGGACTGCCCAGGCCGACCTGCCTATTCAACGAAACTCTCCCCCAACTCACGTCAGCTCGCCCATGTTGCCGCCCCGTTGGGTCCACATGTGCGATATAAGTTCGCCTTCGCCAAGTTTGCACACTTAGCCGAATTTCAGTTTTTCGACCTTCATTGGCTCATCGCGCTCGTGCCCAGGGGCCTTTAATCGACTGCCCCAGCTCGTCACACTTCTCCAACTAGTCCCATCGTCGCAACCGACTCGCCCTCTCACCTACTCATCGCACACCCGGTTCATCTCGTTTAACTGGGATCCCACCCACCCAACTCGTCGCACGCCAACTGTCGAATCGTGGGCTTGACAAGAGGGGTTCTAGTATCCCCTCCTTTAACGTGGTTGTATTGGAAAAGGGAAGGAGAGAGAGGCTTCCTTTTTCACAAAGCTTACCAATAATAATGTCCTTAAGAAGCTTACTTCCACTCACCCATGAGAGGGAGGGGCAGGAAAGGGTGCAGATAAACAACCAATTAGCAACTCTACAAATTCTAGCGGGAAGATCTCAGCGCAACCACAGACAACAAAATCGTGCAAACCAAAAACCAAGAAAATACCAACCCTCGAAATTGAAGACTGTGAAATAGTAGTTTACAAAGAATATATGCAAGAGCATGTGTTCATTTGCAAGTTCATGGGCTTCTAGCCCGCATAGAAGGCGCTAAATTGGTGGATATAACAAAAATAGTGTTCTCGGGGAGGTATCAAACTCTAGCTTGGCTCTAAGGGATTCTTTCCAGTGATATTTGATTTTTTGGAAGAAATACTGCATCTTTCAAGGTAGGCCTTACTTCTTCAACTCAGCTAGACTATACATGTGATATTGGAAAGAAAACTTCACCCCGGAGAAGGAGGACTTCATAAGAGTGTCAATCTGGATTCAACTCTATTCTTTGTCAACACACTACTGGGCACCCTCTGTCCTTAAAGGAATAGGAGACAAGTTGGGAGAATACATTAAAATATCGGAGGGAACTTGATCAAGGCACTGTGTCTCCTATGCCCGAATCTGTGTCTACATGTATGTCTCATGTCTCTCCTTGATGCAGTAAAGCTTGTCTTTCGTGACAAGATTTGGGTGCAGAGCCAACCCTCACAAAAATCTCCAATGCAATCGGACAAGAAAAAAAGGACATAGAAATGGAGCATGAAAGAAACTATGCTATAATAGAGGAAGAGCCATTGAAGAATTCCTAGGGGATATGGACCTCAATCAAATATTTTAAGTATGGGAGAAGAAAGGAATGGCAGCCATACGAGAGGAGTACCTTAAGAATATAGAGGAAGCTTATCTATTTCAAGAGGAACTCAAGCAAGTTACGACTAAAAGGAAATATGGGGATCTCAACAAGATTAGCATCAAATCCAACATCCCAACAGACCAATACAACCCCAAGGGAGCAGGAAGGAAGCAAGTCCGAAAACCGACTAGTCAAATCCAATAGGAGCTCGGGGCGAGATTGATAAATGAAGGCAAGGTAAGAGCTCTAGTCCTAACCCAAAATGTTTCTCAATGAAGCTGATTTCATGGAACATATGAGGTATGAACGAACCTTTGAAAAGAAGAATCCTAAAACATAAGATCATAGAAAGCAAACCGAAAACTTATTTCCTTTAAGAAATGAAAATAGGTTTAGAAGTGATTCCCTCCCTTCAGAAGAAATGTTGGAAGGGCTATGATAATATTTCCAATTACCAGAGGCACCACTGAAGGAAAAATAATCATATGGAATGAAACACTGATGGATCTCAAAACATCAATCTCATCTCCCAACATTCTAACCACTATCTTTCAACTTATAGGAACGACAAATACCTTATGTGTCACCAATTTTTATGGTCCCCACCGCGTTAATGAAAAGATCAACATGATGGAAACCCTAAAGAAAGCATATGAAGCCCTCCCAAGCAAACACAAAATTATTGGAGACTTCAACATGATAATCAACCTGAATGAAAAAAAAGGAGGCCTAACAAGGCTGGATAGAGATGTGGAAGCTTTCGAAGAAGCAATCGACAGTCTGGAGATGGTGGATGTGGAAACCTAGAATGATTCTTCACATGGATTTTTAAGAGAGGAGGAGACAGGAAAATATCCTCTTGTCTCACTGGTCAATAGTTTTGGAGATTCAACTTCCAGGCACTCCTAGAAATAGACCCTTCCTATTTGAGTCCTTATAGCTTGATTACGTTGAATTTCGATCCACAATAAAAGAATGGTGGAATGAGGACATTCACCTGCAAAGCTCCAAAATGTATTGCTTCCAGCAAAAGATCAAGCACATCAAAAACAAAATCAGGAAATGGAACAAGGAAGATTTTGGGGACATTTTAAAGGATAAAAATACCTTGAAAAACAAATGGATGAGCTCTAGCAAAACATCATCCTCAATGGGAAATCGTACTAGCTACAATAAAAGGAAAAGGATCTGCAACAGAAATGGGAAATGAGAGCCAAATAGGAAGAAAAACTATGGCAACAAAAATCTTGTGTTCAGTGTCTAAAATGCGGGAAACAAAATACTGGGGTGTAACCAACATTAGTGGGGTGTAACTTACTATAGTGGGGTGTGACTTACTGTAGTGGGGTGTAACCTCCGGTAGTCGGGTGTCACCAACACTAATCCGTAAACTAAAGATTCACTCATAATTAACTTATGCATGTCAAATCAGAGAAAGACCCAGTTGAGATTAGAGTCCAGAGATAATGTACTTTCAATTGTACAATCATATGAATTATATAGATGGTGCATGCAATCATAGGAAGGCCTATGAGGATTGCACAATTCATAATTGTAGGATTTCCCAACTAAATATGGGTTAATTCCCAAGGGAACAACGCAAGGAAATAGGAGCCTGGAAAGAAACATAATTGGTTAAGTATTAGCAGTGAGATAGATAGAAATAGTGCAAAGGTTGCTTGGGCTTGAGAAAAACATTGTAATCTTCTCATATTTTCTAATAAATGCAATATACAGATAGCAGGGGTTTTTTGTTATGGCTTTCCCCACAAAATCATTTTATTATGTGTGATTGAATTTGTTATCTTATATGCTTCGTGGTTTCATTGGCCGTTTATTGTTTCCGCTGATGAGTAGAGTATATTCAAGTCAATTGTTTTTGCATATTACAATCTTCAGTTTGAATCTACAAGGAATTTCTACACAATAGATTTCTAAAATTGTCGACTCGTACAATTAGTTGATAGGTCCATAAATTTCAAATTCAAAATTCAAAATTTGATTCAACGCTAGTGAAAATTTGAAATGCAACCATTGAGGACCCCTCCGCGAGGTAGAGGAGTTGTCCCGTCGAGTCTAATGTTGGATGGTGGCAAACATAACTCTTCGCAGACGGTGATGACGACAGTGATGGGGACAGAGACGTCGATAGAGAGTTGAGACAAAGAAAAGTTCATTTCAAAGATGGGGCCCACTCTTGTTGAGAGGGTGAATGAAACACAAAAAACGAAGAGTGTTTCGTAGAACCATTAGCCTACTCCTTAGAGAAGTAGCCATCTCATCCTAACAAATTCATAGATGTCATCACGGGCCTATTTTACTTTACAAACCAAAATATCTCCAATTAAAAAGTTGTTGATGTCGAGGCAGGTAGTTGTATAAAACAAAATCCTCACATATTCCTTTTCTATATATATATGTGTGTGTGAGTGAGACACAACGAAAAACAGTCTCAAATCATCCATTCATCCATATTCACTTGCACTACTAACAAAATCCTCACATATTCCTTTTCTATATATATATATGTGTGTGTGAGTGAGACACAACGAAAAACAGTCTCAAATCATCCATTCATCCATATTCACTTGCACTACTACAATCGCACCTCCATACGTTCAGAGTTAAAATCTTATTACCATCACAATCCCTTGTTTTAAACACATAAATTCACAACCATGCTCTGAATTCAATTCTTGATATCTTCTAAAAAACTGGGCATGGATAGACCCTCTTCAAATAAAACTAGCCACAACATGCCCGGACACTGCTCACTGAAGTCGCAAGATTTAAAGGGAATTCGAATTAGAAAATGGGGGAAATGGGTGTCAGAAATTTGAATGCCCAATTCCAAGGGTAGAATTTTCTTGGGCTCCTGCGATACCCAGGAAAAGGCTACCCGCACCTACGACTTTGTCGTCTACTACCTGAGAGGATCCTAGACCAAGTTAAATTTTCCCGACTCCGTGCCGAAAATTTCTGACACCTCTTCTCTATATTCGTCACAAATTCAAGCCGTCGCGACCAATTTTACCGCAAAAAAATTCCATCTGTATTTAGAAGATAATGCGATGTTATATTCGTCCTGTTCGAAAGGCGAGTCGAGCATTGAAGACCAAGATATTTCGGTGGAGCAGGATCTGGAATTTTGGGATTTAGTTCTTGAAGATATCGATAATTAGGACCCTATAACTTCAGAGGATTTTGCTCACATAGATGGGTGTCTAGAGGATTATGGGTTTCTTCCAGCTGAATGAAGGGTGCGGATCAAGGGGTTCTAATTTATTTTAAATGGCCACAAGCGATTCCACCATGAAAGTTAATTTAACAGATATACTCCACCAACAAAAACCATAGCCGCTGCTTGAACATAGAGCCATATGTTCTTTATTCAAATCCATATAGCCGTAGTCTTATATGTTAGACCTTTTGGTGAGTTTTCTAATGCTTTTTTAAGTCAAAATTTCTCAGTTAAGAGATACACTCAACTTCCCACAATGAAAAACCAAAGTCACTGCTTGAACATGGGGCCATTTGTTCTTTATTCAAATCCATATAGCCGTAATCTTATGTGTTATATTTTTTTGACTAGTTTTCCAACACTTTTTCAGTGAAAATTACTCAGATTCTTGCAGGGATGGAATGAGTTTTCAACTCTCCATAATTTCATAATTCCAGTATCTTTGGTTTTTTTTAAGCATGGAGAAGTTTTTTAGTGTTTTTTTAGATGGTGAAATTGGTCATTCGACCAGGGCTAGAAATTGACGTCTTACAGGACGTATTTTACGGTTGGTGAAAATGTGTGCACGTCAAATTTCACGTTTAAAATATATTGGGGTTACATCATTTTGACATTTAATTAAAAATCCAAACCGTAAAAATTTATTGTACAAGAATTTACTATTCTCCAAAAATTGCTATTATAACTGAGGTTGAGTTTACAAAAATCTAATCATAATGTACATATTACACATAGGTGATCCAATCAGATTGCTTTGTACCTATGGACTATAGGGCTATGGCAGGGCTATGACTAGCGTGCTATATTCTTTAAATATCTGGTTGTTGAGAATTAATGGGACATTATGGGGACTACAGGGTTATGGCACGACTATGGCTAGCATGCTATATTCTTTCAAGATCTGGTTGTTGAGAATTAATGGGACATTATGGGAGTAATCGTGGGCCATATGAATATTGATGACATAATTTAATGACCTATTTACTAGCATTGAAATTGACTCTCTTTAAAAACAACTTTCGAATTTACCACTTTCGCCTTTGCCATCTAACCATATGTTGTTTCATGAATTATGTGTTTTATGGTCTTAAATTTTACATTTTCCTCTGTCGTTTCTCTTTCTTGCTAATTGGGAAAAGCAATAACATCCCTGCAATCTTTTAATTTAGCCTACTACATTGTTGAATTTGTTAGCATCTGAATATGGCATGCTTTCTCGTTCAAAACTGCTAGACTGGGCATCAACCTACCAGGTATGTACTCTTTATTTACTTATGCCGTTTATTTATTGTAAAACCTGAAAAATACTTACAAGTTACGTAGATTTTGATATGGTATACAACCCTTGAGGAAATTTTGAAGTAAATTAAGGCATGGTTGATTTATTTACTTATGCCGTTAATTATTGTAAAACCTGAAAAATACTTACAAGTTATATGTAAATTTTGATATGGTATACAACCCTTGAGGAAATTTTGAAGTAATTTCTTCCAACCAGCTTAGGGAGCCCCTAAGGAAATTTTGAATTAAATTAAGGCGTGATTTCTTCCAACCATCTTGGGGAGCAGCTCAAACTCAGGTTGGTAGCCTGATACACCCTCAAATTGAAGAAAAAAAGTGTGTATTTTATTTTTTGTATTCTAATCTATCATGTGTTTTATGGTTTTTATGTTATTTGGTAGTTTTCTGAAATGGGAAGTTGAAGATTTTGAATTCTCAAAATTGGAATAGATAAAAGGTTTTTAAGGTATTAGATTTATTTATGAACCAAAATTTCAAAAACATTTTCTTCGATTTCTCTCCAATTTTTTGCATGATGTTCTAGAAATTGTTTTAAGAAGATTTTAAGGTTGGAAACCTTGTTAAATAAGGAACTTCATAACTAGGAGCCTGCCCACAACTTAGTAATATATCCAATACTCATCCAAATAAAGTTCAAGTAATTAACTAAATGTAGCATAGAATTTTCGGTATCTAAATTTTAAGTAATTAACTAAATGCAACGTAAAATTTTGGGTATCTAAGTTTGTTCTTGTTGTATAATGATCTCTAAGGTTATTTGGAAGTTTTCTAGAATCAAAAGTTGAGGATTTTGAATTTTCAAAATTGGAGTCGATAAATTTTTAATGCTATTGGGTATTTTTTCTGGAATTGAAAGTTGAAGATTTTGAATTTTAAAAATTGGAATAGATGAGAGGCTTTTGAAGTATTAGATATATTTATGAATCAAAATTTCAAAATCAACGTTTTCGAAAAATTTCTCCCCAATTTTGTGCATGATGTTCTGAATTTTTTTTACGAAATTTTTAAGGTTGGCAACCTTGTTAAATAAGGAGCTTCATAACTAAGGAGCATGTCCGCTACTTCGTAATCTATTCAAGACTCATCCAAATAAATTTTAAGTAATTAACTGAAGCATAGAATTTTCAATATCTAAAATCCGTATAACAGTCTTTAATGTTATTTGGTAGTTTTCTAGAAACGAAAGTTGAAGATTTTAAATTTTCGAAATTGGAATGGATAAGATGTTTAATGCTATTTGGTAGTTTTCTGGAATCTAAAATTGAGGATTTTGAATTTTCAAAATTGGAGTAGATAAGAGGTTTTTAACCAATTTAACTAATTAAACTAAAATATAACCAATTTAATTCTATTTCAAATATCACTAGACATTAAATCTATTTATGTATTTAAAAATATATTTAAAAAACCACTACGAAGTTGCTAAAGAAATGCTAGGACTTACTCCCAATGTGATCGTTGAGGTTGTACGTTTGATTGAGCTGGCCAGCTTTATGAATGTACATGGTTTGAGGTTACTAAAAATTTAGTTGTTCCAACCAGTGGGGATATAGCACTTTGACTTGTAGCAAATCAATTTTGAAGGTTGGAAGAGTATGCACTTGAGGTTGGAGGGGTTTTTATTAAAAAAAAATAAAATTCAAAATGCTATTGTGTATTTTTTAAAATAATTTAATTGTTTTTTAAGTTTAATGTTGATTTAATTAGTTATAATATATTTTTGGTTGTTTTATAAACTAATTGTTTTATTGATTAAATGAAATTGAAGTTCAATTTAATATAATTATAACACATAACTCTTAAATAAGAAGTAAGGATTAGTTGTTTTGCTTATATTTTTAAATAGTCTGAAGAATTTATAATGCTTTGTATGAGTAAGAATAAGAATAAATCATGGATATCTCATTATTATAAAAAATTTAGCCAAAAGCATTAAGTATGAGTCTTAGTAGTTTCTTTCTTCATCAATTCTCTCTCTCACATACACACATATATATACTAAATTAAAATCATGTAAAATTTAAAGATATAAAAATTAATGGAATTAAGGTCTAATTATTTTTCATTATATAAATAGAAAGTTATCATATAAATAACAAAATTTATATCCTTAAATGCACTTTGCAAATTGAAATAGTTTTTAATGTCTAAAATATTTTATAACATAAAATAAAATTGAGAATGAAATAACTTATTCCTTTAATTTGAAAATAAGAAACTATATGATAAAAAAGAGAGAATTAAACAAAATATATTACTATGGAATAAAATTGCAGCAATTAACCTGTTTATGCTAACTTAGGGAAAACAAGGCACTTTTAGAGGAAGAGTAATGAAAATAAAGAAAGTTTCTAGATAAGGGGAGGTTGACCCTCACAAATTTAGGTAAAACGTAAAATAAAGTGCGTCAAAAATGCAAAAACATCATCAAATTTTCATTTAACAGGCAGAGAAGATTTGAAATTCCAGACCTGATTCCGACTTAAAAACTTCAAAATGTTTAATAATTAGACAAGTCCATTTGTATATATAACTTAAAAAGCCTGATAATTAGACAAGGCCATTTGTATATAAGTTACAACACATCTGCATCATCTTTCATTCATTCATGAGATCTCTGACTATTGATCCGGTGTAAAAACGCCTGTGGGCTAACGGTTGATCCACACTAAAAGGATTAATTAAATTTATTTATTTATTTTTGTAAAATAATTATATGAATAAGTGTGTTTTATGGGCCATTGTTGATTCACACTAAAAGGTTTAATTCAGTTTATGTATTTATTTTTATAAAATAATTATGTGAATAAGTGTGTTTATTTTGAGGTATGGATTTTTTTCAAGCGAAAAAATAACAATCTTTTATTGATATAAAAGAAAGTTACATGTATTTAGTTCTGATAACCTTTAATGCTCTCAAAATGCAGGATCATGACTAAATGCCAGCCTAAAGGATCATGCAAAACTTTCAAGCAAAAACTAACCAAAGACCACTAGGTGAGGAAACTAAGGCTAAAGCGCTAAACAACATGCAGGAATTTGCCCAATTTAATTCTAAATAACTAACCTACATAAAATATTTTAGAATATTTCTAATAATATTCATAAATCAAAAGTTGAGTTTGTGTCTTTTTAATTAAATTGATTAATTAAAAAAAATGTCATCTGAACATGAACTATACACATTTGGCATTAGTAAATCATGATATTGACCATAATATTATAATAAAGCCTATTTCCAACTTAAGAATCTTCATGGTAAAATGAAGTTAAATATTCATGATTAAAAATATTGTTACATGAAAGTGTTTTCATGTGTATACATACGTTTAACTCATGTATTAATTCTTTTAATAATTAATAATAATAATAATTTAAATGAAGTTATAACATGCTTAGGATTCGAATGGAGGCTGCGATGGATCTAAAGAGAAGTATCAGGGTTTTCCACACTATGGGCTACGCTGCCACAAAAATCCAATTTGTTTTCACCTTACGTAACATTTATCGGCCTCTTCAGTTCATATCCAGACAGGCAATGATGGATTGTATCCTTCAGGCAATGAATCTCTTGCAAAAAACACCAAACACATCTCTCTTCCTTGGATCTCCCAATGTTTTGAAAAGAGGGACCTCTGGTGATGAGCTTAGATCTGGTTTCCCTTTTCTAATCGCAGGCTCTAAGCCCTCGTATGGGTTATACCCATCGTATTCACTACCAAATCTTAGCGTTGGATTTGAAAAACATTGCTTATGTTTCCAATTTTCTCTCAAGTTTCGTGATATCCTGCTTTTTAATGACGTTGGGCTTCTGGCTGAGGGCTTTTTTTTACTGTTGTTCCAGGGTTGCAGTGTATGTATGGTCATGGGAGGCGAGAGATGAGTATGATGATGCCCTCGAGATTCAACATGAATTGTATGCAAGTGGAGAGTGTCGACAAGTTGAGACCAATAAAAGGACGAATCTTGAAGATTAATCCCCATATCCGTTTGAAGGAACCTCGATCCAAATTTTTATTAAAACACTAAGAGGAAAACTATGTGTATGAGGATCTGGATCTAGGAGCGAGTACAAATTCTTAAGAAAAAGATTCAAGAACAATTGGGTATTCTAACAAGACTTCAAAATCTTATTTATGTCAGGAAATCATTGCAAGAGGACTACAAGTTGCACGACTATGGCATTGTTCCCGAATCAACCATCATCCTTAACATGAGACTTATTGGAGGGTGCCCTAGATCTAGATCAAAAGGCCCAGCTTCATTCAAGGATGTAGTAAAAGGGAAGGTAGAGCCACAAAAACATCCAGAACAACCTCCCAATCTTCTTGGAACCTATATTGTGGAGCAGATGACCCAGCGACCAGCTTTGACAGTCAACTTGCCTGAGGTAAATGAGCTTTATGTTGATTTCCATGCAAAAGTAGTTATATGCATATTTAATGGGTTCTAGCCCAAATTGGAGGCTCTACATCAATGGATTTTCTCTACTTGGACAAAAAACAGTGATATCCATCTATGTTCTAGGGTTCTTTTATTGTAAAATTTGATACAACAAAAGATATGGATTATGTATTAAATGAGGGACCATGGTTTTGGGGCAATGCGGGTCTCTTCATGATACCTTGGTTTTTGGGTTTTGATGCAAACGCCATGGTGGTATCCAAAATTCCCATGTGAGTCAGGTTACATAATTTACCATTGCAGTTTTGGCATCACAAATTATAGGAAGGAATTGGGAATTCTTTGGGGAAATTCTTAAAAGGTGGATGCAGATCGAGTCTCAAAAGGAATTTTCACTTTTGCGAGAATCTATGTGGAGGTAGACCTTGGTAAAGGTTTACCTGATCACATTTTACTGTTTCACAACAATATGTAGTGGTCATAGCCCCTTGACTATGAGAATATGAATTTTCGTTGTCGTACATGTCTTAAAACCAATTGTCTTCAAAGTGCATGTCCTCAAGTTAAAAAATATCCCAAAAGAAAAAGAGGCAACCTCCAAAGCCAAAAGGTTGGCAGTTTTCAGAAACTCGGGAAGTAGAAATTGAAGGTGCAGAAACCCTTGAAAACACCACAAACATAAATGATCAGAAATCTCAGGACACCTTGCAGAAGGACGAGGCCGAGGATAATTTTGCTTTAGTTCCAATACCTTCCATTCAACAACAACAAATTGAGATGATTACATCTGAAGTGGTACTAAACGAATTCATGCATCAGAAAGTTCAAATTTTGATAAAAAAAAAACCCAATAAATGTAAAAGAGAATCAAATGACTATTGCATCATCCACGCCCAACTCTGGTAGTTGGCGGAAAGTGGAAAGAAAGAAAGGTAGAAAAGAGTAGACTAGTGTTAACTCTCTGATGAGTTTTTATTGATCTTCGACACGAGGAGTTTTTAGTGATCTTCGACACGAGGAGTTTTTATTGATCCTGGACACTAGGATCTGTTGTTTTATGCATATGCTTTTTAGCATGTACAATATGTAATTTTGTTCATTATGAATAAAATTGTCATTTTCCCTTGTGAAAAAAATTAACATAAAGTTATGATTTATTTAATTTTTTAATCTTCGCAATGTGAGATGCATTATGAGGTAAGCATTTATTTAATATATATGGTTGGACTAATTTAGTTTGGATTTTGATAAAAATGATGGTGGAAAAGAGTAAAGACTTAATTTAAGAGAAATATTTTTAAATTATCATAATTTTAATTACTTAAAATGTTAAAAAGGTAAATATTGTAACAATTTTTTAAATTGGTTAAATATAAATATTCAAGATTAAATAATGTATTTTATTTTATTTTTTTATTTTTTATTTTTTTTGTTGTTGGAAAAATGACACATTCTTTCAACCTATTAGGAAACATAACAAAATATTTTTACCTATCACATTTTAGAAATTGTCGAACAAACTGTTTTACTATAAAATTTATGGAAATTTATTCTTATTTTTATGATTTTGAATTTCTAAGATAAATTAAAGTTAAACATCTCCTTATAATAATTCAATTTTCTCTTAAAACTATAATAATTCAATTTTCTTTTAAAACTTGGGATCTTTATGTAAACCTCCTTTGAGTGGCACATGGTTTTCACTTATGTAAAACATGTAATTTGAAGCAATTTGGGTTACAAACATGCTACGAACCATGCTACTAATTTGAAGCAATTTTTAAGCCAACCATGCTACTAACCATTAAAGGAATCCATTGGGGCACAATCCTTCACACTGGAACCAAGAAGTTCTGACCGAGGGATGCACGGAATATGCCGCTCAATGTGACTGAGGCGTCCATTATGTTGTTGGAGTTGAAACTGAATCAATTGAAATTCCTTGTGGACATCAACAAGTCCATAATATGTCTTGGAAGAGTCAGTTAGAGGATTAACCAGAGATTTAGCTACTATGTTATTCATTAACCAATAAAGATAGGCAATTTTTTTACATTGGGAGGACCTGCCTCTGGAATGGCCTAGGTCAGGCACCAAATCCTGCCAATCACCCAAATCCACATATTTATTGATTGCCTGATGGTTCAACTTAACTTCCCAACCCAAAATTCGCTGGTGTACCTATAAGAGCACCACTTTAGAATGTATGGGTTGCTTCATGAATGAGACGTGAGGTGGTTTTGCGGCCCCAACTTCTTGCTGGGTGAGGTTGGGACTCGCTGCCACCATGACTTGACCCCTGCTTCCTGTCGTGTCCATGGCCCCCACCAATCGGATAGATTTTGACAGAGGAAGGGCGAGTGATAGGATTGATAAACAGAGGACCATGAGAATGGCTAACCTTGGGACAGGGCGTTATAATTTTGGTCGCACGTCGAGTGACTAACTTAAGATCCCACGACCGTCTCGAAATAGATAGACCTGTAAGGATACCATGGCATACATATAGATTACGATGAGTACTATAGCTAACTACCCACCAATTATCAGGGAAACTACGATGGGTCTAGCTTAGGCGATCGAAGACTACCACCCAAGTCTCCCCAGGTCGATTGAAAATAAGATAATAAGACAGACGGGGGAGAACCCTATTTGGGATAACCCAAAACTTGTGAATCATCAGAATCAGTAGATTGTCAAGGTAGTATACACCAGCAACCCAACATGAAAGAGAAATTAAATACTAAACCAGAATACTCGAATACAATCCCATTCGAGAAAGCAAGATGCCGAAATAAATAGAAATAAGCAGAAAATCCATCATAGAAACTCATTGTTTCCTTCCAACGTTCATGGGATAACTTCCAACTAGCTCCAAACATCATTATGTAAACACTTCGCCAATGAAAAAGAAAAGAAAATGAGCGAACAAGGGGAAATGTAACAGAGAAACCTACAAAAGGTACATACCCGCAAAGGACCACTAGTAGGGGAGCTACTCGGAACTCTGTTCCTTGCATACAATGATCTCCCAACCCACTTGATACTTTAACCTCTCGCAGATCCTGAATTCTGTGGGATAACATTGGGGAGTTGCCCTCATAAAACTCTAGTACACAAGTGACCCCACCTGCCCCTTCACCATTAATGTAATACATGTGTGTTGCAACTTTTTTGCTCAGATCAAATGTGCGAGGGATAGAGTACGGCCACCCTCTACTCTTGCGTTCCATCATATTAATCATATCCACAACCCCAATTTAGCTAGCTCGCACCCCGCAGAGTGTGATGTTTAAATTTTATGAACACGTCTATAATTAAATTATTTCAAATTTTATTGATACATTTTATATAAACATTTAAATGTTTTCAATATATTATGAGTATTAAAGTTAATGTAATTTGTAATAATGTCATGATTATAATCTTATAGAAAAAAATATATTATGAGTATTAAAGTTAATGTAATGTGTAGTAGTGTCATGATTATAATTTTATAGAAAAAAATATATTATGAGTATTAAAGTTAATGTAATGTGTAGTAGTGGCATGATTATAATTTTACAGAAGAAATTTTTTTTAATATTGATATAATGTAACACCATTTATAATAATAAATTTAATTAACTCAAATATCAATGAAAAGGATTTCTTTGACTTCATTCGAAGTAACCAGGTCATCTCTGACTTCGTGCAACCAAAAGTGATCCGCTCATCCTACCAACCAAATTCACGGATGTCATCACACGCCCATCTTTACTTTACAATAACAATAACAAATTCACGGATGTCGTCACGGGCCCATCTTATCTTTACAATTCCCAAATCACTCCAATTTGCATGTTGCTCATGTTTGAGGCGGGCATTTGTATAATGATTGCTATTAAAAGAATTATAGATTCGTTTCAAGCACGGATCAAGCATGCAAATCTAAGTTGGAGTGTAAAATTTGAAAAACAATTACACCCCCCACATTTATATTAATTTGGAAAAAAATAATACCTCTTTTTTATATTATTTCAACGTTATGAAAGCAAAAAGACTATTTTAAGAGGAATAAATTTCTATTCTAATCTAAAAAAGCAACCAATCTGAGAAGTGATCAAACAATTTACACTAGGAAAACTTTCCAATTTTAATCTATGGTAAAGAAGGATAGTGTATTCTAAGAAAACTTTTAAATTCTAATCTATAGTGTATTCTAAGAAAACTTTTAAATTCTAATCTAAAGATAGTTTGATCTTATAAAAGCAATCAAATTATATACTAAAGGAAGTTTACTCTATAAATTCTGATCTATATACAAAAGGTAAAAAACAGTTTATGTTAGGAAAGACATTTCGTTTTCTAATCCATGAATTATAAAGACAACCTACAACTATTTATAAGAACACCACAAAATACCAAATAAATTATCTATGAAAGCAAATGGAATCGATAAGTGTGTATGCAAAACTCATAATTCGTTCTTTTTGAAATGATAATATTCCTATAATACTATGCAAGAAACACTAACATATCTATGAATACACTAAAAATGATTGTAGAAGTAAGGAATTGATGTTAAATATTTTGTGGTTTTTGAATTTTATTCTAGGTTTGTGAAAAAAAATTAAAGAAAATGATTTAAAATCTATAAAATGAAATAACAAAGAAAGAAATGTGAACTTTTAAATATGTGCAATAGTAACAAAATAAGAAAAATTTTATTAAATCAAAACCGTGCATATATAATCATAAAAAAGTTAATATTTATTGGAATTTTAATTTCTACTTGTCTCAGTTGTGATTTTCTATGTAAAGAGTATGTTCCTATTCTATAGAAGTGGTTTCCCTAGTTTGGTGTGTGGTTGAGATATTCTCTCAACCAACAGATTGTATGTCCAAGATAGTTTTCTTATCTTGAAACAATACTCATATATATATGTAATATGATATTTGATTAATGAATGTGAAGATAGTTGGTACTATCAAGTTTTATCATGGTATCAAAGCCCATGGAGGCTTGGCCCGTCCTGGGCTGAAAGAAATAAGTAGAATAGAAATTTTGTGAATGTTTGTTTGTCCATCACCCTCCGTTGGCTAGCGCAGCGGTGGTGGTTGTGGCGATTCACCCCTAAGATCCGCTTCATCTAGAGAATTATGGATTGAGCCTGCCGACTGGTGCAAGATGTTAAGTGTGAAGCCAAATTCATGCAGGATTCTAGATCCTTCTACATAGCCATTAGTTTCTAGATCTCCACCTAAATCACATGCAGGGTTCTAGATCCTTCTTCAGCCTCTATAAATTTGTAAGTTCTCTGGCCAAGGAATGCAAGCCAATGTCCAGGCCTGTTACATAATGCAAAGTGATTTCTGTTCTCCAGTGATTGTTTTATCTATTCCACTGTTTCTGATTGAGTAATCTTGTTGTTTCTCCATTTGTTTCTGTGTGTTATGTATGCTCTGAACTAACAATTGGTATCAGAGCTAGGGTCGAATATCCACTGTGCAAGCTGCTTAGTGCCATCGCCTTACTCTGGCAGCGTTCATTAAAACGTTGGTTGTTACCTCTGGAGTTGTTGAAGGATCTATCCAGGAAATCAGAAATCGCTGCAAAGAAGAGAGTCCAGGAAAAGGATCTGTTCAGGAAATAGCTGAGGAACTAGCTGAGGAACGTTAAGACAGTTGTTGCAAGAAATAAAAAGGCCATGGGCATATGGTGAAACGTGCCATGAAGCCTAAAACGTGGAGTGCGTAAGTGCTTTACATGGAGTTCGTAATTTTTTTTTTCATCAAGCTTGCACGTATACAAACCAACATATGTATGTGTGAAATGTGAAAAGGTTAAAACATTATATATGTTTTTTATATTTATATAATTATATGTTGGAATTTTGAAAAGTATATTTTAAAAAGGAGCAGGAATTTTGAAAAGGGTATTTTAAAAAGGAGGAAGGTCATTATTACTAAATTTTAAAGAGTAATAATTAAAGTTTTATTTTTAAGTGGAGTTTTTGTTTTTTGGCATCAATATATTGAAAATGGAGACAGCAGTTATAGATATGGAGAAGTTGAGCGGGGCTAATTTTTCCCTATGGAAATCACAGATGGAGGATATACTGATTTTGAAGGATCAGTATTTTCCGATTGAGGGCACAACAAAGAAACCCTCATCGATGAAAAATGAAGAATGGAATAAGCTAGATAGAAAGGCGATTGCAACAATCCGCCAATATCTAGCAAAGAATGTGTATTTCAATGTGTCCGGAGAAAAGACGGCTGAAGAATTATGGAAGAAGCTCCATGGACCATGATCTATATGAGAAGAACACGACATCAAACAAAGTGTTCTTGATGAAGAAGATTTATAATCTCAAAATGAAGGAGGGTGCTTCAGTTGCTAAGCACTTGAATGCATTTAATATTATTACTAATCAGCTTGCCTCTATTAAAATCATTTTAGATGATGAAATTGGAGCTATTTTGCTAATGTGTTCTATGTTAGACAGCTGGGAAAAATTAATTGTAGCTATGAGCACTTCAACAACTGCAGGGACCCTAAAGTTTGATGATGTCAACAGCAGTTTAATGAATGAGGAACTGTGATGGAAGTCAATTGCAGAAAAGCGAGGAGAAGCTCTCGATGTAGCTGATCGTGGTAAGAGAATGGATTGAGGCTGGCAAGGGCGATCAAGATCGAGAGGCCGATCAAAATCATGAAGGATCATCTCCTTTCAATGTGGCAAACCCAGGCACATGAAGAAAGAATGTTGATTTTGGAAGAAAGGGCAAAAGGATCAAAGACCATCTAATACAAAGCACAAGTCATCTAGCACAAATGAAGGTGAGACTATTGCTGTAGCCACAGATGGTGATGTGTTGTTTACTGTTTTAGTAGAGGATGCATGTGTATATACATCTAGCATTAGCTTTGATTGGATCCTTGACTCTGGGGCATTTCACCATGTAACCCCATGCAAAGATAGTTTTGTTTCATATAATCCTGGTGATTATGATAGAGTGCATTTGGGGAATAATCCTTTTTGTAGTATTGTTGGAGTGGGAAATGTCCAGATCAAGATGAAAGATGGACAAGATATATTGTTGAAATAGGTTAGGCATGTACCAGAAAAGCGCATGAGTTTAATCTCTATAGGACGACTAGATGATGAAAGCTATTCCACAAGCTTTGGAAAAGGAGGCTGGAAAATTAGCAAAGGTGCATTGGTCGTGGCCAAAGTACCCAAGACAGGAACATTATACACATTGAAGACACTGATAGGAAAATCAGATTTGGCTGTTGTCACAAAAGAAGGAAATTCAGCAGATCTGTGGCATAAGCGCTTGGGTCACATGAGCGAGAAGGGCTTAAAAATCCTTGTTGGTAAAAATTTATTACCAAGTTTGAAATCCTACAATCTTGATCTTTGTGAACATTGTATATATGGTAGACAAAGAAGGGATTCATTCCTTAGAGGTGGCCATGACAAAAAGAAAAATGTGTTAGAATTGGTACACTAAAATGTGTTTGGGTCTGTTAACATCAAATCATTAGGAGGAGCATCATATTTTGTAACATTTATAGATGATGCATCCAGGAAGGTTTGGGCATATCCCATGAAAAGTAAAAGTGAAGTGTTTGGAATATTTCAAAAATTTCATGTTGTTGTTGAAAAAGAGACTAACAAATTGCTCAAGTGTTGAAGAACAGATAATGGTGGAGAATATTGCTCAAATGAATTTAAGGAATATTGTAACAGGTTTGGCATAAAGCATGAGAAGACTGTGCCTGGTACTCCTCAACAGAATGGTGTCGCAGAAAGGATGAATCGCACCATTATGGAAAAGGTGCGAAGTATGTTGTCCAATTCCGGTTTGGAGAAGAATTCTTGGGCTGAAGCAGTCAAGATCGCTTACTACCTCATAAATAGATCTCCAACTACAGCCTTGGATGGCAGTATCCCTGAAGAAGTTTGGACTGGTAAGAATTTGAATTATTCTCACTTGCAAATCTTTGGATGTGAAGCATTTGTACATATTCCCAAAGAAAATAGAACTAAGCTAGATGATAAATCTATGAAATGCATTTTTTGGGATATGCAGATGAAGATTTTGGTTATCGTCTATGGGATCCAGTCAAACATAAAATTATTAGAAGTAGGGATGTTATATTTAATGAGTCTGAAATGTTCAAGAGGACTATAGGTGAGTTGGAGGTCAACAAGGTTATTGACAAGTTTGAAGAGCAGCAGTAAAACATACCACCAATACAAGAAAATGAACAAGAAATCCAGGAGCATGAAGAACAACAAGTGGAAAATGATGAAAAACAAGAAGAAGGAATCTTGCAGGAACCTTTACAGGAGATTCAACCTGATAATGCACCACCACAATTGGTTCGCAGATCTGCTAGGGTTCATAAGCCTTCACAAAGGTATCCTCCTTCAAACTATATTTTGTTGACTGATGAAGGTGAACCTAATTGTTTTCAAGAAGCCTGTAAAGTTGAGCACAATGAAGAATGGAAGAAGAAATGAACTCTATGCTGGAAAATAAAACTTGGGAGTTGGTAAACCTCCCAAAAGGTAGAAGGCTCTACAAAACAAATGGGTTTACAGGATTAAGCATGAAGGTGACGAAAAGAAGGAGAGGTATAAAGCAAGGCTGGTGGTGAAAGGTTTTGCCCAAAAAGAAGGTATTGACTTCACTGGAATTTTCTCCCCTGTTGTTAAAATGTCATCCATTAGAGTCATTCTTGGTCTAGTTGTTGCTTTAGACTTAGATTGTGAACAGTTAGATGTAAAAATTGCTTTCGTTCATGGTGAATTGGAGGAAGAAATTTATATGGAGCAGCCAGAAGGCTTCATAGAAAAAGACAAAGAAGACCTTGTTTGTAAGTTGAAGAAGAGTCTCTATGGATTGAAACAGGCACCTCGACAATGGTACAAGAAATTTGATTCATTCATGTTGGAACATGGTTTTTAGAGGTTGGAAGCTGACCATTGTGTCTATATCAAAAGGTATGACCAAGAAAAGTATATCATATTATTGTTATATGTGGATGACATGTTGATTGTTGGGCATGATAAGAATAAGATCAATAGGTTGAAGAAAGATTTGGGTAGAAAATTTGCAATGAAGGATTTGGGACCAGCACAACAGATATTGGGCATGCGGATTATGCGTGACAGGAAAAATAAAAGGTTGTGGCTGTCACAAGAAAAATACATCAAGAAAGTGCTAGATAGGTTTAATATGAAGGATGTCGAGCCATTTGGTACACCTCTTACAACCCACTTCAAGCTGAGTACTGAATTATGTCCTAGTGATGACAAGGAGAAAGAAGAGATGAGCAAGATTCCTTATGCTTCAGCAGTTGGCAGTTTGATGTATGCCATGGTATGCACACGACTAGACATTGCATATTCAGTGGGAGTAGTGAGTAGGTTCCTTGCCAATCCAGGCAAACAACATTGGCAAGTAGTAAAATGGATTTTGAGGTATCTCAAGGGTACTAGTCATTATTGTTGGAGATATGGACACCAGAAAGTCCACTACAGGTTATTTGTATACATTTGCAGGTGCAGCAATATCTTGGGTGTCAAGGCTACAAAGAATAATAGCCCTCTCTACAACACAAGCAGAGTACATAGCTGCAACAGAAACTTGTAAAGATATGTTGTGGATGCAACAATTCCTAGGAGAGATAGGAATAAAGCAGGACAATTATTTGTTATATTGTGATAGTCAGAGTGCCATTCACTTGGCAAAAAACCCAGCGTTTCATTCAAAAACCAACCACATTGACTTAAGGTACCATTGGATCTGGCATGTGTTGGAGGAAGAATAGTTATCCTTGGAAAAGATCCACACAAATAGGAACCCTGCTGATATGCTCACTAAGATTCTACCATGAAATAAACATGAGTTATGTAGAGACATGGTAGGACTCGGTGTGACTTGATTCATGACTCTTATTTGGCATCTCTTTCTTATCTTGAAACAATACTCATATATTTTTGTAATATGATATTTGATTAATGAATGTGAAAATAGTTGGCACTATCAAGTTTTATCATGGTATCAGAGCCCATGGAGGCTTGGCCTGTCCTGCGCTGAAAGAAATAAGCAGAATAAAAATTTTGTGAATGTTTGTTTGTCCATCACCCTCCGTTGGCCAGCACAGCGGTGGTGGTTGTGGTGATTCACCCCTCAGATCTGCTTCATCTAGAGAATTATGGATTGAGCCTGCCGACTAGTGCAAGAGCCGAAGCGTAGAGGGCATGGTTGTTGTGAATGAGTGAAAGGAGATTGCTGGAGCAAAGTGCGTGGTGCAGTGTAAGCTCATTGATGTGAGCTCCTCGATTGTGATATTGAATTTGATTGTGAGACAGTAAAGACCGTGTGTGCGTTGATGGATGGTATGCTGCATGCTTTGCGAAGACAATGTGCCTTTTTTTACAATCCATGTGCGATTACTAAGTTCTTTAAGGTAAGTTCCATACCGTAAATACCATTGAGTATCTTTGTTGTGCGGTGTATAGACTTTTGCAGGTTGTTTATGGTGAACGCAGTGTTAATGGTATGTAGGATGGTATATTGGCTCTGCGTTGAGACTTTGTGAAGACCGTTGAGTATCTTTGTTGTGCGGTGTATAGATTTTTGAAAGTTGTTTATAGTGAATGCAATGTTAATGGTATGTAGATGGTATATTGGCTCTGCGTTGAAACTCTGAAGACCGTTGTTCTTTATTATATGCGTTGTGCCGACATTGAAAACCTGTATGTAGACCAAAATTGTGACATGTGCGTTGAGTTTTTTTATGTGATGAAATTATTTAAGGCTATTGCCATAGGGTCGTTTTTTATTATATGGTTGTGAAATACGTTGAACCCCATTTTTTTTTAAGTTCGTGTGGTAATATTAAAAATGGTGGCATATTTCATATAAAGTGAACTTATATAATACGCTTTGTGTCCCTTTTTAAATGAAAAATCATAAAAGCTTATGGAATATTTTTTTAAATGAGGTGTGAGTGGTATACTAAAGGAGGTGAAGTTTTTTTCAAAGGAGATGTGAGTGGTATGGTATTATATATCATAGGATATAGGATAGTATATGTTATGAATGGTATATGGGGAAGAATATATATTATTGGAATATGGAGAGTTTTTATTTTAGGACATAATTATATGTAAATTAATTAGTTGCAGAGACATTAATTTTATTATAACTATTTTTGGTCTAGATAATATTTTATGATGCATTCACTTATGTCTATAGTGGTAGTAGTTTTCATTGGAAAAGAGAACTATTATAGTGGTAGTAGTTTTAATTAACTCAAATATCAATGAAAAGGATTTCTTTGACTTCATTCGAAGTAACCAGGTCATCTCTGACTTCATGCAACCAAAAGTGATCCGCTCATCCTACCAACCAAATTCACGGATGTCATCACACGCCCATCTTTACTTTACAATAACAAATTCACGGATGTCGTCACGGGCCCATCTTATCTTTACAATTCCCAAATCACTCCAATTTGCATGTTGCTCATGTTTGAGGCGGGCATTTGTATAATGATTGCTATTAAAAGAATTATAGATTCGTTTCAAGCACGGATCAAGCATGCAAATCTAAGTTGGAGTGTAAAATTTGAAAAACAATTACACCCCCCACATTTATATTAATTTGGAAAAAAATAATACCTCTTTTTTATATTATTTCAACGTTATGAAAGCAAAAAGACTATTTTAAAAGAAATAAATTTCTATTCTAATCTAAAAAAGCAACCAATCTGAGAAGTGATCAAACAATTTACACTATGAAAACTTTCCAATTTTAAAGCAACCAATCTGAGAAGTGATCAAACAATTTACATATGAAAACTTTCCAATTTTAATCTATGGTAAAGAAGGATAGTGTATTCTAAGAAAACTTTTAAATTCTAATCTATAGTGTATTCTAAGAAAACTTTTAAATTCTAATCTAAAGATAGTTTGACCTTATAAAAGCAATCAAATTATATACTAAAGGAAGTTTACTCTATAAATTCTGATCTATATACCAAAGGTAAAAAACAGTTTATGTTAGGAAAGACATTTCGTTTTCTAATCCATGAATTATAAAGACAAACTACAACTATTTATAAGAACACCACAAAATACCAAATAAATTATCTATGAAAGCAAATGGAATCGATAAGTGTGTATGCAAAACTCATAATTCGTTCTTTTTGAAATGATAATATTCCTACAATACTATGCAAGAAACATAACATATCTATGAATACACTAAATATGATTGTAGAAGTAAGGAATGGATGGTAAATACCAAATAAATTATCTATGAAAGCAAATGGAATCGATAAGTGTGTATGCAAAACTCATAATTCGTTCTTTTTGAAATGATAATATTCCTACAATACTATGCAAGAAACATAACATATCTATGAATACACTAAATATGATTGTAGAAGTAAGGAATTGATGGTAAATATTTTGTGGTTTTTGAATTTTATTCAAGGTTTGTAAAAAAACTAAAGAAAATGATTTAAAATTTGTAGAATGAAACAACTAAAACACAAAGAAATATGAACTTTTAAATATGTGCAATAGTAATAAAACAAAAACGAAAAAAATTATTAAATCAAAATCGTGCATACATATTCACAAAAATGACAATATTTATTGGAATATTAATTCTTACTTGTCTCAGCTATGATTTTCTATGTAAAAATTATGTTCCTATTCTATAGGAGTGGTTTCCCTATTTTGGTGTGTGGTTGAGATATTCTCAACCAACAGATTGTATGTCCAAGATAGTTTTCCTATCTTGAAACAATACTCATATATATATGTAATATGATATTTGATTAATGAATGTGAAGATGGTTGGCACTATCAAGTTTTATCATGGTATCAAGGCCCATGGGGGCTTGGCCTGTCTTGGGCTGAAGGAAATAAGGAGAATAAAAATTTTGTAAATGTTTGTTTGTCCATCACCCTCCGTTGGCCAGCGCAGCAGTGGTGGTTGTGGCGATTCATCCCTAAGATCTGCTTCATCTAGAGGATTATGGATTGAGTCTGCCGACTGGTGCAAGCGCCGAAGAGTAGAGGGCGTGGTTGTTGTAAATGTGTGAAAGGAGATTGCTGAAGCAAAGTGCATGGTGTAGTGTAAGAGAGTGAGAGCGTTGCAAGTGCATCGTGTGTGGTGCCTTCGATTGCTGCAGGTCGTGGAGCAACATCGTGAATTGTTGTAGATCATAGCGTAGCTGTTGAGGCTCGTTGATGTGAGCTCGTCGATTGTGATATTGAAGTTGATTGTGAGACAATAAAGACCGTGTGTGTGTTGATGGATGGTATGTTGTATGCTTTGTGAAGACAATGTGCCTTTTTTTAAAATCCATGTGCAATTACTAAGTTCTCTATGGTAAGTTCCATACCCTAAATACCATTGAGTATCTTTCTTGTGCCGTGTATAGATTTTTGAAGGTTGTTTATGGTGAATGCAGTGTTAATGGTATGTAGGATGGTATATTGGCTCTGCGTTGAAACTCTATGAAGACCATTGAGTATCTTTGTTGTGTAGTGTATAGATTTTTGAAGACTGTTTACGGTGAATGCAGTGTTAATGGTATGGAGCATAGTTACCAAATTCGAATTCGATTCGATACGGAAAAAATTTGACCCTATAAAATTCAATACGGAAAAATTTCGACATTATACATCTTACACATACTTAAATTTTTTTTATTTTTATTTTTTTAATTTAAATAAACAATCATTATATGAAAATTCATTAAATCTTTGTCTACCAAGTATATTTATGTTTACTTATTTCCAACATTAATTTCTCCTATTTAAAATGTTATAGATCCCTTCTCTCTAAAACGACTTAGAAATAATGAAGATCAAAATGCATCAAATTAATTATTATTGGAGACAAGAAAAACATGTAAAAGTAAAATCTAATAATATGAGTCACAACACACAAAACTAGAGTTCAATGTAAAAATTGAGATATTGGATATTAAAATTATGATTTAAGTGATCTCTAAATACCATGAAATTTATGTCTAAATCACTAAATAGATCTATTTGAAAATTTACATGCCATCTACAAACATTGATACAACTCTTAAAGGGTCCTTTTTTGTAGATATCTACAAACTTCTAGAGAATCTTCTTGAAAGACAACAACAATGATATCCAATTTAAGATTCAAATATGAATTAAAATAAACACCTTTAAACCTTATAAAACAATGCAATAAAAGTAACTAATAATCATAATATGTCAAACTAGAACAATTCAATCATAAAATGTCAAAAAGTTAAAACATAGTTTAAGACTTATGTGCTTATACAAAATGCTAATATAAATAAAAAATTTATGGTCATTACCATAAATGAAGGGCCAAAATTATCTTAAAGTGTGTAGGTCATCTCATCTCCGTTGTCCTCATCCACATCAGTGTATTCACTCATGAGAGAGGAATTATCACTACTAGCACTCTCATCTAGAATATCTCTAAGCAAGACATCATTCTCATTGATGTGATGTGTGGATGTAGAAGACGATCCCACAATTGGTGCTTGTGAGGTTGCACTAGATGCATTAAAAATAGGGGGAACCTCTCGTACTATATTTGAAGTTGTTTTCTTCCCCTCCAAAGATTTCAGCCACAAGTGTAAATTGCAATGAATGCTAGCCAAATCTGCCAATTTTCTAGCTCCTAAATGGTTTCTTTTCTTACTATGGATGAACTCATGAGTGCTCCAAATCCTTTCACATGCTGATGCACTAGTGACCTATTTTATTACATGAAAATAATATTATATTAGTATAATAATTTACATGGAATAATTTGCAAATATACATACAAAGTATAAATAATTATGATGCCTACATACCTGACTCAACACCCTGACTACAAATGTTTGTAGTTGAGGTGTCTCATATCCATGGAGAAACCACCATTGAGCAGGGGTGACCTCTGGATGGTGCATATCTCGTAGTGCCCTAGCTATAGTGAAAGCATGACCAGTCCCTTGCCTATATGATATTGATTGTATTTGTATTTGATATTGTATCTTAGGATCATGATACATCCTCTCCATGCAATTATAAAATCCCTCCATGATATCTCTATCCTTAGGAACGTGAAAGTAATTAGGTGCTAGAAAAAGCCCCGCAGCATGTAATGGCATATGCAACATACACCACCTTTTTTCCACAATTCTCCATATTGGATTATATACTGAACTATCATTCTTACATATCAATGATATGTGTTCTCTTACCCTATCCATGCCTTCATATACAAAACCCATACATGCATCATTAGAATCCACCATCCTTAATATTTGTACAATAGGCTCACAAATAGAGATGATTTTTTTTGCACATGACCAAAACATTTCATTGAAGATTGTTTTCTCTATTAGTTTACCACCTTCTGACCTTGACAAAGGAGAGTTCACCCACTCTTCATTGCATACAAATGATCATAATGCAGCTTTTTGCTCTACCACCCTTTGCAGTGCAATAAAATGGGTGGCAAATCTAGTGTCACCTGGTCTCAGTAGATTCCTAGTTTTGTATTTTCTAAATATACTCAAACTCAATCGGTGGTTAAGAATGAATTTGACCAGTTTCCTTGCTTGAGATATATTTACTTGCACCCAACCTATTTTACCAATGTCATGAAGGGCTAGATCAATACAATGTGTTGCAAAAGGTGTCCAAAACAACTTAGGGAAATGCTCCATCAATAGCTCACCAGCACGAACACAATTGGATGCATTATCAGTGACAACTTGGACTACGTTGTCCTCTCCTATAGATAATATGGTGTCCTTTAGTATCTGAAATAAATATTCAGCAGTCTTTGTTTTGTCCATACAATCAATAGTAGACAAATGGATCACTCCCTGAGGACAACAAGCAAGTGTGTTCACAAGAGGTCTAGACTGGCGATCAGTCCAACCATCACTAACTAAAGTACATCCAGAAATAGCCCATGAATCCCTTATTGGTTTAACTCTTTCCTCTATTCTTTGTTTGCTCCTATCAATTCCTTTGGTCCTAAGACTTTCATAGCTGGGAAGAACATATGAGGGACCAAAATGGCCGATCTTTTTTAACATATCATGAAATAATGGGCTTTTGATAGTGTTGAAAGAGATATTACAACCAATGAAAAAATCATAAACTGCATCATCTACCTCATTTCGCTCCAATGGCTTCCAAGCTTTCTCCAATGTTTGTTGTGTTGGATCAACGTCTAGTAAAGTAGGTTCTCTTTGTGATCCATATGGCATAGAAGATGTTGTAGATGCCATAAATGGTGGGAAAGAGCTTGGTGTTGAATTAATAACATTTTCTCTTCCCATGAGTGCACCTTGTGTTCTTTTTTTCCTTGCTTCTTGGACTACCTTTCCTTGCTTATGAGCATTGACTTCTTCATTTAAACTTTTCTTCACATCTTTATCAATTTTATTACATGTTGCCACTCCTCCACCAGTTCCACCCACAATGCCAAGCAAATGATCTCTTGCTCGAGTCACTGATGTCCCACAAGTATTATTGCAGAACTTGCAATAAATTTTTCCATCATTTTTTCTTTCAAGATATTTCCATTCAGGAAGTTTCGATCTAGGTGCCATCAATGTCCTTTAGAGGGTCTCCAAGTATCCTGTTCGCAAGAAAAAAAAATCATTCAAATTCATTGAACTATATTTGTACATATTTTGAAAAACAAAAATTTTCAAACTATAGAGAATACAAAAGAGACAATGCATAGAAGCCTACTTATGAGATTACTTATAATTGAATTAAAAACATGGCAGTCTATGTGAAACTAAAACACATTAATTCCTAGGAATCTAGTAGAAAATTGCAAATATGGCCAGGAACAATTTCAAAACTATTACTAGAGTGATAATTGGATAGATACAAGGAAATTAATATTTACATGTCTATTAACAACTAAGACAAAATATTTGATCACAAATAACAAATAATAGTTTTCATTTAATTTCAATTTGTTATGTGTCTTATCTTATCCAAATTTATTACACAATATGTGGCAGTGCCCAACCTTTCTGGTTGACTACGGAAAATGAGCCCCTCTATTTGAATTCCACACCAGTGATCCTTGTTTTGCAATGGAATGCAATCCAGGTAATCACTATACTCCAACCTGGTAATGGATATCATAAAAAATCATGAGAATAAAAACAAAAATGTGATTTAAATACATTTGCACTTTTTTAATACAAAACTTACAATTCCCTGTATTCCAAAAGTGTTTAGTAGATGCATTGATCCAAAATTCTTTGTTGAAGAGAACAAATTCTTAATTCTAACTCTATTTTGCTACTAATTTGACCAAGAATTCTTTATGGAAGAGAATAAGTTTTTAATTATAATTTCTAAGTATACTTTTCTACTACATTAAGACATAATTCCATGTTAACTCTCATTACTTGTAGAAGGTTTCCAAAAAAATAACATTAGTTGGTAAACTAGTTTTTATTGCAATTTTTAAAAAATAGAACTTACCTTCTCTGTCATAATTTAAATTTAATATGGAAAAAAAAAATACAAGTGCAAACTTATAATTTTCTACCAAACTTTAATATAAAATTGAACATGTAAATTTAGTTTATTGTTTTTTATATAAAACATGTAGCATGCAAATTTACTAAGCATACCAATCTTACTATACCATTTGTAACCACATAATTTTTTACATGTTATTTATTATTTTATACATAAAATTTAAAATGTAAATTTATTTTCTATTCTATTCACAAGTGTAAACTTACCTTTATTACTATTTTATAGCTTTTTCATGTAAATTTAATTATTATTCTAAGCCAAACTTACCTTTACTATCATTTATTTTATTCACAAGTGCACACTTATCTTAGGTAACTGCAATTTCTTATTTTATATTTTTTTGTAATATAGAAGTTGCCATTTTTCTATACTTTTGTATAGGAGTTATGGATTTGCAACTAAGCTTTTTCATTTTATATTTTTTATATGTATTTTTTAATATTGGATTTATCATTTTCCTATTTTTCATTAGAGTTATCCATTTTAAACTGAAATTTGCCATTTTATATTTTTTTGTAATATAGAAGTTACTGTTTTTCTATTTCTTTTATTCACAAGTGCAAACTTATCTTTATAATTTTTTGTAATATAGAAGTTGTTGTTTTTCTATGCTTTTGTATATGAGTTATGCATTTGCAAGTGCAACTAAGGTTTCCATTTTCTATTTTTTATTTTTTATTTTTAATATTGGATTTATCTTCTTTTTTTTTCTATTTTTCCATAAGCCTTATCCATTGTAAACTCAATTGTGCCATTTTATAATTTTTTGTAATATAGAAGTTACTGTTTTTCTATTTTTTTGTATAAAAGTTGTGGATTTGGAAGTTTACCATTTTATATCTTTTATAATTTTTTCTAATATTGATTTATCATTTTTCTATTTTTTTTATAGGAGTTATCCATTTAACACTTAAATTTGTCATTTTATAATTTTTTTCAATATAGAAGTTATGGTTTTTGTTTTTTTTATAAGAGTTACCAATTTGCAAAGAATTTACTATTTTATAATTATTTTTAAGATAGAAGTTATCCTCTTTTTTTTGCAATTTGCCATTATATAGAAATTACTAACTAGTTATCCATTTAACACTGAAATTTCTCCATTTATAATTTTTTTAAATATAGAAATTAGGTTTTTTGTTTTTTATAAAAGAGGTACCAATTTGCAACCAATTTATTATTTCATAATTTTTGTTAAGATAGAAGTTATATTTTTTTGAGTTGCAATTATATAGAAATTACTAACCCACCTCTCATTTAAAACAGTTGAGTCACATGATGTCTCTATGTATAGAAGCTATTTATATTATTTAAAGTCAATGGCAATATTGATTCATTTTTAATAAAATTAATTATTCAATAAAAATCTTACATTTTAGTATTAGCAATTTGTTTTGGATTATACCATATTATGTCCTAGAACAATTTGTAAATAATATATAATGAAATACCAAAATCAAACTAAGATTAAAATAATCAATTTTCTAACCAAATTGCTAACAATATTTAGCATTTTATAGAGAAATTTGATAGAAATTGTCTTTTTTTATAATATAAAAATTATTGTTTGTTTGTTTTTTTTTTTATTAACCCTCATATAAAAAAGTACCCGTATAAAAATATTATAAAAACTAAAAAAAATTAGGATTAAAACTAAAGGATCGCTGCATTATTTTTATAAAATTTCAATTCTCAAATTTCCACGGGTAATTGAAAAACTCGATTTACTTACTCTATGATTTTATTCAGCAGCGATTTGTCAACATTCCTATCTATGGTTACACAGAGCCCGAGCTTCATTGTTCTACACAACAAGAGTAGCACAGTGGACGCTTGACATAAACCGATAGAAAGCTTTGACCAAAATCATTCACCGCTGACCCGTACCAAATTGGACACTGACGAATTATTCGCCGTACCAAACCGAATCAGCAAATTTCCCAAAAAAAAATTGCCGGTACGACCGAACTTGGTAACTATGGTATGGAGGATGGTACACTGGCTCTCTGTGTTGAAATTCTATGACATGTGCGTTGAGCCTTTTTTTTTAATGTGGTGAAATTATTTAAGGCTATGGCCATTGTTTATTATATGTTTGTCGATACGTCGAACCCCATTTTTGACCCATTTTTGAAGGTCGTGTGGTAATATTAAAAATGGTGGCATATTTCATATAAAGTGAACTTATATAATATGCTTTGTGTCCCTTTTTAAATGAAAAATCATAAAAGCTTATGGAATATTTTTTTAAACGAGGTGTGAGTAATATATTAAAGGAGGTGAAGTTTTTTCCAAAGGGAGGTGTGAGTGGTATGGTATTATATATCATAGGATATAGGATGGTATAGGTTATGGTTGGTATATGGGGAAGAATATATATTATTTGAGTATTGAGAGTTTTCATTTTAAGACATAATTACATGTAAATTAATTAGTTGTAGAGACATTAATTTTATTATAATTATTTTTTGTTTAGATAATATTTTATGATGCATTCACTTATGTCTATAGTGGCAGTAGTTTTCACTAGAAAAGAGAACTATTATGAGTAGTCTAGGAAGATAAAACACACCATAATTTTTGATGAGTTTTGGAAAGGAATTTGTGAAGGAGAAGGAGACAATGCACCCGAAAAGCCTACTTCAGGTAAGGAGTTTGCCATTTGGGAAAACAAGAATAGAAAGACCTATGCCTTGATTGCAGCGTCGGTAACAAAGAGGTGAGTCATCAAATTTCACCATTTTCAAATGCTTTTGAAGCCTTAAAGAAGATGAAGGAATTGTATGACTCGCACTCTGAACTTGAAGTTGTTCAATTGATGATTAAATTGTTCAAGATTGAGTTGAAAAATGATGACCCTCTTGCCTTAGCATCAAAAGTAAGATCCATTATGCATGACATAAAAGAAACTGGTGTTGAAATAGATATCCCTCTCATAGCTTATGTCAAGGCACTATATCCCACTTATTCACATTATCTTGAGTTAATGCAAGCAAGTGGCAACCTTAAGGAGATTACTTTTGTCTCCCTTGAAAAGACGTTTGCTGAAAGAGAGAATGATTTTGGGAAGAAGACAACTCCTCAGTATTCTGAAGAAGTTGTGTGCCTTGTATAAAAAGAGAAGAATCATGTACAAAATTCTTTTAGAGGAAGAGGTGGCCGAAGAGGAAGAGGAAGGAAGAATTTTAGAGGCAAGGGGGGCAAACATTTCCAAGGAGAAAGGTCTAATCTTCATTGCATATGATGCAATATAGATGGACATGATGCATCCACATGTAAGCTTCCTTGGGACGAAATTGAGTAGGAAAGAAATGAACGAAAAGGTAAAACACCTGACAAAGTGAAAGGAAAAGCACCTGAGTCCACTCATTATGTTGTGGCACATTGCAACATTGGAGTCACTGAAGACTTATTCAATTCTTCACTTTCTTCTTGGAAAGATGCGTGGTTGCTTGATTCAGGAGCAACTTGCCACATGACTTTCAAGAGAGATTTCTTTGAAGAATTCACTGCCAATGTTGATGGAGCAGTATACTATGTAGACAATTCAAAACTCAAGCAATTAGGGCTTGGCACCATTAGACTCAAACTGTCTCGTCTTCCAGAATTTTCTCTACATGATGTTCTATACATCCCATAGTTGAGGAGAAACTTGTCATATTTGGTCCACATCTGCTGGAAAGGACACCCTATTCATATATTTAATGGCAAGGTCGAGGCCAAAAAAACATCAGATCACTCACTTGTCATGACTGGAATAGAAGAAGAAAGACTTCTGAAGCTGTGAGGAACCACTGCTCTTGGACAAAAAAATTGATACAATTATCATTATGATGAAGGTACATTTCCATCTAGTCTTTTATGACATGATATATTTGGACACTTGCACTATGACAACCTCCATTTGTTGAAAAAAATGGTGTTACTAGTTTGCCTACAATTCCTAGAAAACTTAAGCAATGTGATGCTTGTATCTTAAGAAAGCACAACAAAAATATTTTTATGATTCTCATTCCATAACACATAGAAAACTTGAACTCATTCATTTCGATTTGCGTGGCCCAATGTCAGTTCCTTTTCCAAATGGTAATAAATATGTGATGACATTTATTGATGACTACACTAGAATGTGTTGGGTTTATTTATTGAAGAACAAATTTGAAGCATTTGAAACATTTAAGAAATTTCATGCATGGATTGAAAATGATGCATAATCTCATATTGGCTCTATTCGTACTGATAATGGAAAAGAAAACACTTCAAATGAATTGGAAAACTATCTTCACTAACATGGTATCGAACATCAAATAATTGTGCCCTATAATCCCCAACAGAATGGAGTAGCTGAAAGAATGAACAGGGCAATATTAAATATGGTACATTCCATGATGTTTTTCAAGAATGTTAAAATGATGTAGTTCTATGTGTTGTGTATATAAAGAATGTGTGTCCATCTAATGCTATCAAAAATAAGACTCCCTATGAAATATGGTATGGACACATTACTTCGGTGAGGCATCCCAGGGTTTTTGGTTCCACGTGTTATGCCTTAATACCTAAGCAACAAAGAAACAAACTCGGTGCAAGGAGTCGAAAATGTATCTTCTTGGGGCATTCAAATACCTCCAAAGCATACTGTCTCTATGATGAAGTGAATAAAAAGTTTATAATATTTAGAGATGTGATATTCCTTGAATCTTCCAAGACTTACAATGTTGTTGAGAGATAGCTTGATCGCTTAGATAGATTCAAACATGCAATCGTTTCAAGAGTTTGATAATGAGATTCCACATCTTGAAGGGGGTATCCCTATACTAGATCAATATGTGGAATCTTCTCCTGAAACGCTCTCTCCCCGACATGAAGCTCCAACCACTGATGATACTTCGAGTGATGTGATTGACAGCATTGGGAGACTAAATCTTGATTCCTCACCAACTCAGTCAAGTAAGGAGTCCGGGCCATCTCAGAAAGGTCCTCCAATGGCTAACAAAGACACTTGAAAGGGTTTGTTTCTGATGAGGTTAGAAAGACAGGAACAAGAAGCTCAATGATCTAGGTGGATATTGCCAGCCACCCACCTATCCCACCTAGACCTCCAATCAGTTTCATTTGTTTCCTTGTTTATTTAATCATTTACTATTTTTAGAATTTTTTCGAGTCTTGAACTTTCAGAGTAGTTTTGACCCCCTTAAACAATTTTTTTTTGAGGTTTGTTGCAGGCCCATAGTTGAAGGCGAAAAATCTTGTAGTACTAGAAGATACCTTTCCAACAAGGTATGATACACGCCAAACAAAGATAATATGACCAAGTTATGACCCTAGGAAGTTGGCTACCCAACTAACCCCAACGGGGCCCAGAAACTCTTGGCGTTACATCTCCTATAGTTAGGGTTTTGGTTGTTCAGGGTTTTCTCATGTTTTTCAATAATAAATAGGCCCTTGAGCCTCATTGTAACATAGTTCAGAGGCACATATATGCCACATCTCTTCTCAGAGATAAGCTACCATAGCCCGAGCTAGTCTTATTTCCATTATGTTTGTAAGCATATTTCAGTATTTGATATTAATGAAATGAAGGGTTATTTCTGTTGCAACTCTATATTTATGATTATATATGTAATTTGTTGCATTCATGTTTAAATTCAGATTAGTGGTATCAGAGCGGTCTGCTCTTTCTCCATTTTTCTTTTCATGTCCCCAACAGGTTGTGATATAAGGAGTTAGGGCTTGACCTGGTTGAACCTTTACAAGACCAGCCTCGCAAATCCAATGGCCTCACATGGCGAAAGAGAAGAAAGATGAGAGGGCAGAAGATCCTTTCAAAATCTTGCTCGAAGAAGCCCTCGAGCGAGAGAGGAACGTGATGATGGATAACTTTGCCCAGATCCTTCAGCGGCTACCCAAGGGCGACACATCTACTTCCAACAGCAACTCTGGAAGTGCCACACCCTTTAAGGTATAAGTTAACTTTAACATTCCCATATTTTAGGGTCAGATAGATGTGGTTGTCGTAGATAAATGGTTAAATCTGCTATAAGGATATTTTTTTGTTCATGAGTTTTCCAATCGGGAAAAGATTAATTTTTCTCTTCTCAAATCCACCCCCCATGTCAAGTATTGGTGGGAAACCTACTGTGAGAAGAAAGATGAAAGTACGCTCTCACTATTTTCAGCCACACTCACTTGGGATTCGTTCTGCGACGCCATCAAGGAGCAGTGCTACCTTGTTGGGAGATTTGAGGATAAATACATAAAGTGGACCATGCTGCGATAAGGAACGGACCAAGACATGCCAGAGTTTACCAATGTTTTTCATACCCTTCGCATGAAGTTGGGTATCAAGAATTCTGAGAAAAATTTGGTACTCAAGTACACCAGCTACCTGCATAGGTACATCCAGGATGATATGTAGTTCCTAGACATCTCCTCACTCGGCACGACGTACCGATACACTATCAAGATTGAGTAGAATCTTAAAAAAAACAAAAAAAATGAGACTTTGGATCTGTGAATCCGAAGCAAGGGAAAGGCGCCCCCAAACCACAGAGCAAAGGGAAAAGCCAAGGTGGGGCGACCCAGGATAACTTGCCAAAGCCGCAAGCAAAGAACAACACCACGAAAACAAAGAAGGACACGGGAAAGTGGTGTGAGTTCCATAAGAGCTCCACTCACAACACAAGTGAGTGTCGGGCCAAGCAGTCACGGGTGGCCGAGATGAAGGCTTTTGAGTCTGACACATGTTTCGACTCTTAGTCAGAACCCGGCAAGGGGAATGACAAGGGGAAGCATATCATTGATGTGGAGCCCAGTGCCACTATGGCCACCACCAAGATCCATAAGATTGAGCCTGAAGATCTAGAAGAGGGGGAACGCCTATTCCACTCACAAATGTGGGTGAAGGGTTCTCCATTGCAGTTCATTATCAACAACGGGAGCTAAAAGAACCTCATTTCAGTAGAGGTTGTGAAGAATATCGGCCTACCGACTATAGCACATATGCATCCATACACCATCGGGTGGCTTCACCAAGGAAAAGATCTTCGCATCAGCCAATAGTGTCACCTTCCCTACAACATCAAGCCCTTCACAGATGAGGTATTGTGTGATGTTGCTCCTCTTGAAGTTTGTGATGTATTATTAGGACAACCATACTTATGGAAGTGACACGTTGTATATGAGCCTAGATCTCGCTCTGTTATTATTTCTTTGGTTACTAAGTTATACATGATACCAAAGGTAGCCTCACCTACCTCCATCTCTTTGATCTCTACTAAGAAATGTAGTAAGGTCATCTCCCAGATTGAGAAATTTGTTTTCTTTCTGATTCACTCTCAAGGTAAGGGAAGGTTGTAGCCACATCCATGGCCCCTGAGAAGGGTTCCTCCAAGAAGCAGAAGCGGGTGGATACGGTCGTGGAAGAATACAGGGACATCGTCTCCTCACCCATGGGGGTACCCTTGCATTTCCAAGTCAAACATTCAATCAATCTGACTCCCGGAGCACCTCTACCCAACATGTCGATATATCGCTGCTCCATTTTGGAAAATGAAGAGATAAAGCGGCAAATCCAGGAGTTGCTGTAAAAGGGAACATCCGACCAAGTTATTCACCTTGTGGGAGCCCGATTGTACTTGTATAGAAGAAGGATGGGACCTGGAGGCTCGGCATTGATTATCAGGCACTAAACAAAATCAATGTCAGGAACAGGTATCCAATCCCATAGATTAATGACCTGCTGGACCAACTCAAGGGGGGCCAAGTATTTCAGTAAGATCGATCTGAAGTCTAGTTATCACTAGGTTCCAATAGAGCCCACAAATGTATGGAAGATCACCTTTAAATCCAAGGAGGGCCTTTTTGAATGGTTGGTTATGCCCTTCGGGTTAACAAATTCCCCTGCTACTGTTATGAGGCTAATGGATGACATCTTATGGCCCTTCACCAACTCATTCATGGTGGTTTATCTGGAGGACATCCTCATCTTCAGTAAGAGTTGGAAAGAACACTTACAACACATTTAGCAGGTCCTTCAAACCCTTTGGCAACACAAACTATGTGCCAACTTGGAGAAATGCACCTTTGGCATGACCCAGGGCCAATACTTGGGTTACATCATAGATTAGCGTGGCGTGCATGCGGACCCAACCAATATCCAAGTCATTCGAGATTAGCTAGCCCCAACCACTCTAACGGAGCCTCGCAGCTTTTTGGGCCTTGCAAATTTTTATCAGAGGTTCGTGTTGGGATTCTCCCATATCACTTGGCCTTTGAGTCAAATTACTAAGGGCATGGTGAAAGCAAAGTTTTCTTGGTCTGAGTCCCAACAGAAGGTGTTCGTTGAGTTGAATCACTACCTCTGCTCTGCACCGGTACTCACATTTCTAGACCTGCAACAACCATTTGAAATCGAGACAGATGCCTTAGACTATGCTATTGGTGTAGTCCTCACCCAACATGGGCATCCAATGGCCTATCATAGTGAGACACTTTCTGATAAAATTCGGAAGTACCCCACCTATGATAAAGAGATGTATTCCATCGTGCAGGCTTGCCAACAATGGAAGCACTACATTTTAGGGAAGGAGATGGTCATCCACACTGATCACCGACCTCTTCAATTTATATAGACATGGGGAAAGTTGCAGAACGATCACCATCAGAAGTGGTCTACATATTTGCAACAATTCCACTTGAACATTAAATACAAAAAGGGAAACACCAATCATGTTTTAGACTTCCTCAGTCGGCCCCCAGTTGCAGCACTGACTACTGTTCTCAACTCTTGTGGTCACGAGACCTCTAGATGGCTGCAACTATACAAAAATGATCTAGAGTTCGCCTCGACATACCAGATGCTAGTAGCTGGAAAGAAAGTTCCTGATTTCCACCTCCAGGACGCATTATTATGCTACCTGGGCCACATTTGTGTTCCTTAAAGCGAGCGTGCCAAGCTGATTTTGGAGGCACACTACAGTCGGCTTGCATGACACTTTGGTGTGGAGAAAATTGTGGTTGTACTACAAAAGTACTTTTATTGGCCCAAACTCCAACTAGATGTTGGGAAATATATCAGATCTTGCACTGCCTACGTCATCGCCAAACCAACCATCAAGAAGCAAGGTTTGTACATTCCTCTTCCTACTCCCAGCTAGCCATGCGAATCTATCTCCATGGACTATATGTCTGGCCTCCCTTCTACCAAGCATGGTAGTGACTGTGTATTTTTGGTTGTGGACAGATTTTCTAAGATGGCTATATTGGCGGCTTGCAAGAAGAGTATCATAGCAGAGGACACTGCCAAACTCTTCTTTGAACAAGTATGGGTACATTTTGGGATCCCACAGACCATTATATTAGATAGGGATAGCAGGTTCTTGAGCACATTCTGGTCAAGACTTTGGACACTATTGGACACCGAGCTCACTAAATCGACTGCCTTCGATCCCTAGAATGAAGGCCAGATGAAGGTCGTCCATAAGATGATAATGCACATACTCTGCATGTGCAACTCCAAGCATCTTTGAACCTGGGATGAGAGTCTTCAATATGTGCAACATAGTTATAATAGAGCTCTCTATAGCTCGATTGGTCACAATTCCTTTCAAGTGGGTTTAGGATTTCAACCATTGTGCCTGATTGATATTTCCATGCCTCATATGACCACGCAGACAGAATCCACAAATGTACTATCTAACGTTGATAAAGCGACCAGATTTATTGAACACATCCAACACAACCGGCAGTAGGCTCACGACATCCTAGAGAAGTCAGGTTCCAAGTACAAGCAACGACATGATCAACATCGGGTGTCATAGAAGTTTCAGGTGGGTGACAAAGTTTGTTTTCATTTGCAGAAAGAACGCCTTACTGGAGCCCATCGGAAGCTCGGACCACTTCGATATAGTCCTTACACCATTATCAAGGTTATGGGAGACAATGATTTTGAGCTCAGCATTCCCCCATTCCTTGGCCTGCACCCAATGTTCAATGTGGACCGCCTTCGAGAATACTTCCCACCATTGTTGGACACATCAGACATTACAGAACAACTCACACCAACAAAGTTAAACCTAGACTGCATGGAATAGGCCACAACTGATCGGATTATGGACACGTAGGTCAAGAACACTCTCCAAAAAAAGAACCAACTATATCGGGTTGTCAAATCTAGCCAACTCCTGCACCAAGGCAAGTGGCTCACCAGGGACGAGGTTCAACAGAAATTTCCTCACCTCATGGAGGCTCTACATGCAATGGGGACCATTGCTTCCTAATGGGGGAAGAATGATCCAGGTGGATGTTGGTGGCCACCTACCTATTCCACCTAGCCCTCTAGTTAGTTTCATTTGTTTCCTTGTTTATTTAAGCATTTACTATTTTTAGCAGTTTTTTGGGTCCTGAACTTTCGGAGCAGTTATGACCCTGTAAACGACGTTTTTTTTTTCTCAGGTTAGTTCCAGGATCATGGCCAAAGGAAGGGGCCTATGATAAATCTTGTAGTACTCGGAGAGACCTTTCCAACAAGGTATCACACACGCCAAACAAAGATAATATGACCAAGTTATGACCTCGGGAATTTGGTTGCCCAACTAACCCCAACAGGGCCCACAAACTCTTGACGTTACATCTCCCAGGGTTAGGGTTTTGGTTGTTTAGGGTTTCTCATGTTTTTCAATAATAAATAGGCCCTTGAGCCTCATTGTAACACAGTTCATAGGCACATAGTCACCACATCTCTTCTCAGAGATAAGCTACCATCGCTCGAGCTAGTCTTATTTCCATTATGTTTGTAAGCATATTTCAGTATTTTATATTAATGAAATGAAGGGTTATTTTTGTTGCATCTCTATATTTATGGTCATATCTGTAATTTGTTGTGTTCCTGTTTAAATTCAGATCACTTAACCAGACATAATGGAGATGATGTAGACAATATTGATTCACCGATTGATATGGATGTTTCTTATGATTGTGAACTGAACTTGTGTACATATTTTGAACCAACTTTCTTAAAAGAAGATGCTTCTCATGATGAATGGAAAGAAGCGATGCAAAAAGAATATGATGCCTTGAAAAAGAATGGCACCTAGAAGCTGGTTGATCCTCCATTGGGAACCAAACCAATAGGTTGCAAGTGGGTCTTCAAGAATAAGTATAAAGGAAATGGCTCACTTGAAAAGCACAAAGCAAACTTATGGCAAAAGGTTTTGCACATAAGAAAGGGGTTGACTATGAGGAGATCTTTGACCCCACAACAAAATGGGCTACCATCTAGACACTCTTTCACTTAGAAACTCATAATGGTTGGAAGTCCATCAAATGGATGCAAAAATTTCTTTCTTGAATGGAGATCTGAAAGAGAATGTCTTTATGTCCCAAACAGAAGGATTTGTTGCAAAGGGTCAGGAACAGAAAGTATGCAACCTTGTAAAATTCTTATATGGCCTCAAGCAAGCACCACAAGCTTGGTATGAGAAGTCAACTGAGCATCTTCTGAAACTCAATTTCAAACATTATGATCTTGATGATGCAACGTTGTTTGTTAAGAAATTTCACAAAACAATTATATATCTTGTGGTGTATGTAGATGATATTTTTATGACAAGGAACAATGAGAGCTACATTGCATCTATAAAGAAAGAATTGAGGAAAGGTTTTGAACTGACATATTTGGGCTATGTTCACTACTATCTTGGTTGAAGTAACTCAACATCCAACTTTTATATTCCTCTCTCAAAAGAAGTACGTTGGAGATCTATTGAATAGGTTTGGCATGGCTGAGTGAAATCCTTTGACTACTCCAATGGAACAAAACTTAAAGATCACTACCATTGAAGGAAAATTATTTGAAGATACAATGAAGTATAAACAACTTGTAGAAAGTCTCAACTACTTGACTACTACCAGACCAGACATTTCATTTGTTGTTTGAATCCTCTCCAGGTTTATGCAAAATCCTTGTGAGGGTCACTTGTCTACTGCAAAGAGAGTTCTAAATTACTTGAAGGGAACTCGAGACTTTGGACTCAAGTATACATAGGTGGATGATTTCAGCTTAATTGCATGCTCTGACTCCAATTTCAATGGAGATAAAGAAACTAGAGTATCTACTTCAGGTTATGTTACGAGTCTTGGATCAAGAGTTGTCTCTTGGAGGCCACGCAAACAATTATTTCCAGTAGATTCCACAATTAAGGCAGAATATGTGGCAACAACTAAAGCAATGAAGGAAATTGTGTGCCTTAGGAAAATTCTGAAAGATTTGCAGGAGAAACAAATGCATTTAATTCTTCTTTTGATTGACAACACTTCTGCAATAAAGTTGGCCAAGAACCCAAAGTTCCATGATCAAATGAAGAATATCAATATAAAATACCATTTGATTTGACATCATGTTGAGGCCAAAACAATCCACCTATGGCATTGTTCCACAAATGAGCATATTGTAGACATATTCAACAAAGCACTTGGAAGGGAAAATTTTGAAAGATTTAGAATCATGCTTAGACTCACCAACATCCCTTCAAATTAAGGGAGGGAATGTTGAACACTTAACTTTGGGATTAGGAATCCTATGTAAGTATTGTAAATATAAAAATATGAGAAGTTGGAAGATGAAGAGACATTGGGAGATGAAACCCAATAGTATATGTCTCCTTGTATATAGTCATATTCTATCTTAATGCAAAGGAAACAATTCATTCGTGGAGTTACTCCTGGTCTGACATAAATTAATGTTGTATATATATATATATATATATATATATATATATATATATATAATTTGTTACGAGAGACGGTGATCAATAAAAAGAATTAGAACTACAATAGTTTTTCGAAGTCATGACCGACTTGAGGATGAAGATCGACTTGATCTGTCAATCAAGTGCATGGTGAGAATTTCGTTTTTAGTGCCGTGATTGAAGAGTTGTCATCTTAGCCCATTGTCAATTGAAGGCGTCGGTCAAGACCAACAAAAAAACGACATTTTGATGCACTCTGTCGTCATGGGTCTGAGGGTTTCATTAATCTTACCCTAAAACATTTATGTTTAGAATTTTGTATTGAAGTATGGGGAAGTGAAAGTATCACTTTAATGTTTTGGATTTTTTTTAATGGATTGCAAATTGCAATATAGCTATCATATTGATGATATTATTGCAATCACATTTTGTACAATTATGACAAGGAAAGTTATCCCATTAATTTAATGTTTTTCACATAATAACAGTATAAATTTGACATTGATGACAATACAACTATTGATGAGCTCCAAAAATGGATAATTATATGGGCTCATTCAGCCTCCTAATTCGACTTAATCCACCATTCTCATTAGTTTATTGCATGTTTTTTATTATATTTATGCTAATAGAGTGAATTGGGTTAGTCATTATGCCAACAAGTCTAATGTATGCTTTATGCAGTCTTTTTGGTCAATTTGGAGACAAAATCAAAGGTTTAAATGAGCACTTGGCAGCCAAATTCGTGGAGAGGATTTTTAGGAAGGTGTCCCCTTCATTTATGGGCCCTTACCTCGAATTATCCACCATCAGCGCGGAGTTCAAGGGCCACCAAATCAATTATCACAAGGGTAGCCGAGCAAGGGCTAGTAAAGGTGCTGTTAACTACAAGTTTTAGCAGCCGAGTTCCTAAAGTTTAGGAGGGCTGTTGGGGTCCTCAATTTGTATAAATAAGAGGGCTTAGGGCCTCATTTCAGTTAGTCACTTTGTAGGCAGAAGTTAGCTAGTTTGTAGTTCGATTTTAGTCATTTTTTAAGCAGTAGATTAGCTCTGCATTTCAGCACACTTTCAAGCTTTTCCTTGTGGACAATTTTTGATGTAACTATTATTTCTTGAGCAATAAAGATGAATCCAGCTTTGCACCAGCTCTAATCTCTCTTAGGAGGCTGTAGCTCTTGGGGTTGGGCCCAACCCAAGTGCCCAGTACCTCCTTTGTTTACCTTTATGTGTTTTTGTTGCATTCTTAGAATAAAATCTGCTATTTAGATTTAAATCTTGTTTTGTTATTTAGGTTGCTTTTGATGATTAAAAAGGATTTTCATGTTCAGATTGATTTGATAGGTTAATAACATAGAAGATCTTCAGAAAAAGACCATCAAGCACCTCTGATTTCACCTCTCCCTCAGTGGGCTCAGGAGCTGGGATCAAGGTGACCTTGTTGCCACCAAAAACATTGTCTTTGCTTCGCCATGCAATCATTAGTGTTCGATTTTTATTTGCAGAAGTCGGTTACATGTTCAGATTCTTGATTGATTCGTTGCATAGTTATTATACAAGGTTTCATTGCAAATAAACTTCTGTTCATTCTCTTTACTGTTAGCTAGATCAGATTAGGTTAACGTAACTAGGTCTCTGATTTTCCAAGTCTTCGTTGGTTCAGTTGGAGAAACAACTTGCAGAGCACCCGTACCACTTCTCTATCTGCCCATACTCCATCAATCCCATCTGCTCCATCCCTTAACGTGGATTCTTGCCTCACATTTGCCACATTTGCTCACATAACCCTAATTTTTGTGCAACATTGCTTCACTCCTCCTTGAACAAATCCAGCCATCTTCATCTCTCCTCAGCTCCATCCACCAAGTCCTGGACCTCCTCACACCCTTATCCTACCTCCATACTCACTCCTTCACCTTTCTCTCTCCATCCACCCTCCAAAAGGCCATTTCTGAACATCCTATAGAACCCCTGCAGACTTCCTGTAGAAGCTCAAGAACGCGGTTTATTGATAGCCAAACTTTGTGAAACTCTCTGGAAGGGTGCTAGGGACCCCTTAGGCCCTCTTTGAGCCTTCCCAGCCTCCTACAAGCATTTCCTTTCACCAATCGACCTTTGCACAGTCAAAAATAGTTAAAGCACATGCACAATAATTCTGCCAACTTACTCAAAAATACAAAAAGATGTTTCTTTTCATATTTCACTTCAGACGTAGCTTAGTCACATGCATTTTACCTTTCTAAGAGTCAATGGCATTCCTTTCTGTAGCTTTCATCATTTTTCTTGCACCAGTAGGGTTAGTCGGTAAAACTAGGGTTTGCTAGGGTTCGCATTTCCTTTCCATTTTCAGTTTCTTTCTACAAGTAGATTAGCCTCCTTTGAGTTAGCTTTCATCCATCAGTTAAAAAGCTTCTTCTAAGAGCTCATAGAAGTTGGCTTAAGCTCCTAGCGGACTTGTGCCAGCTGATCAAGTGACAGTCGTGGCAAGAGCTAGTACTTGTGCATACAGCACCATCGCTTCCAAGTTTGTTACGAACTACCGGGTTGATAAAATTAAAGAAGGGAGTTCCAGGAGTTGCAGCATTATTGCTGCAATACTGGGGCCCACCATTCTTTTTGGCGCCGTTTCCGGGGAAGCGTCAGAGTATTGGTGATTGCTGCTTTTCTTCTATTTTCCACTACAACCTTCTGCTAAGTAGTTTATTTCATTTCAATTCTACAATTTCAATTCTGCAAGCATAGATTAGCATTTCAATTCCACAATTTCAATTCTGCAAGCGTAGATTAGCATTTCTTTCCTGCAATTTCATTTTATCAAAATAGATTAGTCCTTTCCTACTTTCATTTCAATTCCGCAGTTTCATTTCAGCAAGATAGTTAGTTGCAGTTCAATCTATTTTAGTTTTGTAGGTACAAGCAAAAAAAAAAACAAAAATCAACCAAAAAGATTTCCTTTCATGCCTTGTAGGAGTAGAGATAATTCAGAAAAATGATTGCACAACACCCCCACTGCTTCACACAGCCAACCTTATCTCTTCTTCGATGGCTGTGATTAAAGAACCCTTAGGTGGACAACAAGACATATTTGAAGAACCTCTAGGGGAGAAGAAGAAGAAAACATTCCTCTGGAGCAAATGGCTGCAAGTAGAAGTGTTCGGAGCAGTACCTTATCCCAAAACGAATTTTCAAATCAGATGGAAGATTTCAAGAGCGATATGAGGGAGTTTCTTGCCATGCAACTGGATACCTTACAGATCCAAAGGAAGCAAGAGGAAGCCAAGAGGGCTTTGGTCATCTTTTGTCCTAGGTGCACTAGAAAGCATCCTAGGAACGAATGTCCAATGCACTCTCTAGAAGTGTGTTTCGTCTGTGAAGAATACCATCCTACGAATCGGTGCCCTTCCTTGCCTGGACTTAAAGCTGCATATCAGAGAGCCAAAGGAGCCACTGAATCACTCTGCTATATGAACCAAAGGAGGCCACATGGACCCATACCCTGCCAGTAGGGAATGCAAGGGACATCCCAGACCTATTATGACCGCTATCAAGCCACTTCCATGCCTTCTTGGGGTCCCCCTGCTCATCCTTCCTGGTCCACACCCCCTCCTTGGTCGTATCCTCCTCAATACCACAACCTTAGTGGAATGCCCCTCATCAGGGGTGGAGGCCCTAGTACAACTCTCCTCCCGCTCATTTGCCTCCACCACCTGCCCAACCACAACCCCATCCTCATCCATCTCAAATATACACCCCCACTCAACTACCCGTACCACCATTTCCAAAACCATACAATGGAGTAGCTCAACCCAATTGCAAAGCTGAGGCACAACATGTCCAAATGACTCCTCTTGAGCTCAATGATCTTCACCATAGCTCAGGAAGAGTATTGCAAGAAAGAGACTATATTGACAGCATTGAAGGACCACATCCAACAAAAGGAGATTCAAAAGAGGAGATCAAAGAACCATGGGCTGCACTTAATGAAGAGAAGACATCAGAATCAGAGATCGAGAGAGCTTCCTCATGGTTACCATCAAATCCTCCATATATTCAAGAGAAAAATCAGCAAAAAGAGGAAGATGAGAAGCTCATGATAGAAGAAGATATGAAGAGTGATCCAGATCAACAAAAGGACCAAGGATATCAGAGCTATATTGAAATATGGTTTCAGACGGTCACTAAGTTGTAGCAGTACTCTCTTCCTCAGCTATGTTTGATCCCTTCAAAGTCAAATCATTTGGTCTCTAAAATCCGGATAGCTGTCAAAGCATGCATCTCAAGCCGCCACATCATTTTGTCTCTAATCTCGATGTGCACATGGCTCCATTGGAAGTATTCTTATACTTGAAAAGAATTTTGTTTTTCAAGTAGGGTAGGGTAGGAAAAAATGAAAAAAATGAAAAAGAAAAAAAATGAAAATAAAGATCTAAGGTGAAAACCTCCTCGGAGGCGCCTTAGATTGGCTCATTGATTGAAAAACTCCATGAGGCGGTCAATGGGTTGGAAAGAAGAAAAAGGAAAAATAAGATCCCTGGGTGAAAACATCCCTTGGAGGCGCCCAGGGCAAGCAATTATGGTGAAAACCTCCATGAGGCGCCCTAGTTGTTTTCAAAAAAATTAAGAGAGAAAAAAGAAGAAAAAAGAAAGAAAAAATAAACCTAATTTCTATTGAGTAATTACAGGTTGCAAGAAGGACATTGCAGGTCAGGAGGATCACTCAAGACAAAGACAGAGGAAGTTCTGTGCCTTCTACAGGAAGCCTACAAACAAGCCAGAATCGATCTCCGAAGAGGACCGGAAGGCTAGGAATATGTCCATGAGGCCTGCAAGCATCCATGTTTCCATCCCTCAACCTTATCCATCATTTTTTCCATCTCATTGTGCTTCTTTCCTAAAAACTGCATGTTCTACAGGAAGTTCTTGTAGAAATTACAGGATTTCTACAGGAAGCTAGAAATGGATTTCAAAAAGGAAATTTGGCGAACATGATAGCTTCCTCACGGGTTCATAAGTCCTCCTATAATCCTCCAACCTCTCTCCCATCAATTCCATGCCTGCATCACAGCCCAGGCTCATTTTTCCTTACCATGCAAAAAATGCAGAATGCTTGGAAGCAAAAATACCTAGTGCTGAAATTTGTTTTTTCCCTAGCTTGAAAACCATGCATCCATTTGCAAAATTGTTATAGAAAGAGTTGTATAGGGACAATGGCAACATGGCCGAGCAATTTCAGTCAATTCCGATGCACGATTTCCAAGAAATCATCCCCTCTCACCTTCAGGCATTTTTGCATTTTCTCCATATCCGTGCATCTGTTTCAAAACCTGTTTCATGGCGAGATGCATATGGGTGATAGTAACCTACCCAAGCAGTTTCAGCTGATTTCAATGCATGGTTTCCGAGAAATTGACCTCTGTAATCTTCAACCATTTTCCATTTTTCTCGAAATCTGTGCATCCATTGATCGCAATTTCGCTATGGGAGGTGCATAATGATGATAGAACCATGCTCAGAAAGTTTCAGATTGATCCGGTCTATCGTTTGGGAGCTGTGGAGAAAATAAGTCGCTGTCTTGTAAAAATTCAACATCAACAGCTTGAGGGTGCAAGTCTGAACGTGGAAACAAACTCCTGCAGCATAGATCTGGCCAGAGGATACTTGCACAAGAAAAACAACCATGAATCAGCAACCAAGCCATCATGCAACCACAAAAACAAATACATGCACCAGCAAAAAGCACCTCACAGCAGCCACATTCGACTTCCAGGTACGTGACTAAACTCGTTCTTCTGATTGCATGAATGTAATTTGAAAACTGCGTGAGCAATGAGATGGTTGTGATTAAAAAAATCGGTGGTCAGCTAACTGGCCACCCTCATCTAGTTCAAACAACGCTCGGTGGGTGAATATGACACGTGTGTTCAGCCATCTCAGGAGGAAATCTGGAAATAGGTAGTGGTGACCATTTAAACCTCGGCGTGATTGATGGACATGGTTACAGGCAGAGAACAAACAGTTAAACACTGCAGTGGGGACCAACAGTCTGCATGGGGCCAACGTGCAGTTGTCCAGCTCACCCTCCATCAACGAAAATCTTCATAAACAACCAATCAAACTCTCACCATTATTGTTTCCAGGTTATCATCGTCCTTGCAGCTGCAACAAGCTCCATACCACCTCCATAGTAGCAAACCAAGCTTTCTCGGCCATTTTTTAAAACCCTCCTGCTTATCGGCGTTCTACAGGAAGAAGTTCTATAGGAAGTACAACACAGCTTTCAGAAGCAGGGAAGCTTGGACTTTTCTTCATCGAATTTGGGGTTCTGAGAGAGGTAGGCTCGAGACACTCTTCCATGCATGATATATTCCGCAAAGATGATGAACTGAGCTGTTTTGAATTGGAGGGTTAGAGACAAGTTTGCCTGTGAGTCGAAAATAGCAGTTTGCCTGTGTTGCACGGAATTTCTCAGTCGGTTCTGCGTCAATATTCTCCTCCACAGTTCCTGTTAAAACATTTTTTTCCTGTAGAAAAGATAAAGCACTGTGAGGGCTAGCCTGTAAAAAAAATAAAATTAAATATGCACGTTTGTACGTATGCTAGGAGTAAAAAAATTGAAGTGCTGTACCCTGTCTGTGGAAACCAAATTTCTCCCTCCATAAACGGGCAGCCGAGTTCTGGGCAGTAATAGCCTTAGAACCAGGGAATCGATGCTAATCGATAATTGAAATCCCTTGTCTAGGGGAGAAATCCATACACGGCATTCCCTTTTCTAATCAGAGCATAAAACAGAGCACTCTCACCATCACCAGTGAAGAAGGGGAACACACTGAGGCAGGAGAGAAAGCCAGTGGTAAAGAAACATGGGACAAACCACCATAGAAAGAACAGAAGGGGAAACAAGGAAAATGCCAAGTTGCTGAGCCTAAAACTGTGGGAGGACCAATGGCACAAACACCCAGGGAGAAACGACTGCAGAGTAGAGCAGAGAGGATTGAAAAAGTCCAAACAAAGGAGGGCACAACCAAAGCAACCAAACAGAATTAAAAAGAAAGACGCATCCAGCCAAACAGGCCGAAACAGTCTCTACAAGAAGTCTGAAAACAGTTTCTACAGGAAGCATGGACACATAGCAGCAGAAGGAGAAATCTCCTGAGATTCTGGCCAGGGAGGTAGCAGCCGTGCTCGCCACCTTAAGCACACCTCCAAAACAAAAAGGGAAGAGAAAAAAGCAAACTTCCCTGTACTTTAAGGCAAGGAGGAGCACACAGGTAGAAGTAGTAGACCCCAGCCACAGTCAAAGGAGCAAATTGTCATTAAGGATACAACAGCTAAACAAAAGGAGGAGTCTCCTTCAAAGATAACCATCACCTATGAACAAGGAAGCCAAAACCCTTCACTTGGAGAGAGAGAATTCAGATGATGGACTCAAAGACAACTCTACAGGAAGCTGAAGATTCTCTACAGGAAACTCGGGCTAAGTTAAAAGAGACCGAGAAATTGGAGGAAAATGTGGCCAAACAATCACAGGAAGAAGGAAAGACAAGGAAACATCTGATGAACAGCAAGGAGAGGACAAGCTGCCAGCTGAGGTTGAAGCTTTAACAAAACTGCTACAGGAAAAGGAGCACAGGCAGTGGGAAGAAGCAGAGAGAAAAGCATGGTTTCATGACCGAGAAGAGGACATCACTTCAGAAGCTTGGCATGACAGGGAGGCCACCAGGGCCATCAAAGATGAGGAGATAGATTAGTTGCTCAGACGATGAGCAACACTTTCAATAGGGGGGTGATGATGAGCCCCAAAAATGGATAATTATATGGGCTCATTCAGCCTCCTAATTCGACTTAATCCACCATTCTCATTAGTTTATTGCATGTTTTTTATTATATTTATGCTAATAGAGTGAATTGGGTTAGTCATTATGCCAACAAGTCTAATGTGTGCTTTATGCAGTCTTTTTGGTTAATTTGGAGACAAAATCAAAGGTTTAAATGAGCACTTGGAAACCAAATTCGTGGAGAGGATTTTTAGGAAGGTGTCCCCTTCATTTATGGGCCCTTACCTCGAATTCTCCACCATCAGCTCGGAGTTCAAGGGCCACCGAATCAATTATCACAAGGGCAGCCGAGCAAGGGCTAGTAAAGGTGCTGTTAACTACAAGTTTTGGCAGCCGAGTTCCTAAATTTTAGGAGGGTTGTTGGGGTCCTCAATTTGTATAAATAAGAGGACTTAGGGCCTCATTTCAGTTAGTCACTTTGTAGGCAGAAGTTAGCTAGTTTGTAGTTCGATTTTAGTCATTTTTTAGGCATTAGATTAGCTCTGCATTTTAGCTCACTTTCAAGCTTTTCCTTGTAGACAGTTTTTGATGTAACTATTATTTCTTGAGCAATAAAGATGAATCCAGCTTTGCACCAGCTCTAATCTCTCTTAGGAGGCTGTAGCTCTTGGGGTTGGGCCCAACCCAAGTGCCCAATACCTCCTTTGTTTACCTTTATGTGTTTTTGTTGCATTCTCAGAATAAAATCTGCTATTTAGATTTAAATCTTGTTTGTTATTTAGGTTGCTTTTGATGATTAAAAACGCTTTTCATGTTCAGATTGATTTGATAGGTTAATAACAGAGAAGATCTTCAGAAAAAGGCCATCAAACACCTCTGATTTCACCTCTCCCTCAGTGGGATTAGGAGCTGGGATCAAGGTGACCTTGCTGCTACCAAAAACATTGTCTTTGCTTCGCCATGCAATCATTAGTGTTCGATTTTTATTTGAAGAAGTCGGTTACATGTTCAGATTCTTGCTTACTTCGTTGCATAGTTATTATACATGGTTTCATTGCAAATAAACTTCTGTTCATTCTCTTTACTGTTAGCTAGATCATATTAGGTTAACCTAACTGGGACTCTGATTTTCCAAGTCTTCGTTGGTTCACTTGGAGAAACAACCTGCAAAGCACCCGTACCACTTCTCTATCTACCCATACTCCATCAATCCCATATGCTCCATCCCCTAACATGGATTCTTGCCTCACGTTTGCCACATTTTCTCACATAACCCTAATTTTTGTGCAACATTGCTTCACTCCTCCTTGAACAAATCCAGCCATCTTCATCTCTCCTCAGCTCCATCCACCAAGTCCTGGACCTCCTCACACCCTTATCCTACCTCCATACTCACTCCTTCACCTTTCTCTCTCCATCCACCCTCCAAAAGGCCATTTCTAAACATCCTGTAGAAAATACAGAACATCTTGTAGAACCCCTGCAGACTTCCTGTAGAAGCTCACGAACGCAGTTTCTTGATAGCCAAACTTTGTGAAACTCTCTGGAAGGGTGCTAGGGACCCCTTAGGCCCTCTTTGAGCCTTCCCAACCTCCTACAAGCATTTCCTTTCGCCAATCCACCTCTGCACAGTTAAAAACAGTTAAAGCACATGCACAATAATTCTGCCAACTTACTCAAAAATACAAAAAGATGTTTCTTTTCAGATTTCACTTCAGAAGTAGCTTAGTCACATGCATTTTATCTTTCTAAGAGTCAATGGCATTCCTTTCTGTAGCTTTCATCATTTTTCTTGCACCAGTAGGGTTAGTCGGTAAAACTAGGGTTTGCTAGGGTTCACATTTCCTTTCCGTTTTCAGTTTCTTTCTGCAAATAGATTAGCCTCCTTTGAGTTAGCTTTCATCCATCAGTTAAAAAGCTTCTTCTAAGAGCTCATAGAAGTTGGCTCAAGCTCCTAGCGAACTTGTGCCAGCTAATCAAGTGACAGTCGTGGCAAGAGCTAGTACTTGTGCATACAGCACCGTCGCTTCCAAGTTTGTTATGAACTACCAGGTTGATAAAATTAAAGAAGAGAGTTCCAGGAGTTGCAGCATTATTGCTGCAATACTGGGGCCCACCAACTATTATGATGATATAGCTATTAGGGTTGCAATGATTTGCGTTCTTCCTTGTTTTTGGTAATAAAAATATTTAAAATCTCTAGAGAGCATAAAATTCCTTTAAAATATTAGATGTCGATTGTAATATCATTGGATCAGCAACCATTAATTCGAGGCAGTGATGAAGACCAAAGAAAAGTGACTTTGAGATTCCATCCGCTGCCGTAAGCTGGAAGGTTTCATAAATATCGTCCTCAACATAAAAGGTACTTGTTTCCTTTTTGGATTAGCGTAGTCTAAAGAGTCCACAAATTAGCTCGAAAAATAATGGAAATTCCGGTAAGATTATGACAAAATTTGGCATAAATTTTTGAAAATTTGTTTTATAGGTGTCAAACTTTAGGATTTTGGGTTCCTCGGGTGTTCTTGATGGTGTTGAATCCATTTCCACCATAAAAAAATTATTCAAACAATCTAGCATTCTAATTTTTTGAAAACAAAATTATCGGATTCCGGCAAGAAATCTGTCATCCAAGCAAATTTGTGGCATATGTAGACAACACCTTTAAGATTTTGTACCTCTACAAGACTAGTAGAGTTCACTTCTACAATCGCTGGATAGTAGCTGTCAATTTGAGGCATTGATGAAGACCAGAGAAAAACGACTTTGAGATTCCATTCGTTGCCATACGCTAGAAGGTTTTAAGCAGGGGTTAAATTTGACGGGTGACCCTACCCGTCAAGGAACTTTTTTATGACGTTTTTATTTTTAAACTGCCCATCATATGACTTTTAAAATTTATTTGTACAAGTTTTATCTAATTTCAAATTGTACTCATAATTGTTTAAATTTTTCATTTTTTGTTGTACAATTGGGCTCAAGTTTCATTGCTACACTTTGTTTTGAGACCTGCTGATCATGAATCCCTGCCAATTGTATGCGGCTTTTTCACAGAGGATGACAACTTCTGATCACAAAACTTCAAAGCCAAAATACGCGTTAATCCACAGTTGCTCTGGTGGGGTTACTGGTTCTCGGTATGGCATCACTTTGGACATACGGCAAGGAATGGAGAAATTAAAGCAACGTATAGTGACAGAATAAAAGTAGATCATCACCGACAGCATTCCATATTTTTATTATGTTTGCATATATGCATTTCCATTCTAATATATTTTTATTATGTTTGCATGTATGGATTTCCATTCTAATAAAATATATACCGCAAAATCTGCCAGAAAGGAAAAGTTTAAAATTGTTTTGAATATTAGTCTCTAAGAAATCGGTCATGGTCCTCCAATAACCAACGCAACGTGCGAATTTGAACTATTTTAGGCATCATATTTGGTATATGATAAGCGGCGTGCACATTCAAACAAACTTCACCGAGCATTTTTATAAAGTAGTAAGTTATTTAGTGTATATACTTCCCCTTTTTTGGGTGAAGAGTCCAACTTATAAATATTCAACCCAACTTTTCTCTAAAAATTTTAATCGTGTTCTGATTATAATAGAAATAATTCTGATAAGGTAGAAAGGGCGATGTCATAGATTGGGAGGACCATAAAAGTGCTGGTGAGATAATCTAAAAGAACTCTATAAAGTAAAAAAAACTCAAGATATGGACTCAAAGCAGATCACATGTGAAGCAATCCGGATTGAAATTTAATATAATATAGTTTATGATAATGAAATATAATTGTATCCCCAGAGAATAGACAAATTGACCAATCTGAAAGGTATATTTGGTAAGATAATACAAGTATCATGACCACCGTCGAATATATATATATATATATATACACAGAATTGCTCAATTCTGTGTTGAAATTCATATGTTTACATTGACACAGACAATCAGACAGCTCTACGTTACATATATCAGAATGTTCACATTAAAAGCAAGCCTATCAGGAACAGGTGAGATAGTACCTTAAGGCTTTGATCAAGCGAGGCAGCTAATTGCGCGCCATTGGAAGAGGCTGAGGCCGTATAAATACATGTCTTTAGACTTTCCTCCTACATCTGCAGAGACAGGTCATTATTGTTTTTCATCTGACGAAACCTCTAAAAAGAAATGAAAAACCTCAGTAAACTACACCCTGTGATTCTGTGCTGTCATTGTCAAAAGTAAACCTCACCTTGTAGCTCGGCTGGATCGTAAGCAGAGTCTGTGGTTCACTATCAAAATAAATGGGAGAAATTGCAGATGAATGGGCAGATTCTCGCTCGCGCCAGCCACGATTCTCGCTCAAACAGCAGCCAAATACGCCAAACAGCAGCCCATGCTATCTATATGACAGAGGCGAGAGCAGAGCAAGTCACGGAAAAAGCTCCAACGGATTCAAGCGGAGAAGGGGAGACTCGGAGAACTTTTACGAAGATAAAGCTGGAAATATTTCAGTGGTCCGGGCGTATGATGGCCTATGAGGAGCGTTTGAGTACCTCTCAGGCATGCACACAGTACAGACAAACTGTTCCTTGTCTTAGATAGACCATATCTGATTGTGTGATTTCACTCGAGCGCAGCGCGCTGGACACCATCAACCAAATTTAATAATGCCATTAACAGCTCTCAGTGGATTGTAAATGCTCCAGGCTAAGAATTTATTTCAATTCGTGAAAGTTGGTGGACCGTGGACGCGTCACGCCAACTTACAGCATACAGCCACAGACTAGTACTACAGTCACTTCATTCCTATAGGCTATTACCGACGGTCCGATCCCGACTTGGAAGTTGGATGTTAAATATATATATAATATATATATATCAAAAAATTATTAAAAAAAAACTTAAAACTTTTCATTTACAAACCTGCCCGTCAAATTGACGGTTTTAAAAATTAATAGCAAGTTACGGTTGACGTGGATATTTGAAATGTGAACGTATTTTACGTGTAAAAGAGCTAAAAACAGGCAGACAGGCGTCAAATTTAACCCCTGGTTTTAAGAATCTTGCCCTAAACATCAAAAGTACTTGTTTCGTGTTTAAAATTTTGTATCTATGCAAAGATAACAAAGTGTACTTCTTAGTGCTCATCGTACATTGTATTAACTAAACATAACTGCAAATGCACGATCCGGCAGCGAAATTATAATTGCAAAATAATACTTAAAACTAGTAAATCAATCAGAATATAAATAAAGGAAATTAAAATATTTTTAAAACAATAATTTTGTTTTATAAGGTCAACTTTCTAAATTGTTTATTTAATTTTTCATTAAAAATAAATTAATTCACAACGCCGAATCAAATGCATTTATCATGCCAAATCAAATGCATTTATCACCTCGTGAAATTAAAATATTTTTAAAACAATAATTTTGTTTTATAGTGTCAACTTTCTAAATTGTTTATTTAATTTTTCATTAAAAATAAATTAATTCACAACGCCAAATCAAATGCATTTATCACCTCGCTGTTGTATGGATAATAAAGAGTTATCATATTAATTATTAAATAAAAATCACTTTATTAATCATTAAATGTTATGGTCTATGGGCGGTTGATTATAGTTATGATAGTTGTGTGTAATGGTATAATCATCCTTATGAATCATAAAACATTCATTGAATATTATTGACACTTGTAATAAAGTTTGCTCCATTCAAAGTGGTTAGGAGAGTTCTCCTTCTCTCAAATTGGGTGGATAATTATATTGTGAGCTCTTAGTAGTTTTGTTGATATTATGCATTAAGGATTTTATGGAAGTATGGAAGTTAATGGCATGATATATATTAACATAGGATAGTTTGGTTGTTGGAGTTGACTTGGGAAAATAAAGTTGACAGGGATATTATCAACATGACATGAATGGATGATGTGGATAGGATTGTTAATCAAAATTTAAATTTGTAAAATTGAATGGTTAATAGAATCAATTTTGATTATTAAATAATTGGTTTTTTTAAGAGAATTAATAAATAAATAAATAATTTTTTTCTATTTTATAATATATTGATATATAAAAAAATACTATTCATCTAAATTTTAGATAAGTTGTGGTGCAATAAAGATTTAGAAAATAGAAATTAAGATAATAACGTAATTATATAAATTAAATGGTCAATAAATATTGATAGACATCAATTCATAATAAACATCAAAACACTTACTTCATCATACATCTCAAATTGCCAAAATTAAAAAAATCATAAAAATTAATTAAATTATAACTTTATTTAAAATTATTATTATTATTGATAAAAATAATATATATATATATATATATATATATAATATGTGACAATATTTTTACCCATAGAAATTTTATCAATACCACATGCCCAAAAAACCATAACTCATTTCATACGACATTTTTTTAAATTAATGAAATTAATTAAAATGGAAAAATACATAACTACTTTGAAAATAATCTCGCCTTTGATTTGTGTATATTACTAAGAATATCCTAAAATAGCCTATGGACCCTAAATCTTACCATCCACTTAATAATGATTGATAATTAAATTAAAATTGTGGAAGCTTTATTCCAAAATAGATATGCCTATCAATATAATTACAAAGAAGTGGTCAACTATAATCTAGAAAATCAAAATAATCTTTTAATTTTGATTAGTACAAAAAGAAAACCATTATTACTAAAATACCAACATAATCCCACTATCTATATAGCTAAATTAAAAATTAGGCAATTCCCAAAACATAATAAGATGTGAGTATTTGTCAACGTTGTGATCCTAAGTGAGTTGAAGATGAAAAACACTTTCTCCTAAAATGTCCTCTATACACCCAAATTAAAACTCAATTTCAAAATATATATTACAATACTACTTTTCATAACATATCATCATTCTTATTTTTAGACATAAAAATAAGATTTCAATAAAATCTAAATAATTTCTCTTTCTTTTAATATTATATAAAAAATTTGAGACATTTTCTTGCATTAGTATTTAACTAACCCTTATTCCATTTATTACATAAAAAAATCTTTAATTTTTACCCTTTCATTTTGATTTTCTTAATATTTAATAATCAAATTATTAAAATATAACTCTAAATGTATTGTAAAACAAAGTTTTATTTTATAACATGGTGTCGTACTTAAGTTATTGAACATATATGCTACAATACTAATCACTAAGAGATATATGGTTAAGGGTTTTGTTTAAAAAATGTGTGCATCTTATACTAGGTTTTGGTTTTTACAAAGTGTTATTCTATAATATGGTGGTGTGATGCTTAACTTGTAAGTTTTATTAATATATTTTATATTAAAATTTATAAATGTTTTCAATATAGAGTTAATTTCATTTATATAATATGAATATTAAATTTAATGTAATGTATAATAATGTAGTGATTATAATTTCCTTAAAAAAAAATTAATTTTAAAATGATGTATGAATATTAAATTTAATGTAATTTGTAATAATGTAGTGATTATAATTTCTTTAAAAAAATATTAATTTTAAAATGATGTAAGAAAAATTATTTGATTAACTCAAATATCAATAAAAAAGGATTTCTTTAAACTAAAGGAAAGATTCTAATACGTTTTTCACTATTAAATTTACTCTATAATATAAAATTATAACATATTTTTAACTATTAAATTTATTATACAAATTAAAATTATAACAAATTTTTAATTATTAAATTTAATATACATGTTTTTTTCACCGTAGGCGTCTTTATATCGACCCCAGGTAGATGGGGTGTCATATAATTAAAATTAAGTACATTAATTATATATAAAATTAAAATTAAAATTATAGGGTTTTGTAGTAAGCTTTATGTTAATTTAAGGTTTTAATGTTGTGTGTCTTATAATTAAAATTAAGTAAATTAATTATATATAAAATTAAAATTAAAATTATAGGGTTTTGTAGTAGGATTTATGTTAATTTAAAGGTTTAATGTGTTCAAATCACTTTGAATTATGTTTTTTTTTTTTTTCGGTTAATTCTTAACCTGTTTCATATGAAAATGATATTTATACTGCGCTAGGACGTTTTGTTTACAATTTTTATTGTGATACTTGGCCCTTAATATTTTACACAACATGGGATGGTGTTAAAAACCACCTTAGCACTCTAATTTGGCTCTCTTCTGTTCTTCTTGTGAAAATCAGTTGCCTGTATTATTACCTTATCTGAAAAATCAAGTGGTCAGCCCATGTGCGTTTTCTTTTCTTTAATCTTTATGTATACAATATGTTTTTAAGACTTTGTTTTGAAAAAAAATAGTCAAATTTCAGTTATCTTTCTTTTCTATTTGATAGCAAATTTGACCAAGTATATTCCAAAAAAAAAAAAAATTAATCACTAAATAGAAAATAAAAGGATAAAATATTTAGATATTATTTCTTGTTTTATTTTTTTTAAGAAATTTATTAGGCAGCATGATTTTTTCATCAATCCACCTAAGTAGTGTGTAAACTATGGGAGTGTTCTGGTAAAGAGACATACACTATCACGATAGGCATAATGCGGTATAGGTCTACCTGAGGATAGCTCTTGGGAGGCGAAGGTAGGTTACCCTAATGGGAGAGTGGAGTTGTTCACACACATTAGAGTAGTTATTATATGACATAAATTATAATAAGCATTTAAATATAATTAAGGTAACTATATAAATTATATAACATTAATCATCATCAAAATATTTATTTTATTATACTTTTCAAGTTGCTAAGATTAAAAAAAAATATTATTACTTATTTAAAATAACCATAGATATTAAATCTCAGTTTATCATGCAAATTATTCATAGTATCAGGGAAAAAACCAATAACAATAAAAAAAATATTTATAATTATGATAATTCAGTAATTAATTATATATATGTGTGTGTGAGATTTAAAAAAAATGAATTGTAACCAACAATATAATAACTAGCATAAACACATTAATAAATGTGGTTGATATACCAATAAACTTATATCATTGTTATTGTTAATTATAATAAAAATAGAGTTTAGGCTTCTATGATCCATATTAAGTTAGAGAAAGATTTCGGCGAAAATCATATGGAATCTCATTTGTCGACGCGTTTCGAACCAACTAGTGTGGTTCATCGTCAGGACAAGATGAAGAAACAGATCTAGCTCCTCATGTTAAATAGTTTGAGCAGAGCCTCCAACAGCTAGCAAATCTAACGGCTAGTTTGACTTAAGGACAAGGGTCAAAATTAATATAATATTTTAATTCGTAAAAATAAATAAATTAAGGTAAATGGTACGAAATCTAAAAATTAAAAACTATAAGTTAACTAATAATTAGTTAAAATATAAATAAAATATAATTTACAAGTATTAGGAATAAAAGTTAATAATTAAAAATTCTAATTTAATTCATAATTAAAAGGAAAATTAGTTAATTAAATGACCTAATGGATGAATAAAAATTATATGAGACCTAATAAATAGAATTTAGGTCTCATATAATTTTTATTCATCCAATAGGACATTTAATTAACTAATTTTCCTTTTAATTATGAATTAAATTAGAATTTTTAATTATTAACTTTTATTCCTAATACTTGTAAATTATATTTTATTTATATTTTAACTAATTATTAGTTAACTTATAGTTTTTAATTTTTAGGTCTCGTACCATTTACCTTAATTTATTTATTTTTACGAATTAAAATATTATATTAATTTTGACCCTTGTCCTTAAGTCAAACTAGCTGTTAGATTTGCTAGCTGTTGGAGGCTCTGCTCAGACTATTTAACATGAGGAGCTAGATCTGTTTCTTCATCTTGTCCTGACGATGAACCACACTAGTTGGTTCGAAACGCGTCGACAAATGAGATTCCATGTGATTTTCGCCGAAATCTTTCTCTATAATAAAAATATTTTAATTTTTTTAATTTAATATTTATTACCATTAATTATAACTATTCAAATTATTATGAATGGTAGAAACTTAAACCATCTTTGAAAAATAGGTGATATTTGTTGAGAAAAAATATACAATATTTATTATAATAATTTTCCTAAATGCAATGCCCATAACCCTAATATTTCACTTTGAAAACATCTCTAGGCAATGAGGAGCTTTGATTACCTTTACTTTGAAAGTAAATTTTATTTTTACTTATAATCTTAATTTATTACGATTATAGTTATAATTAATTATAATATATATTATATTAAGATTAATATTAATTATAATTAATTTTACATATTATTGTGTTATATTAATTATTATTATTTATAATTATGATAATTAAGTAATTAGTTATAAATAAATTAATTGATTATTAATTATAAATGATTAAAACATGTTTATTATAGTTGATTATTGTTGATATGGTCAACTATAGTCAGCATGTGTAACATAGTTAATTATAGTCAGCATAACTATCATGGTGAACCATAATTACCACAGACATTATGGCCTATCAGTGGGTGGTCCATTATCAACCATAGTGAACTATATTGAACTATGGTGGATGGCCATAGTTGACCATGGACGCCTATAGTGGATGGTCACGGATAGCCATGGTCAAACAATGGTTGAGCATCAACAACCACCATTTCAATGGTGACCATAATGAAATCATGGTTAACTATAGAGACAACATAGTTGAAATATGGTCGAAATCAACCATGGTCCAACATCGGATTGTGACAAAGATTGTCTCGATATGAAAATCAATCATGGTCAACCATGGTCCAACGTCGTATTGTGACAAAGATTGTGTCAATATAAAAATCAACCATGTTTATTTTAGGGTTTATAATATTTATCTTAGGCTCTCATATTATTGGGTCAACGATGGTCAACCATAGTCCAATGTCACATTATAACAAAGATTGTCTCAATATTAAAATCAACCATGGTCGACCATTGTCAACCATAGTCCAACGTCACATTGTGACAAATATTGTCTCAATATGAGAATCAACCATGGTTCATTATTGTCAACCTTGGTCGACCATGGTTAGCCATGGTCCAACATTATAATGTGACAAAGATTGTCTTAATATGAAAATCAATCATGGTGAACCATGGTCCAACATCGTATTGTGACAAAGATTGTTTCAATCCCTTGGGTTATAATATCAATCCCTTGGGTTTATTAATCCAAGGGTTCAAATTCCTAAGGTATAATATTATTCACTAGGTTTATAAAATTAATCCTAGGGTTCAATATAAATCCCTTGTGTTTATAATCATGGTCAACCATAGTCCAATGTTAAGAAGAATACTAGTTTCCTGTTCCAACGTCTCATTATGATAAAGATTGTTTCAATATGAAAATCAACCATGGTCAATAACCATATTCACATTGCGACAAAGATTTTCTCTTTGTTCAACGTCAAATTATGACAACCTTGACCATCCATGATCAACCAATGTCCAACATCACATTATAACGAAGATTGTCTCAATATGAAAATCAACCATGGTCAACCATGGTCCATTGTCGCGTTGTGACAAGGACTGTCTCTATATGAAAATCAACCATGGTCCATTGTCGCATTGTGACAAGGACTGTCTCTATATGAAAATCAACCATGGTCCATTGTCGCATTGTGACAAGGACTGTCTCTATATGAAAATCAACCATGGTCCAACTTCACATTATGAAAAAAATTGTCTCGACATTAAAATCAATCATGGTCAACTATGGTCCAATGTCTCATTGTCACAAGGATTGTCTCAATATGAAAATCAACCATGGTCCAACATCGCAGAGTGACAACCACAATGCGATGGTCAACCACTAAAATAAACATGGTCAACCATGTTTATTTTAGTGTTTATAATATTTATCTTAGGGTTTGTATACCTTGGCATTATAATATTAGTCCCTTTGGTTTAATATTATTCAACGAAGGTCAACCATGTTTTATAAAATCAATTGTGTTGAACCTTAGTTAATTAGGGTCAACCATTGGCCAACATCGCATTGTGACAAAGATTGTTTCAATATGAAAATCAATCATTGTCTCAACCATGGTCTAATGTTGCATTATGACAAATATTGTCTCAATATGATAATCATGGTTAGCTATGGTCAATCATGGTCAACCATGTTTTATAAAGTCAAACATGGTCATCCATGGTCAATCATGCTCAACCATGGTCGAATGTTGCATTGTGACAAAAAATGTCTTGATATGAAAATCAACCATGGTTAATCATGGTCAACCATGGTCCAACGTCACATTGTGACAATGATTGTCTCTATATGAAAATCAACCATGTCAACCATGTTTATTTTAGTGTTTACAATATTTATCTTAGGGTTTATATACCTTGGGTTTATAATATTAGTCCCTTGGGTTTAATAATATTCCCTTGGGTTCATAATCCCTTGGGGTTTTAGTATTAATCCCTTGGGTTTATAATATCAATCATGGTCAACCATGGTCAATCATAGCCAACCATCGTCAATCATGGGAAACCATGTTTATTTTAGTGTTTACAATATTTACCTTAGGGTTTATATACCTTGGGTTTATGATATTAGTCCCTTGGGTTTAATAATATTCCCTTGGGTTCATAATCCTTTGGGGTTTTAGTAACAATCCCTTAGATTTATAATATCAATCATGGTCAACCATGGTCAACCATAGGAAAGCATGTGTTATTTTAGTGTTTACAATATTTATCTTAGGGTTTATATACCTTGTGTTTATAATATTAGTCCCTATGGTCCAACGTCACATTGTGACAACCATGGTCAACCTTGGTCCAACGTCGAATTTTGACACAGATTGTCTCAATATGAAAATCAACCATCGTGAACCATCATCAATCATGGTCAACCATGGTCCATATTCGTAGGGTTTATTGATATAAGGGTTCATATTCCTAGGGTTTAATATTATTCCTTTAGGTTTATTATCAATCATGGTCAACTATGGTAAACCATAGTCAACCATGGTTAATCATGGTCAATCATGGTCAACCATGGCCAACCATTGTCTACCATGTTTTATAAATTCAATCATGGTCAACCATGGTCCAACGTCGCATTGTGACAAATATTGTCTCAATATGAGAATCAAACATGGTCAACCATGGTCCAATGTCGCATTGTGGCAAAGATTCTCTCGATTTGAAAATCAATCATGGTCAACCATGGTCCAAAGTCACATTGTGACAAGGATTGTCTCAATATGAAAATCAACCATGGTCAACCATGTTTATTTTAGTGTTTATAATATTTATCTTAGGTTTTATATACCTTGGCTTTATAATATTAGTCCCTTTGGTTTAATATTATTCAATGAAGGTCAACCATGTTTTATAAAATCAATTGTGGTGAACCTTAGTTAATCAAGGTCAACCACTCACCAACGTCGCATTGTGACAAAGATTGTTATAATATGAAAATCAATCATTGACTCAACCATGGTCCAATGTCGATTATCACAAATATTGTCTCAATATGATAATCATGGTCAGTTATGGCCAATCATGGTTAACCTTGGTCAAGCATGTTTTATAAAGTCAAACATGGTCAATAATGCTCAACCATGGTCGAACGTCGCGATGTGACAAAACTTGTCTTGATATGAAAATCAACCATGGTTAAGCATGGTCAACCGTGGTCCAACATTACATTGTGACAAGGATTGTCTCTATATGGAAATCAACCATGGTCAACCATGTTTATTTTAGTGTTTACAATAAATCTTAGGGTTTATATACCTTGGGTTTAATAATATTCCCTTAGGGTTTTAATATTAATCTTTTGGGTTTATTATTCCCTTAGGTTTATAATAACAATCTCTTAGGTTTATAATGTCAATCATGGTCAACCATGGTCAATCATAGCCAACCATCGTTAATCATGGGCAACCATGTTTATTTTAGTGTTTACAATATTTATTTTAGGGTTTATATACCTTGGGTTTATAATATTAGCCTCTTGGGTTTAATATTATTCGCTTGGGTTCATAATCCCTTGGGGTTTTAGTCTTAATACCTTGGGTTAATTATTTTCGTAAGTTTATAATATCAATCCTTTGGGTTTATTATTCCCTTTGGTTTATAATATCTATCAAGGTCAACCATAGTCAATCATAGCCAACCATGGTCAAATGTCGCATTTTGACAAAGACTGTCTCAATATAAAAATCAACCATGGTCAACCATGGTCACATTGTTTCAGAGATTGTCTCATGGTCCAACGTCACATTGTGACAACCATGGTCAACCTTGATCCAAAGTCGCATTCTGACACATATTGTTTCAATATGAACATCAACCATTGTGAACCATGGTCAATCATAGCCAAATATAATCAATCATGATCAACCATAATTATTTTAGTGTAATTTTTAATAATTAATCAATTCTTTATTAATATTTAATTATTAATAATAAATAAATTAACTATTTAATAATTAAATAAATAATTTATTATTTAAATAATTAACCATATTTAAAATATTAATTTAACCTATTAAATTTATAATAGACACCTACCACATATATCATTAATATAATTGTGCTAATAACTAGTATAATAACTAATACAATTTAAGATTATAAAAATTACACATCACAATAAACAAATCGCGTTACAAAACCAATTTGATACCCTCACATTAATCCCCAAATTTGAAACGTAGAAATTGCAAATAACATAAAATCACATTGCAGACCAGTTTGACATCACTTGGTAAAGAATAATGTGTTTCTGTATTTAATGTCCGTAGTTACTCCCAACACAAATCCCGCGCTATTCAGTGATTTGAATTGGTTTCCCGCGCCAGTTTCATTTTCATCCCCAACCATTATCCGGTGATTGGATCCAGTTTGGGTTGTCATCTCCTTGCATCGATTTTTCACAGTTATCCGATGGATACGCAAAGATCCTTTTGAGTAATGGGTAATGGGCTTTGCTTGCAGGTGGAGGAAACATCACAACATCGAGTGTTGATTATGCTGGAGTTGCAGAAAATCTAATAGAAAGCATGTAATTGTTTGGAGCTTCCCTACCATCCCATACATCAGATGTCTCTCATTGACGCTAAAGAAGTGGAAACTCCATTTAAAAGAAAAAAAAAAGGAATCATGATAATTGTATACGTAACCCAGGTGCGTTTTGACAAAGCTTCGTATTTATTTATTTAGGAGTCAATAGATTGAAAGATGATTTATCAGAGGATATGTGTAATTTCAACTAGTGCATTGCCAAGGCTCTGTCAGTCGAGTTGCCGAGAGCATCTCTTCATGGACAAGATCATACCCGGGTGTTCGCAGGGCGCTGTTCTCGCCTCTACAGTTCGTTTGAAAGGGTCAGGAATCATAACAACAGGTATAAAACCTCTTGTTGTCTATTGCTTGAATTAGAAAATGCAGATGCTTTAGTTAGAAAGTTGTATGGTATTCTATTCGCTGAGAAGGAGCAGAAGGCCATAAAGGATCATCGAGAGGTGAAAGAGTTACTGGACGCACTGGAGAAATGCGTGGCACATTTTGATGAAGGGATTGTCGCAGTGGATAGTAAAATCAAGAAATTGTATAATGCTCTTATTAGAATTTTCTATATAAAGTGTTTGTGTTCAAAAAATTGCAGAGATAGTATCCTCTGTCAGTTTTATAATTATAGTTGAGCTGTTGTTGGCTCTTGGAATTGCTTCGACACTAAGGAGGCTTCAGATGTAAAAAATTAAGAAGTTGTTTTTAAAGAGATTTTTTGGAAGTTTTTCTGGTGGGTTTTTTCCATCAAAATCCGGCAGTAATTTATTGAAATCGCTAGTTTGATAGCTAATTTCTGCACAATCAAAGCATCCCAGGGGTTTTTCAGGGAGCGGAATCCAAATATGCCGTTAAAAAACCATTTTAAATAATACAAATCAAGATTTAACCTCAATTTTTTCCTCGAATCTCCAAAAAGTCCCACTAAAGACAACTCCAAAAATCACTAATATGATTGCTACCTTGTCCACTGTTTTAATAATCCGTCGTTATTAGATGGGACGAAATTCCCCTCTCTAACTAATTAGAACTTTCCAGAATCATAACTTCAATTTTACTCCAAAGGGTAAATTTAAAGGCAAAGTTGAACATAAATATGTTGAACCGAAGGATAAATTTAAATAAAGATATACATAATGGAATGATAAATTTAAACCAAGAGATGCTTGAGGGAAAGATAAATCCAAAAAGCAAAACCCTTTCTTCAAATTTTGATTTATGCCTTTTTTTTTAACTTTCTATTTATATTATTTTATATTATTTCCAAGTGTTTTGCTGATTGTTGATCAATTAAAAAAAAAAATTTGGTTGGTTTTAGTGCATTAAGTATTTTTAGGCCTTGTATCACCAACAACCACATATTATAAAAAAATACATATGCTTGTAAATTTGTATTTTATTTGGTATAAATTTAGTTATTTAAAATGTTTTTCAAAAGTTCTTGTATTGATTTTAAAATTTAATATAATTTTATTTTTATATTATATTTTTTAAGAATAAAATTAAGAATTAATTTTGAAAATACATTATTAATTGATTTAACATTTTTATTAATTGATTTAACATTTTTATTTATTTAGATAGGATAATTTTTATTTTATTTTATGGAATTGGTTTTTTTATGTACATATTTTTTATTAATTAATTTTTATTTTGTTTGTATATTAAATTTGTTTAATTTTCATATTATAATATTGGGTAAAATTGTATTAAATTGCAATATTATTTATGGTTAATTTGATAGTGTATTACTATTTTTTTTTTAAATAATTTTGAAATACTACTTTCTGAATATAACATGCTTTAAGGATGGTAATAGAAATCTTCTATTTTACAAAAATCAAATTGTTTTATACTTTTTTACTCAACTATCATTAATTATATATTTCTTTGTTCCTTTTTTTTATCGATAATTTATAAGTATTTTATTTATTTATATTTTTCATAAAATCATGTAGCTAGTATGAATCTTATTTAAAAATGACAAATATTTACTTATTTAAAAAAAAATGGTGTTCTAAACACTTTGTTGTAAGAATGCTCTTTTATAATGTCATGGAGTTTTTCATGTAGTTTCTTATTTAAAACTTCTCTCTTTGTGTTTATGCCACCCAATCATTATTTAAGAGTCATGAAGCATATATATCTTTTATTGGTTCAACATGACTATGACCAAGTGTGGGAGACTTTCATGAATTGGTGTTAGTTTACATGCCATGCACTTAAGTTAGAACTACTATTCTCAAATCAACATAGAATAATCATAAATTAGTTTAACCACTACATATTTTATTCCTTGGCCATTGAGATTGGTTGAGTATGCATAACCATTATAATATTTAACATTGGAGGGAGGTTGATTTCAAGATGGTATAATATGTACCTCAAATTAAGAAAAAAGTCAAGCTGTGTTTAAAAGGATATATTTCTATTTACTTAGACTATTGAGATATTCATTAAGTGTATACCAAAAGATCACTCCATGTCAATAGCATAATGATGCTTCAAATGTAACATGTCCTAAATATGATAGATATATTACAGTTTGTTGATTGCCTATGTTGATGATACCTTTTTTTTCCATACCTAGTTTTTCAAAAGTTAATAATAACCATTATTTCGATGCTAGTAATATTTCATAAAAGACATAAAATTATTTAAATAGTATGGAAATATAGATGATCCATAATATAGAAACTTGACTACTACTTACAATTTGTGTTTGCATCCAATCTTAATTACTTACCATTTGTGTTTGCATCCAATCTTAATAATTTATTAGATACATATACAAATTTTCCTTCACTATTCACTTCAAGATTAAAAAAAAAAAGTGTCTTCCTTATTTTTATTTGGAATGATTGAAATGAAAGGAAGCCACCAAACATATATATTGTCACTCCATTCACTAATAAGTCTTTCCAACTACATCCTCAAAATTATCTTTCTAAATGTAGGGAACATGAGACCATTATTTTGGGATATGAGGGGACTATTTATTGAAAATATCCAATCTATATTAATTCTAAAATTATGGTTTTATTTATTTGAGTTTATTTCAACTTTGAAATATGCACTTTTTTATATTATTTTTAGGAAATGCTATCAGTAAGATTATGTCTTGTGAAACCTTGAATAGGAAAAGGTCATGTGGCTTTGACTAGGATGTGTAGAAATTTGTTTTATATGGGGCTTATTAAAAGATTATGAATTTGAATTCAAAGGACTTACATATATAGACATAGAAGTTAGATTATAAAATTGTTTAATTGATAATTTTTAAGGATTTAATATTTTTGCTATATATAGTATTGTAGACAACTATTCCAGTTTGAAAATTCATGCATATAGAATGTAGGCGAATATTCAATAAAAAACATGTAATTTACTATTAAAATTGGTAAAAAAAAATTGGCCAATATCATCCATTTAATCATATATATGTAAAAAATAAGCAAATTTTTAACCAAATTGGTGAATATTTTTTTTGAAAAAGGTCCAAAAAATAATCCATTTGCCAAATTTTGCCCCTAAAATTTTCCCTGGTTTCATTCATTCGCATAATGTCAAGAGTTTAGTCATTTGGAGGGATCATAAGATTAAAAAAACTAAAAAATTGGATGTCCAAAGGAAAGTAAATATATCTCTAGATAATACAAACGTGAAATTTAGAAAACTAATTTTCAAACTCACATAGTAAACATCAATTCATAAAGATCTAAAATTGGAGAAAGAGATGAAGTGATCGGAAGAAATTTAGTAATGTAAATTGGGGAAAAAATTCAATGGATAAGTGGAAGAAAGTTATGATTACACAAGGTAATTTGTAGAAGATAAATAAAACTTGATACCAAGGTTTGATCGAATACACTCACATTTGATAGATGGGACAAGTGGAGAACAAGAAAATTACATTCCAATGGCTCTAGGAACATGTTATGATTATTGAACATGAATGATTGTAAGGGATCTCACATGCATGAAGTGGAAGAAAAATCGGTGTGAAGGATCTTGTCACTCAAACATTGAAATTAATATAAACTCTGTAACCCTTGACTTGAAAATTTATTTTTATACATTCTCAAGAATCACTAATCAATCCATGATACTTTCCATGAAATAAGAGTTAAATTCTAATGCTTTAAACAAGGCTAAAATGAAGAGATATTCGACTCTTTCAAAACATTCTTCGAAATCATTTCTCTAAACAAAGTGTTTTTTTACTACTCCAATGTATTTTGTATAATATAAAAGAAACCCTTCCAAAATTTAATTACCTCTACATTTCAAAATTGAATATAATACAAGCTTCCTACAAGATTAAGAATATTACATTGACGCTTGGTGTATGATCTATCTAGTGATAAAGAATACATGTACAATGAAGACAACCTATTAGATAGGACCTGTGTGTGTATATTGGTTGCAAACCATATTATAGTTTATGTGGCATTTGGTTAATGTTGAGGATTGTCTCCCTTTTAACCTATAATAACTTGTGACTCTACATTAGAGGCTTCCCAACCTTGCGCTTTCAACAATCATGGAGGTCTTCGAAAAGCACCTCAGTGTTGCTGGCTAGATCACTGCAAGTCTAATGGTGCGCCTGGGCACATGGATCTTTGAGGAGTTCTGATCTCCTCGTGGCCCTCTTGATGTCTTTTGAATCCCGTGGACTCGGGATGTTTGATGCTAGCTTAAGCTTAGGAGGGGTAACACTAGTAAGGGCTACAAAACCATAGAGGTTGTGAAAAAATGTTGCCATATATTCTGTTGGTTGTAGAACCTCTGCAACCAAACCATAACTAAATCTATGTTGAATGGCGAAGTTCACAGAGAGAAGCGCCACTGTTAGGGTCCCACCCTAACCCCCTTATTTATGTCATAGGATCACGTCATAGTCAAGAGTCAATAAAGCCCATATTAATATTTGTAAGTGGTTAACCCGCAATTAATGACGGGACCACAGTTAGTTGCAAATGGGCGGTAGTATTAGATAGATGGTATTAATAAAACCCACAGTATTGGCCTGTGGTATTGCATGTATGAGTCATATATAAAGGATAGAGACTCCCTGCGAGGAGTATCGTGTCTTGTTTTTGTAATTGAGCTCTGCTCTATTGGAGGTTGCCCCCTCGAAGAGGCCTGTGAACATTTCTCTCTGAATAATAAAATCATTGCTATTCTGTGTTCTGGGTATCTTTTCTTCGCATATTCTATGTTCTGGGTATCATTTCTTCGCATATTCTGTGTTTGGGTATTACTTTGCAGGTTAAGAGCATAACAAGTGGTATCAGAGCACTTTCCAGGGCTCGGTGGGATCTCCAATTTTTAGCAATTTTTTTTTTTGGCTAGAGACGTGTTCCGGCGTCTTTAAACCACGGGATCTGTCGTTAAGAGCATAAACCTACGAATTTGGGGAGGCATGCACGCAGGAAATACAAGAGGTGGTCACGTCTGTTGGACTCCCTTGTAACCCCTGTGGGTACCCCTTCGAGTAGTAGCGCATTAGACAGAACCGCGCACGGACTGTATTCCACGTACCCTCTGGGTATATAGGAAGCCCCCTAGCTCCCTTGAAACCTCGCCATAGATAAACCTTCGGCCGTCTTGTGGCTACAGTGCACCGAGAATAGCACTCGGAGAGATTACTCGCCCGTACGATAGGGTAGTCGGGTTGTACGGCTAAGGGTACGGTCGATCCTCCTTAGTTAGAGCCCTGAAACATTGGGCCAAGTACTACTGTCAGACCCTTATGTATATTGCGATCTGTAGCAGCTGACACTCCTCAAGACCATAGTTCCCTTTCTATCGGGGATCACACATCATCTATTCCAGATCAGCAAGTGCAGCAGCAGCAGACATCAGCCCCGCAGCTCCATCAGATCAGCAACAACAGTTATCCCACCATTCAGATCTCTCAGATCCACCCGATCAGAGTAGTTGTGAAGGGTTCCTGTACCTGGATATAATTTTCGCAGGACTTTTGGTGGCATTAACATTTTGAGGATTTGGTGACTGCAGTATTGATCAGGAAGGAGTAAAACTCCGTGAGGAGTTTTCCAAAAAAAAAAAAAAAAAAAAAAACGAGTCTGAGATCTTCCGGGGCGCTTATTGGTGACCTAGCCCATTAGAATCAGGATGACGAGCTGAGCAAGGTGGTACCATTCAATTTCTTAGTAAAAATTTTTTGGCGGTCCCAAATTTTCATCAGGTTGGTGTATGGTAGAAACTCGCGCTCAAGCGATGGCCAATGAAAGGATGGACAAAATTGAAAACCAGGTGAACTCCATCCAATTTTCGGTGAACGAAATACAACATGAGATTAAAGGAATAAGTATCCAGATACAGAACGCACTGAAGGGCAAGGAGCTAGCCCACAAGGAGGAGAATAATGGCCATGAATACCATGAGGGTGAGTCTAGCCACTCTCCCCACGTCTGGCACACCCACCCACCACCCAGTCAGCGACCTCCCAAGTTGGATATGCATAAATTTGACGGTTCTCACACGTCCGCATGGCTAGCACAAATGGAGCATCATTTCCAATTGAATAATATCATAGATGAGGGGACTAAGCTTATGGTGGGCACCATGTACTTGGACAATGAACGATGGCAATGGAAGGAATGGCATCAGCGTTGCAATGGACATTTTCAAAATTGGGCCCAATTTGCCAAAGCTCTTCGAAATCGCTTTGAACAGGAAGACTCTTTTTTGGGGCGTCTCACTAAGCTCCGACAAACGGGTACAGTGGATGAATATATTACCGCTTTTGAAGCCTTAGCCTTCCGCACTAAGGGTCTCACAGATGAGTTCTACATGGAATGCTTTATCAGCGGTCTGAAAGAAGCCATCAAAGCTCAGGTTCTACTCCACCACCCTCCCACGTGGACAGAGGCTTGCCAGGTAGCTCGTAAGGTGGAACGTACATTAACAGCCCAATCCAACCGCCTCAACTTCCCCGCTAAAGTTCGTCCCCCACAGGCTCCCAACACGACTCAGACACTTAAGATTCAAAAGGTGTCACCTGCGGAAATGGCCGAAAGAAGGAAGCAAGGACTATGTTACTACTGTGATGAAAAATATTCCCCGGGTCATAAATGCAAGGAGCCCAAGTTTTTTCAAATAGATGCCACTGACTACAGCTCCATCGAGGAAGATCCACCACTTGAGGAACTGGAGGCGATTGAAGAAGATAACCAAAAGGAGATTGTATCTGACGACCCAATTATTTCGCTAAATGCATTGGCAGGAATTTCTTCCCCTCAAACTCTCAAAATCAGGGGTTTTCTTAAACATCGCCCAGTAGTAGTCTTGATTGATAGTGGAAGTACCCATAATTTCATCCATCAAAAGATCGCTGAAGCAGCGCATTGTTTTGTCCGAGCAGTTTCTAACTTCCAAGTCCAAATTGCAGATGGGGGCACAATGAAATGTGAAGGCCGCTGTGAAAATGTCAAACTTCAAATGGGGGATTATCAGTTGAAAACCCACATGTTTGCAATACACATGGGGGGTTGCGACATTGTCCTAGGCGCGGAATGGCTACGCACTCTGGGGCCAATCACAATGGATTTCCAGGAGTTATATATGAGTTTTAAGCAGAACAACTCCACACATACCCTCCGTGGACTACAGGCGGGAGCCCCCTCTATCATCAGCTCGCATAGGATGGAAAAATTGTTAAAAAAGGGCCATCATGGAGTGGTAGCTCAATTTAATGCCATCCACGTAGTCAAAACCATGTCTCTGCCAATTCATCCTGAGATGCAACAGATTTTAAATAAACATCAGACGGTCTTTGATAAGCCTCATGAGCTTCCACCCTCGCGAGGGGAACATGATCATAGCATCACATTGGTTCCAGGGGCCCAACCCCCAAATGTGCGGCCATACAGATATCCGTTCACCCAAAAGAATGAAATAGAAAAAATCATCAAGGAATTGTTGGAAGCAGGTGTCATTCGCCCCAGCATTAGTCCTTATTCATCCCCAGTGGTCATGGTCCTCAAGAAAGATGGGGAGTGGCGGATGTGTCCCGACTTCAGGGCCCTCAATAAGTTGACAGTCAAAGATAAATTTCCCATCCCGGTGGTTGACGATTTGCTGGACGAACTCAATGGGGCTCAATTCTTCACTAAGTTGGATCTTCGCTCAGGCTACCACCAAATTCGCATGAAGGAAGTCGACATTCCCAAGACGGCTTTCAGAACTCATGAAGGCCATTATGAGTTCCTGGTCATGCCATTTGGTCTCTGTAATGCCCCCTCTACTTTTCAGAGCCTTATGAATCACCTCCTCAAACCATATCTCAGAAAATTTGTCCTTGTCTTCTTCGATGACATCCTCATCTATAGTGGCACTTGGGCGGCACATCTTCAGCATGTAGATCTACTCTTGCAACTGCTCCGCCAGCATAAATTATTTGTCAAGATGTTTAAGTGTTCGTTTGGCATGGAAGAAGTTGAGTATTTGGGCCACATTGTGGGGCGTGAAGGTGTCAAGGTGGACCCCAAAAAGATCCAGGCAATGCAAGAATGGCCTCAACCTAAGACCTTGAAGAGCTTGAGAGGATTTTTGGGTCTAACAGGCTATTATCGTAAATTTGTCTGCAATTATGGCCGCATAGCAAATCCCTTCACTCAACTCCTAAAGAAAAATTCCTTCTTCTGGAATGAGGAAGCACAACAGGCATTTACCGCTCTCAAAAACGCCATGTGTTCCACTCCCGTCTTAGCACTACCTGACTTCACCAAATCCTTTGTCATTGAATGTGATGCTTCGGGTACAGGTATTGGAGCAGTCTTAATGCAGGAAGGGCGACCATTGGCCTTCACCAGCCAACAACTCAGTGGGAGGAATCTGGGCCAATCTACCTACGAGAAGGAAATGATGGCCATCTTACATGCAGTCGAGACCTGGCGACCTTACTTATTGGGGCGACGTTTCCAAATCCGCACAGATCATCACAGTCTTAAATATTTTTTGGAGCAACGCCTATCCTCCCCACAACAAAATAAATGGTTAGCCAAAATGCTGGGATATGATTATGAGATCATTTACAAGAAAGGGAAAGACAACAGTGTAGCAGATGCATTGTCGCGCCAATTTGAGGAGGAAAGTACTCTGCTCGCAATTTCCCTCCCCATTCCAGACTGGATTGAAGAGGCTCGCAGGGAATGGTTTTCACACACAGGGCTCGTACAACTCATTTCTCAATTGCAGGAAGATCCTAATTCCCGCAAGGGCTACTCGTGGCAGAATGATATTCTTCGCTACAAGGACAGAGTCGTAATATCACCAACATCTACCCTCAAAAGTCGCCTTTTGGCAGAATTGCACTCATCTCCCATTGCAGGACATTCGGGCTTTCAGAAGACATATGCTCGCACCAGAAGATCATTCTTTTGGACAGGCATGAAAAAGGATGTCCTTACTTTCGTAGCCGAATGTGATGTCTGTCAACGCCACAAAGGGGAAACCGTCAACACACCAGGCACCTTACAACCATTGCCCATTCCGGCCTCAATTTGGACGGAGGTTTCTATGGATTTCATTATAGGTCTTCCAAAGTCAGGGAACAAGTCAGTTGTCATGGTGGTTGTGGATAGACTGTCGAAGTATGCTCATTTCTGTGCCCTACCCCACCCGTTTACACCTACCTTGGTTGCTCAAACTTTCATGGATCAGATCTTCAAATTACATGGCATGCCCACTTCTATAGTGTCCGACCGCGACCCGATCTTCACCAGCAATTTTTGGCAGGAACTCTTCAGAATACAAGGCACTCAACTCAAACTCAGTACTTCATACCATCCGCAAACAGATGGTCAAACCGAAGCCGTCAACAAATGTCTAGAAACCTACCTTAGGTGTTTCACTTCAGAAAAGCAACACCTTTGGGCACAGTGGTTACCTCTGGCTGAATGGTGGTATAACACCAACTATCATGCCACCACCAAAATGACTCCCTATGAAGCAGTCTATGGTCAACGTCCGCCTTCCCCTACTTCTTATCTCAAGGGATGCTCCAAAGTACAAGCAGTGGATCAACTCCTACAACACCGCGCAACCATGCTCGCCCATCTTCGCGAGAATCTTCATCAAGCTCAGAACCGCATGAAGCAACAGGCCGACCAACATCGCTCAGAGCGCCAATTTCAAGAAGGGGATCAGGTCTTTTTGAGGCTGCAACCATATAAGCAAACATCACTCAAAGATAAGGGTTGTCAAAAGCTCGCTCCAAAATTCTATGGACCATACCAAGTACTTCAGCGCATTGGAGAAGTGGCTTACAAGTTGGCTTTGCCCCCTACGGCAAAAATCCATCCAGTTTTCCATGTATCATGCCTCAAGAAAGTGATTGGAAACAATTGTCGAGTTCAAACCAGTCTACCTGAATTAGACGAAGAAGGGTCAATCTGGCTTCAACCCGAACAGGTTCTAGACACACGAGACAAGCACCTGCGCGGCCGCATGATTAAGGAGGTCCTCGTCAAATGGAAAGACACCTCTCCGGAAGATGCAACTTGGGAACCAGCCACTATTCTTCAGCAGTTTCCGCAGCTTCAGCCTTGAGGACAAGGCTAGTCTTAAGGGGGAGGGCATGTTAAGGTCCCACCCTAACCCCCTTATTTATGCCATGGGATCACGTCATAGTCAAGAGTCAATAAAGCCCATATTAATATTTGTAAGTGGTTAACCCGCAATTAATGACGGGACCACAGTTAGTTGCAAATGGGCGGTAGTATTAGATAGATGGTATTAATAAAACCCACGGTATTGGCCCGTGGTATTGCATGTATGAGTCATATATAAAGGATAGAGACTCCCTGCGAGGAGTATCGTGTCTTGTTTTTGTAATCGAGCTCTGCTCTATTGGAGGTTGCCCCCTCGAAGAGGCCTGTGAACATTTCTCTCTGAATAATAAAATCATTGCTATTCTGTGTTCTGGATATATTTTCTTCGCATATTCTATGTTCTGGGTATCCTTTCTTCGCATATTCTGTGTTTGGGTATTACTTTGTAGGTTAAGAGCATAACAGCCACAGTGAAGTTAGTCGAGGACCTTAATCTTATAGTCCAATTTGATAAACTGATGTGATTGGTCTTGGGGAAGACCTAGCCAGGGAATCCATTGATTGGCTCTTGATATTATGCCTTATTATTGTTGGCAAAAAGGAGGGTGGTGTGGCCCAAACACTGCATCTGGAAGTCTTTTGATCGATAGTGCACTGAGCGGGTGGGGAAATGTAAGTTGGGCCACTATGGCAGACACGTGAGCATGGCGGTCTTGTTATTAGCCGGGGTGGACCCACCTAGTCAGCCAACCCATCGAGTCAACCCCATAGCAATCTCAAGAGTGCATGAGAAAGGGGGTGGGGTGACCAGTAGTAGGATGTCATGGCACTATTATGATGTGTAACAATTGGAAACAATGAAGGTGTCAAGATGTGACCAACCAACCCACGTGGCTTGGGGACCATATCCTAAAGAGTTTGTTTTTGGCATGGCAAAGGGATAGAAAGGTTGACTAGGCATTGGGCTAGCTAGGCTTACAAATTAGAGGTAGGGAGTGTTCCCATTGGTCGAGATGGATCCCATATGACAACTCATCCCTAAGGAAAAAATCCCATGAGCTAAAAAGGGAAGCTTGTTTCAGAGGAACGAGATGACGTGGTGCTAGGATGACTTGGAACAAGGTGTCGTGAATCTATAACGACATGTTCCAATTAGAGGTAGAGTCCATATGGAGGCATGGACCCTGTTCCACATAAACTCAAGGTGTTCCTCCCCATAAGTTCAAAATGTGCATAGTATGGAAGTGTCGGGGTGTTGGAGTTGGGATGGCATGTGCTGGTGGTCCCCACCCTGGAGGGACAAGAATGTTAGCTGAGGCTACAACATACTTACCATGAAATTTTCCACATCCCAACCAACATATAATACATATGCCTATCAGTGAACAAATAAGGGCTATACACATCACGTAGGGATTCCTCCCCATATCCTTTCCTCATGGACATAATGGTCCCAAGAATATCAGGTCACATCAACCAACCAATGGTGATGGTTTGCCATGATTACTCACTGCACCATAGGCAATTATTCAAAAATCCAAATAAAATACCATATCCAATGTCACAACCATTGGTTGTCCAAACCTTCAAAATGCTAGCTAGCAAACACATGCATTGCCCAAGCATTTATTAAATAACATTTTAAACATCATTATAGTTAGTATACACTCCAACTAACACTTGTGAGTAGGATACCCTCAACTCTCATTCAGATATTACCCATAGGATTGAGCTCCACCCTAGATCTAGGGATCCATGCATTAGTACCATCCTACATACTTGGATCACAAGGCGACCCTTCAATTATGCATGCCATTAATGATTTAAAACCAAAATTTTAACACCTAAACATTTGTTTTATTAGATTTATAAAAATTATTATGAAACCCCCTTATTGAGGGACCTACCATTACTTAGCCATGATAGAGCCCATCTAGTCCAAGTGTTGAACCTAGATGCTATGATGCCACCTTTAACAACCCTCCCCACCTGCCCTAGTGGGATGGATACTACTTGATAATCCAATTACCCTTATACTATTGAGGAATGGGATTAAAATGTTTTTATCTTTTCCTCAATTCCATTTCCTGTGCCGAGGATCTAAATTGGCTTAATTGAGGGTTATGGCTTCTCTCTTTTCACTTGAGCACCAAGACTCAGAAATCCATAGCTTCATTTTATTAACTTTCCATTGGCCCTACCATATATCTCTCTATCTCTCTCTCTCTCTCTCTCTCTATATATATATATATATATATATATATAATGCTTACAGAATCTCACCAAGGTCTCGAAAACCCCAATGTTTATATATATAAAACCATAAATTACCTTGTCTTATCATATGATTGACTGCTCATATGTAGGGCCTCGCCTCTGTGCCTCGGTGCCGATAAAATTCCACCATGTCGCTTGCTATGGTGGTCCCCATCAATGTCTCATAAAATATGTGGAATTTCTAGGCAGATCCCCACACATTCATTCTTCGATGTCATCATGCATAATTCCAACAGGATAACGTGCACATAAGTTATGGGGGGTTCACCCCTTAGAATGGGCGATAAGAGGAATATCATCGATCATCAGATCAACAACTCACATTCATTTTGACACCCTCCCTCACCCTTTTTGAAATGACAACAAGAGGTTTCAAAGAAGGAATTATCAGGTTTTCCAATTTTCTTATGGTTTTCGTTGATAGGCACACGACATCAAGATGGGCCCCCTTTCTCTGACCACCATGTCATCCCACTTCGCCTTTTCTTGAAGCTTTCATCCACTACTTACCTTTATACCTCCATGATGGGGCCTATACGAAATTTCATCATGATCCTTCCCCTCCCAACAGATCAACTCGGCCTCTCTTCTTGTCCATCGAGGGTTGGGACCACCGGGACACGTCATCCCAACCCCAACACCCCGACACTTCCATAATATGCACCTTTTGAACTTCTTGAGAGGAACCCCTCAGGTTTACGTGGATCAGGGAGCCATGCCTCTGCATGGCCCCTACCTTTGATTTTCATGTGTCGTTATCGAGTCATGACACCCTTTGAGAACTCATCCCAACACCACGTCATATCGTTCCTTTGAAACAAGCTTCCCTCTTTAGCTCACGGGAATTTTTCCTCAGGGATGAGCTATCATATGGGCTCCATCTCGACCAATGGTAACACTCCCCACCTCTAATCTATGAGCCTAGCTAGCCTAGTGCCCAGTCAGCCTTGCTATCCCTTTTTCATGCCAAAATCCAAATCTCTATGATATGGTCTATGAGCCACGTGGGTCGGTTGGTCATGTCTTTGCACCTTCCTTGCTTCCAATTGTTACACATCATAATGGTTCCATGACATCCTACTACTGGTCACCCTGCCTCCTTTCTCATGCACTCTTGAGATTGCTCTAGGGTTAGCTCGAAGGGTTGGCTGACTAGGTGGGTCCACCCCGACTAATAAAATGACCGCTGGGATCACATGTATGCCATAATGGCTCGGCTTACATTTCCCCACCCTCTCAGTGCACTGTTGATCAAAAGACTTTCAGATGCAGCCTCCAGGCCATGCCACCCTCCTTTTCGCATCAGGTTATCAGATTGAACTATAAGATTAAGGTCCCTCCCTAACTTCACCGTGCATTTCTCTCTGCAAACTTCGCCATTCAACATAGATTTAGTCATGGTTTGGTTGTGGAGGTTCTGCAACTAACAAAATCTATGGCAACATTTTTCCACAACCTCTATGGTTTTCTATCCCTTACAAATGTTACCCCTCCTAAGCTTAAGCTAGCATCAAACATCCTGAGTCCACGGGATTCACAAGGCGTCAAGAGGGCCACAAGGAGATCATAACTCCTCAAAGATCCATGTGCCTAGGTGCACCATTAGACTTGCAGTGATCTAGCCAGCAACACTAAGGCGCTTGTTGAAGACCTCCAGGACTATTGAAAGCACAAGGTTGGGAAGCCTCTAATGTAGAGTCACAGGTTATTATAGGTTAAAAGGGAGATAGTCCTCAACATTAACCCAATGCCACATAAACTATAATATGGTTTTCAACCAATATATACACACAGGCCCTATCTAATAGGTTGTCTTCATTGTAATCAATTGGCTGCAACAAACAACGTTCTTGTGTTGATCATGCCATATTTTGGTTTAGGGCCTTATGGGCCTTTCAATGCTTTTAGCATTTCATAGTATATTAACCATTCATGTGGACTACAAGATCAAAATTTATGTCATTTGTGTTTACATACACCATTTCAACCCAAAAATGAAACCACATGTTCATTATGTTTACAAGCATCATATCAATCTAGAAATGCAAACATGTGTTTATTAACATTGCAAATACATAAGAACACTTATCTTGGAATATTTTTGGCAACTGAGTTTGGTACAAGGACTCTCCACCCAACCATAGACAGTTGCAACCAAGATTACTTGCAACAATCACACCCGAGCTAGATTATAAGGCTTGAGGTGGAGCGCATTCAAGAGAAACCTTCAACGAATACACAGTTGAGTCGGATCACAACCAGGGCACCCTACCTTCGTATTGAAGGAAAATCACTACTCTTTGTCATGTTTATATCCAACAAGTTTTTTTTTTTTTAACTGAAACGGGTATTTTTATTTATAGAGATGGATGGCCGAAGCCAGATCAATCATTACAATTCACTGTTTCAAACAATACAATTCTCTGCTTTTACAAGAACGCCTTGCCCATTTAGGGAATAGTTGCCATATTCGATGCTCCTGAATTTATGCTGATCATGCTCTTTTCTAGAGTACATCCTGTGTTTGCTAGTCTGTCTGCTTCTGTGTTTAATTCTCTGAGGATATGGAAGATTTGAGCTGAGGAGAAGTCCTTCAGGAGTCTGTTCACTCTTGTAAGCTGTTTGTTTAGCGCTGGATCCTTGAGCCCTTTCTTGTTTATTAGAGATTTTATCAGCAATTCTGAGTCTCCAAAGACTAAGATTTCCCTTGGGTTTCCTTTTCTGGCCAGTTGACAAGCTTTTAAAAGACTGAGAACTTCGGCCTGATTGTTGGTTTTAAGCCCAAGTCCCCAGCTGAAGTCCTCTTTTATCCCATTCAGGAAGTAAATAACCCCCCCTGCTCCTGACCTGCCTGGATTGCCTTTCGAGGCTCTGTCAAAGAAGATAGTGCATTTTCCTTATGATTTCCACCACTTCTGGAAACTATCCAAGGTGTCTCGAATCTGCCAATTTTCCTTATGATTTGGGCGAATGATTGCTGAAGGTCTCGGCATGGGGGAGAAGCCATCCAGCCATGCCCTTTCTTCATTTTGTAGGGAGCTATCTTTGACAATGGAGTGTCTTAGAGTTTCTAATAGAAGTTTCTTGGCCTGCTCCGCTGCATTATCTGCAGTCATTTCTTTTTGGTTGAAGACAATTTTGTTCTGGGCAAGCCACAACTTCCAACAAACATATTTTGGAGCTGCAATCCACACCTTATGCCAAAGAGATTTGTTAGCAATGTTGGAGGGGTATCGAGCTTTCCAAGACGAGAACATGCCTGTGATTGAACAATGTGCTGGGGGTCTCACATTCAGACCTGTCAAGAAGCTAGTCCAGGCCTTCTGTGCATACTCACAATCGATGAACATGTGAACTGAGGTTTCCAATGCATTTTTGCAGAACACACATCGATGAGGACCAACTATGTTTCTTCTGCACAGATTATCTCCAGTCAGGATTTTGTTGTGGAACAAAGTCCAAAAGAAGAAATTGATCTTGGGGATTGTGAAGTTTTCCCAGATCTGATTCCACACTGTTTCCGGGTGCGGAGAGTCCTTTTTGCCTTGCATCTGTAAGTATCCTTGTCTGGCTGTGTACACCCCTGTTTTTCCCCATCCCCATGAGTCTTCCTCGTCCTTATGCACAGGTGTAAAGTCTGTAATTGCATCTGTGACAGTATTTAACTGATTTTTTAAATGCGCTGGAATGTTAGGCAATGTCCAGCACTGCCAATTTCCTTTGTTATCCCACTCTGCTATATCCTCGATTTTCCGGATTCCTTTTGAACTTAACCAAGCTCTTAAATCTACAATTTCATTAATAGCTGAAAGTGGAGGGTGACCCATGATTCGATCTCTCCACAACAATATATTTTTGCCGTTCCCTGGAATTTTATACAAATGAGTTCTAAAGAAATCGATCCCTTTACAGCAGAGCCTCCAAGCCTGCGTTCCTCTAGGAGAAAGCGCTGGATTGAAGGAGGTGATCGACTAATTTTTGAGATACTTGAGTTTTAAGAGCTGGCTGACAGGATGCGTAGGCTCGGTTAATAGCTGCCACAGAAGTTTACAGCCCAAGGCTAGATTTGCTTGCTGGGGGTCATGAATTTGGAGTCCGCCTTCGGTAATGGGACGCTTCACTGTTTCCCAATTAATTAGATGAAATCGATTGTTGTTTCCCTTCCCACCGTTCCACAGAAAATTCCGCATTAGACAGGAGATTTGATCTGCGATTTGTCTTGGAGCCATCAGCAGAGAGGCTTGGAATGTAGGCAAAGCTGAAAGCACAGATCGAATAAGAGTGAGCTTGCCGCCTGTTGTGAGCCAAATGCCACCCCACGCTGCAATCTTTTTTTTGAACTTTGAAATCACCTCCTCCCACAAGTGATTGCGGTTGGATCCCATCGTCAAAGGGAGACCGAGATACTTTATTTTGTCCCACGCTGCATAACCTTTGAACCCCAATTCGCTGGCAATCCTTTCAATTGTTTGTTGATCTGTATTCCATCCATAAACAACACTTTTCCTCTCACTGATTAACGCTCTGGAGATGCTGCAATACTTTTGGAGAATGGTCTTGAAGGAGTTAGCAATTCTCATGGAAGCACCCCCGAGCAGGAGTGAATCATCAGCAAAGAGCGCGTGATTCACTGGGGCTATGCCTTGCACAATTCTTATCCCAGGTATGGAACCAATTTGTTTCTCCTGTGTCAGCTTTCTGCTTAGTGAATCAGCCATCAGAATGTAGAGAAAAGGAGAAATAGGGCAGCCCTGCCTCAGTCCCCTGGTGGCTAAAAGGAACTCTGCTGGTCTACCATTCACCATTGGGGCGATCCAGATGTTTTCAATGCAAGCTTTGATGAGGTTTATGAATTCCTGATTGAATCCAAAGGCTGCAAGAACCCTGAACAGGAAAGAACGATTAACTCTATCAAAAGCATTACACATATCCAATTTGATAATCATACCTTGTTCTTTCCGTGTTTGACTGGAGTGGAGGGCTTCTTGGATTTGAATGACATTGTCCAAGATTTGTCTGCCTTTCACAAATCCTCCTTGGGCCGGAGAGATGAGCTTTTGGAGAAGGGGCTTAATTCTGTTAGCCAGTAGTTTGGCCACGATCTTGTAGGAAGAATTGCAGAGTGGGATCGGCCTGTATCTATCAAAGGAGACTGGGTTTTTTTCCTTGGGGATTAAAGCGAGGAAGGTGGAGTTTATTCCTCCACCTTCCTCAAGATTCCTCTTATCATTTTGAAGAGATCAAATTTGATTATCTCCCAACAAATTCTATAAAAATGAATTGAGAATCCGTCAGGTCCTGGAGCTTTGTCTGGTTCCATGGACCAGACTATATTAGTTATCTCTTCTTCCGTTACTGGGCTCATCAGAGAATCATTATCTTCCACGCTGACTAGTTTTGGAATGGTTGTGAGAAACACTACTGCATCCTCCTCATTCCCATTTCTTTCCGCACTAAGGGGGTTCTGAAAATGGTTTACAACTGCTTCTTTGATTTGAGAAAATCCTTTATACACCTGACCGCTAGTGTTGGTAATTTCTGCTATATGATTACGTGAGAGGCGAGCCCTGCACTGTCTATGGAAGTATGTGGTATTTTTGTCCCCAGATTTAAGCCACAGACTTCGAGACTTTAAGCGCCAATGTTCTTCTTCATTTCTAAAAGAACAGTATGCATTCCTTTGGGCAGATTTTTCATTGGCTAAGTCTGTGGGAGAGGGATCTTTCTCCTCCATTTCGAATTGTATTCCTTCCAACTGAAGAACTGCCTCCTTCCTCTGCCTAGTGGGGGTTTGCATGGATTTCTTTATCCAATCTTTAAGAGCTTTTTTTGTGTTTTTCATTTTTTGTTCCCACACAAAGCTTGGGGATCCGAATACATCTATCCTCCATGCTGTTTGGACTGTTTCAAAGAACCCTTCTTTACCTACCCAGAGAGGACTGAAACGAAATGGGAGGGGGCCTAGATCTTCTTCTTCTTTTAGGCATAAAAGGATTGGCTTATGGTCCGATGTGAGCTTTGGGAGAATCTTGGAAAAAACTATTCTATTGTCCATCATTAAAGAGCTGCTGATGAGAAATCTATCCAGCCTAGCAGAGATTTGATTTTCTCCAGTTCTATTGTTAGTCCAGGTGTATTTTCCTTTCACGGGTTTGAAGTCAACTAAGTCCCACTGCAGTATCAGATTTCTCACTGTATTGATGAAAGGATCCCTAGAGTAAATCCCTCCTTTTTTTTCTTTGGGATCTAGAATTATATTCAGATCACCGCCTATGACTATATTTGTGGGGTTGATCTGCTTTATATAATCCAAGAGTGTCCTCCAGCACTCTCTCTTTTCTTCATAATGAACAGGGACGTACAAGTTAAACAGAGCAAGGGGGAGGTTGCTTGCAGTGTGGCGCAGTTCTGTGAAGATCCAATGTTGGGTCTCAGAGAATCGTTCTAATGAGAAGGAGTTTTTTGACCAAAATGTGCCTATTCCTCCGGCCGAGCCCCTTGCACTGACAACCTTTCTTGAATCGTATTTCCATTTCATAATGCTAGTGTTTAGAAGGGTTTCTCCTTCTATTTTGGTCTCTTGGAGCATAAGGATGTCCGCGGTTTCCATCTTCAATAAGTCTTTGATAGCCTCTGCCTTATTGGGATTACCCAGTCCCCTACAGTTCCAAGAGACCAACTGCATCATTTACCACTTGATGGGGTGGGGCCTCCTCCCTTGGGCACCCTTGGTCTTGTATTTCTCCCGATGGTCATTTTAATGGTAGTTTGACTGCCTAGGGTTTTCTGCCGTTCTGATTCTTCTTCCCTAGTTTCCTTGTTTGTTCTTCTTCCCACTTTTTTTGATGGCCTTTCAAAGGTTTCCTCATCAGATGAGCTCGTGTTTTCTAGGTTCTTCTTCTTTTGTTTTATGATGTCAGCATAAGAAGGAGAAGAAGTATTGCTAGAGTTCGGATTTGGGATGTTACCTAGCTCTTGATTGTCTGCATTATTCATCTGTGGTAGATCTTCCTACTCGGCCTCTGGAGGATCTGACGGTGGTGTAAGAGATTCGAAGGGGTTTTTGTCTCCTGCAATGCTGTTGGCTTCCCTGCTTCCACTATTTTGATTACTTGCGTCTTCTTGCCCTGTTTTGTTCCCTGTCTCTTTTGCTTTGTTTTTGTTGTTCTGCCTGCTGCTTGCTGTTCTCTTTGCTTGCTTCCACTGCTCGCCTTTTTCTTTCTCTGCTATTTCCTCATTTTTTTTTTTACAATATCTTGCAAAATGCCCATATTCATGGCAATGTCGACATTTAAAGGGCAGTTGTTCGTAATCTAGCTCTTGAATGTGCGACCAGTCTGCCACCGAAAGTTTGATGGCTTCAGGGAGCTCGACCTCCAGATCAACTTCCACACAGATGCGTGCGCAGGAGAATTGATCCTTCCTCGGGGCCTGATCAATATACCTGCCTAGGGCATTGCCAATGGATTGCAGCGAGTTCTGACTCCAGCAGTGGAGAGGGAGGTGCGGGAGGCGCACCCAAACAGGAACGGCTGTGGGCACATCTTGAGCAGGGTCAAAATCTGGAGACCATTTGTTCAAATATAACCCTTGAGGGCCCATGAAATAAGGCCCGCTTCTGAAGATCAAGCTTCGGTCTTCCCTGCTGTCAAACACAAAGACGAAGAACCCTTTGCCTACGAAATGGCTTTTTATTCCTTCCTTAACCAGTGGGATCCAGTTTCGTTTGACCCAATCATCTACTGCCTTCGGGGATGGCCATAGCCTTGTGAACTGGCTGATGAGGCCCCTTTCAGCAAGGTTTAGCATTGTTCTACAAGCATCATCTACCGGTAGAGACACCGTAGGGATGTTGTCCAACTTTTTAATGAACTTTTGTTGCAAGACCGAGGTCGGCTGCTTATCAACTGCAGCAACAAGGGATCGGAATGCATCTAGATATGAAGGTGGAAGGGATTCACCTCCATTCGTCATGGTCGGGGATTGAGGGGCAGGGGTCAAAGCAGGGACCCCATACACCAACTCAGATCAACCCCCAGAGCTATCAAAACACAGGTGCAAAATCTAACACGAGAGCTAGAACCTCACCAATCCAGAACGCCCCGCACACCAAAAGCCTCTCCGGTGACGCAGAGCTCCACGCCCAGATCGGGCAGGGCAGAGCCGAGCCCAAGAGATGCAGAGTGAGCGCGAAAATTTTCAAGCGGGCGGTGTCTTGAGAGAAGTCTCTGAAGCAAAGTGAGCTCAACACTTTCTACCCAACAAGTTTTGATAGGTCCTTTAGCTAGTTTATTAGTCTCCTCAAAGCTCAGCAACATAGCTCTAAGTCCTTCTTTCTATCCCTCTTCTCTCTTGTTATATGTTGAATGTTGGTCGAGTGTGTGAAGGCCTAAGTGAATGAATGAGATGAAGATCCCTTCTCTTTTCCTCTGCTCTTCTCCCTTTCTCCATGAGAGTTGAATAGGAGAATTGAATGAGAGAATCCCCTCTCCTTTCCTCCACCTTCTCTTTTCTCTCATGCACAAGAATTTCCTCTCATTGCCCTTGCTGCGAGTGTAGTCAAATCTTCATAACTTCTATCCTCCCTTCCTTGTAAGGTTTTTCAAGGCAGCATGGGCATGCATACTTCTCTTGCAACCCAATTTAATTCTAAGAACCAGTACATTAAAACACACCCACCAACATTTAATGGCTTACATAATGAGTTCAGGTTTTCATGCAGCAAGAAAATCGTGAAAATACCAAGCGAGTCACCTCCTGAGCTAACCAAGGAGTGATATTTAAATCAGCAATTCCCTCAAGCAATCTCCTACCTGAGGCAATGGAATTCGTGTCCCTCTCTCACAATTTTAATTTATAAAAGTATTTACATTGCACACCTCATGATAAGCAATTTGCAGTATTACAGATTCCTTGAGCCATATCTTTTTAATGCTTGTATTGACATTTTAGTCCTTATGTTTTGATTATTATGATCATTTTTTCATTCTAAAGTTATTTTATAATGGAAGCCATTTTTTATTTCGACATGTATTATTTATCACTAGATAGATCACTCACTAAGTGTCAATGTAATCTTCTTAATCTTGTAGGAAGCTTGTATTATTTTCCATTTTGAAATGAAGAGGTAATTAAATTTTGGAAGAGTTTCTTATATACTATACAAAATACATTGGAGTAGTAAAAAAGAACACTTTGTTTAGAGAAATGATTTCAAAGAATGTTTTGAAAGAGTCGAATATCCCTTCATTTTAGCCTTGTTTAAAGCATTAGAATTTAACTCTTATTTCATGGAAACTATCATGGATTGATTTGTGACTCTTGAGAATGTATACTAACTAGTTTTCAAGTCAAGGGTTAGATGCAATAGCTAGGAAAGCGTTTATATTTAACCTTCAATTAAATGATTTCATATTAAGGTACACGCCTAGAGTAGCCAATTATGGAGTGAATTTCGAGTATGTTTGAGTGAGAAGATCCTTCACATCGATTTTTCTTCCACTCCATGCATGCGAGATCCCTTACAATCATTCATGTTCAATAATCATAACATGTTCCTAGAGCCATTGGAATGTAATTTTTCTTGTTCTCCACTTGTCCCATCTATCAAATGTCAGCTTATTCGATCAAACCTTGCTATCAAGTTTTATTTATATTCTACAAATTACCTTGTGTAATCATAACTTTCTTCCACTTATCCATTGAATTTTTCCCCAATTTACATTACTAAATTTCTTTCCTCACTTCATCTCTTTCTCTAATTTTAGATCTTTAGGAATTGATGTTTTATTTATATGCTCCATGGCTTCGTCTGTTCGTCCTCCGCGGGGAGGTAATCCCGAACCTTTACTCTCTGTTGTATCAGTTCTTTATTCCGGGTCATACTCTGTATTTACTTGGGAGTTATTCCAGTGCATAGGGTTAATACATCCTCTTGCTGGCCAGGTTTGGCATCCAGCCCTTCAGATGCTGCGAGGAGTGGTGATTTCTGTCATTGGCATGAAAAGGGTAAGTCTCTATCTGTGAAAAACTCTTACAGTTCTTTCTATTCTTTTTCCACGCATTTTTCTAACCCCGGAAGGGATTTATGCAATGCAGTTGGACGACCCCCAGTTGCAGTCTGCCGAACTCAGGTAAGGGCTGGCTCTTTCCACGAATTAATGGTTGTGTTTTAGATATGATACAGGTTTTTCCCATTCGTTTAATAATGTTTGCAATTGGGTTTTGTAGGTATGCTGCTATACGGTCAAGGTGCTTTTGTGGTTAATCTTTTGGGTTTTTGACGATTATGCGCACTCACAACTTTACAAACTGATACAGGTTGGAAACCCATCATCCCAGATTCTTATGTTTGACCCCTTGCGGTTTATGTTACTCATTTGTTCTGGTGAAACGCCTAAAATTACAGTGCGCATGAATATGTGAAAGACTGTTTTAGTGATGCCTCACTCCGGAATTTTGTAATGAACTGTATTTTAAGTTTTTCTAGGCCATCGCTCTCATAAATCAGTGGCTAAATTGCTAGTTTTAAATGTAATTAATCCTTTTTGAAGTACTTAAATCTTTTAAGAGATAGAGAAGAAACCTCTCGGCCTCAATTTGGGTTTTGAGAAGAAAACTCTGCTACTTAAATTCTGAAGCTTGTTAAATTATATAAATAGGTTTATTTATGTGAAATTTATAGATTCTTTGCACAGTTGCCTCTTTCACCCGACTCTAGCTTGCAGAGGGTAGTTAAGCCAAAAAGGAAACAAAAAGGTTCCTGCATGGTTATGGATTTTGGTCAGTATTTTATGTATGACAGATTATATATATATGTTTTGCTTTGTCAAGGGTTTAGTTAAAATGGACTCATTGTCTATTTGTTATTTATACTTTACTGCATATATAACATTCTATGAAAAGAAAAGAAACGCTGAGCAAGGAAAATTTCATGATCGCTGACTGTTTGACATTACTGATTGCTAATGCATATTTATTGTTGGATATTACTGCATAATTCTATTCCTGTAGACAAATAACTTCTCATAAAGTAATACCATCCTTTAGTTAAAGCCTAGGATACTTATCTGTCTTAAACATGTAAATGTATGAACCCAGATTTGTCTGGAAAGTCTCTCCTCCAACATCGACCCTGGCGATTGTGTTGAAGCTCTCCTTGAGCACTTTCTCTGTTTCACACCTGGATTATATCCAGTTACAGTCGGTGCCTTGGGCCTCAGGACTCCATTGTCCAACCTCAAATCCTACACTCAGTTGACTGTAAATGAGCAACTTCCCACTGGTCTCTCTCCCAGCTCTAGGATAGCCCTCTTTTCTTCTTCTTTTCCCCTCTATATTTCCCTTTCGAGGCCAAGGGTGTAACTGTTTCTTTTAATTAAGGCAAACATTTATATTTTATTAACATGTCTAAATTCCTAATTAATCATAAATTAGGTAACAACTTGTTATCTGGCTTTCCAGCCTCAATCAATGTCACAATGTAAAATAAATATAGTAAATCATAAAATTGAGTTTAATAACCACATTAAATCTTTCGTGAAACCTAGGGTGTTACATATGTACATAAAAAACCAACTCCATAAAATAAAATAAACATTATTTTATCTAAATAAAAAAAATTAAATCAATTGATCATATGTTTTCGAAGTAAATTCTTAATTTTTTTTTAAAAAATATAATATAAAATTAAAATTATATAAAATTTTAAAATTAAGATAATTTTTTTTAAAAACATTTTAAATAACTAAATTTATACAAAATAAAATACAAATTTACAACCATATAATTTTTTTTTATAATATATACGGGATTTAAAAATACTTAATGCACTAAAACCAACCAACAATTTTTTTTTTTTTCCACAAAACACTTGGAAATAATATAAACACAGAGGGTTAAAAAGCCATAAATTAAAATTGAAGAAAAACACAAAAACCCAGTTTTAATTTATCTGTTTACTCATTTGCTTTTTTGGATTTATCCTTCCCTCAACTCTTAGTTTAAATTTATGACTCAGTTATGCATATCCTTATTTAAATTCATCCTTCCGTTCAGCACATCGACTTAACTTTTAGATTTACCCTTCCGTACGTGAGGTTGTGATTCTGGAAAGTTCTAATTCGTTAGACAGAGTTGGGAATTTCGTCCCATGTAATGACAAATCATTAAAACAGTGGATAAGGTGGCGATCATATTAGTAATTTTTTACATCTGGACTCCTTGGTGCCGAAGCAATTCCAACAGCAGCTCAACTATAATTATAAAACCAACAGAGGATTCTATCTCTGCAATTTTTTGAAGAACAAAAAACACTTTATATAGAGAATTCTAATAAGAACATTATACAATTTCTTGACTTTACAGTGCAACAATCCCTTCATCAAAATGTACCACTCATTTCTTCAGTGCGTCCACTAACTCTTTCACCTCTCCATGATCTTTTATGCCCTTCTGTTGCTTCACAGCCAATAGAATATCATACAACTTTCTCACTAAAGCATCTGTATTTTCTAATTCATTCAAGCAATAAACAACTAGAGGTTTTATACCTGTTGTTCTGATTCCTGACCCTTTCAAAGAAACTGCGGAGGCCAGGCCAGATCTGCGCCTCGCGAACACTCGTGACTGATAGAGCCTTGGCTATTGTTTTAAGCACAGACGCAATGCACTCATTGAGATTACGCATATCCTCTGATAAATCATCCTTCAATCTATTGACCCCTGAATAAATAAATACGAAGCTTTGTCCAAACGTACATGGGTTGTGTATACAATTATCGTGATTCCTTTTTCTTTTCTCGTTTTTTTTCTTTTTTCCTCAATGGAATTTCCACTTCTTTAGCGACAACGAGAGGCATCTGAAGTATGGGTCCTGGGATGGTAGAGAAGCTCCAAGCAATTACATGCTTTCTATTAATTTTTTTGTAACTCCAGCATAATTAACACTCGATACTATGATGTTTCCTCCACCTGCAAGCAAAGCCCATTACCCATTGCTCAAAAGGATCTATGCGTATCCATCGGAGAACTCTGAACAATCGATGTAAGGAGATGAGAACTCGAAATCGATTCAATAACGGGATAATAGCTGCGGCTGAAAATGAAACTGGCGCGGGAAACCAATTCAAATTCCAAATTCAAATCACTGAACGAGGACGCGGGTTCACGATTCGTGTGGGGACTAACAACGATGGACTGCAGAAAAGGTACATAATAATTAATTAGCCACGTCGGTGGTCATCCCCAGGCGGCTCGAAACAAATTTTCGGGCTGACCATTGCCCCTACCGGTTTCCGTCTTCCTGAATAGATTTTTTCCTGGGGGAGACCTCCCAACGAAGGTGACTCATAAGCAGATTCGAGAAGTAGCCACGTCATCTCTGACTTATTTAACTAAAAGTGATCCGCTCACGGATGTCATCACAGGCCTATCTTTATTTTACAATTCCAAAATCACTCCAATTTGCACGTTGATGATGTTGAGGTGGGCAGTTGTACAGAACAAAAACCTCACGTTTTCTATATATATATATATGTGCTGCCTAACAACAAATGGCAACTCCTATTTCTTACCCCATAGCAAAGTTAATGCTATGGAGGTACCCCTCTGACAGCCTCACAGAGCATCATCGACCATACATCATCGGACCATGCATCGTAAACTTTATCTGTCTCCGGCATCCCTCTCCGGCTGCCCATCGAAACCCCCGGCGACCCTGCCCGCAGCCACCCGCAACCTCCCCTCAGATCGTATTGATGACGGACGGAGATCATATTGATGCTGGACGGGAGAGCGTGGCCTCCACTCAGATCGTATTAATGCCCGACGGGAGAGCTCATTTACCTCACGCATGAACGGGACCAACCTTCTCCGGCCTTCAAAGTCCCGGCCAGCTCATCTGCAAAACCACTCCTGAGCACTCCGCGGCAAACATAACATTATCTGCAAAACCATTCCTGAGCACTCCGCGGCGAACAGAACATTATCTGCAAAACCATTCTTGAGCACTCCGCGGCGAACATAACAGAGGAGACGTTCAATACCTGGAGGAGCTGGCCATTGGTTATCGAGATTTGCGGTTGGCAAGGTTAGTGCTCCTGAAGCCTGCGAATTCTTGGTGAATTTTAACATCTATTTCCCTCCAAATTTCATTAAAAAGGAAGTTAAATTTAGTCACCATTTACAGCAATACCATTTCAATCCATACTCGACTTTATAAAATATAAATGTAAGGAAAGTGTCAGGTTATACTTCTCTTCTAAAGATTTGATCAATCATATAGAAAACTTCAAGCTGATACTACAGGAAAGAAATACTTAATGCTATCATTCCAGGAGATGTTTGGAGGTTATGCGCTATAAAGGACTGGAAAAGAAATCTCTACAGTTTTACACATTTGGACTTTGCAATGTAGTTTGAATCACCATTAATTAATAACAGTTAATTAACTGTTATTCTTTTTACCAAAGTAAATCAATCTGGTCAATTTCTTGCTTCTCTGCCAGCAATATACACCATGTTGAAGTCTAACGATCGACAGTCAACTTCCATTTCAATGGCCATAGCCTTGCCAGGAGACCACACATACAAAATCGTTTCGATATTTGCCTACTGGCAGGATTTTGCTGTGTGTTTTTTTTACCCAATAGTTGGGCAAAGCAATGTAATCGGACACATTTACTCACGTCTGCCGATAGCTGAAAGTGCTTTAGAATCAGGATTATGTATGTAACCCCATTTCCCTATAAATAAAAGGCTGTTGTCTTTTTTTTGTTTGAATTTTTTTTTGATGCACAGAGTGCGTCGATTTCTTTGATTGAAATATGCCCCATTGGTGGGAGTTTCACCATCATGAGCGGCTAAACTCACACCAATGTATGGACCACAGGGCAACACAGAAATTTGTGATAGAAAAACATTTCAATGGCACTGAGAAATTTGATCATCTTCAGTTTAAAATAAATAAATTAAAATTAAACATGCTTCTGCAAATACGAGACGGATTTGTCCATTCATTATAAGTTTTTGGTGTTTTTGATCGGAATCTTGTAAAAAAAATGATGAAATTTTAATTATATTATATAAAATTAATTAATTAAAATTTAAGAAACTTATACCAAATAAACTGCCACCAATATTCCCAAATCTAATAGGCCATAAATAATAGGAGCAATATCTAACCACAGTTAGATTAAAACAAATATATTATCCAGCAGTAAACACAGACTACCTTTACTTATTAATAACTCGATAGACTAATAAATAAGTCTAGACCCAAATAGACTATACAATAAGGACCTCGTTGCATTAAAAGAATACATCAGTGCGATTCGATAGCATTAAAATTTTCAAGTTCTTTGAGGATATGCGCACCACAACTAAGTCGAGGTTAGTTTACGGGTTAGTGTAAACTAAGAAAAGGTACAAATTCATTAAGAAAAAAAAAAAAGAAATTCGATGCATTTTAGTTTTAGATAAATAAAAATGGTGAAAGTTAAAAATAGTTTGATTTATTTGTATTGCGTTGTTTAATGAGAAATTGTTTAAATGATTAAAAGTGGTTTGGATTTGGGTAAAAAGTTCAAAAATTTTATTTTTGTAAATACAGTGTTTGAATTATATTTTTATAATAGAAATAAATTCAACACTGTCAAAAATTTGCAGTACACATAATTTTTATTTAGATTTACTAAAATCCCTGCAATTTTTTTCTTTCAAGAAATTCCAAAGAAAAAAACATAATCGTTAAACTAAAATCAGACTAAAATCAGTTGATGAAAGCACTTACAGACTTTGTCCTTGCCGGATGTGCAACAGTGACCACAAAAAAATAGATATGAATATTGATTTTTATTTTAATGTGTTTTTATGATGTTTTTAACAACATTGTTGTTTACATATTCATTTATAAGGAAGTAAGAAAATGGAGGAAATTAGACATGAATGGGAGGTAACTATCAAAGGCACCAAGCAAGTGTTCACTTGTCTTGTTGGTGGCTGTGCGGGGAATTTGAGTCGATCTAAGCTATCTGGCCTTAATCATCATTGCGCTACCACCCACAATCTCCCACCAATTCCTCCACGTCAAAGAGGTCGAGCAAGAGATGCAAATGCTACATGGGCGGTCAAATCAACAAGTGCAGTTAAAAGGCAAAATGCCAAAATACAATATGACTTAGATGCAAGGCTATGTCGTGCACGACAACAAGCATATAAAAGATTTGTCAATGAAGAAATTCTTTCAGCTGTAAGTATTTATTAGTATTTATTTGTAAATGATTTTTTATTAATATTTTCAATGAAGAAATTCTTTCAGCTGTAAGTATTTATTAGTATTTATCTGTATATGTTTTCTATTAATATTAATTTATTGTTGTGGACTAAATTCATTGAAACTTGTTTTCACAGTCAGTTGCTACATTTGATCAGCTTAATGACACTTCAAAGCAAAGGATTTGTGAAAAAATTCAACGTTGGGATCAGAGTCTACCTCGTAGACGCATGCAGACAATGAAGCGCATAGATATTGCTTTAAAAGAGAAAGCAAGCACTGAGGTTCCCGATGATGTGGGGGAAGAAGGATCAGATGGGCACAACCATATATTAAACTTTGATGAAACCAATCAGGACAATGACAACACAGTTGAGTCCATTTTTTTGCATATATTAATTTTTTAGACATTTTAACATTAAATAATATTTATATTTATTATAATTGTATACTAATTTCTCATTGTTATTGATATGCATAGCCTAATCAACAAAATTCCCCAAATTCAAGCCACCAACCATTGCGACGCTCACCTAGATTTCAAGGTTTTCAAGGGGTTACTGGGCCAGTAAGTTTTTAATCCATATAACCTATTCCACCGAAAATATTAATATATAAATTGTTACGTTTTACCATAATGATGGGATGAGAAATGGATGTTCTGTATTATATATCCTTATCTTTGATTTTTTTTTTATTATGTGCGTGTGTGTTATTTCTTATTTATGGTGCAGGTGTTCCCTTTGGAACCATCACAATCAATGAAAACCCCTTGTAGAAGCCTCAAGAAGAATGGAAATGAAATGGTTCAAATGCTACAACCATCTTCATGTCCAATGCCACAATGCAAGGTAAGACTATATTTATTTATACTCTTATAATTTTATCATATTTTTACATTTAATTCTTTTTGATTCACATACTTATATCTATGTATAATCTAATGTTCAGAGTAATGAATATACATCTCCTAAAACACCTTTGCACATGTATGATGGTGGACATGATACTCAGCAAAAATCACATTCTCCTCAACCATTGCGGCATTCACCTAGACTTCAAGATAAATTAAGAGAGGTAAGTTATATACTACATATCTTAGCTCATAATAACATTGACATATTTTTTTATGACTAGTTAATGCATTTTCTTTTCATATTCCTTACATGTTCACCATATTCTCATTATATCTATATAGATTTTGATATTTATTGATAGCTAGTCAATGAAATGTCTTTTCATATTCGTTACATGGTCAGCATATTTTCATTATATCTATGTGGATTTTGATATTTATTGATAATGTTTTAATTTCCACAGAAAACAAAAAAGATAAATGTTGATGCTATGGTTAAAAGGACCAAAATCACGCCAAAGGACTTGAAAGCACGTGGGTTCAAGTCACGCAAACAATACATAGAGCATATATGCTCAACTAGCATTGCTCTCACTAAACCCACTAGGTTTGCTACTTTGAAGGCTAAACATTCCAGCAAGTTTAAATGAATTAGGCTACAATAATATAACTTTAGCCATTCTTTTATCTATAAAGGGGCTACAAGGACAGTTTCAATATATGTAATCTCTGTATTCTTTAGACTTTTTAATACATCATTTTTTTTCCAAAAATTGTTTCCAGGTGCTAAGTATGTCTCTAAAATGCCAACATCATAAACATTTTAAATATATTTGCATGATATTCCTCTGAAGTACTGCCCTTCACTAGCTACGTTTGCCCTTATCTGTCCAACTTTATCCTAGCTGCTATCGCATCAATCCAAGAAACAGTGAATCCGTGACTTTAAAGGCGAAATAATGCACACAAATATATACAAAGGAATAAAAACAGGATAATATATTCCTGAACGATTCAGTGCTCAGTCTCCTGGCATCCTTATCAAAGCATAATTAACAAAATCTAATGTTATTAATTATTAATGCAGTAAACCGCTCCAAGACGTCATTATCTCCATATGTGACCGCATTTCTGAGCACCCATTTCAATCATCCCTCTGCTCACGTAGATAGTTTCTGGTTATGTTAATAGGTGTGATAGGTCTTCATAATTTTAGTTTTAAAAAAGGAAAATAATAATGTTGTAGATTTCAACTATATATCTGTTAATTTTTAGTGGTGTATTTTAGAATAAGTTTTTCCAGAATTTCCATTCTTTAAAGAAAAATTATGAATGTTATAGATTTCAACAAATATGCACATAAATAATTCATATAATAACGAAGCATGATTCATAGGCATGATGATTTGATAATCAATGAGGTCAAGGCTAGAGGAAGGTTCTTACTCTAGAAATATAGCCTTTCAGAGATCTATTTTTGGTATTTCGGAGCTTACTACTACATATGGACCTCTTACTTTGCCTATTGAATATGGACAAAGGATTTACTAAGATTTGATTACAAGGTTGGAAAAGTTAGCACAAAATGGGTTTCAGCCCTTCTCCTTTTTTATGATGCAATTTATCCAAAGAAGCAGTCAGAAAGCTCCAGTCATTCATAGTTCACATGAACTCATCAAAGGTTTGAACCCATGATTCTATGAATCCTGTAACTTGGTATGGGTAATTCATTCAGGTTGCAGTTATGAAAGCATGAGTATTAAATGATGAAGAATTGGAAGAAATGAGTATACTCTACATAGGAAATATTGCTTTCATTGGATTCAGAGTTAAACTGAGAAGCAATCAGGTGGCCACAATAAAATCCATGGAGAGATGCATAGGTGCCCATTTCTGGCACTTGAAAAGAGGGAAATGCCTCATATATGAGTCCATGGGCTACACTGTGAACATTATAGTAGTGTATAAGGTATACTAGTATCAAGGGTGCTCCCACTCAGACATCATGGCAGGAATGGACACAGTGGTGTTGAATGGAGTAGACATTTTATCTCTATCCTTTGGAGGAAGCCTCCCATGAAACTCCATTTTATTGTGGATCAGTGGGTGTTGAAATGGATTTTCATCTCTTTGGCATGAACGTTACATAGCTTGGTCAGGGATTTGTTACTAATGGTATATGCCACCAGAAATAGATTATGATAGAATATGCCAAAGATATTCACGGAGTAGATTAATTGAAGCCAATTCAGCAAAGTCATTTTCACAGTTACAAAAGTTAGAACTATATGTTGCATCAGTTATGATATGCATTACAAGTCAGAAGTATTTCATACAAATATTTCATAGGTTGCATTAGAAGGCAGAGGAATGCTAACAGAACGATTATCAATCAATGGGTCCTGAGAGGTTGTAAATGTTAATAAAAGACACCCAACGTGCCACTTATTACAACACTTTATGCACAGTCTGGTGTTACAAAACATTATATAGAAGACCTGAGCGATAGGAATGAAATATATGATAGGTACCAAAGGTGATAAAATATTAACAGAGAAGTATATGGTATTTAATTTTCACTATCCTCATTATGCCAGAACAACCAATGTCAACTTTTGCCATCCAAAATAGAATAAATGCTTTCGTCTTGACTTGCGTCATTCCACAAAACGTGATCACTCTAAGTTCTAAATAAGTATTGGAATTCTCTTTTTGTTCTCTCAAATACGTTAGATAGACAAATAAAATTTAGTCATGTATATACATACAATTTTTGATCAATTATAAAAATCTGCTTCATAAATATTGTAACGTCTTATTCAAGAGGACATGGTGACAAAGGTGTAGATATTTCGACTCGCTTTCTTGTATATAATAGAGAAACAATATATATGCATGGTGGAATTGATATTATAATGGTGCTAGCAGTGTTGATTTTACATTGTTGGGGCAACAGAGTACATAGGAGAGTAAATCAACAACAACTCAACCGATGAACTCAATAACTATTTCTTTGAATGGTAGGTAATTTTGTTAAAGAAATTAAAGGAATACTTAGTTATGAAATGTCATGAGGTGTACAAGCTAGTAAGGAGAATATCCAGAAATGATAGATAACAAGAAAAAAATAAAAAATAAAAATCACAGTGCCTAAATAGTTAAAGAGAAGAGGTGGCTGGGTAATGAAAATGACAAAGCGCATCAGAAGAAAATGCCAGGGACAAATATTTTGATTACCAAGCAATTTCAAAAGAATGGTCATGGGTGAAAGACTTGACAGGTATTGCAGAGGTGATAGAGACAAAACAGAGACACATCAATTGAAAAGGAAGCAAGTAACACATTTAGCAAGTAAGGCTAAGTAGGATTTTTAAATAGATGCCAATAGTTATGAGAAGTGAAACCTACTTACCAAATAGAAACGTAACATATATCTCATGCCAAAGCTCATATAGATCATTTCCAGATTGGCTTGCAGAGTTGCTTCTGCACTTTTGTGATGGAAGAAGTGAATAATGAAGATATCAATGAAACTTATAGAAACATACTCATAATTTGTAGATGGTGGTATTTTGGTATCTACAGAGTTGGAAGGAATATCATATCTGAGCTAGAAAGAAGAAAAATTGATGGTTTGCGCGCCCATATTGATAACAACCATGCAATAGTCACAGCAAGAAGAGTTGTGAGTGTTGAAACTCTTTAAAATTCCTATGGAGAACGTGCAACTCTAAATAGTTTCCACATTGTATTTAATAGTTTCCAATCTCACGAAAATTGAACTAAATGATTTATAATAATAACAGTGCACTGCAATGTAATCATCAACTTTCATTGATTCCCATCAAACCAATTATATTGGACCATTTCGGAATATTAAACATTGTTAATTTGCAAATATTCCAATCACAAAATAATAATATGTAACTGATTCTTTATTTTCACAATCACACAACATAATGGTTTTTTTAATATTCGACCATTAAAACTTTAAAACTTATAATTCAAAATAAGCTAGCTTTGGCATAGTTTAATTATTAAGTTTCCAAAAGTATGAAGTAGTTCTCACATTTGAACAAAGACTGCAAAGTAGCTATCTTTACTTAGTTTAAATATAGTTAAATTAGAGTAAAAAACAATAAAAACATATCACTTTCTATTAATAAAAAGTACAATTAAAATAATGAGATATTTCATGATTGCATTATCTATAGCTACCCAGAGATAATACGAACTCTATTTATGAATGATTTTTTTGTAAGCTTTAATATCATATTTGTTCATATTAATCTATTGTCTGTATAAAATTTTATGGAAAATTTATATTTTTTTCATCAAAAAGTAAAGGTGCCTTCTAAAAATGCTAACTTAGTTTAAATATAGTTAAATTAAAATATATGTTATTTGTTAAATATGTTATTTCTATTATTAATCCGTACTATATACATTATTAAAGTAAAGGACAATAAAATAAAGATTGCAATTGATAAATGTTTCATGGAATTTAAGGTTTTCATCACCAACACCATCCATGCATGTGAAGGGAAGATTATGGATAGATGGAGAGGAAATTTTACAACAATCACACTTGGTTATTAATGTTAAATGGTGATAACTAATTTAATTTTGTGTTTTCCCCAACATCTAATTTTAGTTACAACTTTAATGTACTAAAAAAAAACCATTAATAAAATAATGAAAATTATCTCCGCGTTATTGTTATTTTCTCCTTGCATTTAATAGAACTACTTCAACCAAAAGAAAAAACAAAAAACAAAACCTAAAGTTTAGAGGATCATTAGTTGTGGGTTTGTTATCGAGGTAGGATTCTCCTTAAAACAAATAGTATCAATATCCCAAGGTTATAATGCGAGTTTTGTTCCAAAAATATCTCTTATCTTGGCCATAAAAACAAACAATATCAATGTCCAAGGTTATAACGGAAATTTTGTTCCAAATAATCTTAATCTTAGCATCATTACATCATCGTTACAAATAAATTCAATTATTTAGAATTCATAATATTTGATAAGACTGAAACTATGCCCTAACTCACTTATAAATAATGATTAATTACGTTAAATATTAATTCTTTCCAAAAACTAAAATATAAGAATTACAATTAAAAGATGTTGTTATTAGTTGAGATATAGTTCCTACTTTAAATTTATTTTTAAATAATAAAGTGAAGGTATAAAAGTTATAATTCTTTTATAAAAAGTTTATTTAGAAATTTTGTAAATTATTTATTTTTAATTAATAAAATAATTTTATAGAAAGTTTATTTAATTTTTTGTAAATTATATTTAAGCCATGGGTTGGAAAAAATATAATAATTACTTTTTAATTAATATAAAAATTAATATTTAAAATATTAATATTTAATAAATCTTATTTTATTATAAAACTAAACAAGTTTTTTTTGTTATTAAAATTATGGATATGATTATGTATATTATATATATGGATAAGTATTATGAAAGTAAGAGGTTTCTTAAAATTATTTTTCACTTTATTCAAAGTCACTTTTTGCTCAAGCTAAAATGACATAATATTTAATGAAAAGTTTTGCCGTGATAAAGAAATATGAAGAAGAATAAAACTAAGATATTATAATGATGAGTTGAACTCGAATTTCTAAAATCAAAAGTCATTCCTTGTCTTAATTAGTGTGAAGAGGAAAAAAAGGAAATTAAACATGTTAAAATATGAATTAACACTAAGATATTATAATGATGAGATTAATCAGAATTTCTAAAACCAAAAGTATCTCCTTGTCTTAATTAGTGTGAAGAGGGAAAAAAAAAGAAATTAAACATGTTAAAATATGAATTAATTCCCAAAACATATTCAGATAAATATGTTTGTCACTTTTATGAATCTAAAAAGATAGAAGATCAAAAATATTGTCTCTTATAATATCCAACCTAGAATTAAAATTAAATCTACATTTTAAAATATGTGTCATGCTACTCACATTCTTAATTTTTTAACTCAACAAAACTATGATGTTAATGGAATTTTTTGAATACTTTTTAGACAATCAACAAAAGTAAAATATTTTTAATACATTTTGAAGAATTAACAAAATTATATTAATGTTGGAATATTTATGATAATTTTTAAACATGAAAATAAAATTGTAAAAAATGAAATACCTTATTATTATTATTATTATTATTATTATTTTTTTTTTTTTTTTTTTCAGATCTCATTTGTCATTATCATATTGTTTTAATATCAAATAAGGATAAACATGATTTAAAAAAATAAAGATAAATTAAAATAAGATTAAAAATAAATATAAATTTGAACTTACAAAATGTTAATTAACTTTTTAATATTTAACAATAAGGGGAAGGTTCGTTTAAAGTGTTCATGGAAATGTATCGATTAATCTTACGAGGTAAGCATGCTATATATATGTGTGTGTGTGTGTGTGTGTATAAAATAAAATAAAATGTTTTGTGAAATGAGAAGTTCTAGATAAAGAGATTATATAATAGCATGCTTTAAAGCAAGTAAGTTCCTTATGATAAATGGAAGATCCCTAACTATAACCACTTTTATAAAAGATAATGGTATCTAAAATCGATTAACTAATTGATACAATAAAGAGAATATGAAATATACTTTCAAAGTATTATATCAATTCAAGCCCTTGGTACATGGCTTACATATATATAGCAATTGTAGAGAGTATTCATTATGTTGAAGCTCCGGTTATATCTCAATTTTACATTCATTTCGAGATTGATGATGGGATGTGTATTTCCACTAGCATTAAAAGTATTTTTCCATATGCATGAGCTAAGTGTTATCACCACTTATGAAAGAAAGAGAAAATACAATAGAAATTATTTGTCTTTATTGTTTTTTATTTCAATTTAGCTATATTTAAACTAAAAGGCAGAACTAGCTACACTAGCGACTATGTAACACTTGTTTTTCATGTGTTATAATTTCTATAATAATAATTTTTAAAACATTTTATTTATTTTTAATCATTTAAATTTGTATTTAAAACAATGTTTTCCGAACTTTGAATTCTTTTAAACATGGTTTTGTTTTTGTTGAAATTATTTTACGGGAGCATTGTTTAATTTTATGGTTATATAAAGTCAATGTTCTCGATACTTCCCCTTGAGATTCACCCAAAAGTGCCTGGGAGGAGGTTAGAAGGTATAAGTTTGGACTATTTAAACCACTTTTAATCCTTTAGGCTTGCAATAAAATGATTTTCTACAAAGCTGAAAATTCATTATGAGGTCTTGGGGTCAAAACCCCTTGGGTACGCAACATAGAAATTTGTTTCAACAAAGTAATACATTTATAAAGGGTTGAAATAACTAAATCCATGCTATATTTTCAAGATATAAACTTAATAAATAAATCTGAGCTAAAACAAGGCAAATAAAATATATTTGCTTGTAAAAGGGAGCTTTGTTGAGTGAAAATATGCAAATGAAAGTTTGCTACAGCTATATCTTCCTGCACATCTGCACACATAAACTAGATATACTCGTGTAAATGTGGCAAAATAATCTTAAAAATAGATATATCAATTCCTTGGCTGTGATAAATACTTAAGCTCTTTTTCTTCAAGGTTTACTAGCGCTATATATGATAGGTAAATTGCAGGAAGCTAGTAATAAAAATATAAAAGGAATTTTTTTAAAGAACTTTTAAATGATGAGATGGTTGAAGGGTGAGGTTTTACCTTTTCTGTTTAAGCTTACCGATTTGCAGAGTTGCGATCACAACCTTTTTTTTTGTTGATTTTCCCTTTGAGACTAGAGATGAGTGGGGAGTTGGGGGCAAGATTATCCCCCTCTTTTAGCCTTGGACAACCTGCAAGAAAATTCAACCACACTAGGAGGATCTACTCCTTTGAGATCCCCCAACTATAATAGCAACACTAGTGTCAATAGCTCACAAATGTAAAGGGAGATTCCCCCCTAAGAGAGCTTGTCCAACACTTGGAAAAGAGTATTTTTGGCAACTAGCAAATTGTGAGGTGAAGACCTGGGCCTTGATCTCCCCTTCCACATGACCCTCTACAGACTGTTGTGATACTATTGTGATAGCTTAAGTATACCTGCAACTTAGTCCTTAAAAGCACAAGATTGTAGGAAAAAACCAAGAAGAAAAGGCATAGAAGATCAACTCAATGCATAAGAGAGTATTTTCACAAATAGTTTCTTTGTATTATCGCGTCAAAATCATCTCCTACTCAACAACACTTACTAGAGGAGAGACTAGCCTTTTGTAAAACTTTTCTTAATGGTTAGATAACGACTAGCTAATGGCTAGTTGGACTCTTCCTCTATAATATTTTTTTACTAGTCATCCACATGTTGAAGACTCAATAACTTTTAATTAAAACCAATTCATGAATTTTCCCACTAAGGGGTTGAATTGACTCAAGATTCCTTTGGAGGTCCAACAAATCCTTTGCTTATGGCTTGGGAGTTGAAGAATGGTCAAAGATGATTCAACATTCCACTTGACATTCCAATAGGTGTGGTTTATTTCAGAGTAATTTCTAGTTATGTCAATAAGTATTATTTATCTCAGAATCAGCATTTCTCAATTTAGATTTAAATAATGTTTTGTTTCAAATTTAATACATAATTTATTCAAAAAATATTAAATATTAATTTTAAAATGTTTTAATTAAATTAGTTTAATTATATTATATTTTTAATAAATAAATTTAGGTAAAAGTTTTACTAAATATATTTATGTTAGTGCTTATTCATGTTAATATCAACTATGCTCTTTGGTACATATATGACATTTAAAATTAGCCTACATTTCTATTTTCTTTCTTTTTCTTTTAAAAGGTTCTTAATAGTGTCACCTTGGAATTCAAACCATGCTAATTCTAAGCATGTAAACAGGTCAGATCAATTAACAAAACTCACTATCGTTTGAAGTGCATCAAATAGTCATATATGAAATGTGCATAAATTTACTATGCTCTTTGGTACATTGACACCTCGATGTAAGGGTGATAATGAACTTTAACACAATCCAAACTCATGTATATTTGATTCCGTATATTATAATAATGACAATTATCTAAAGCATTTTGTGTATTTGTCATTTATTTACATATGCACTTTTCACCAATTTTAACAAAATTGAAATCAAATACTCTAGTTAAGATTAAGGTAAATTTGATAATTGTGAAAACTTAATTATTATTAAAATGTAAGTTTACAACAATTTCAATTTAGATTTAAATAATGTTCTGTTTCAAATTTAATACATAATTTATTCAAAAAAAATATTGAATATTAATTTTAAAATGTTTTAATAAAATTATTTTATTTATATTATATTTTTAATAAATAAATTTAGGTAAAAGTTTTACTAAATATATTTTTGTTAGTGCTTATTCATGTTAATATCAACTATGCTCTTTGGTACATTGACACCTAAATATATGAAATGTGCATAAATTTACTATGCTCTTTGGTACATTGACACCTCGATGTAAGGGTGATAATGAACTTTAACACAATCCAAACTCATGTATATTCGATTCCGTATATTATAATAATGACAATTATCTAAAGCATTTTGTGTATCTGTCATTTATTTACATATGCACTTTTCACCAATTTTAACAAAATTGAAATCAAATACTCTAGTTAAGATTAAGGTAAATTTGATAATTGTGAAAACTTAATTATTATTAAAATGTAAGTTTACAACAATTTCAATTTAAATTTAAATAATGCTCTGTTTCAAATTAAATACATAATTTATTCGTCCACATGGGGTAGCTCAAGCGGCAAGGGCCGTGGAAATGAAGTCTCACCGAACCGGAGATCTTGGGTTCAAATCTTGGGCTACCCTTCCCCCGTAGAGGGGTTCATAATGGACATGTAAATCGGAGAGTCCCACCCCAGCCTACAAAAAAAAAAAAATACATAATTTATTCAAAAAAAATATTGAATATTAATTTTAAAATGTTTTAATAAAATTAGTTTATTTATATTATATTTTTAATAAATAAATTTAGGTAAAATAATAATTACCTATTCATAATATCGTGAATAAAATAATAATAAAGACATAGGAGATCATATATTTATATATACAAAACACCTAAGTGCTATCGATTTATGGTTTTATGCACATTAATTAACTGAGCTAAACATTGATTGATTTCTATTCATTATAATATGGCTTATGACTTAGGAGCTATTATTCATTTAAATTTACCAAATAAGGATATGAGCCAACCATACTTTGTGCATATGTGTGAGTAAAAAAAAGCACAGTATAGTGCACACTACCTAACAAAAGTGCACTTGTTATTCTACCACAAATATTGACATCATTCCCTTCTTGAATTACTGCAAAAATTGCAACAAGTACATTTTCAAGAACTTTTTTTCTTCTAGGTGTACATGTAGTAAAAAAACCACCAAATTTTGCATGTATCTGTATTACTCAATTCCCACAATTTAATGGGAAAAACTATGACTATTGGGCAATAATTATGAAAGCTTTGCTTGATTCCCAAAACTTATGGGAATTTGTTGAGGATGGTTTTGAAGAACCAGCAGATGAAAATGAGTTTAATAATTTAACTAAGGCAGAGAAAGATCTGTTGAAGAGCAATAAGAATAAGGATTCTAAAGCTCTCTACTTTTTGTATCAAGCAGTGCATGAGAGTGTGTTTCCAAGGATAGCAACAGCTAAGAGATCCAAAGAAGCATGGAAAACTCTCAAGATAGCCTATCAAGGTATGGAGAAAGTGAAGACAGCAAAACTATAGTTGTTGAGGAGAGATTTTGAGACTCTTTGCATGAAGAAGTTAGATAACATTGACTCATTCTTCACACATGTGATTGGTTTCGTCACACAGATAAGGTCTCATGGAGAGATTCTTGAAGAAAGGAGGATTTTAGAGAAAATGTTGAGGATCCTACCCTCAAGGTTCGATGTGATTGTCACCAGCATAGAAGAAACAAAGGATCTCATAAACTTCTCAGTTGATGAACTACGTGCATCACTGGTAACACATGAGCAGAGATTGAGTAGAAATGAAAACTCATCTCTAGAACATGCCTTTAAGACCCAGATGTTCTTTGGAAGAGGAAGAGGTCAAGGTAGAGGAAACAAGAGAGGAAGAGGCAGAAGCCAAAACAAAGGTGGAATAAACAGTCTAGCAAATACTCAAGGAAGAGGCAAAAATCGAAACCAGAACTTAGGCCAAGGCAACAACCAACAAAGTGGACAACATCATGCTCAAGGACAAAGGTATGATAAAGCCAATGTCCAATGTCATTATTGTAATTAATATGGGCATTATGCAAATGAATGTAGGAAGAAGCAGCATGATATGAGTAATAGAACTAGTGAAAATTTCACTAGAGAAAATATCAGTCAAAATAATTTGTTTTTAGCTTGTAATATGGTTGAAGAAAACTGTGCATATACGGAAACTGGGCATATACGGAAGATGTGCGTATATACGGAAACTGGCCATATACGGAAGATGTGCGCATATACGGAAACTAGGCATATACGGAAGATGTGCGCATATACGGAAACTGGGTATATACGGAAGATGTGCGCATATACGGAAACTCGGCATATACGGAAGATGTATGCATATACAGAAACTGGGCATATACGGAAGATGTGCGCATATACGGACACTGGGCATATACGGAAGATGTGTGCATATACGGAAACTGGGCATATACGGAAGATGTGCGCATATATGGAAACTGGGCATATACGGAAGATGTGCGCATATACAGAAACTGGGCATATACGGAAGATGTACGCATATACGGAAACTGGGCATATACGGAAGATGTGCGCATATACGGAAACTGGGCATATACGGAAAATGTGGGCATATATGGAAACTGGGCATATACGAAAGATGTGTGCATATACGGAAGATGTGCGCATAGACGGAAACTGGGCATATACGGAAGATGTGCGCATATACGGAAACTAGGCATATACGGAAAATGTGGGCATATACGGAAACTGGGCATATACGAAAGATGTGTGCATATACGGAAGATGTGCGCATATACGGAAACTGGGCGTATACGGAAGATGTGCGCATATACGGAAACTGGGCATATACGGAAGATGTGCGCATATACGGAAACTGGGCATATACGGAAGATGTGCGCGTATACGGAAACTGGGCATTTACGGAAGATGTGCGCATATACGGAAAATGTGGGCATATACGGGAACTGGGCATATATGAAAGATGTGTGCATATACGGAAGATGTGCGCATATATGGAAACTGTGCGTATACGGAAGATGTGCGCATATATGGAAACTGGGCATATACGGAAGATGTGTGCATATACAGAAATTGGGCATATACGGAAGATGTGCGCATATACGGAAAATGTGGGCATATACGGAAACTGGGCATATACGGAAGATGTGCGCATATACGGAAACTGGGCATATACGAAAGATGTGCGCATATACGGAAACTGGGCATATACGGAAGATGTGCGGATATACGGAAACTGGGCATATATGGAAGATGTGCGCATATACGGAAGATGTGCGCATATACGGAAACTGGGCATATACGGAAGATGTGCGCATATACGGAAAATGTGGGCATATACGGAAAATTTGCGCATATACGGAAACTGGGCATATACAGAAAATGTGGGCATATACGGAAACTGGGCATATACGAAAGATGTGTGCATATACGGAAGATGTGCGCATATACGGAAACTAGGCATATACGGAAGATGTGCGCATATACGGAAACTGGGCATATACGGAGGATGTGGGCATATACGGAAACTGGGCATTTACGGAAGATGTGCGCATATACGGAAGATGTGCGCATATATGGAAACTGGGCATATACGGAAGATGTGCGCATATACGGAAAATGTGGGCATATACGGGAACTGGGTATATACGAAAGATGTGTGCATATACGGAAGATGTGCGCATATACGAAAACTGGGCATATACGGAAGATGTGCGCATATACGGAAACTGGGCATATACGGAAAATGTGGGCATATATGGAAACTAGGCATATACGAAAGATGTGTGTATATACGGAAGATGTGCGCATATACGGAAACTGGGCATATACGGAAGATGTGCGCATATACGGAAACTAGGCATATACTGAAAATGTGGGCATATACGGAAGATGTGCGCATATACGGAAACTGGGCGTATACGGAAGATGTGCGCATATACAGAAACTGGGCGTATACGGAAGATGTGCGCATATATAGGGAAACTGGGCATATACGGAAGATGTGCGCGTATACGGAAACTGGGCATTTAGGGAAGATGTGCGCATATACGGAAACTGGGCATATACGGAAGATGTGCGCATATACGGAAAATGTGGGCATATACGAGAACTGGGCATATACGAAAGATGTGTGTATATACGGAAGATGTGCGCATATACGGAAACTGGACATATACGGAAGATGTGCGCATATACGGAAAATGTGGGCATATACGGAAACTGGGCATATACGGAAGATGTGCGGATATACGGAAACTGGGCATATATGGAAGATGTGCGCATATACGGAAGATGTGCGCATATACGGAAACTGGGCATATACGAAAGATGTGCGCATATACAGAAACTAGGCATATACAGAAGATGTGCGCATATACGGAAACTGGGCATATACGGAAAATGTGGGCATATACGGAAATATACAGAAAATGTGGGCATATACGGAAACTGGGCATATACGAAAGATGTGTGCATATATGGAAGACGTGTGCATATACAGAAACTGTGCGTATACGGAAGATGTGCGCATATACGGAAACTGGGCATATACAGAAGATGTGCGCATATACGGAAACTGGGCATATACGGAAGATGTGTGCATATACAGAAACTGGGCATATACGGAAGATGTGCGCATATACGGAAAGTGGGCATATACGGAAGATGTGCGCATATACGGAAAATGTGGGCATATACGGAAACTGGGCATATACGGAAGATGTGCGCATATACGGAAACTGGGCATATACGGAAGATGTGCAGATATACGGAAACTGGGCATATATGGAAGATGTGCGCATATACGGAAGATGTGCGCATATACGGAAACTGGGCATATACGAAAGATGTGCGCATATACGGAAACTGGGCATATACGGAAAATGTGGGCATATACGGAAAATGTGCGCATATACGGAAACTGGGCATATACAGAAAATGTGGGCATATACGGAAACTGGGCATATACGAAAGATGTGTGCATATACGGAAGATGTGCGCATATACGGAAACTGGGCGTATACGGAAGATGTGCGCATATACGGAAACTGGGCATATACGGAAGATGTGGGCATATACGGAAACTTGGCATATACGGAGGATGTGCGCATATACGGAAACTGGGCATTTACGGAAGATGTGCGCATATACGGAAGATGTGCGCATATACGGAAACTGGGCATATACGGAAGATGTGCGCATATACGGAAAATGTAGGCATATACGGAAGATGTGCGCATATACGGAAACTTGGCATATACGGAAGATGTGGGCATATATGGAAACTGGGCATATACGGAAACTGCGCATTTACGGAAGATGTGCGCATATACGGAAGATGTGCGCATATACGGAAACTGGGCATATACGGAAGATGTGCGCATATACGGAAAATGTGGGCATATACAGGAACTGGGCATATACAAAAGATGTGTGCATATACGGAAGATGTGCGCATATACGAAAACTGGGCATATACGGAAGATGTGCGCATATACGGAAACTGGGCATATACGGAAGATGTGCGCATATACGGAAGCTGGGCATATACGGAAGATGTGTGCATATACGGAAGATGTGCGCATATACGGAGACTGGGCATATACGGAAGATGTGCGCATATACGGAAACTGGGCATATACGGAAGATGTGTGCATATACGGAAACTGGGCATATACGGAAGATGTGCGCATATACGGAAACTGGGCATATACGGAAGATGTGTGCATATACGGAACCTGGGCATATACGGAAGATGTGCGCATATACGGAAACTGTGCATATACGGAAGATGTGTGCATATACGGAACCTGGGCATATACGGAAGATGTGCGCATATACGGAAATTGGGCATATACGGAAGATGTGCGCATATACGGAAACTGGGCATATACGGAAGATGTGTGAATATACGGAAGATGTGTGCATATACAGAGACTGGGCATATACGGAAGATGTGCGCATATACGGAAACTGGGCATATACGGAAGATGTGGGCATATACGGAAACTGGGCATATACGGAAGATGTGCGCATATACGGAAACTGGGCATTTACGGAAGATGTGCGCATATACGGAAGATGTGTGCATATACGGAAACTGGGCATTGTTCGTATCTTGATTTGAATGTGGAAAATCTCTGTATGATTCCCTTGGACCTTGTTTCCAACATTTTTCAACCATGCACGACGAACATGCCACACACATAATAATACTTTGCACTTGATCGTAGACCTGCAATAACATAATTTTTAGTGAGATTATACATTAACAATATTTTTTATGCCTCTTGTAAAAATAATAAACACATCACCTCAATGCTTCAATTTCTGCAGTAGCATCATCTATGATGAAGGCAAGAACATGCCAATCTGGTCGCTCTTTGTTTCCAATTGCAAGTAAGGCCAACATCCATTTAGAGAGATCAGCTATAGTATTGCGTGATGATATCACCCAAGCTATTGGAACCCCATTGTGATGCTCGTCGAAAACCATTAAGGTGTAAAGTTGATACTGCATTACAAAAAATGTGCATAATTATATTTATATAAGATACATGCATATATATGAGGTTAAATAAATAAATCGGATTTAGGATAAATATGTACTCACCCCGTACTTATTTGTACTAAAGGTTGAATCCATTGGGATAATATTATTGTGAGAGTATTTCAGCATCATTGAACACATCCACTTTGTTTGTATGCCTATGATAAAAGGGATATTTTCAACAAGATCATTGAACACATGCGCATATCTTCCGTAATCCTATGAGTTTCGAAGTGAAACTCGAATTTGGTCTATTTCCAAAACGTTTGACACACTACCAACCTTCTTGACTTGTTCAATGAGGAAAACTATAGTGATGTAGGAACACTTCTTTCCATTTTACTTGATCATAGAAATAAAATATTGAAATGTCTCAATTAATCTCTTTTCTGAAGATTCGATAGATTTCAGTGGTCATCATCATCATCATATATATAATTTTTCATGGTTTAAATTGCATTTTTGAATGTATAAATGGATTCAACTCTTTGAAAATCCTTTTGAGCACTAGGATTACATAGATTACACAAAGTAAATTTACAATTTAACAAGTTTTTGATAAATCAATCTCAAATGACCCAAAAAAATACCCGAAAAAGAGCTAAAACATAGAATAGTGGTAATACTTAAAATGTTTTAACCAAAATAAATTATATTTTCAATTATTGAAATATTTTAACCGAAATTTTTTATTTTTCAAGGTGTTTTATATGATAAATACATATATATTTTAAATATATGTAATATGTATATATTTGACATTGAAATATATACTTCATAAGTTCATTAAAATATTTGTTATAAATTCTATTTTCCATGTCAAAATGTTTTTGCAATCTTGATTATTAGTAAATAATTTTTGAAATAAACATCAAATCACTATTATTGATGTTTTTAATTAAAACTTTTAAAATTGATATAATATTATGTTATTTCACATGAGCATCCAAATATTTTATTTTTTTGTTAAGAGTGAGTAAAATATTTTTACTATATCTCTTTCATATGGGGTTGTGATATCAACAACAAACTTAGCTAAGAGAGAGTGAGATTATTGATGTTTTTTAATGTTTTTAATTAAAACTAACCAAATATGTATAATTTTTTTTGTTTTTAATTACGTCCAACATTGTTTATTATTTAGAATAAATATATATATACTTTTCTTGCTGAGAAAAAATTATACCTCTATCGTAGTATGAGCCTCTTTGCACAACTATTATATCATTATATTGACTTTGAGTTGTGTTTTTAATTAACCGTATTCCTTGAAAATTGTAGAGCTTACCTTAGATAATATATAAAAAGTAAAAGCAAATCTTCTTAATATTTTTTTTTGTAAATTTGACAGTTATACATCTTCATCATGTCCAATATATTAATTTAACACGGCGGGTAATTGAAGCAGTGTTTTAACAGAGCACTTGATCATCGTTTATCCAAGATGAGTAAACCAAATCTTCTTAAATTTTAGTGGAGTTGTAAATTGGAAAAAAAAAATATTCAAATTTAACATTACATCGATTTATTTATTTCAATTTAATATTACGTATATGCCAATCACTTGTTTATGTAATTTTTTTAATGCCAGCCTATACTATTCATTTTTTATAAAACAATGTTTTAAAGAAAAGACTTGAATATCAAAACCAAAATTCACAGTTTGGAGGTTTGAAATTAATGGAATTCACATTTTTGGATTCCAAATACATACTTTTATCCATCGATATTTCCACTCTCAAAAATCAATATTTCACTTTAGAATATTAACCATCTCAAAATTATAAAATACAACTTTTAACTTTATACTTCCTTACTATTTCAATTGTAATTTTATTTCGGTAATCTTAATATTCTCTCTTCTCCAATCACACCCTTAACCCCATAAAACAAAAAAAAATCAATAAAGGTTAAAGAGGTTAAATAACAAGTACATGTTTATTAAATGGGTTGATTCTCACATGTAAAATATATGGAATATGAACATAAACTATAAACTATAATTCATATGTAAAGAAATAAATGAATATTCTAAGGTTGAGGATGTGAAAATATATTTAAGCTTTCATATTTTTTTCGATATATATTTTGTTTATACTTAAGAGTCGTTGTTGTATGGTAGCTTATGATAAAAATATCTACGGTTACATATTTGTTAAGAGACTTGGTAAGAATATTTTTAAAGCGATATTGGATTGTAATGTGTGGTTATTGTCTTTTTATCTAGTATCAAGTTTGAAAAGCATATGTATTTTTAGACAGATTAATCTTGAAGTGCGAGGTATAAGTCTTAGGATTACATTTTAAACATCAAATAAGATATAAATATAAAAGTAACTTAACTTATAAACTTGATAATTTGTAACTAATAAAAACAAAATCCGTTACAACTATTCATCAAAAAGTAATGTAACATTGATAGAATATAACATCGCATCCACATAAGGATTTAAAATTCAATGAAGATGTTGTCATAAACACAAATATAAATTTATGTATTTTTTATTCAAAATAGGTCCAACTATACATGTTTCTTTTTTACAAAATAGAACTTCATTTCCAACATAAATAATGGAATCTCATGCCCATCAATGACATAATGGAAAAACAACATCATGATCGATCTACCGTATGGGTCTATAAGTCACCCTCGTCCCATGAGGCACTCCCAGGTGGATTTCCAAATTGATGTCTCTGCAAAAAATTACAATAATCAATTAGTTGTAAAAATTGAAAGGCATATAATCAATTTCATTAATTCATGATGATATTTTGATCAAATACTCATTCTCACCGTGAGGATTTGAGGCAATGGAGAAGACAACCCTTCCTGGGTAGATGGTGGAGCACTTGGTGACGGATATAGGCATGGTTCAGGGGCGCTGGATAAAGGCATGGTGGATGTGAAATAGGGAAAAGGTAGTGGGTGCGGGCGACGATACACCCCCACCGGTTGTACAATAGTGGGAATCACTGTAGGCCGGGGGATTAACTTAGGGGGGGAAATTGGAATGTTAAGGGTGGACGATTGAAAAAATGAGAATGGTGGATGATTGAAGGGTAGGGGTGAGCATTGGGAAGGTATTACAGAGGTGGTTATAGGCATGGAGGAATTTATGGAGGAAAAAGGTGGTGGGTGTGGGCGATGATACTTCTTAATTGGTTCAACAATAGGGGGGAGCACCCTTGGGGAGGATATTGGGGTGTTAATGGCTGAAGCAGCGTTCCCAATGCTAGATCTTTTTTCAGTAGCATGTTCATCGAATAAACGAATTCGACAACTTGGAATGTTGTGAGATGTGGGTCCCTCAGCTGTAACAATAAAAATAGTTCGTATAGTCATGCAAATGTGTTGAACATGATAATATATCGCATTTAACGTAAAACAATGCATAGCATGAAATTTCCATACCAATATTGGGTATAATAGAATCTTGAATTATCTCAGGCGCGTGGTCCACATTTCCTTGTTTTTGAGAAGATGACTCCAATTATTCATCCATTCTTTTTTTCCTTGCATGAACTCATCCAACTCTTTCAAATTGTAGTATATCTGTCCCTGACTTTGACTTGCGACCACATCCCCTCTTTTTATTTACTGGACTCAAGAAACTATGTTTTCTCTTGGTAGTGATCTTGGATGGAGTTATAGTATTGAAAAACATTTTGTTGTATTCTTGACATGCTTTGTCTACCAAGTTGTTCAATGCATATGCCTGTTCCAAATTTGTAGGTATTATGGATCTCAATTTCTCAAGAGTTGATAAGTTAACACGTTTCATCTCATCATGTTCAGAGAATGCACTATCTTGTCGTACATTGGTCGATTCAACATTGTATGAGAAATTGTCTAAATTATCAATGCTTGTTTCATTATGATAATTCAGATTGGGAGGAGAATCAAAGCATGGAAAAAGCTCTGTTTGGATTTCTGGGACCAATATAGGTGTTTCATTCAAATCAAATAAAATTCTAGGCCTTTCTGTCATGGGATCAGTGACACCAGGTGCTACATTTTCACCCAAAATAGTGTTACTCACTAACATCTCAACTTTCAATACATGTTTACAGATATTTCCATTTAGGGCCCAATTGCAATTGCAGAAGTGTAGATTAGAACCCTTATATATGACATTGTACCAAATGTCACGAGTATCCTTATTTTGGCTACGAACCCAGTAGTCATTACTCTTTTCATCAGGCACACAATCTTCATTTGGGATTTTCTTAGCTCTACACTTGGATGAATTCAGTTGTTCCTGTATTTTTCTGGGTCGTACAAAACCAACTTCTTTTAAACGGTGCATATGATTGTAAAATAATACAACCTTTGTCAACAAAACATATATTAACCAATCAACCCTTTTGTGGCATGCATTGTTCTTCTCACATAGGTACCTTTCCTTGATATACCGATGGTAAGATTCAATGGCGTTGTTCGTATCTTGATTTGAATGTGGAAAATTTCTGTATGCTTTTGCCCACATATCTGTAGAAAGAAATTTATTAGTTATATATTAATAAGTATGCATATGACATGAAAAATAGAGTCATTATAACCACCAATAAGAAGCTTACATATTTTGTTGTTGGACAGCCAAGTATTTCTAAAATATTCCAAAAATCTTTTTTGTTCACTGAATTCTTCAAATAAGCTTTCAACTTTCTTTCGCACAGATTCATCATCTTTACACATGTGCATGATTTCACCTAATCCACGAAAAATGCGTATTTGGTTTTCCCTCCCTTTGACCTTGTTTCCAACATTTTTCAACCATGCACGACGAACATGCCACACACATAATAATACTTTGCACTTGATTGCAGACATGCAATAACATAATTTTTAGAGAGATTATACATTAACAATATTTTTTATGCCTCTTATAAAAATATTAAACACATCACCTCAATGCTTCAATTTCAGCAGTAGCATCATCCGTGATGAAGGCAAAAACATGCCAATCTGGTCGCTCTTTGTTTCCAATTGCAAGTAAGGCCAACATCCATTTAGAAAGATCAGCTATAGTGTTGCGTGATGATATCACCCAAGCTATTGGAACCCCATTCTGATGTTCGTCGAAAACCATTAAGGTGTAAAGTTGATACTACATTACAAAAAATATGCATAATTATATTTAGGATAAATGCATTAATATGAGGTTAAATAAATGAATCGGATTTAGGATAAATATGTACTCACCCCGTACTTATTTGTACTAAAGGTTGAATCCATTGAGATAATATTATTGTGAGAGTATTTCAGCATCATTGAACACATCCACTTTGTTTGTATGCCTATAATAAAAGGGATATTTTCAACAAGATCTTGTTTTTGGTAGAAGAAAAAACTCTCTGGGTTTTCCTTGTACCAGCACTCCACACTCTTTGGATCACTTTGATCTTTAACATACTCTAGCCTTATGATATCATTGTAAATGTTACTTATATCTTTTTTTGTCATGTAGGTATCTCGAGGCTTCCCTGTGTATAACTCACCAGATCCATCCTTCACATCAGAGATGAACTTGTCCCATATCATTGTAACATTAAAACCTCTTTTAACGAAATGTTGGACACTAGATCGCATATCCCAACTTAAATGTGGTGCATAATTGAATCTCATGGGCCTACCGATTGCATCTGTCCCATGACAAATAACATTGGATTTATCAATATGTCTACATGCAGTATATGTTATTACAGCATCATCTGGTCTCATTTGAAGTCGTCGCACAAAGAAGTGACATTGGCAACCAACTTTAATACTTTCATGTCGATTGCGGTTTGTCTTTGGATCTGATGATGCACTCCTAGTTGACTGTGGGCCATATGAACACCAATAACTGTACGTAAAAAAATTACTACAAATTAGATAGAATATTTATGCATATTGAAAAAATTATACGTATCTTGAAAAAGCATATAGAGACTCACACACTGTACTCCAGGTATGTTGAGTAATTGGTGCGTGTGATATCCTCTATTCCTCTACTTCGATGTTTCTTAAGAAAAAATTGAGTGGGTGCACTTTCATTTGATTCCTCTCCACTTATGAAATCATCAAGTCGACAATATGGAATCACCGCAACTTGGTCCCCCCCAATCTCTGTCCATGTTAAGTCTTCTGCTGAAAATTGTATCATATCTTCTGGGTCTTCAACTTCCAACTCGTTAATCTTCCCCCACTTATTCATTCTTAAAATACCTGTACAAATTGCATTGAAAATAATTTAGTTTGAGTAAATATTATGGTCTTGATCAATGCATAGCGTACTAAACATGGAAGTCTCATTTTTAAGTAAATATTTTATACTTTTCACGTAAACCACTTTGGGATTAAGTAATATTCAGGGGATCTTAGATGACATTGTACGATAAGTAAGATATTAATAAGCTTAAATATCTCTGACAAGTTTAGACTAACCATGTACAGAGAAAATTTTAAGAACCCCTCCTAAATTTATATATATAATAAATGGGCGAATCTCCATGTTATATAGGAAAAATGGAAGGCCATTTTATCAATAATATAATATGTATATATAATTTTTTGGCGAATCTCTCACCAGGCATGGCGAATATTTTACTCAATTATAAAATCTTGTGTTTATTGAATACACAAATGAAATCACTGCATTTCTTTAAAATATCTTTTGAAATCAAAATTACCAAAATTACATATCGATAACCTAGTGGGTGTAGGATAAAATTCACCCATGTCATTCACAGAAAACATGAGAAAAAACCTAATACTATATATAAAACCAATAAAAATTCAAATTCATCACTTCTAGGGACCTCGTAACCACCCTGCCAATACACAAGTATGTTCCTATTTGCAGTTAGAAAAATTACCCAAATTACAATCTGTTTACTCCAGCATATGTTGGAAAGTTATAGAAGGATGACTAGTGCAATAGCAATCAAACCAGAAGGAAGATTTTCGGTGATAACTCTTTCTACCCTTGGTGAATCCGGAACACTAGAAGTAGGAGTAACAGGTTCAGATACGTCAGGTTCTTCGCCTATATCACTAGCAGATGAAAAACTACCAGTAAGCTCTGAAACTGCAACAGCTTCAGAATTATAACCTGTTTCTAAACCTTGGTAATACGGATGAACTACCACTGAAGACTGTCCTTCTTCAGGTGAACCTACTCTACTGCCACTAGGATTTACAAGGACTTTCCAACCTTCGAAATGACTCGGGACCTCTTCGGGAGGTTGGCCTCGAAGTCTACGAGACCTCCTCAACAAATCGGCCACGGTGACAACTTCAGGAGACATGCCCCGACTGGTAGGGGACTGTCTCGGTAATTCAGCCACAGTTAAAAACTTTTAAACTACTGCACACGCAGACAAAGTAAAAACTCAAATCAAACCACCTAAAGTCTCTAAAGAACCAAACAAATTTGAATCAGACGCCTAAAGAATCTAGGGCGTCAAACCATACGCAAACAGTAACCTTCCAGACCGAAAACACTAGTTGGTGATGAAATCCAACGTCGTCGAATTCAGTGCAGAAGTGGTGGGTGAAACAGTTACCCCGACAACCTGCTTAATGAATAGACTGGACCAAGTTCCTCCACTTTTAACTGTCTCGAGTGAAGTGAACCCCCCAGAAAATCCAAGTGAGTCTAGCCGACGTCTGTTCCAGGTACAGTGGGATCTTTCCTCCACCGTCACCTCGGGTAGAGCCCTAAAGATTATGGTCACTAAGGTCACCAACAACAACAAATACACCTGGGGGAACAGTCTACGATCCGATACACACGCAAGGGCAGAGTAGCAAGCTCAATCCCCTTGCCGGCTCCTTGACAATAATCCAAGGTTTACCGACAAGTGACCCCAAGCTCCTCGACAATAATCCGAGGTTTACCGTTTGTAGTACGTGTATATCTGGCGTCGTTCCCAATGAAGGAGGATTGATCCCCTCACTGGTTCGGACACGATCTCGTGCTTCTCCTTTAAGAGGAGCTTTCTCAGAGCGTAATTGTAACAATTGGATTTATCCTACCACAAGATGAGCTACTTGTTTGGTTTTACTGTCTTGGAGAGTTAATTACTCTCCTACTCCAAGACACTAGCCTGATCTATATTGGTGTTTCAGAGCCCTAGTAAATAAAAAGTTACTACGTCAATTTTACTTTAAGCGTTAATTTTATGGTTGTTCTTTAAGTCAAAAGGTAGTGGAAATGAAACTGAATGGTGTGTAGACTCGACTCAAATCCACTAAAAAATGCACCTAGGATGATTTAAACTATTTTGCCTTTTTCAATGAATATCCTAACTAAGAGAGTTGAGAGAATGCAAATTTTATAAAATGACAACTTTCGTAGCAACACAAATTGAAAAAATGTGTGGATTATGGCCACTTACTTTTCCCCTTAATTAAGCTATGTGTGAAATGTAAAAATTTTAAAGTAAAGGCTAAGTAATTGCCTTACTAATATTGATTATTAAAACAATCCGAACTATATGGAAAAAAATTGCAGAGGTGAAGGAAATTCACTAAAGTTTGTCAGTCACCCACTAAAGAAAAATTACAATGATTGTTTTTGTTCTCTGTAAATCGTGGGGTTAGGCTCTGCACAAGCGAGCAAATCGTGTGTCAATCTGCAAGAAAATGATAAGTGTTAAGCCAAATTATAGATATTAGGAGAGAGAATGATTATAAGCAATATGCATTATCAATGTTCTAAATTTAAACTTATATGATTAAAGAACAGCGTATTTTATAAATGATACTATACTATAAATAATTTGACTAAAATTTACAATCTCACTAAAACAAATTAGTATTGAAGAGCAAAATTTATTTATACATTCAAAAATATAATTTACCCAATAAAAAATTGCATTATAAAAATTTTGAATATAATTTAATAAAAAACCTACAATCTTATAAAAAAAAAAAATCATTAAATTTTAGGAAAAAAAATAAAATAAATTAATTATTATCTTCACCCACAATTATAACTATGTACATTAACCCTTATAGGCATATCTACTACCTTCCCTCCAATACCATGGTCATTAAACTCATTTTTTAGGACAGTACTCCTTTTCAACAATTGCACCTATATTATAATTTAGTTGGGTTGGGATGAAAGTTGGGGCGCTTTACCTTTGGTCTCAACTATAACCGTGTACATTAACACTTACAACCATATTTGCAACTTTCTTTGAAACACCCTGCTCATTAAACTGATTTACCGAGCAAGCATTCCTTTTCAGAAACTGGAAGTAATATTATACTTTAGCTGGGATGGGCGGCTCTTGGAAAATAAAAAAGAGGGATTAGATATTATAGTTAATTTATAATTTAGATTAGTTGATGATGAGATATATGGTTAAGATATTGTTTATAATTTTTTTTTTACTAAATTTGTGTTTCACTTAGACTTATATCAAACAGATATAAACACGCCCCCCAACACACACACACATATATATATATATTTACATATATATACCAAGTGCTAAAAACAAGTGTGGCATTTACAACTAAAACAAACAAAAGAAATATGTCTTATGTTTGTTCGAATTCCATTGCTGGGACGTTCGGTATCCTCGTTTTAAAAGGTGCCATATAAAAGCAAAGGTATTTTTTCTTAATGAATTTGTGCCTGTTCTTAGTTTACACTAACCCGTAAACTAACCTCGACTTAGTTGTGGTGCGCATATCCTCAAAGAACTTGAAAATTTTAATGCTATCGAATCGCACTGATGTATTCTTTTAATGCAACGAGGTCCTTATTGTATAGTCTATTTGGGTCTAGACTTATTTATTAGTCTATCGAGTTATTAATAAGTAAAGGTAGTCTATGGATGGATAGAGTCTATGGATGTTGACGATATCATTATCATTAGTAATTAAAAAAAGGTTATAGACTATGGTTGGTATAGGCGCAACCCTTGTTTCAAAATTATGCGGGTGCTTGATACAAAATTATGCGAATGATGGTTGAGTTCTAAAGTAATTAATTTATAATTTCATAGTTAAGATAATGAAGAGTAAGATAATAGTAGTTGAGATAATCAAAAGTAGTTATCTTAAACCGTTGCAGCTCCACTTTTGCACACCTCAACATCTCATAATCTTTTATACGACTGCGTATAATATATCTACAGTATTCATAATTCATTTGTATAATATAAAATTGAATGAAATGAGGACAGATGATTTGCTGTTAGATTTTGCAGGCAACACGAATACTTATTAATCACAAGTTTTAATGTTATGGTGAGAATTGTTGCACAAATCTAACGAATTCCAGAATGATTATGGCAGGCTCTCCATAAGTAGTGAGACAAGTATGAGAATGATGAACTCTGTTGAAAAATTCTTACATAAAACAAATCTTAAAAAGAAAAAGTGACCAGGATTTCAAGCAAACTAAAGTAGAATAGTATACTCAATGAAATCGTGTTTCAAAGTATAGAGAGTTTCTAAACGCAATCAATTAGATGGAATTAACAGGCTCACGTTATTTCTGGTTTTAGTTATACAACTATATACAATTGATGAGAATGCCAAACTTTAATTGCTGTCACCATTGTTACAATACATTATAATTTTGACCTTTTATTGTTACCAGTCATACAAGTCCCAGCCTAATTACCACTGGTACTTGGACTGCCCAGTAAGCTCTGATATGATATTTGACTACAATTTGACTTCTGAATGCATTTGATTTGTATGCAGCGACTAAAAGTAGAATTAGTCAAAGACACTACAAAATCTAAATCCATTTATGAGGCAACCCTTGATTGGGCCAACAAAATGTGATGCATCTTTGGAATATAAATGAATTGAAAAATATGATGACAAGATTCCCTGATTAAACTCATTAAAAGCATCTCGACGGAAAGGTTTCCGGTTTCAATCCTGGACATAGAAACAACGATATTTTCTCTGGGTTTGAGCTGAGAGTTGAATAAATTATGATGTAACATCGGCTGCAATGCCTCTGCGAAGAAAGAACAACACTCATTCTCAGTATGCTCATAAAGCATAAAATACCCATTGTTTAATAAAAAGGCATTCCCCCAATATCGAAAATATGTTCCATTAACTGTATCCTTTCTCACTTTGTCTTCGTGACATCTAATGAAGCAAATAATGATACCCTTTATGAAAAAGTTATCAATGTGAGAGAGGAATAGTTTCACCGGGAGAGGATAAAGTTGTCAAAAATTGATTTATTAATTAGTTTATTGATTCAATAAATAGTATATTAATAGATTCAGTAATTCAAATATATTTTATGTTACATATTTATTAATTAGTTTAGTAAAATATTATGTTAATTCAGCTATATTTCAGCTATATTTCATATGTTTTCAAAATATTCTTAAATCACTTTATGGAATCTGCTATATTTCAGCTATATTTAAGAATATTTCAACTATATTTCAGCGATATTTTTTCTTAGTTTTGCACTTATAATTTACCCTACTTAATTATGCACTGTGAACTTATTGTTGACCTTCTAGGTCTTTCCTCAGTTTTCTCGATAGTCTCAGCTACCTTTTTTTCGTAGTTTTGCACTTGTATTTATCCTCCTTTGGTTTTGAGCTATGAACTCACAGTTGACCTTCTAGGTCTTTCCTTAATTCAAAGATTTTTACCCAAATCCAAACCACTTTTAATCATTTAAACAATTTCTCATTAAACAACGCAATACAAATAAATCAAACTATTTTTAACTTTCACAATTTTTATTTATCTAAAACTAAAATGCATCGAATTTTTTTTTTTTTTTTTCTTAATGAATTTGTGCCTGTTCTTAGTTTACACTAACCCGTAAACTAACCTCGACTTAGTTGTGGTGCGCATATCCTCAAAGAACTTGAAAATTTTAATGCTATCGAATCGCACTGATGTATTCTTTTAATGCAACGAGGTCCTTATTGTATAGTCTATTTGGGTCTAGACTTATTTATTAGTCTATCGAGTTATTAATAAGTAAAGGTAGTCTGTGTTCACTGCTGGATAATATATTTGTTTTAATCTAACTGTGGTTAGATATTTCTCCTATTATTTATGGCCTATTAGATTTGGGAATATTGGTGGCAGTTTATTTGGTATAAGTTTCTTAAAATTTAATTAATTAATTCTATATAATATAATTAAAATTTCATCATTTTTTTTTACAAGATTCCGATCAAAAACACCAAAAACTTATAATGAATGGACAAATCCGTCTCATATTTGCAGAAGCATGTTTAATTTTAATTTATTTATTTTAAACTGAAGATGATCAAATTTCTCAGTGCCATTGAAATGTTTTTCTATCACAAATTTCTGTGTTGCCCTGTGGTCCATACATTGGTGTGAGTTTAGCCGCTCATGATGGTGAAACTCCCACCAATGGGGCATATTTCAATCAAAGAAAAAAAAATTCAAACAAAAAAAAGACAACAGCCTTTTATTTACAGGGGAAATGGGGTTACATACATAATCCTGATTCTAAAGCACTTTCAGCTATCGGCAGACGTGAGTAAATGTGTCCGATTACATTGCTTTGCCCAGCTATTGGGTAAAAAAAAACACACAACAAAATCCTGCCAGTAGGCAAATATCGAAACGATGTTGCATCAGTCATGATATGCATTACAAGTCAGAAGTATTTCATACAAATATTTCATAGGTTGCATTAGAAGGCAGAGGAATGCTAACAGAACGATTATCAATCAATGGGTCCTGAGAGGTTGTAAATGTTAATAAAAGACACCCAACGTGCCACTTATTACAACACTTTATGCACAGTCTGGTGTTACAAAACATTATATAGAAGACCTGAGCGATAGGAATGAAATATATGATAGGTACCAAAGGTGATAAAATATTAACAGAGAAGTATATGGTATTTAATTTTCACTATCCTCATTATGCCAGAACAACCAATGTCAACTTTTGCCATCCAAAATAGAATAAATGCTTTCGTCTTGACTTGCGTCATTCCACAAAACGTGATCACTCTAAGTTCTAAATAAGTATTGGAATTGTCTTTTTGTTCTCTCAAATACGTTAGATAGGCAAATATCAAAATTCTGCCAGTAGGCAAATATCGAAACGATTTTGTATGTGTGGTCTCCTGGCAAGGCTATGGGCATTGAAATTGAAGTTGACTGTCGATCGTTAGACTTCAACATGGTGTATATTGCTGGCAGAGAAGCAAGAAATTGACCAGATTGATTTACTTTGGTAAAAAGAATAACAGTTAATTAACTGTTATTAATTAATGGTGATTCAAACTACATTGCAAAGTCCAAATGTGTAAAACTGTAGAGATTTCTTTTCCAGTCCTTTATAGCGCATAACCTCCAAACATCTCCTGGAATGATAGCATTAAGTATTTCTTTCTTGTAGTATCAGCTTGAAGTTTTCTATGTGATTGATCAAATCTTTAGAAGAGAAGTATAACCTGACACTTTCCTTACATTTATATTTTATAAAGTCGAGTATGGATTGAAATGGTATCGCTGTAAATGGTGACTAAATTTAACTTCCTTTTTAATGAAATTTGGAGGGAAATAGATGTTAAAATTCACCAAGAATTCGCAGGCTTCAGGAGCACTAACCTTGCCAACCGCAAATCTCGATAACCAATGGCCAGCTCCTCCAGGTATTGAACGTCTCCTCTGTTTTGTTCACCGCGGAGTGCTCAGGAATGGTTTTGCAGATAATGTTCTGTTCGCCGCGGAGTGCTCAGGAATGGTTTTGCAGATAATGTTCTGTTCGCCGCGGAGTGCTCAGGAATGGTTTTGCAGATAATGTTCTGTTCGCCGCGGAGTGCTCAGGAGTGGTTTTGCAGATGAGCTGGCCGGGACTTTGAAGGCCGGAGGAGGTTGGTCCCGTTCGTGCGTGAGGTAAATGAGCTCTCCCGTCGGGCATTAATACGATCTGAGTGGAGGCCACGCTCTCCCGTCCGGCATCAATACGATCTCCGTCCGTCATCAATACGATCTGAGGGGAGGCTGCGGGTGGCTGCGGGCAGGGTCGCCGGGGGTTTCGATGGGCAGCCGGAGAGGGATGCCGGAGACAGATAAAGTTTACGATGCATGGTCCGATGATGTATGGTCGATGATGCTCTGTGAGGCTGTCAGAGGGGTACCTCCATAGCATTAACTTTGCTATGGGGTAAGAAATAGGAGTTGCCAACAACAAACAGCCTCAACGTCATCCATTCACAGATATTCACTTGCACTACTTACTTTTTTTTGTCAGAGAGAAAATCATGATGGATTTATATTAAGAGAATATAAAGATCTGGGTATATAGGAAGATCGTCCTCGACAAGGAGCAAATACAACAGATTATACAAAAAGCTTCCACCAATAATCCGACAGCATAATTAGACAGTATATTGACCAGAGAACAACACATAATACACCTACTGAGTAGGCAGGATAAAACCATCTATCAAGATAGATCTAAAAAAAAAGGTATCAACAGAAAAGTATCAACAAAAGCCGAGAAGATAAAGACCCATGCGTCCAAATAAACAGGCCATATAAACAGAGCATAGATCTGAGATTAACCCGGAGGAAGCATGTAGGCCGATATTAAAACTAGGATAGAGGCAAGGGGCATCTTGGAATCCTAAAAAATGCGATCATTCCTCCAATTCCATAAAAACCAACAAGTGAGAATGAATAATGAGTCGCACCTGCATACGTTCCGAGTTCAAATCCTATTACCATCACAATCCCTTGTTTTAAACACATAAACTTCACAACCACGCTCTCAATTCGATTCCTGATATCTCCACAACAACCCGACATGGTAAAACCTTCTTCAAATCAGACCAGCCGCAACAGGCCCGGAAACTGCTCACTGAAGTCGCAGCTGTTCAAGGGAATTCGAATAAGAAAATGGGGGAAATGGGTGTCGGAAATTCGAGTGCCCAATTCCAAGGGAAGAATTTGGCTGGGCTCCTACGATGCCCCGGAAAAGGCTGCCTGCGCCTACGATTTTGCCGTCTACTGCCTGAGAGGACCCGAGGCCAAGTTCAATTTTCCTGACTCCTTGCCGGAAATTTCTGACGCCTCTTCTCTATCACCGTCGCAAATTCAAGCCGCCGCAGCGAAGTTCGCCGCAGAAAAATTCCATCTGCCTTCGGAAGATAAGGCGACGTTCTCTTGGTCCTGTTCGAAAGGCGAGTCGAGCATTGAAAGCGAAGAGATTTCGGTGGAGCAGGATCCGGCATTTTGGGATTCAGTTCTTGAAGATATCGACAGTTGGGACCCTATAACTTTGGAGGATTTTGCTCTTATAGATGGGTGTCTAGAGGATTATGGGTTTCTTCCAGCTGAATGATGAGTGCGGATCGAGGGGTTCTGAATTTTCTTTTAATGACCACTGGAGATTCCGCTATGAAAGTTGAGCTAACAAATAAACAACTAGCTTTTCACAAGCCAAAACCATAGCCGCCGCTTGAACATGGGTCCATCTCTCCTTTTTTCAAATTTGTATATAAGTAGCACAACCGCATTACCCTTATTCTTCGCAGAGACATCTGCCTGCTTATCTGGTCAGATATGTTGCGTAGGGTCAGATCTGTTGTAAAAATGCCCATGGGCTGACCGTTGATACGGATTTAAAGAAGTAAATTAAATTTATTTATTTATTTTCATAAAATAATTACGCGGAAGTATGCCGTTAATGTTTTGGACCTACCTATGCTTAGAACTCAATTCTCTAATCGAGGCTGTACTTATTAATATCTTATTATTAATGCTTTGCAAATATTTATCATATCAATATTATTAATTTCACACAAATACACTAAAAAATTTAAATTGAATAGAAAAATTATTATTTCAAATCAAAGTATAATTTTTCCAATTTAACAATTTCAATATAACAATTTTATGGGCTTCTCTTTGCACCTCTTGAGGCAATTGCTAGTTATTTTGATAGGTATATTTTAAATAAAAGATTCTAGAATTTTAATTTAATTATTAAGTTGGTATAGATTTAATCTCCATAAAATATTATAAATTTTTAAATTTTTAATAGTATTCACAAATTATGTCAAAAGTAATGGTATGGCTTTAATTAAATTGATTAAGTAAAAAAAATACCATATGAATTTAAGTTACTAAGATGTAGTAATAGTAAATGATAATATTAGTTCATAATATTGTAATAAAGCTACTTCCAACATAAGATTTTTCCTGATAAAATAAAGTTGAAAATCCATAATTAAAAACTTTTTTACATGTTTCTTTATAAAGTTTATAAATATTTAACTCATGTTAATTTTTTTAATTAATAATAATAATAATTTAAAATAAAATTATAATTTAATTTAGTTTTTTAATATTAACAATGAGAAAAGTATTATAAAATAAGTGTTGTGATGTGATCTATTCTAATCATTTTAATTTGAAATTGGATAATAATAAAGGTGGAAATACAATAAAAGCTTCATTTAAAAGAAATATTTTTTAAATTATCATAATTTTAATTACATAAATGTTTACAATGTTAAGAAAGTAAATATTGTAACATATTTTTTGGATTGTGATTAAATATAAATTTGTTCAAAAAAGTAGTTTAATTTAATTTAATTTTAGTATTGGAAAGGTGGTAAATTCTTTCCATCTATTATTAATAGTAAAGATTACAAATTCTTTTCACCTATTATATTTTAGAATTTGTCCAACAAACTATATAATAATTTGATATTGTTTTAAAACTTGGTATCTCTATGTAACCTTCATGTGCAATTTTAAGAGGCCTCTTGTCTTTCATTTTTTTTTTTTATCTCAATTTTGTACATTATGTACCTAATCATAGTCATGGTCTCGCTGGGAAAAGACTAGCTCCTATGAAGGGGGATATAATAGTGTGTATTACTTTTAAATTTGACATTACAAGTTCAATTTTTTTTTTGGATTTACTTTATCTTTCTCCATAATTCTCAAGAGATGTTCTAGCCCCCAACTTCACAATCATATAAGATAACAAGAGAGATGATCGTTTCAAAGATGAGTTTTTTCTTATCCCATAACAAAAGATCTTCATTTATCCTTTTTTCAATGCTATAATCTCAATTAAGCTTGTGATAAAAATCAATTCCTAAGTATTCATATAAAGTCTCTTCTTAAGAGTTATTGTTCTAGTACAAAAAAAATTAATATAGACTATCTTTTTAGATTTAATTATCGTAACCTTAGTTTTATCAATATTAATAATAAATTTCCACTAGATCTTGGATGGATGGTGATTGGGTGTTGTGTGAAAGAACTCCTTGATGTGAAGTCACTCGTTCAATTCCTTGCCCCGATCGGAATGATATATTGGACATGATGAAGATGTAGTCTTGCCAAACTTACTTTTATGTTAATCTCATAGCCCATTTCGCTGCCTTATAAACTCTTTTATGCATTGGCTTTTGATAAAGGGAATTCATATTTTTATGTTAATCTCATAGCCCGTTTTGCTGCCTTATAAACTCTATTATGCATTGGATTTTCATAAAGGGCATTCTTTGGTCGATCAAAATTGTCCTAAATTTAGTAGGAATTATGTTAAAAGGTCATAGTTCCACTTCATTGTTGGAATTTTGTTTTCACGGGTTTTCTCCCTTACACCCGCTTAAGAGTGTTTTTATAAGCTAATATAAAATAATGGAGTGAAAGTTTGACTTCTTTTTCCTTTTCAAAATATTTGTTACAATACCACCTTTCCTAACCTCCTAAACCATAAAAACTATAATAATCTTGGAAGATTTTTTATATTTTTTAACATAAAAATAATATTTCAAAATAATCTAAATAATTTCTATTTTATTTATAATTTGGTAGATCAATCATAAATATCATTATCATTTTCATCATTTTAAATTTAAAAAATATATAATAAAATAATACATTAAATTAAAATCATGATAAGTTATTATAACCTAGTTATATAATAACTTCCTCTTAGAGTGCCGCGTGTACAACCACATTAGATCTCAGTTTCAAAATTTTTGTTGCAATACTAACCTTCCTAGTCTTTTACGTTGTCAAAATTACAGTGAGCTCGGAAGGCTTCTCTCCAAGCTTTTTGAGTATAGGAATAAAATCTTAAATCAAACTAAATAATTCGTTTCTTTAGGTCCGATAGATCAAAATTTGGTCTCAAGTGGACGTTAACCACCACCACCATCATCATCATAAAATTTTTATAAATAATCATTTCTAATATTACACAATAAATTTGAGAAAATATTTATATTAATTAATATTGTATTTTCTACATTATTTTTAATTAACACTTATGTCATTTAAAGCATAGCAACCTTTTCATTTTTAATCTTTCATTATTTTCACTCTTTCAATTTGATTGGCTTAAATAATCAAATTATTAAAATATAACTCTAAATGTATTGTAAAATAAATTTTTATTTCCTAACATGGTGTCATGCTTAATTTAGTGAACATATATGCTACAATACTAATAATGAGATATGGTAAAGGCTTTTGTTTAAGAAATTTGATCATCCTATATACTAGGTTTTAGTGTTTACAAAGTGTTATTTTATAATATCGTGTAATGCTAATTTTTTATTGATACATTCTCTATTTTTTTTTTTTTTTTTTTTAAGTTTTATTAATATATTTTATATTAAAAAAATTTAAAATTTAAAATATAGAATGTATATTGAGTATTAATGTTAATGTAATTTGTAACAATGTCGTGATTTTTTCTCTTTTTTTTTGTAAGTGTAGGTAGTGTCTTTTTTTTCTATTTATAGTACCCAAAGAGACTAGATACATCGTGTTGGTGGCCTCAATCTGCCCTGAAGGGAAACTAGGTCTGTTAGCCACCTTAGTTTGCTGTATGCATTCCAAAAACAAAATTTTACAAGTCTTTCCATCCTAGCTATGTGTACTATACAACTGAAACTACTTAGTAAGCTGCTAAAATGCATGAAACAGTAAAAGAAAAAGGGTTCACTGAAACACCTAAGAAACCTGAAAGGATCATTCCTTTGTGATACCATTATTCAGGTCCATATCCATGGGAATATCCACTGGTTCAACCTACCTTGGAGTTGTATGATCCATCCGAGACAGCTGCTGATGCATTTCCTCCAGCTTGTTATTCTACTTGATCATGATAACTCGAAAATTTTTCATTTCTTTTTGCAGGTTTGGCACACAATTTCGGCCATTTCCTTCACCACCTGCACTAGGGCCTTTTCCAGAAGGCGTTTTAACACCCAGTAGATATGAAGAGTCTTCCTATACAGCATCAACCTTCCTCACGTATTTCCCGGATCACTAATCACTTCAGCCCACCCTTCTGTCTCGGATTCAGACTATTCCTCCATCACACTGGTCTCCATATCTTGAATAATTCGACGAATTTCTTCACTTGTGCCTTCCCTATAAGCTCTGGCAGCCTCCTGGACTGCTATCAAAGTAGATCTTCTCCCTCTACCCTGGTTACTTGGAGCATTTGCTAGCCGTTCCTCTTGATTCCCCTATCTCAGGCGCCCTCTACTTCCACGCCCTCTGCCATGACTCGGGTGCGCCATCCTGCTGTTTACCTTATCCTATTGACAATTTTCATTCACAAAGATCAGATTTTGAAGTTTAGCATCACTGTCTTCCTCATTTTCTTTGTGGTTATTCCTCTTCTCCTGCTACAGTTTCCACCATTTGTTTGGGTGTTACACTGCTTGTCATTTTCGCGATGCAAGAATTTAAGAAGGCATTCAGTCATTTGAATCAATTGTTGGGCTAGGGACGAAATTTTTGTATTCCTTTCCTCAGTCTCCCCCTGTACCTTTGTAGTGGGTTGGTTGATACAACCCCCCACTTTTCTTCCTGAACTATTCTCATGGCTACAATTCCCCCGTCCATCAAGAAACCTTCCCTGATTCTGACACAATGGACCCTCACAAAGCATTGCTGAGTGAAAAGCAGACTCACACCAGCCCTTTTCTTCCTCAGAGGCTTCAAAAGTAATAAATTTATCCATTTTACCAAATATGACAGAGGAAAGGATTGAAGGGCTTTCAGAGATAACATGCCTGGAATCGTTAACCTTCTTGAAAGCTCCTTCCGTTTGCGCTTTTCCCTGCTCCTCTTCCTCCCAGCTTAGTCTACCCTTCCTTCTAAACTTCACCACCTTCATAAAATACCACTCATCTATCCCACTCCCTCTTCCACTACTGCCGCCACTACTGCTTATTAGCTTCATTCCACCTCCCCCACTCTGGTTTTTTGAAAATTGCACTGACATGCAACTCATTTTTCTGGCTGGTAGGACGACGTCATACGTATGGGTTAGTCCCGCTGTCCTGCCATGATCGTAAACTTGTCTGCCACCCTCACCTACTTTTTTCCACATCCCGATCAGGGTCCATCTATCTCTATTATCTTTGAATCGTGTCTTCATGATTATCATGGTTTAGAATCATTCTTAGCTGCTCTAATTCTACGTCCTCTAAATGCATAGTCCATATGTTATACAGTTTCCTTCCTTGTTCCTGGCAGCCCCAGTTCACGAGAAAATCCGTTGCTCTATTGCACTATCTTTTAACATGCTTAATAATCATATATTCAAATCTTTTTATGATAATTTCCAACTCTTGGATTAGACTCGCCGTTCTCCAACTCTGCGTAACTTTATCCCATGAGGTTCCATTATTAAGTTTTTTAATTACGTGTATGACCATTTGGGAGTCCCCTTCCACTTCCAGGTTATTGTATCCGTTTCTGATTGCTATCTTCAGTCCTTGACGTACTGCCATCAATTCAGCTTCATTGTTGCTCATGATGCCACCATTGTCTGAGTAAATCCATTTTGTTCTGCCTTGATCATCCCAAAAGAGACCTCCAATCCCTGCTGGGCCTGGATTTCCTTTGGATGCCCCATCGAAATTTAACTTTATGAATCCAGCCATGGGGCGAGAGAAGTGCATGGTGCTGTTATATCCAATCTTGGGTTCTTTCCACATCTGAGGAGCCACCATCCCTTGATGCAGGTTCAAATTCCTTAAAATTTGATCTTCTTCCGGTGTCGTTTCCCAGTCTTCTACATTCCAAGTGTCCGCTAGTATGGTCTCATGAATATGACTCAATGTTTTTTCCTAGATTTCGTCTTTTGTCATTTCTTTGTTTTGGAAGGTTCTTCTATTTCTTTCTTTCCAGATCATCCACATATTCATCCCTATGTTAGACTCCGGGCTCTTCTTACCACTGTGCTAGTGAATTGTCCGCCTCCCCATACTTTAATTGTGTTTTTAATGCTCTGTTGATCTCTATGAGTCCTTCCAAAAAGTTTCCTAACCTCTTCCCATTGTTACTGAACTCCTTTACATGAGCTCAGGAGGTGTTCCTGTGTTTCCTGTTCTTGCTTGCAAAGATTACATCTGGGGGGGCCCTGTATGCCTCGCTTTTGGAGTTGGGCCCAGGTCAGGATGCGACCTTTGCTTACCAGCCATAAGAAGTGGGCCACTTTTGGCCACCAATTACTAGTCCATATTTGTTTGCAATTGACTGTTATATCCTCTGGTTCTCTAGTAGTTAAGAGATGATATGCCTCTTTAATTGAGAAATTTCCTTTTACTGTGTAACCCCATCTCAGTATGTCTGGTCCAAGTCTTATAGGTATTCTCATTGTCTGCATTTCCTTCTGATATAACTCCCTTTGTTCTCCATCAATTTGGTCCATCCATTCTTTTGGATTCTTCCAACTTCTCCATACTTCCTCGTGGCTCCCTTCCTTCCAAAAGTCTCTTACCAGATTCATTCCATTCTCAACTGCCTTTTGGCATATCTCCCTTAAAGCTTGAAGTCCATTCAGTATTTCTCTTTACTGCCAGGCTTCCTCCCAAAACCTGGCAAAGCTGCCATCCCTAATTTCCCAAAAAGCATGTTTAGTTATTATTTCTTTGTTTAGACTAGCTAGATTCCAAATTGTCGACCCTTTCGGGGTATCCCTTATTCTTAATATCTCCTCTGGTTTTGTTGGCATATTATATTTTTTTGTCCATATTCTTTTCCATAGGTCATTTCCTCCATTCATATAGCGCCACCAAAGTTTAGCACCCATTGCCTGATTCAGAATATAAGGATCTCTAAGGACTAATCCTCCCTCAGTCTTGCTTTTCACCAAATCCTTCCAGGATACTAAAGACCATTTTGTTTGATCCTTCAATCCTCCCCAAATAAATTTTTTAAAAATCTCAACCATCTTTGCGCATGCTCCTTTAGGCACTGCCATTGCCAATAGTTGGTATATTGGGATCGATTGGAGGATTGCTTTAACTAAAACAACTCTGCTAGCAAAATTCAAAGTTTTGAAAGACCAGTTGGCTAGTTTTCTAGAAATTTTCTTAATGGTTTGTTGCCAATTCAACAGCCTTAGAGGATTCAGGGCTAACGACGTTCCTAGATATCTTGTTGGGAGTTCTCCTGATCGAAATCCCAGAGTTCTTGTTAAATTTTTTTTAATATTTCTAACAGTGTTGAAAAAATAAGTGCAAGACTTGTCATTGTTAATTTGCGTGCCTGAAGCTGTCATAAAAAGTTCTAGAATTTCTTTAATTCTGCGGGCTTCTCTGAGGGACACAGTACAAAACAACATAATGTCATCTACGAATTGCTGGTGGGTAATAGGAAGGTTGTTACCCCATATTTGGATTCCTTTTAGCTTTCTTTCTCTTACTTCTTTTCTGATGTACCTTCCTAGGCCTTCTACAGCTATAATGAACAGGAAAGGGGATAATGGATCACCCTGTCGAAGTCCTCTAGACGCTTTAAAGGGTTGGGAAGGATTTCCATTCACAAGGATGGAGAAATTGGCTGAGGAGATCATAGTAGAGATCCATTCAATCCATCTATTGCAGAAACCAAAGGCCCTTAAAACTTCTTTCAGATAATTCCAATTCAGATGGTCATAGGCTTTGGAGAGGTCAAGTTTAATCATCATACCTGCTTCCTTTTTGACTTTCAAAGAATGCACTACTTCTTGGGAGACCACCAGTCCATCCAGGATTTGCCGGCCTTCAAGGAAACCTGTTTGTTTTGGGGAAATAATGCTAGATAAAATAGGCTTAAGTCTTTTAGCCATTAAAGTAGCTATTATATTATATATAACATTACAAAGGGAAATGGGTCTAAAGCCCTGGGGAGTTTCAGACTTAGTTTCTTTAGGAATCAGAGATAAGAGGGTAGAGTTTAAGCTTGTACTTACCTTTTGTGTTGGGTGTGGAGCCTGATTATCTTCTATATTCAAAGGTATCGCCACATAGGACCCCAGTTCGAAATGGGGGCGGCAACGCCGCCCGTAAAATATTCACTGCAGGGGGGGTCCAGGGGGGGGCAGCGCCCCCGAAGCTAAAAACAGCTGTAAAATTGCCTTGTAAAAGTATAGTAATTTCTAGTCAATCTGGGCCGTTCATTAGGCGGATGATCTGACGATAGAACTTATGTTTAGTTTAGGGTTTTTTGCCCTAGAAGGCAACCCCTCTCTATATATGAGGGCATTGTATTTGAGGCTGTGAGATAGATGTGTATTCGGTGAGCGAGAAACATAGAGGTGAGACTGTGAGAGAAAACAGAGGATATTACAGCGGTTTTGCTGTAGGTTGTATCTCTTCATTTTGTTGCATAATAGAAAGGAAGGACTGGCTGTTCGGGGTGGACGTAGCCCAAACTGGGTGAACCATGTATATTTGTGTCTCTCTTGTTTTGTGTGTTTTCTGTGTTTATATTTCTGCAATATTTTATGTGTTCCATTGCTCCGTAATATATAATTTTCTAACATTTTGGTTTCTTCTTGATTCTTCCACCACGTCCAGTATGTCTTGGCTCAAGAAATCCCATCTTGCTTGATAGAATTCCGCTGTGAATTCGTCAGGACTAGGGGCTTTATTCTTTTTCATTCCTTTTGCTACCTCTTCTACTTCTTCCAAGGTGGCTGCCCTCATCAGAGCTAGGTTTTGGTCTCTAGTAACCCTACTTGGGATCTCTTTACAGATTCTTTCAGTAGCTTCTCCATGATCTACATTGGGTTCCGTGAGGAGATCTTTGAAATGATCCAGCAAGACTTGTTCTATTTCCTCATGCTGTGTAACTCGTGTCCCTGCTTCATGTTTTATAGAAAAGATTCTATTTCTCTGCCTTCTCTAGATCATGGCTTGGTGGAAGAACTTTGTATTCCTCTCCCCTTCTCTTAACCAATTTACTCTGGATTTCTGCCTCCACAAGATCTCTTCTTGTTTCCGCCTTTCTTCCATTTGTCCTATCAAGATCCTTTCCTCTCTGGCTAGGTCATCACTTCTACCTGCCGTAATGATTTCTTGTTGGATTTGCTTCATCTTCTGTTCTAGAAGCTGCTGATCTTTGAGTATGTGTCTGAATTCCTCTTTATTCCATTTCTTGATGTTTCCTTTTAGTTCTTTTAGTTTCAGCTGAAATGTCTACATTCTGTTTCTTCCTTTCTGTCGACTTTGCTTCCACCATTCTTCTACTTTCTTCATGAAAATTTTATCCCTAAGCCAGAAGGCTTCGAACCTAAAGGGTTTTCTCTTGGGACTGGCTTTAATATCAAGTTCTGCTTTGATCGGCCAGTGGTCTGATCCCATTCCAGGAAGAATCGTTGCTTCAATGAAGATATCCCAATTTATAATATGTTCTAACATTAAGAATCTATCTAGTCTGGAAGCAATTTGGTGTCTACCTCCCCTTCTGTTATTCCATGTATAGATCTCATTTGTTGTCTGTATGTCTACTAGCCTTTGATCGGCTATCCAATCTCCGAAGGCGTCCATGTCTACCTCTGTTCTTCTGAGTCCACCTTTTTTTTCCTTTATTGATTTTATCATATTGAAATCTCCTCCCACTATCCAAGGAGAGGTTGGATGCAAGGACCGCATAACTGCCAGGTTCTGAAGGAAAACCCTGCGATCACTCTGTATATGGGGTCCATATACATTGGATAAGAGGATCCATTCTTGAGAACCTATAATTCTAAATCTTCCTGTGAGGATGCGAGGTATACTGATCCAGTCTTCAAATTGGACTTCCTCTGGGTTCCAGAGGATTGCTACTCCTCCTGCACTGCCTGCCGCATCTTGACCAATGATCTCGTAATGCGGCTTGAAATTGCTCATCACTTCTTTTAGTTTGCTTTCTCATAATTTTGTTTCTTGGCTTAGCATTATATTTGGTTTATCTCTTTTGATTCTCTCTTTCAGATATCTTTGTTTTCTCTTACTGTTCAACCCTCTGATATTCCAGGTTGTGATGATCATTTCAAGAGTTTGAGGGGTTGTTGGAAAACCTCCGACAATGGCACAACTCTTCCTGAATTCACCAACATGTCTCCCACCATTTGGATTGTCTCACTCATGGGTCTCCTTCCTCTTTTCCTTCCTCCCTTCCCTATGGTTCCTGTTTCTGTGTTTTTATTTCCTTGTGTTCCAAGTTGCTCTAGTTGCTTTGCTAACATTGTCTCTCGTTTTTCTTTGTATTTTTAGAACATATCTTTATAAAGTTGTTTCTGGTCTTCTGGTATGAACTGTTCATTCAGATGCTTACATTCCTGTAAAAGTTTCCTCATGACCTGTTCCTCTTCTCCTTCTTGTTCCTATTGAGGATCTATTCCCATTTGAATCTGTGCTTGAACCCGGTCTCCCCTCTCCTTCTCTTTTTCCAATTCCACACTATTTGGCTCTTTCTTTTCCTTTTTTATTTTCTTTCTGGGTCTCCCTTATTTCATCTTTTCCTTCTTCACTTTTTTCTTCCACTTCTAATTCACGAAGAACCTCAAATTGGTTCTGGATTTTTTGAGTGCTTTCTTGGTGAGAGGGGTTTAGTTTGGTTTTTCCTTTTTAGGGTCGTCTTCTTCTCAGTACTTCTATGAACCCTCCCTTGTTTCCTTTGTGAGTCCTCCTCTCCTGTTCCATACTTCCCTTTCCATCTCCCTGATCTGTTGGTGTATCAACTTCATTCATCGGGCAATATTTGAACAAATGGCCATACTCATGGCATCGTCTACATCTGAAAGGAATGTGTTCGTAATCAACTGGCTGTTGCCAGACCTCGTCATGATATTCTATTTCAACATGATCCGGCAGTGGTTTTGTGATATTCATGTAGACACAAATTCTGGCATATGATGTATATCTACCTCTCTTGGTGGTTTCTGCTACCTTCACAAAGGTCCCGATTGAGTTCCCAATTCCTTCTAAAATCTCTGGATCCCAGAACTCTATCGGGAGCCCAAATAGTCTGACCCAGACTGGTGTTGCTAGAATTTTTTCTTTTTTCAGATTATAGCATTCTTCCCATTGCCTCATGAAGAGCCCTGCGTTGTTGAAGAAGTATGGACCCTCTTCAAAGATCCTCTCCTTATCCTCCAAGTTTGCAAATATTACTGTGAAAAAACCTTTTGCCCCTAATTTAAGATCTATATGTCCTTTGGGCTTCCACCTCTGTTGTATCCACTTCATCAGATCTTTCTCAGACGGCCATGTTCCTACAAACTTGCAGATGAGTGCATGGTCTTTCATATACCCCCTGTACTCCTCCAATTTATTATTTGGGACAACAAACCTGGGTTTTTTTGTTGCTCGCGGTAGAAATTTGTTCCTCGTCCTTGCTTGTCATACCACTCCCATTACCAACGCGTCCTTGCTGCGATTCCCAGATTCGTCGTTTGCTCCATTTCAGCTTGATTCTCTTGCGGTAATCGCCTTGTAGGAGGGGATCTCTCCCCCCTCCCCCCGTTCGCATCACTCATTTTCCTCCCAGACTATCCTGTTCTCGGATCCTTCTTCCCTTAGTTAATCTTTCGTTGTATTGGTCTGTGATTCAGCAGGTGGATACGAGATCCCCTGCACCCTGACCAGGAGCAGGTCTGCTCGAGGTCATCTGATCCCAAACCCTAACCCTAATCTCCCATCGCCTTTTTGAGTCTTTTTCCCTTTTCCAACAATGTCGTGATTATATTTATAGGAAAAATAATTATTAATATTAAAATAATGTAATAATTTAATTAAATCAAATATTAATGGAAAGAGATCTATTTAAACAAAATTAAAATTACAAAAATATAAATATTTTATTATGAAAAGTGTAAGGAGCTGAAGAATTTCTGAGTGTGTTGTTGCAATTGCAATCTACGTAGTGTTAGGAGGGGGTTTTGGTACCCTTCTTTCAACGCGGTTGTGTTGGAAAAGGGAAGGAGTCATAGGCTTCTTTCTTCACAAAGGTCACCAATAATAATGTTTTTAAGAAGCCTACTTCTACTCGCCCATGAGAGGGAGGGCAGGAAAGGGTGTAGATCAACAACCAATTAACAACTCTGCAAATCCCAATGAGAAGATCTCAGCTCAGTCACAGACAACAAAATCATGCAAACCAAAAACCAAGAAAATACCAACCCTCGAAATTGAAGACCCTGAAATAGTAGTTTACAGAGAATATATGCAGGAGCATGCATTCATTTGAAAGTTCATGGGCTTCTAGCCCGCATAGAAGGCACTTAATTGGTAGATACAAAAGAAAATGGTCTTCTAAGGGAGGTATCAAGATCTAGCTTGGCTCTAAGGGCTTATTTACAGTGATATTTGATTTGTTAGAAGAAAGACTACATCTTTCAAGGTAGAACTTACTTCTTCAAGCCGGCTAGACTATACATGCGATATTGGAAAGAAAACTTCACCTCGGAGAAGGAGGACTTTGTAAGAGTGTCAGTTTATATTCAACTCTATTCTTTGCCAACATACTAATGGGCACCCTCTATCCTTAAAGGAATAGGAGATAGGTTGGTAGAATACATTAAAACATCGGAGGGAACTCGATCAGGGCACTATGTCTCCTACGCCTGAATCTGCATTTACATGGTTGTCTCAAGGGCTCTCCCTGTAGCAATAAAGCTTGTCTTTCGCGACGATATTTAGGTGTAGAACATAGGCTATGAGCACATTCCTTTATGGCGTCATAAATTCCATGAGCATGGATATATTTTTTTCGATTTCCCATAGAATACCCCACCACTAGCCAATCCTCAGTTTCTGCAAAAGGTAGACAACCAAGGCTTTACCAAGGTAACCTTCAGAAACAAGAAGAATAGGAAAGCTCAACGCAAGCAAGCATCATCAAGCCAATTCAACAAGAAAAATTTTGATATATTAGGAGAAGACCAAGAGGAACAAGGAAAATAAAACAATGAAAAAGACAACAACACCAGCACGCATGAATCCTCTCCATCCTCCTCCCACGATAAAGATCCAACCTTCACAGAAATCCCCGACCCAATTGGGCAATAAAAAAATGACATAGAAATGCAGCATGAAAGAAACAATGGTATAATAGAGGAAGAGGCCATTGAAGAATTCCTATGGCATATGGACCTCAATCAAATAGTTGAATTATGGGAGAAGAAAGGAATGGCAACCATACCTAGGAGTACCTTAAGAATATGGACGAAGCTTATCTCTATCAAGAAGAACTGAAGCAAGTTACGACTAAAAGGAATTATAGGGATCTCAACTATATTAGCATCAAATCCAACATCCCAGCAGATTATTACAACCCCAAGGGAGCAGGAAGGAAGCGAGGCCGAAAATCGATTAGTTAAATCCCGCAGGAGCTCGGGGAGAGATTGATAAATGAAGGCAAGGTAAGAGCTCTAGTCCTAACCCAAAAAGTTTCTCAATGAAGTTGATTTCATGGAACATATGAGGTATGAATTTACTTGTGAAAAGAAGAATCCTAAAACATAGGATCATATCAAGCAAACCGGAAATTGTTTTCCTTTAAGAAACGAAAATAGGTTTAGAAGTGATTCCCTCCCTTCATAATCAATGTTGGAAGGGCTATGATAGTATTGCCAATGCTGCCATAGGCACAACCGGAGGGAAAATAATCCTATGGAATGAAACACTGATGGATCTCAAAACATCCATCTTAGCTCCCAACATTCTAAACACTATCTTTCAACTTATAGGAACGACAAATAATTTATGTGTCACCAATGTTTATGGTTCCCACCGCGTTAATGAAAATATCAACATGATGGAAACCCTAAATAAAGTACATGAGGCCCTCCTAAGCAACCACAAAATTATTGGAGGAGACTTCAACACGATAATCAACCTGAATGAAAAAAATGGAGGCCTAAGAAGGCCATATAGAGATGCGAAAGATTTCAAAGAAGTAATCGACAGTTTGGAGATGGTGGATATGGAAACCTAGAATGAATTCTTCACATGGAATAATAAGAGAGGAGGAGAGAGGAAAATAGCCTCTTTTCTGGAACGGTTTCTCATATCAAAAAATATCCTTTTGGCTAATCATGAAATCGAAGGAAAAATTCTCCCCTATGCAGGCTCGGATCATTGGCCAATAGTTTTGGAGATTCAACTTGTAGTCACTCCCATAAATAGACCCTCCATATTTGAGTCCTTATGGCTTGATCACGTTGAATTCCAATCCACAATAAAAGAATGGTGGAATGAGAATTTCAACTGCAAAGCTCCAAAATGCATTGCTTCCAGTAAAAGCTCAAGCACATCAAAAAAAAATCAGGAAATGGAACAAGGAAATTTTTGTGGACATTTTAAAGGATAAAAATACCTTGAAAAACAGATAGAGGACCTCTAGAAAAACATCATCCTCAATGGGAACTCAGACCAACTACAATAAAAGGAAAAGGATCTGCTACAAAAATGGAAATGAGAGACAAATAAGAAGAAAAACTATGGCAACAAAATTCTTGTGTTTAATGGCTAAAATGCAGGGAACAAAATACTGGGGTATAACTTATTGTAGTGGGGTGTGATGAACATTGATCATTAAACTAAATATTCACTCATAATTAACTCATGCATGTCATATATGTTGAGGGAAATGTTCCCCTAGGGCTTTTTGGGTTGAAACCCTAGCAGACTGAAAATTGTCTATACAGAGAAACACACATTCACACAGCCATTATGCTATTATAAGAAAATTCTAGGATAAGGGAACGTACCTTAGGTCCTACGTTTGAGAAGGTCCTCAAGGGTCCAAACCCTTGTTCAAGTTCCTCTTGCTCCTTTGTCCTGCAAAACAACCAATTCCAAAGAACAGAACAATATATGGACAAAAACTTATAAAGAAACCATCTTCATGTTATAAAGAAAGGTAGTTAGTTATGAAATATAAACAACCATTCACATATGAATTCTAACATGAATATCATAAACATAAAGAAGATTCATATCAGGAACCAAGACATGTGTTTCTTTTATTATAGACAAATAAAGTACAGAAAATGAATAATTTCACCTGAGTCACCTTTAGCAGGCTCCAAGCAAAGCTTCCTTCCGGATCCGTTCCAGCCTCAAGCCTTTAACAAACTCCTTCCATGACTTACTCCATGATGTCATAAGTAGTGGATGAACATAAACACATAAGGAAACAAGGGTTTCCTATACAAATGGGGGAAGTGCAGAAGGCACAAGGGACTTCAGACCTGGTCAGGGGAAAAATCTCAGCATAATAACCTATCTCTCTCTTCTCTCCTCCTTTAGGCCTTCCCTTTGAGGTCTTTTTATACCTCTCCCAAAGTAGTTTTTTAGTTGGGAGTTGGTTGGGAACAGTTGGGCCACGGGCACTAACAGGTGATCAGCAGGTAAAACCCACGATCTCCGCCCGAAATTAAGGAGTTTTATATTTTTTTAAGTGTTTTAATATATATACGCGGGTTGGATATACACATACCCGCGTATACACACATTTAACTCAGGGCAATTTCGCGTATAAGGGATAAAACACTATTTTTTAAATTTTAGGACCAGGTCTGGAAGGATGGGTTGTCCTAGGCCATGAGTGCAGCATCACAAACCATAAGAGTGAGATCTGGGGCTATAACAGATGCCCCCTAATATATGAGGTCAGAAAGGGTACATGATGGCCGAAATATATTAAGCAAGTACATGGAAAGGAAATCTGTCAAAAACCGAGGAGGACTTCACCAGAATTCAACCTGCCAAGCCACAAAAGGAGATCAGAAAGAAACACTGTCTGAGGCGGGCATACCCATGCTCAGAAAAAGTAAAGCATGTCCGCATATCAAGTACAAGCAGATCCACTAAGTATACAAGTATAAATGACTGGAAAATACATAATGGATCATCTGATCATGATGAACAAGTACATGTATGAATATCACATATAAGACTATCAATGATGCTGAAAGATGCAACGGATCACTGATATCAAATACTGATCCCAAAAGGTACCAACTGAACATGATGGAATAGAATGGTACTACACTGCAAACTCAGGTGCCAGCATATAGAATGTCGCCATGACTGACTGCAACATATAAGGTGGAGTGGTATCAACTAGCAGCAACAAGCGCAACTGTCAAGTGAACCAATGAATGCTGATACAACCTGAGGTCTTCACCGATCGCCGTGGTACATTTCTACACCATGGGAATAAATGATCTGAAGTTGACCATGTGAGAAATCGTTTGATTACCGGTCATTGATGTATACCGTTAACAAACGCGAGACTACTCACCGATAATGATAATGAGCGTTAAGGTACCCAGTACAATCTAACAAGTGTGAATAGATGAGCTGGAGTCGAACACTTGTAAGAATCTATCGATCAGGAGACAATGGTGGTTTCCCACTGTCAATAGCGAAGGATCTGCCACTAATGACTGCAAACCCCAAGGTACTGCCAAATGGACTCTAGATCTTTGCCCCAGAGCAATGAGTCGGAGTCGATAGGGAAAGATCCGCTAGAAGGAAGGCATTACGGCATCCTTCATCAATCTAGCACGAGTGTAACCCGTAGGCCAATAATGTGGAAGGAATCAGACAAAAGAGACGTAGTAACCCAACCGAAGTACATTTCCGGCGTACAAAAGATGTGGCTAGCGCACGACAGAAACCCTCTGAACCAACCAAAAATGAAAGCTGACACAGAGGCGAGGTATCCACCAATAGGGTCAAATGGAAACCAAGGTACTGCACAAATCCCAATGTGTGATAATGTAAGCTGATGTCGAACACAAGGGAAACCACTCAGTCAAAGACCCATGATACTGATCGATGCTGAGCACAAGGTGACCTATCAATAATGAAAATAGGGCCAGGGTGCAGCTCTAGGCCTGTCCTCAGAGCAAGATGTCGTCATCGATAAGGACAAGACCCGCCAGCAAGAAGTCAATGGGGACCTTCTCGAACCGGCACGAGTAAAGGACCAATATAGCTGATGTGATGATAGACACGACACTGACAACCAGGGATGGCCGACTGAAAAATGAGTCAAGAGACACCGCAGAGAGGCCGACTCAGGCTAACTTCCCTTGAATAAAAGCACGACTCAATGTGACTATGTGGCAGCATATGATGACTCTGTACAAGTTCGTCATGCAGGAGGCACGAACGAACCCTAAATATGATTGGAAGAGATAACCAATCGGGGGAGAACTGACTCAATAACAAGGTTAAGGCTTACCTAAGTCAAACTAAATCCAGCCCAAATGGAGGAGACTTTGTTTTGAGTGCTTTGTTCAAGGGCGACACAACTGACTCTAGCTGCCAACAATAAATGGAAATACTGTCTCGTTCCCGCTCTTTTTGGAATATTTATTTTTTTTTGTCTTTTTCTGTTAAGCTGGAAAAAGAATAAAAGAATGCTATGGTATAGTGGAAAGAACGAGTGTCGGTGAAACAGATAATCTAGTTCCTAGGAATGGAACGTTCCTATGCTCAATGCAAGGAGGCGAAAACTGGTCAGTGACAATCAAAGGTGTGTTCCATCCACGAGTCAAGGTGTGTCAAGCTGCAGAAGTCAAAGTTATGCAAGGTTGATTTTGTAGTCGTCATGGTCAAAAGTTTGCTTAAACACGAGTCCAAGTGAAGTCGGCTCTAGGCCAAAAGGTGCAAGTGGTCAACATGCAATGCAGTAGTACAACTCAACACAAAGGAGCCTCTAGGGTATAAGGCCAGAACAAAGCGAAGAAGCTAAGAGGAATGAGTCTTCAACGCATAAGTCATGGCGGGACTACAAAGGACTCCCGAACCTACTCAAATCGGAGCAACATGGGCAACAAATGTCAGTGAGGTGCTAACTACGATGCCCATGTAAAGGATGGCTCCACCATCATGTCATGATTTAAAGAATCGGCGAGTGAAGATGGCTAGCAAACCATAACACGATGGGGTCGACCCTATGGCAGATGTATCGGCAAATGGAGTCTAGTATGCATAATGCAACGGAAAAATGGTTTCCCTAACCTATATGCCAGTGAGAAAACGATACTTGCCATGACAGGTCAGCAGTCATGGAACCGTCTCGAAACTGTCGAAAAACATCCAAAATGTCCTGAAAAATAAACTATTCTCGACATTCCAAGCTCCCAAGTTAAAAGTCACATGAGGCTAAACAAAATAGAATTTTGAAAAAATTTTACATTTTCAAAATCTATAAAAGAGATTTTGGACTCACCATTTTCACCATTTGAGTTTGAGAGCAAAGGATTTGGAGCAAAATGAGCAAACTTCCCATAGCCAGATTCAACCGTTCAAATTCTTCAAAAACCTTCAGGTAACTCTTATACTTAGCTTGCAATTGATTGTGACTGGTTTTAAGATTTTTAATTAATGTTTCACCGTTGAATTTTTTTCCCAAAATTTCACCGCGGCGTATACGCGGGTTGGTAATATGAAACCCACGTACACGCGGGCCCTATACGTGACTGTGTGCACAGGGACCCGCGTATACGCCGCGAACAATTTTTAAACAAAAACTAACGGTTGCAAATCATTTTTTTCTCAGAATTCCAATCACCTGGCGAGAAAGAGAGCACGCAGCGGTGGATAATGAAGTCATGAATGATCCTGAAGCTTTGGATGCCCTACAGGGATGCGGTTTGCTTAAATTCTTCAAACTGCCGAATATGAAAGCAAACACACGTCTGCTTGAGATGCTCATTGATTATTGGGACGTCGAGGAGGAAGCCTTTATGATTGATCAGATGCCACTCAGGGTAGAAGTGGAGGATATCTATTTTATCATGGGCCTTTCCCGAAGGGGAGAGGTAGTACATTCTAAGGGCAGGACACGGAGCAGTCTCACGATAGAGGACTACGTACAGATATATTTCCCGAGACATCCCAAGAAGGTTGGAAGCCAGATTTCTATCACACATGTGGCGAGTTTATCACTGAGGATAATCCTGTTCACCATAGCTCGAGTGAATGGATCGTCCTCTCTGCATCAAGCATCACGGCTAACCATGAGCGTGGCAGTTGACTGTCTCACTACTGTGTTTGACTGGTGTACTCCTCTTCTGGCCAACATGAAGAGCCAGCTCACTTCTATCAAGAGGGGACAGACCAAAAACTTTGGATATGGGACTATCCTGTGTACTTTCTTTTTCGAGAAGGTTCCCGCACTCTGCCCCAGGGTAGCAGTTTCCATCAGCACCCCATGCGATCCACGCATGGGCCGATGGGCTGATCTGATGAAACGTCTGGGGGGTGGGGAGGTCCCAAGGACTGCCTTCGACGATGACTTCTTCACCTGGTGGGATCAGCAGATCATCGTCGTAGATGACTACCCCTATGCTGGGCTGGATTTCCGAGGAGATCCTGATCTAGCATTACCACTGAACGCAGCATGGGGCGAGATTGGTAAGAATTTTTGATTTTATGATTTTTTTGGATTTTTCAAATATAATGATGAATTTTGAAAAATATTTTTGATGAGATTCAAATGACTGATATGATGACCATGTTCCAGAAATTGGGCCGGTACGACCAGATGGGTTCCCGCGGCATGGACGGCGCGGCTGAGGAGCCAAAGAGGCAGCTGCTGATACAGAGCGGACTCTACATAACGTCCAGCGACACTTGGCGAGACTGAGCTGCCGAGTACCGATGGCTGCCATAGAGGACCTTCCTGAGGATATGCAGTGTCATGTGGTTGGCATGCCACGTGACTGGGTTCGCACTTTTCGGCGTGTGGCCAATGCGATAGTTACCTACTTAGCCGCTCATCCAGAGCCAGGGCATTAGATATGTCAGACATGATTATGGGCATTTGAGTCCCAATTTTGTATATTTTTGGACAAACATATGTACACTCGAGACGCTTTATGATATATATATATATATATATATATATATATATATATATATATATATATATATATATATATGTATATGTATATATATGTATATATATAGTTCAACTTTTTGATGCTTGATTTTATTGTGATGAATGATTGATGTGCGAGTCTAATGCTTGATTAGCAATAGAATCAGCTAACCAATTATGAGATCTTGGAATGTGAAAATAATTAATATAAGTAAATGATCTTTGCAACAACCTCACCCTTAAATACTGGCGATATAAACATGGATCCCTTACCGGATAAATGTTTTTTAATTGTGACACTATCAATTGAGAATCAAGATACACTACCAACGAGTCGATCCCATGAGAGATTTCCTCGGATAATAAATTAATAATGGTAGTATACTCAACCATAATGTTTGAATCATGACCGATGCATATGCCTCTTGATACCATCAATTGACCAGTTGGATAATAGAGTACCCAAGCTGCGGAAGCGAGATTCCGAGTGTGCCGACTAGCACCATCGGCGAACCCAAAATAGACCAAATCATCCATCAACACCTGCCACAGCAGACCAAAAAGTGTTGATATCAAAAAAATCTCGATGATATATGTACAAATATACATAATATACAAAGAAGCCATTGCCTGGCCAAAACTAAGCAAAGTACTTCTTTAGGTAGAGCCCGTTTCGGGGCTCTGCCAGCTTGTTTCCCTCAAAATCGATTAACTCATACGACCCTTTTTCTAAAACTCGTTTAATAATGAAAGGACCGTACCACATAGGCTTAAACTTGCCTGCCCCCAAGGTGTCTTTATCTTGGTCATAGACCAAGACAAGGTCACCTTCAGAAAAGACTCGAGGACGGACAGATTTATGATACTGTGCTTTTACCCTTTTCTTATGAGCCTCATTCATCGTGGCGGCATCTCGACGTTGCTCATCGAGATGTTCCAAGTGAAGGAGGCGTTCTTCGAGACTCAAAGTCTCTGGAAGGAGCTCAACAGCTAATTTAAGAGATGTAATTTCACATTCAACCGGAAAGATAGATTCCATCCCATAAACCAACTGAAAAGGTGTAAAACCAGTAGTAGTCTTTACGGAGGTTTGGTATGCCCAAAGAGCCGAATACAACATAACGTGCCAATTAGACCGATTTTTATCGATTGTCCGTTGGAGGATCGTCTTAAGAGTTTTATTGACTACCTCGACCTATCCGTTGGCCTGAGGGTAATAAGGAGATGAATGCTCCTGCCGGAAACCCAATTTGAGAGCCAATTCAGACATCAGTTGATTCTAGAAATGACTGCCATGATCAGTGACAATCTCTCTCGGGATACCGAATCTTGAGATAACCTGATTAAAAAGGAACAATGTTGCCGTGTCACTATCATTCTTATAAGTAGGCATGGCCTCGGCCCACTTCGTAAAGTAGTCTACAGCCACGATAATGTACCTGTGATTCGCTGCTGAAGGCGGATTACAAGTCGTAAAATCAATACCCCACTTAGTAAAGGGACCGATGGTGACAATGGGGAAAAGAGGAGCTGGATGCGCGCGCATCTTCCGAGTAAAAATTTGACAGGGGTGGCAGCGTTTGACTGCTTCCACACAGTCTTTAAAGAGTGAAGGCCAAAAATAGCCGGCACGTAAGATGCGCTGGGCTGTAGCAAGCCCTGATAGATGACCACCACAAGCTCCACTGTGGCAGTCATTGAGCACAGACTCTGCTTCCTCTAAGGTTAAACAACGTCGAAGGATTGAATCAACCCCTCGACGGTATAATGTGTCACCGATGATAACATAATTTTTAGCCAGGTGACGTAATTTTCGACGTTCATCCTTGGAGAAAGTAGAGGGGAACTTCGAAGTCTGGAGATAGACAATGATATCTCCATACCAAGGGTCGAGTGAAGAGATGAGGAATAAATGTTCGTCGAGAAAACTTTCCTCATAAACGGTATCCTTTCCACAAGGCAGCTCATAAATTAGCTCAGCGAAAACCATGGATTTCTTAGACTTGGTAGACAAGAACTCGAGATCAAATTCTTGCAAAATGACTATCCATCGATTATATTTGCCCCCAATCACTCACCTAATGAGGACAAATTGAAATGGATTGACCGCTGCTAAGACAAAAGTTTTGCGTAGCAGGATATAATGACAGAGCCGCTGGATAGCATGGACAGCTGCCAATGCTAATTTCTCAACCGGAGAATAGCGAAGTTCAGGACCTATTAAGCCTCAGCTCAAATAATAAATCACATGCTCGGTGAGAGCATCGTCCTCCTGAACGAGAACCATACCAATGGTTGATTCTGCTGCAGTGAGATATAAAAGGAAGTCTCTACCATAATCTGGTGGACTCAAAAGCGTGGCAGAGACTAATGCTTTTTTCAAAGCATCAAACGATCGTTGCGCAAAGTCGTCCCATACAAATGGAACTCCTTGCCGTAGCAAACGCATGAACCCTTTAGTGATCTCGGCATAGTTTGCTATAAACCGTCTTAAGAAGTTAGCCTTCCCTTGAAGACTTTGAAGTTGTCGAATTGAGGACGGGGGAGGCAACTAAATTATTGCCTCAACCTTGAAGGGATCAACGCGAATCCCTTAATTTGAAACAATGAACCCTAACAAATGACCGGACGTAACCACGAAAACAAACTTGTTGGGATTCAACCGGATTTTATAAAAACGACATCGCCCAAAAACCATTCGAAGATGACTAGGGTGATCAGTTCTCTTCCGAGAGTGAGCAGCGAGATCGTCCAAGTATGCTTCGATGACATGTTGGATGTCATGGAAAGCATATGACATGGCCCACTGAAACGTGGCTCCAGCATTTTTAAGACCAAAAGGCATCTTTCTATATGCAAAGGTACCCCATGGACATATAAAGGTTGTCTTATGTTGATCTTCAGGACAGATAGAAATTTGATTATAACCTGAAAAACCATCCATGAAGGAAAAAATCTCATTACCCACACACTCGTCGATAATCTGATCAATGAATGGCGTGGGGTAATTATCTTTCAGACAAGCCTTATTTAGGTCCCTAAAATCGATGCATACTCGGATTGTTCCTTGCTTTTTATCCACAGGGACTGGATTAGAAACCCAATCAGTAAGAGGAACAGGGTATATAAAACCCGCCTTTAGCAGCTTCTCAACTTCAGCTTTGATAGCTGCTGCTTTCCTAGGGTTAACCGGCCGAAGCCTTTGACGAACCGGTTTGGTGTTATACGTCTTGATCTCGTGTTGAACTATAGAAGGATCAATGCCAGGCATTTCTTCATAAGACCAAGCAAATACATCTCGAAATTCCTTGAACAGGTCGGTGTAAATTTGAATTTCTTCAGGGGAACACTCAATTCCGATGAAGAGATTCTCAATCACATTAGGGTCCCTAGAGATGTTTATAGGTATCTTTTTTGAAATCACTGACATATTACCTTAGGCACGAACGTGTGCTGGAGCCAAAGGGTTTGACACCGTACAAACATCACTACTAAAGAGCTCGGAGAATCTAGATTCTACTTCCTGCAATGGAGGAAGAAAGTATGAACGATGGTGTAAGTCTTCCCAAGGTCGATCTATACCCATCATTACTTTGAGGATTTCTTCTTCAGAAGGTAAAACTGAATCTAAGCAGTCCAAGGTAGAGGTAGAATCAAGGCTCCAGGCCGGGGCCACATCACCATCTAACTCCTCTTCGGAAAAAGGAGTAGAGTGGTCGTCTGCAGAGTTTACGATAGACTGATATCTAAGCTTAGCTGCAGATATAGGAAATGCCATTCCATTTACTTGTCCTTCAACTAATGTGGTCGTAGGTGAAGGCAAGGTCCAAGGGTCTGAAAAATAACGAGTTCAGAAGAACTCTTCTCGAGGAGACTCCTTAGATGATGAAACGACATTGATTTTAGCGAAAGGAGAGGGAAGATCAAAGGTACCCATCAATGAGGAATACATCCCTACTCCTAAATTCTCAGTAGGCAGACGAGGGTTATCCACTAAAGGAACAGTAGAGTCAGAGCTTGCTTGAGGATCGACCAGACAATAATCCAATTGATCAACCTTAACGATTTTCCCCTCATGAGGAAAGCAAATGACACGAAACAGAGTCGAAACAATGGCGTCCATTTCGTATACCCAGTTCCTTCCTAAGAGGAGATTATAGTCTAGGTTAGCATCTATGACTTCTACTTCAATATTGACGACCTTCCCCCCAACACATATAGGAAAGGCCAGGATAATCCCATGCGGCTTATGAGAATGACCATCAAATGCAGTCAAGACGGTAGGTGAAGGAACGGCCGAAGGCGATCCAATAGCCTTCCAACATGACATCGACATGACGCACGTGGAAGCTCCTTCATCGATAACAGTACGAAAAATGTTGATTTTCCGGTATGTAGACTTTATTTGGAAAGCCATATGATGAGGGAGTCGCTTTTTGACATTTAACATGTCAAAAGTGAGCACTAAAGAGCTAGTTGGATCGACTGCCCCAATTGCGGAAAGTAAAGCACTTCGCAGAGCCGGACACGACAGGAGAACCTCTAAAGCGGACATGCCACACGGACTCTGAGCCAGATGTTAGAAAATTATATATTACGGAGCAATGGAACACATAAAATATTGCAGAAATATAAACACAGAAAACGCACAAAACAAGAGAGACACAGATATACGTGGTTCACCTAGTTTGGGCTACGTCCACCCCGAACAGCCAGTCCTTCCTTTTTATTATCCAGCAAAATGAAGAGACACAACCTACAACAAATCCGCTGTAATATCCTCTGTTTTCTCTCACAGTGTCACCTCTCTATTTCTCGCTCACACAGAATACACATCTATCACACAGCCTCAAATACAATACCCTCATACAAAGAGAGGGGTTGCCTTCTAGGGCAAAAAACCCTAAACTAAACATAAGTTCTACCGTTAGATCATCCGCCTAATGAACGGCCCAGATTGACTAGAAATTACTTACTTTTACAAGGCAATTTTACAGCTGTTTTTAGCTTCGGGGGCGCTGCCCCCGAAACCCCCCGCCAGGGGGGGGCTCCCAAAGGTCGCAGCCACCCCCCCTGGACCCTCCCTGCAGTGAATATTTTACGGGCGGCGTTGCCGCCCCCATTTCGAACTGGGGTCCTATGTGGCGATACCTTTGAATATAGAAGATAATCAGGCTCCACACCCAACAATCTCCCACTTGGAGACTGATTGTAGCAACTCCACCGCTGCTCCATTTGCTGGACAATGACTCCTCTTTGGACCTGGCTGTTTCTCATCTTCATCGTCATCCTTGAAGACCAACTGAAACTGAGCATATTCTCAGTTTCTCCCTGGTTACAACTTTTGTTAGCATATCTGCAAGATTCTGGCTAGTGTGTATCTTTTCCAGCTTCAACTCTCCATCTTCCAACACTGATCGTATGAAATGGTACTTGAGTTGTATGTGTTTAGTCCTGGAATGAAATGCTGAGTTCTTTGCAAGATGAATGGCACTTTGGCTATCACTGTATAACGTGCCCATATCATGCTCCTTACCCAATTCACCCATAAACCTTTGCAACCAAATCATTTCTTTACTAGCCTCTGTAGCAGCAACATACTCTGCTTTTGTTGTTGAAAGTGCAACAACACTTTGGATTTTTGAAACCCAACTGACAGCTGTTCCTCCAACAGTAAATACATATCCTGTAGTGCTCCTCTTGTTATCTCTGTCACCTGCCATATCTGCATCAACATATCCTTGTAGGGAGATGTTTGAACCACCAAAGCATAATGCTTGATTTGTGGTACCTTTCAAATATCTGAGAATCCATTTCACTGCCATCCAATGTTCCTTTCCTGGATTGTTCATGTACCTGCTTACAACTCCCACTGCATGTGCAATATCAGGCCTTGTGCAGACCATTGCATACATTAAGCTTCCAACTGCTGATGCATATGGAACTTTAGACATATAATCCATGTCTTCTTGGGTCTTTGGGCACATTTCCTTGCTAAGTTTGAAATGGCTAGCAAAAGGTGTACTAACTGGTTTTGCATTGTGCATGTTAAATCTTTTCAACACCTTTTGTATGTACTCATTCTGAGACAATGTTAATTTACGATTTTTCCTGTCTCTAGTTATTCTCATACCAAGGATTTGTTTCGCAGCTCCCAAATCCTTTATTGCAAATGAATTTGCCAATTTTCTTTTGAGCACATTTATTTCCTGCATGTTAGATCCTGCAACAAGCATGTCATCTACATACAGTAACAATATAATATAGCTGCCATCATTTTTCTTTTTCAAATAAACACAATGATCAGAGTGACATCTAGTATAACCTTGTTCAGACATAAACTTGTCAAATTTTAGATACCACTGCCTTGGAGCCTGTTTTAAGCCATACAAGCTCTTCTTCAACCTACACACTAGTTTCTCCTTCCCTTTCACCTCATATCCTTGTGGCTGCTGCATATATATCTCTTCCTCCAAATCCCCATGGAGAAAGGCTGTCTTTACATCTAACTGCTCAAGATGCAAATCTTCAGCTGCTACAAGACTTAAAATAGTTCTGATTGAAGTCATTTTAACAACAGGAGAAAATATTTCATCAAAATCAATACCTTTCTTCTGTGCAAACCCCTTCACCACAAGTCTAGCTTTATACCTCTGTTTTCCTCCATCTTCTTCCTTCAGCCTGTAAACCCATTTATTCTTCAACGTAGTTTTTCCTACAGGCAACCTGACTAAATCCCAAGTCTGGTTATGCATTAAGGAGTCCATCTCTTCTTCCATGGCTACCTCCCACTTCTTCCTGCTTTCAACTTGCATTGCTTCTTCATAACATTCGGGTTCACCGGAATCAGTCAACAATAAATAATATAATGAAGGAGAGTATCGTTCAGGGGGTCTACCTATCCTGGTAGATCTTCTAACACCACTTTCAGGTGTTTGGGGTGCCTGTTGTTGTTGTGGTGGTTGCTGTTGTTGTGGTTGTTGATTATTATTATTTTCAGGCACCTTTACTTTTTCAGTGATTTCATCAAGAACTGCGTATTCCTTGTTTTCCTTTTCCTGTTTCTTTTCCTGCAACTGATTCTTATACAAGACCTTTTCATTGAATATTACATCTCTGCTCCTAATGATTTTGTGATTTTCGTAATCATATAAGCGATAACCAAAATCATTAACACCATATCCAATAAAGGTACATTTCTTTGACTTTGCCTCAAGCTTTGTTCTATTTTCTTTATCAATATGGACAAAGGCCTCACAACCAAAAGGCTTTAAAATAGAGTAGTTTACCTTTTTACCTGTCCATGCTTCCTCTGGAACACCACCATCCAAGGAACTTGAAGGCCCTTTGTTTATTAGATAAACAGCAGTATCTACAGCATCTGCCCAAAACTGTAAAGGCAATCCTGCATGCAATCTCATGCACCTTGCACGCTCCATGATTGTTCTGTTCATCCTTTCTGACACACCATTTTCTTGTGGTGTTCTTGGAACTGTCTTCTCTCTGCGAATTCCATGCTCTGAACAGTACCTATCAAACTCTTTGCTGCAATATTCACCTCCATTGTCTGATCTAAGACACTTCAATTTCTTTCCTGTCTCAATCTCAACCAAAGCTTTCCATTTCTTGAAAGTATCAAATACATCAGATTTATTCTTAATACAATAAATCCAAGTTTTTCTAGTTGCATCATCAATAAAAGTAACATAATAACGAGAGCCACCGAGAGATGATACCTGAGCAGGTCCCCATACGTCTGTATGCACAAGCTCTAATTTTTCGTTCTTCTTTTCTTTCCCAACTCTGAGAAATCTGACTCTCTTCTGTTTTCCATAAATACAGTTCTCACAGAAGTCCAAATCAACATTCTTCAAACCCGGCAACAAATTCCTTGAGTGAAGAATCTTCATCCCCTTTTCACTCATGTGTCCGAGCCTATGATGCCATAATGCTGCATCTACTCCTCTGGAAGTTAAAGCATTAACAGAGTTAGAAATACCATTGCATAAATACAATGTACCAACCTTTTCGCCTTTTGCTATTACCAGGGCTCCTTTAGTGACCTTCCAAGCTTTATCTGTGAAAGTTGTCACACAACCTTCACCGCCTAACTGCCCTGTTGAAATCAGATTTTTCTTTAGATCTGGAACATGCCTTACCTCCTTTAATAGCCATTGGTTTCCATTCTGCTGTTTTATAAGAACCTTACCCATTCCAACGATTTTACAGGGTTTATCATCACCTAGACGAACTTGTTCAAAATCTCCTTGAACATAGTCATGAAAGTATTTCTTATCAGGTGTGGCATGGAATGAAGCCCCTGAATCTACCACCCAGGAATCGGTAATATTTTCGAAAGAAAGAATCAAAGCATCTTGTAACACCTCACCTGTCACATTTGCTTCATGATTGTTTTCTTGCTGTGCATCTCCTTCTTTTCCCTTCCGAGATCTACAGTCTTTCTTTAGGTGTCTTTTCTTTCCACATTTCCAGCACACTATCCCCGATCTGGACTTGGATCTGCCTTTCCTTGATTTACTGCGATATCCTGAGCTCTTTCCTCTTTCCATTTTTCTTCCTCTAGACTCTGCACTCAAAGCATTTCTCGATGTCTCACCGGAGCTTTTCCGTCGCATTTCCTCGCCAAGGATAGCACCGACGACATCATCAAACTTTAAAGTACTAGATCCAGAAACGGAGTTACTAATGGCCATTACCAAACCATTCCAACTTTCTGGTAATGAGCACAAGAATAACAGAGCTCTAACTTCATCATCAAAGTTTACCCCTACAGAACTTAACTGACTTGTAACTGTATTAAAATCATTTAAATGATTTGCAACAGATCCACCTTCCGACATATTCATATTAAATAACCGTTTCATAAGAAATACCTTGTTTGAGGCCGAGGGTTTTTCATATAGTTTCGACAACGTCTGCATCAAACCCTCTGTCGTGGTTTCCTTAGAAATGTTGAAGGCGACTGACACAGCAAGGCACAACCGTATTGTTCCGAGTGCCTTTCTATCGAGAAGGTTCCATTCTTCATCTTTCATACCCGTCGGCATCTTTGTTTTTCCGCCCAATGGTAGGTATAGATCTTTCTGATACAGATAATCTTCCATCTGCATCTTCCACAGCGAGAAGTTTTGGCCGTTAAATTTCTCGACCCTAAACTTACCATCTTCCGCCATTGCTCCCACTCGAACCAGGAACCCTTCTTTCCTGCGAGTTTATCAGCCAAATAGACCTTCGGCTCTGATACCAGTTGTTAGAAAAATATATATTACGGAGCAATGGAACACATAAAATATTGCAGAAATATAAACACAGAAAACGCACAAAACAAGAGAGACACAGATATACGTGGTTCACCTAGTTTGGGCTACGTCCACCCCGAACAGCCAGTCCTTCCTTTTTATTATCCAGCAAAATGAAGAGACACAACCTACAGCAAATCCGCTGTAATATCCTCTGTTTTCTCTCACAGTCTCACCTCTCTATTTCTCGCTCACACAGAATATACATCTATCACACAGCCTCAAATACAATACCCTCATACAAAGAGAGGGGTTGCCTTCTAGGGCAAAAAACCCTAAACTAAACATAAGTTCTACCGTCAGATCATCCGCCTAATGAACGGCCCAGATTGACTAGAGACCCCCCCTGCAGCGAATATTTTACGGGCGGCGTTGCCGCCCCCATTTCGAACTGGGGTCCTATGTGGCGATACCTTTGAATATAGAAGATAATCAGGCTCCACACCCAACACCAGATCCTCAACAAAGGAGTAATTCTCGATGGCCCTAGCATTAGGATTAATAGTCGCGCGTTTAGCGAAACCTTTCGGTATCCGTGGTATAGTCTCGACAGGGGGTCGCTCAATATGAAGATCAGTATTTTCGAGAACAGTCTTGTCCTTGTAAGTTTCGGCTTCACCATAATCATGTGACCGAGTAGCCACATGGACATTAGAACCCATCATGAAAACATTTGATGATTTCTCCCCTTCCTGGTTGCCCCCTGCGGAGGTTCCAGGGTTTGAACTCGTGCCAGCAAGAAGTTGCTACCCTTGGGGAAAAGGGTTGGTTAACACAGCCTGAGAACTAGAAGTTCCTTGCTGCCCTAACAAGTGCTGAGTGTCTTCAATCTTAGGGCAGAGATGACTTAAATGGTCTCCACTGCACAACTTGCATGGAAACTTGACTTTCTTTCTAGACTCATTTCTACCACCACCAGCATTATTGCCGGATTTATTTGCGTCAACCTTCCCATCCTGATTCTTTTTCTTACCTCGTCCTTTCTTTTTCCCATTGGAATTTTGACTTCCTTTGGGGTTATCAGATTGGACGGCGTTAATCGAAGAAGTTTGAGAAGCCGGAGGGTTGGACGATGTGACCTGGTTGTTAGAAGCAGTTTGTAAAGACAACTGCTGCAATTGGTTCAAAAAGTTCATGGTAGTTGTGTCTACCGACCCAACGATACCATCCGCGTGGGGACCTGGCTTCGACTTAGCTATGTCAACCTTAGACCCAAGAGCATCTGGCAAGTATTTTTGTAGGATCCCAGACTGAGAGTAGATCAATTCTAATTGTTGGGCCCTAAAAATGGCTTGCTCCTCAGAATAAACTCCAGACATGGAGACATCTTTAGAGATCTCGGGTTGTAAAGATTTCAAAAACCATTCGAGACGGTACTCTGGAGGGATTTCGGCTTTAATGAGCCTCTTTCTCCGTCTCCATTCCTGAATATGGTCGGAAATGTGAGTTGCCTTATCCTGAAGAAAAGTGGCTAGAAGTTCAGTTCCGGCATCATAACGAACAGGCAACTGGAAATGATTTAAGAAAATATTGGCTAAGTGGGCGAAAGATGTAAAGCTGCCCCCTGGCAACTCTATATACCATTTGGCCGCATTACCAGTCAAGGTGCGTTGAAAAAGTCTCAACCTAATTGAATCATCGATCAGGGAGTTAGATGAGCACCACAAATGGAATGTGGTTACACGGTTGCCTGGGTCCTCACCGCTCTTCCCTACGAATTTTGGAATGTCCGAAGGGAGTTTGGTTGGGACCGGAGGCCAGGCCGGATTGTACTTGATTGGATCGTTTGTTAACTTAGTGAGATCTGGCAAGTTCAACGTTGCCAGGAACGGAAGCCTAGGAGGACCTTGGGGATTCCACCCAGAATGGGCGGAACTCCCAAAGTTCTGAAAAGATTGGCCTGGGTTTTGGAAGGCACCAGGCTGCCCGAAGTAACCAGTAGAACTGGCTGAACCAAAAGGCAAGCCTTGTGATCCAGCAAAATTCGGAGTTTGACCAACTTCAGCCGCAAAGCCTCCATAACTAACAAAGTTTCCTCCTAAAGGATTATAAGGAGTTGATAACCCCTGATACGGATTCCAAGCCGAAGCTAAGGGAGGAATACTTTGAAACGAACTAACTGTGGAGTACGGCCTATTCCCTTGTTGGCCGAAAGACGGATTCCCAGTTCCCGCGCCACTAACCCCAGGGTTAGTCCAACCTTGGAAAGGATTGCTGCTTTGTCCTATAGAAGAAAAAGGCATGGATCCTATTGTCGGGTTGGAATGTGGTATATGACCACTTCCGAAAGGAAAACCCTAGAATGAAGCCGATTCGCCCATCATGGACGTATCGCCACTAAACGGAACTGATGGAATACCTTGTGAGTGGGTGCCAAATGGGAAAAATCCAGAACCAAAGGAATTGGTTTGGGAATTTCCACTCGTGGACGGAATGGAGGTAGACCCAACTAAAGATGTGCTAGCAAAAAATCCAAACAAAGAAGCAGAGGAGATGGAAATCGTTCCCCCCCCGTACCGATGTTGGAGTGTGCATAGTTGTAGCACTTGTAGTAGAATCCATGCTTCCAGTAGTGGTCATCGATGGTAAGCGCGTAGCGTAACCTGGACTTGACGGTCTATGCGACGGAGTCCCAATGTATTGTAATACGTCTGGATGACTGGATGGTAGGGGAGAATTCGGAGCCGCTAACGACTCTGAGAGTTCTTCTACCTCTATGTTATTCTCCCCTTGAAAGATAACTCGAGAAAGAACTGGTGTGTCCCTCTCTTGTTCTGTGGAAGTGCCAGGCCTTGCTTGAACACTAATTCCCCCAGGTGGAGGATCAATCCCCAATGCGTCAACTGCTGTGGGACGAAACCCACCAGCAGTATTACCTCTTCGCCTTCTAGGAGAAGGCTCTAAACATGGTGGTGAAAGACCACGAAGTCTTCGATACCGTCTAGGAGATCAGTCAAACACTTTGAATTTTTTATTATGATCTAACTAAAGACTCAAAAAATTGAAATCTAGGCCAACTAAGAGCACAGAGCACACACTATAAAGTCCCTAAAGATAACAGTGAGTCAAACAACTTCCAAGTATTTCTGCTCCGGGTGATTAGGACCGGACACCAAAATACATGAAAGTGAATTAAGGGGCCTTCCAAAGATAGTCTGGGATGATGAGGGCCCAGTCCTATCAGCAAAGGTATGAGAGGAAGTTACACTGACCTCCTAAGAACAGCCTGCCGGTGCAAGCCCCCAAGCTTCGCAAGGGTGACCTCCAGTAGTACTGTCGAGAGTGATGCAACGTCGACCTCAGGTGCTACGAGATTCCCCTCCACAGCCACCTGTGTAGATCCCTAGGAGTAGCAACTATGGATACCAACTCGTCGTAGAAGCCAGGCGGAACAGTCGTGAGGTAAGTTCGGACAAGTAGGAGAGGGGGTATCTCTCTTCCCTGTCTTCACAGACCCTCGTGCTTAACTCCCATATCCGGAGCTTTCCTGGTCTTCCTAACACTATTGGATTTTCACTCGTTATTCAGACTCCTACGTTTGACATTTAAATGGACTTGGAGAGTTAACTCTCCACTCGCCTAATCCAAGGCCCTAAAATCCTAAACTTGCTAGTGTAACTGACTTAAACAAAAAGTTTTAGTGAATTTTAGTTAGCGCTTAATTTTAAAATAGGCTGTTCTTTAAGTCACAGGGTAACGGAAGTGAAACTAGTGGTGTTTTTTGATGCAAAAGAAATTAATAAAAACCTAACTACATGCACATGAACTTGTTTTCGTTTTTCGATGAAAAGCAATTTCTATAGGGTTCAGAGGAACTTCAAATAAAACAAAATTTTCTTTTCTTTTCGTTAATTCATGCTTCACACTCACAAAAGTTAACAAAGCTATATATGCCTAAAAAGATATGCAAATCTATCCTAATGCACAAATATATGCTGATGCAAGATTCAAAACTACTCTAAAGACAAGAAATGAAAGTTGCTTGCTTATCAATTTCTATTTTGCCACTTAAAATGTCTAGATGGAATATGAGATGTTACCATTCATTTCGTCTAAACACTAAAAACAAGTTTCAAGACAAACATAAAGCACTTTCATTCACTAAAAGGAAACCAAATGAAAACCAAGTTCAAGAAAGCAAAACGAAGTTTTTCAAAAAGTTTTCTTCAAAGCAACAACAAAAAAGTCTTTTCAAAAATGCTCTCAACAAAACTGAAACTTTGTGATTGAAGAATAGGCAACAAACACTTTTGCAAGTTTACACCACACAATGGACGAAAACTCAACAAAAAGAAATGTGTTTAAGGATGCTCTTATCAATCAAAAGCAGCGATGAAAGCTTTGGCAACAAAAACCAAAAAGATCAAAAAGACAAATTTCAAGAAAGTATCAATCAACAACTTTCATGAAACAAAGAAGTGGATGGTCACAAAAAGTGGTTTTGTCAAGCAAACAAAAAGTCACCGAAAGAAAGATTAACACAAAGACTGAGACCAATCTTTCTGCCCTGATGAATCAGAGCAGCCAAGATTCCAACAAGAAATCTTGCGTGCTTAAACAAGAAAGGATGACGCATGCAACAACAAAAACAAGACCAATGCCCCTTACAACCAGAGAGAATTTGGAACAAGATGATTGCTGTAAAATAAACAAATGATACTGGAAAGTGTCTGTTTCAGACTGAATCAAACCACTAGACAGACCTTTAGAGATAAAAAGATTTAAAAATCTTGAAAATTGCAAGATATACGCGACTGTACTGGTGTACATATTGCGTGTATACGTGACTGTAACTAAGGAAACCTGCGTATACGCGGGTTCACTTAAAGAAACATGCGTATATACGCTTCTGTAACTAAGAAAAACAACGTATATAAAAGGTTTCAAGAAAAATAAAAAACAAATTGAAGAAACTGGCAAAACTTAAAGTTCAAAAACAGACCAGACAACAACAGCAAGCAAACAGGCAGCTGAGCCCTGATTGGCTTGAAAACACCCAAACTAGGAACAACAAGAGTGTTGTCCCCAGTGGAGTCGCCAATTCTGTTGAGGGAAATGTTCCCCTAGGGCTTTTTGGGTTGAAACCCTAGCAGACTGAAAATTGTCTATACAGAGAAACACACATTCACACAGCCATTATGCTATTATAAGCAAATTCTAGGATAAGGGAACGTACCTTAGGTCCTACGTTTGAGAAGGTCCTCAAGGGTCCAAACCCTTCTTCAAGTTCCTCTTGCTCCTTTGTCCGGCAAAACAACAAATTCCAAAGAACACAACAGTATATGGACAAAAACTTATAAAGAAACCATCTTCATGTTATAAAGAAAGGTAGTTATTTATGAAATATAAACAACCATTCACATATGAATTCTAACATGAATACCATAAACATAAAGAAGATTCATATCAGGAACCAAGACATGTGTTTCTTTTATTATAGACAAATAAAGTACAGAAAAGGAATAATTTCACCTGAGTCACCTTTAGCAGGCTCCAAGCAAAGCTTCCTTCCGGATCCGTTCCAGCCTCAAGCCTTTAACAAACTCCTTCCATGACTTACTCCATGATTGTCATAAGTAGTGGATGAACATCAACACAGAAGGAAACAAGGGTTTCCTGTACAAATGGGGGAAGTACAGAAGGTGTAAGGGACTTCAGACCTGGTCAGGGGAAAAATCTCAGCATAATAACCTTTCTCTCTCTTCTCTCCTCCTTTAGGCATTCCCTTTGAGGTCTTTTTATACCTCTCCCAAAGTAGTTTTTTAGTTGGGAGTTGGTTGGGAACAGTTGGGCCACGGGCACTAACAGGTGATCAGCAGGTAAAACCCGCGATCTCCACCAGAAATTAAGGAGTTTTATATTTTTTAAAGTGTTTTAATACATATACGCGGGTTGGGTATACACATACCCGTGTATACACGTGTTTAACTCAGGGCAATGTCGCGTATAAGGGATAAAACACTTTTTTTTAAATTTTAGGGCCAGGTCTGGAAGGAGGGGTTGTCCTAGGCCATGAGTGCAGCATCACAAACCATAAGAGTGAGATCTGGAGCTATAACAATATCAGAGAAAGACCCAATTGAGATTGGAGTTTAGGGACAGTGTACTATCAGTGGTATAATCATCCAAATTATACAGGTAGTGCTTGCAATCGGAGGAAGGCCTATGAGGATTGCGCAATTCATAATTGTGGGATTCCCAATTACATATGGGCTAATTCCCAAGGGAACAACGCAAAGAAATATGAGCTTGGCAAGTAGCAGAATTGGCTAAGTATTAGCTTGAGCTTGTTCGAGAAGTAGTGAAATAGATAGAGATAGTGCAAAGGTTGCTCGAGCTTGAGAAAAGCATTGTAATATTCTCATATTTTATGATTAATGTAATATACATATAACAAGGACTTTTGGTTGTGGTTTTTCCCATAAAATCATTGTGTTATGTGATTGAATTCTTTTTCTTATATTCTTAGTGGTTTCATTGATCGTTTCTTGTTTCTGATGATGAGTAGAGCATATTCAAGTCAATTGTTTTAGCATATTACAATTTGTAGTTTGAATCTACAAGGAATTTTTAAACAATAGATTGCTAAAATCGTCGACTTGTACAATGACTTGACCGGTCCATAAATTTCAAATTCAATATTTAAAATTTGATTCAGCACATGTGCAAATTTGAAATGCAACCATTGAAGACCCAAGTAGAGGAGTTGTCCCTTCGAGTTTGACACTGGATGGTGGAAAACAAAACTCTTCGCGGATGATGATGACGAAAATGATGGGGATGGAGACATCGATAGAGAGTTGAGACAAAGAAAAATTCATTTTGGAGATGGGCCCTGTTAGGACCTGCGGTTTCACCCGATGTGCGACCGCGTTTGGTACCGAACGAGCGGTTGGAGAAATGCGAAGAACAGCTCTACGACGGATGTGTGATGGAGACATGTACATATGCGAGCACAAGAAGGTTGAGCGATGGTTTTATATGCATGGGAGCATGGTTGATTACCCACAGGGCCGACCTACCACTTGGAGCAAATCTGACTTGCATTTGCGATGGAGTAGGGGCATGTTATAGCGTGGAGGACGAGTCGGCCGGGTAGACAAACTCCTTCCATGACTTACTCCATGATTGTCATAAGTAGTGGATGAACATCAACACAGAAGGAAACAAGGGTTTCCTGTACAAATGGGGGAAGTGCAGAAGGCGCAAGGGACTTCAGACCTGGTCAGGGGAAAAATCTCAGCATAATAACCTTTCTCTCTCTTCTCTCCTCCTTTAGGCATTCCCTTTGAGGTTTTTTTATACCTCTCCCAAAGTAGTTTTTTAGTTGGGAGTTGGTTGGGAACAGTTGGGCCACGAGCACTAACAGGTGATCAGCAGGTAAAACCCGCGATCTCCGCTAGAAATTAAGGAGTTTTATATTTTTTTTAAGTGTTTTAATACATATACGCGGGTTGGGTATACACATACCCGTGTATACACGCGTTTAACTCAGGGCAATGTCGCGTATAAGGGATAAAACACTATTTTTTAAATTTTAGGGCCAGGTCTGGAAGGAGGGGTTGTCCTAGGCCATGAGTGCAGCATCATAAACCATAAGAGTGAGATATGGAGCTATAACAATATCAAAGAAAGACCCAGTTGAGATTGGAGTTTAGGGACAGTGTACTATCAGTGGTATAATCATCCAAATTATACAGGTAGTGCTTACAATCGGAGGAAGGCCTATGAGGATTGCGCAATTCATAATTGTGGGATTCCCAATTACATATGGGCTAATTCCCAAGGGAACAACGCAAAGAAATATGAGCTTGGAAGGTAGCAGAATTGGCTAAGTATTAGCTTGAGCTTGTTCGAGAAGTAGTGAAATAGATAGAGATAGTGCAAAGGTTGCTCGAGCTTGAGAAAAGCATTGTAATATTCTCATATTTTATGATTAATGTAATATACATATAACAAGGACTTTTGGTTGTGGTTTTTCCCATAAAATCATTGTGTTATGTGATTGAATTCTTTTTCTTATATTCTTAGTGGTTTCATTGATCGTTTCTTGTTTCTGATGATGAGTAGAGCATATTCAAGTCAATTATTTTAGCATATTACAATTTGTAGTTTGAATCTACAAGGAATTTTTAAACAATAGATTGCTAAAATCGTCGATTTGTACAATGACTTGACCGGTCCATAAATTTCAAATTCAATATTTAAAATTTGATTCAGCACATGTGCAAATTTGAAATGCAACCATTGAAGACCCAGGTAGAGGAGTTGTCCCTTCGAGTTTGACACCGGATGGTGGAAAACAAAACTCTTCGCGGATGATGATGACGAAAATGATGGGGATGGAGACATCGATAGAGAGTTGAGACAAAGAAAAATTCATTTTGGAGATGGGCCCTGTTAGGACCTGCGGTTTCACCCGATGTGCGACCGCGTTTTGTAGCGAACGAGCGGTTGGAGAAATGCGAAGAATAGCTCTACGACGGATGTGTGATGGAGACATGTACATATGTGAGCACAAGAAGGTTGAGCGACGGTTTTATAGGCATGGGAGCATGGTTGATTACCCACGGGGCCGACCTACCACTTGGAGCAAATCTGACTTGCATTTGCGATGGAGTAGGGGCGTGTTATAGCGTGGAGGACGAGTCGGCTGGGTAGATTAACTCGCCTTGCCACCCATATAAGTTAGTGATGCGTGGATGGCATACGATCATCACATCTTCGACTTCGAACAAGGAGTAAAGGTGCAGTTCAAGAGATACGAGGTGCAGGTTTAGTGTAGCCGGATGCGCCCAAGTCTTGGGCGAGGTTACATGGGTTGAATGCACGGTGTATCGGGTGAATGAAGGCGTAGGGCCAGGAGCGCCCGCTGGTCGAAGAGTAGGGCATGCATGGGTGTGGGCGCCCGGTTGTGCAAAGGAGCGCCCGGCGGTTGAATAAAGGCGTGGGCGCCCAGTTTGTGCGACGACTTGGCATGGGTTCTTGGGTAGCTCGGGTGAGCGCCCGCCCATTGTGTGAAGGCAAACACGGAGGTGGAGAAGGGGACTTGGGTGAGGTCACCCGCCCACCGTGCGGAAGTAAACGAAGGGTGTCTTGGTGGAGTCACCCGCCCATCGTGCACGAAGACAAGGTTCAATTGTGAAGTGCGGAAGGCAGCGCATGTGAGGGCGCACCCGCCAGTCTTCGGCAAAGAATCTTGGTTATCACATATAGGTGTGAGAAGTTGTAATTTTGGTTAAGTATGAAACTTGGTGTTTCCCAAGTATACTTGTAAGCTTTGTAACATTGAAATATTGTATAATATATTATTCGGGCAGACTCATTGTTCAGGGAGTTACCCCTCCCTTTATATTGTGCAATTGTGTTCTTTGTTTATAATTGCTGATGATAATGAATGTGTATGGGTGTTCATTGGTATAAAGGAAACATTAATAATACTTGGTTGCGAAACACAAACTAAGTAGGATAAGTGGTTAGGCGTAGTCCACGAACATAAGTATTGGTGAAAAGACAGTGTTCAATGGTGCCGCACCTCGCCAAGCGCGGTTGAAAGACTACCGCCAGCCTGGGGGTGTGATAGTTGGTATCAGAGCTAGTCTGAAGACTTGGAGGAGTCTTGCAGGAAGCTAGGTGAAGTAGGTGTGTAAACACTTGATAGTTGATGACAGTGGAAGCAGGTACTTGCAGGTGAAGGAAGTTGTTTCACAAACAAGTGAAACAAGGGCTGGTTCATGGTTGCAGGCAACTTGGTGAAGCTGTTGGATGGTGGAAACTAGATCGCAAAGAAGAAGGAAGCTGTTAGCAATGGCAGCTGAATCTAAGGTTGGGTCTAGTCACAATGCGAAGGATGCTACTATGGCATTCATGGAAAAAGTGTTGGAAAAGATGGAGGACTTAGAGGCTTTCTAGACTAAGAAGAAGGACTTGGTCGAGAGAGATCAAGAGGCCAATTCAAAGATGAGGGAAGAGCTCGAGGAACTCCGAACTCAACACAAGTACATTGATCTTATGTGCACACAACTTGAAGTAAGGGTCAAGGAGATTGAAGAGGAAAGAGACCAAGGCTTGGTAGAGATCGTGAACTTGCAGAAATCTCTTGACGAAGCCAGAGATGAGATCGCGGTGTTGAAGAAGGCCGTGAGGCGTAACTCAGGTGGAGGAGTGCCTCATGTGAAAGTCAAGGAACCAGAATCTTATGATGGTACAAGGAGTGCAAAGACTCTTTGCAACTTTCTATGGGACATGGAGCAATACTTGGAACGCTTGGGTCTAACTGATGATGAGACGAAGGTGAAGGTAGCTGCTCAGTTCTTGACAAAGGATGCTAAGATGTGGTGGCGAAGGAGGAAGGATCAAATTGCCAATGGCAGTGCTAGTGACATTACTTCGTGGGATGAGATGAAGAAAGCTTTGCAGACCCATTTCAGTCCTCAAGATGAAACATGGGAAGGAAGGATGAAGATTAAGTTCATGAAGCAGATGGAGAACCTACAGACATATTAGCGGGAGTTTGCAAGTGTGGTTCTGGAACTTCCTAACATGGCGGAGAGGGACAAGGTGTTCAACTTCATTATTGGATTGAAACCTTGGGCAT